>CM054124.1:97222324-98422324 GCA_028751855.1 Ambrosia trifida | reverse complement strand
TTCCAGATGGTGGTTCTGCAGTGGTCACGGAGGAGGAGGTGGTGGTCGTTGAAGGTGGGATTTTGATGATGGTCCGATTTGGGTCCGTGGTTAAGCAGTGGCGGAACTGTGGTGGTTATGGTGGCCGGAGATGGTGGATAGTCACAGTAAGTTGTGGTAGTGACTATTGGTTGTTGGGACAAGGGTCGGGTTAGGTCAAGGTGATGAGTCAAACGACGAGGCAAACTATGGTCAACGGAAGTCAACCCAGTCAACTGACTGGTCAATCAAAGTCAACTGGATGGTCAACCGGGTCAAACCCGAGCCAAAGACGAGTGATAGGTATAACCGAACCCGATAATTGAACTATTATACATAGATATTTATTTATAGATATATATACCGCGTGTGGGACTTGACGAGTTTATACTGACCCCGACCAAACCATAGATGGCTCGAATATTAGTTTAACACTTGATAATTCGGACATTTGGATTAGTTGTATAAACTTGGACCCTTGAACATTTGGACACAAGAATTAGAAGATGATAACTAAGACGCGGACTCGACCATTTGAACATGACGACTTGGACCTTCGGACTAGTAGTATGAATATTAGATAACTTGCGGACTAGTTGTACGATCATTAGGGAACTTGGGACTTTGGATATTGAATACACGAATTTGGATAATAATTACGGACTAGATACTTGGAGTTGGATATCAAGACATACGACACGACCTAGACGAAACTTATATGTGTCATGTAAGCATGTAGAATTATTACTAAGTTATAATTATTGTAACCCATAAATAGAACGAATATTAGTCGATAACTATTAGACATATTAGACATTTGATACATAGAGTATGGACTCGACGCTTAAAGACTCGGATATGGACATTAGACAAATACAACAAATGAGAGCATAGATTACAAACCATACGCTCGTGCTCGTCCCCACGCGTAACCACGACCAAAAAAACTAAAGACTAATAATGTTGTCGACTTAGGATTCAACCAGGAGTATAGCCGTACAAGATGCCAGACGCTCTGGTTACTATAAACTATTCGTGTGCATTGCTTCCAGGTGAGTCCCGTGAACCTCCCCACTTTTTGCTTTTATAAACGTTTTGGGGTGAATGCATGCTTCCTTTTGATAAACTGTTTGATGTGATAAGATAGTAGCTGCCGAATAACCATACCGACACTCATTAACCCAGGGGATTGGGCCACTTAATATGTGGGTAGCGCTACTTGGGGAAACCCCCACACATAGTGAATCCGGAAGCCCGGAAAACCCTCCACTGAGGCCTGCGGGCTGTTGTGACATGTATTTTGCCAGGAGAATCTATAATGGCAGTAGATAGATTCCGTGTTAGGTTTGAGGTGTCGCTTGTACATCACCATATGTTGAACCGTGTAAACTTTATGAACTTGCTTTTGAAATGATAACCTTATTAAAAACCCTTTTAAACTAACGCACGGACTCACCAACGTAATCGCTGACCCAAAACCATTTTAAGCATGTGTTCAGGTACCTGTCTAAGTCGAAAGGATGGAGCAGCTACGACTCGGAGTATCCCTGGCAGACGAATCAGAAGTCAAGCGAGAACCTTAGACATTACCTAGAGTATTCGTATTAGAAAGCGTATATTGTATAAATATGTAAACTATTATTATTTATAAAAGAAGAGTTATTCACATTGCTTCCGCTTTTTGCTTGCATTGCGCGATGTTTTGGTAACCATCTGTATTCCGACCGGGCCCACCTGGGTTGGGTTGTGACAGCAGGCGCTGGAGGCTCAGGGTCAACCTGGGCAGGAGCCTCGACTGGAGCAATAGGGGCCTGTGGAGGAAGTACTCGTTTCCTAGGTGTGTACATCAGATGTGCACCACCTGGATACGGGCGATAAGAACGGAACGATGGCACCCTAGGCTCGGGATGTGGTAGGGGTGCATCCTCTTGCTGTGCCTTTCCAGCTGGCACAACCTCCTCCTCGTCCAAAACGACATGGTCCACCTGCATGTGGTCCTCCTCGACGTCAGAATCGTTGGAATCGGGCTCATAACCCTGCTGAATGTCGGCGGCGGGAGGGCTGTCGGGTACAACCTCCTCCTCGGAATAAGAAATGATGATATGGTCCTCGTTGTGTGCCATGATCCTGGAAATCAATGAACACACATGTGTGTCAGTATGTAGTGTACTTAATATATCTACTAATGTGTGAAGTATGTAACTTGCATGGAACTTGCGTAGCGCGTAGGGATACTTGTTGTGATTCTTTCCTTTGGAAAAACATTTCAAAAATCAATTTTTGTTTAGATTATAGTTTGACTCAAAAGAATCTTAGTTCGCTATAACCTTGTGCTCTGATACCACTCTGTCACACCCCGCCTAAGGCGGAAACAAGAGGTGCAAATGAAATGATTTCCAAGCACAAAAGTCACACGAGCATCATTTAAGAAAACAGGAAATACCATTTAAAACATTCAAGTTTTACAAAATATAATGTTAATTGTTTAACTAGACACCATTGTCAAAAGTGTTTAGATCAAAACATCACAACAACGGATCAAAAGATGATATCCCCCACAAAATGCTCGCACACGACCTTCCCAAGTTCCATGCTCCATGCTAATTTTCTGAAAAACATGCATGAAAAATAATTGGGTCAACATAAAGTAGGTGAGTTCACAGGTTCTTGTATGTTGGACCTGTAACCCAAAACCGACAAAATTATTGCCTAGCTAAGGCATTAATTGATATGTGATCTGACATGAGCCCATAACCAAACCTTGACGTGTAGTGCCTCGCTTATTGTCACTCAAGACAACGAATAAATGTGAAATACTAGAACTCTTTTGATATCTGTCATCCGGTCAGAGCAACTGACCAAGAGTGGGGGTGTCAACCCAAAAGATCTATCCCGGCGTTTCATGGCTAAATCCATAGCTAATGGTTATGGTATGATGTATGACACGAGGACTTAATGGATCCTGAACCTTGATGTCTCATGTTCACATATGTAGTCACGTATGTATGTAAGTGAAAAATGCATGTTTTTCCCCTGGAAAATGTAAAAACAGTGAAAAGGGGGCTGTGAAACTCACCTTATGGTGTGTCTGGGAATGCACTAATGATTCTGGGCTAGAGAGATCGACCTACATGTCCTCCTATGTAAAAGAGACATTTTAGGTCTATGTTACTTGTACTGTTTACAAGTTGCTCTCTTGTTACGCTTATCCTTGTAACTTAACTCTTTAAGTTAAATGTATCCTTAGTGTATGTATGTGACATCTTTATTTAAAAGATACAATGTTTATCTTTTAAATATCCCATATTAGGGCTCCTAATGTAGTATTCTTCAAAATATGTATCTTATGATGGTGTGTTACAAGATTCACCATGCTTATGGTGTGTTACAAGATAGCTTTGTTTCTTGTAAAAGCATCATTTTTACTTGTGAAAACATATGTTTTATACCCTTTTGATGGAGTATGTTCTCATGTGTTGTAGGTTTTACAACCTTTACTATATGTATAAATTTACAATATTTGAGTATGTTTAACTAATTATTATTTTCATGGTTTAACAACTTTGAGAAAATAATAATATTCTATTTCAAAACATTACTTTCTTGAAAACATATATATCCTTGTAGGCTTTGTTATAACTTGTCATGTACGACAAATAACTTTCAACATCATGTCTTATGTTAATAAGTTTAGAAAAGATAAGGTTTCTTATAAAAATTTCGGCTATGTGTATGTATATATCTATATACATATTTCGGCCCTTAGGGTGTTAAAATACATACATTTTCTAATCAACATAATGTATTTAAAACATGGAATTTCTCATTTACTTGATTAAGTTACAAGAGTAATCATACTTAGTGAACAATTTGATATTTACAAGACTATGTAAGAATAAAAAAAATATAAGTTTAAGAAAACAAGGTTATACCTCCTATTGTCTTAGAAAAAGAGAGAGTTAGGGGCCTTATACAACCTTAGTTATGCTCCTTGTACCCCTAATGATCCCTTGGAAGTTGATATTTATGTGTAAAGGCTTGGGTGTGATGGGTGGTTTCTAATGGTGGTGGTGGCGTGGGGTGAGGGTGGTCCGGCGGTGGTGTGCGGCCGAGAGGGAGAGGAAGAGGTGAGGGTGTGGTGTTTAGTTGTTTTGTGCACTAACCTCTCTAAACCTTGGCTCTGTTTATAATAGTTTTGGATGGTAAGGCATGATGCTTAAGGAAAGGTGAAAGAGATCATCTTTCCATTTTGGGTGTGAGGTCTTGTAAAGATGATTTTGGCTAGATTGTGGATGTACCATGGAGTTGATGGATGCATGTGTTCTTGGAATGGGGGAGCCAAAAATTAGAGGATGTTTGGAAGGTTTAGGCTTAGTCATTTCACTTAGAGTTGACTTATGATAATCATGCTTCTAACTAGATGTGAGACATTATGGGATTGATGGGGTATGATCAAGAATCTTTGGTGCATGGAAAGTGTAACTAACAAAGATGGTAAGTCAATGTTTCTTGATCCATGTAGTGATAAAGTTAATTACCATTCTAGTGTAAGGTCTTAGGAATGTGGGGATAGGACATGTGCATGCAAGATTCAAAGATCTCACTCACATATGTATGTGTGTCGTATGTATATGTATGTATGCATAGGTTGGTTATTTTTGGTAAGTCAATGGTTATGGAAGAAATAAGTAGAAAGGTGTTTGGCTATTTGGGGTGGAATCTAGGATGGATTTGATAGATCATTTAAAGTGTGGGGTTAAACATTAGGAAGCACATACAAACATGTATATGTGTGTGTGTCGTCGAGTGTATGTATGTATATACACATATATTTTTTGTTGAACTATTAAAACTCATGTCTTGTAAAAGTGTATATACATATCTTGTAATTAGATGTTAAATGTGATCTTTGTACAAGTTTAGGTGCCACAAATATATATATATATATATATATGTATATATATATATATATAATTGTGTTCAATATATATAGGGTAGGGTTCAAATAGGAACCAACCTTTAAGTAGGAACTATAGGAACCAATCTGAGCCATCCATTTTCAATGGCATGATTGTAAATAACTAAAACTTTAATTAATTATTATTTTAATAAAGGGGTATTAATGTCTTTTGTTCAATATCATAGTTATTAGGTAATTAATAAGAAACTCCTTTATATTTGGAAACAGCAAATTAGTGTTTATGGTATACCCAAACGTATTTATTGAATATATAATATTAAAATTATATCTCGGTATATATACAACAATGTAAATTGGTGTATATCAGTTTTTTTTGTTCATTCGTCATCATCATCATCAACACCTATATACAACGGTGTACATCAGTTATACATTGATGTATATCACTTTTTTTTCTTTTCTTTCAACATCATCAACACAGATATACATTGGTGTATATTCGTTTTTGAAGTGTACATTGGTGTATATCAGTTTTTTCTGTTCATTCATCATCATCATCAACGCATATATACAACGATGTACATCAGTTATACATTGATGTATATCACTTTTTTTTCTTTTCATTCAACATCATCAACACAGATATACATTGGTGTATATTTGTTTTTTCATTCATCATCACCAACACAAAATATACATTGGTGTATATCAGTTTTTTTTAATCATCATCTACTTAAACAAAACCTCAAAACAAACAAAAACAAATTACCAGAGTCGCTGTAAGATAGGTGAACACATACACGTCTTCTTAACCGCTTGATTGTTATTAATCCTTGACGGAGAGGATTTCGATATGCTCGGAGAGATCGGACAGTTATTGATTGAGAACCGTACGGACGACGACGATGACGACGTCGTTATGTAATTGTTCGCCGGTGTTATGTTCTGGAAAAAGGAAGAACCAGTGGAGAAAGCTGAGGTTGCGGATGCAAAGGAAGTTATTCTTTCTCTTTCCTTATATAGGTTTCTTTCCCTCTTTCGAATCAGTCTGGGTGTATAACAGGGGGTTGGGGTGTAATCGGTGTAGAAGAGGGGGGTGGTAGTTGATGGGTTTGAGGATGGCCCGCCGGAGCTCCGCCGTAAACCACCATACTCCGCCGCTGTCCACCGAGCTCTACCCTCCTCTCTCTCCCTCTCTCGCTCGCTCTCTCTCTCTCTCTCCATATATATATATATCATGAAGTCAAATAACTGCCATATATAACAATTTTAATGAAGTCAAATAACTGCCATATATAACAATTTTAATTAAATTAAAAGATAATATTTAATTGTCTAATTGCATAACTACCCCCTAGATCAAGATCAAAGATGAATGGCTCAGATTGGTTCCTAAGTTCTTAACTAGGGTATTGGTTCCTATTTGATCTTTTTCCTATATATATATATATATATATATATATATATATATATATATATTTAACTAGTCGTGTTACTAGTTGCATGTGGACTTTATGTTCGGGTGATTTCTGTATATGGACATTGTTTGATTTTGTCCTTCATGGAATCACCATTGAGATGTTATGTGTCATGGTATGAGTTTCCCAAACTTGGGTTTTTGATATGATCTCTCTATAGCCATGATACTTATCTGTCTAGTCCTAAATTTGTTACTAACTAGTGGCCCTAATGCTAGTCTGTAAGCATCGAAATTGTCATGTCGGAACCCTGTATGGCCTAAATGTAATGAAACATGCAAAATGAAATGTCATGCACAATGTGTACGTGTAGCTAATGTACGGATATGACCTGTGATTTTCGACGGGTATCACACTAGTCTTTTTCATGGTTCTTGTTACCCATAACACACTTGGGAGCTCATCGACCCATTTCTTGCCATATCTTCCCAGCCTTGTTTTGATTCCTTCGACGATGCTTCTATTCATGCGTTCGACCTGCCCATTGGACTGGGGATAAACTACTGAACTGAATATTTGCTTGATACCTAGCTTGGAGCACCAGCTGCTGAATGGCTTGTGGGCAAATTGCTTGCCGTTGTCCGTGACGATTTCTCCTGGTAGCCCATATCTGCAAACTATTTGTTCCCATACAAATTTCATCACATGCTTCCCGGATATGGTATCCAACGGCCTGACTTCTAGCCACTTGGTGAAATAGTCAACGACTACGAGAAGGAACTTTAGCTTCCCAGGGGTTTGCGGGAAGGGACTCACTATGTCCATCCCCCACTTGTAGAAGGGCCAGGCAGAGATGATAGGTACAAGATCATGCTTTAGGTTGGTCTTCACCGGTGTTTGCAGTTGGCATGCTTCACATTTGCGGATTGTCTCGAATGCATGTGAACGGTTGGCCAATAATAGCCGAGATTCATTAACTTTGATACAACAGCACGAGGTGTGGCATGCATGCCACAAATCCCTTCATGTATCTCCCTGATGAGATAATTGCTTTGATTGGGGCCTACACACCTGAGTAGGGGTGCCAAATAGGCCTTCTTGTAGAGCTTCTCGTCTTCAGTCACATATTGCCTCCTTTGATTACCAACCTCTTTGCCTCTTTCTCATCATCTGGCAGCTTCCCTTCCTTAAGGTAGGACATAATGGGAGTCATCCATGTGGACTCTGTTTCGGTGACAACATCTTGCACTTCTTTGTCTTCGATGGATGGTTTTCGGAGCACCTCAACCAGGACCTTCTTAGTGAGGTGAGCAAACGTCAAAGAAGCTAATTTGCTCAAGGCATCGGCCTGCTTATTCCTGGTCCTTGATACTTGCTCAAGTGTAAAAGCCTTGAACTCCTTGATGAGCTCTTTGACTTTATCTTTATACTTGATCATTGAAGGCTTTTTAGCCGTGTACCCTCCATTTACTTATTTGACCACCAGGTTAGAATCAACGAACACCTTTAATTCTTGTACCTTCATAGTTTTTGCCAATCTTAAGCCGGCCAGTAGGGCCTCGTATTCAGGAACGTTGTTAGTGCAGGGAAAGTCTAGACGGGGTGCATAAGTGTATTCAGTTCCGTGGGGATCCCTAATGACAAGACCAGCCCCGGAACCTTCTACACTTGAAGCTCCATCAGTGAAAAGGCACCACTTCCCTTTAAGGTCAGGTCGTTCTTCTTCGACCTCATTCATTTCTTCTTCCATCTGCTGGATGGGTAACTCAGTGAGGAAATCAGCAAATACTTGCCCTTTGTAGGCCCTTCTTGGTACGTATTCTATCTTGTGCTCCCCCAAGCCAACGACCCATTTTGCCAACCTCCCCGAATCTTCAGTTTTTTTCTAGAACAGAGCGTATCGATTGGCCAGTATCGACTTTCATTGGGTGATCTTGAAAATATCTTCTCGGCCTCTTGGCAGTGTGCACAAGGGCTAGTACCAGTTTCTCGATATGAGCGTAATTGATTTTGGCATCTTTGAGGGCCCGGCTGACAAAGTAGACAGGAATTTGCTCCTTTCCTCGGTCAACCAGGAGGACTGAGCTGATTGCTTCTGACCCTGCAGACAAGTAAACTGTTATTACTTCCCCCTTTTCAGGTGCGGCCATTTCTAGCAAGGACGCTATGTGTTTTTTAAGCTTAAGGAAGGCAGCTTTTGCCTCTTTCGTCCAACGAAAATCCTTCTTGTCAACAAATTTTTTTAGTGTTTTAAAGAAAGGCAAGGATTTTTCCGCGGACTTGGGAAAGAAACGTTTTAAAGCAGCAATTTTACCGTTGAGGCTCTGCACTTCCTTCTTTGTGGTATGTGACTTCATGTCCAGGACAGCCTGAATCTTGCTTAGATTAGCCTTGATACTTTGCTTCCTCACTATATGGCCAAGGAACTTACCCTCCTCGAACCCAAAGGAACACTTTACTGGATTGAGCTTCATGTTTATTCCTCGGAGGTTCTCAAAGGTTTCCCGGATATCTTGGATCATGGCTTCCCCAGACTTGCTCTTGATGACCAAGTCGTCTACATAGGCTTCCATATTCTTCCCAATCTGTTTTGAGAAGGCTTGATCTACCAGACGTTGGTACGTTGCCCCTACATTCTTCAGCCCAAAGGGCATCTTCTTGTAGCAGAAGATCCCCTTGTCGGTATGGAAGGTCGTCTTTTCTTCATCTTCCGGTTTCATTTGTATTTGATGATACCCCTTGTAGGCATCCAAAAAGCATTTGTATTTGAGATCCTTGAAATCTACACACATCCTCCAAGTTCCATCTTGCTTTGCCACCATAACCGAGTTGGAGACCCAAGAATGGTATTGGACCTCTCTTAGGATGCCAGCTTCTACCAACTTCCAGACTTCTCTTCTTCTGAACAACCGGCTTGTATGAGGGAGCTATGTTTAACACGTGTTCAGCAAAGCGTCTTGGGACTCAAGTCATATCTCCTGAGCACCAAGCAAACATATCTTTACTTTCCTGCAAAAGATTAGTTAGCTTAATCATGATCCCCTTAGGGAGCTAGTTATTAAATTTGATGGTCTGCTCCGGGTAGGCAGGGTTTATACTGATTTCCCGGATAGGATCACAGGTTGATTTCTTTGCCTCCTTGAGGTCTCCGGCTTCTTCCACAGTGGTTATAAGCAAGGCTTCGGCTGAAGGTTTGAGGGTGGCAATCCCATTAGGCATGGGAAGTTTCATTAGGCCATGTGTTGTTGAGACTACAGCTCCAAAAGTGGTGATGCCCATTCTCCCGATAAGGATGTTGTAACTGGACGGGTACCTGATTACTGAAAACGTTAGTTCTTCTTTTCTTGCCAAGTCTCTATCTCTGAAGCAGACGCTCAGGGTGAGCTTTCCTAAAGGATGTACACGTTCCCCGGAGAAACCTACCAGGGAAGCGTCTGATGGCTTGAGTTTGGCCTTGATTTCTGGACTCAGTGATTCGAAGCATCGTTCGTACATCACCTCCGATGAGGCACCACAGTCCATATACACCCTGTCCACTGGGAAACCATCTAATTTTGCTTCAACTATTACCGGGGTGACAATCAATTCGTCTGGGGCAGAGGGGAGACAGATGTATTGCTTGTTCGAAGGCTCGGTACGAGGCCTTTTAGTCTGTTGAATCCCTTCCTACCTGATCATGTTGACCTCATTGTCTCTTTTTCCGTCATCCTTCCTTCCCTTGATGTCCTTGATCAGGTGAGCCAGCTCACCGGACTTCACAGCCTCCTCTATCATCTTTTTCAGCTGATAGCAATCGTTAGCATGGTGCCCCGTATCATTGTGGAAGGCACAGTGTTTACTAGTGTCCCTCTTGTTAGCTGGCATGGACAAAGGTCTTGGAGGGCGGAAGGTGTACTTGACCTCCTCAGTTGAGAGTATTTCTTGAGGTGTCTTAGTGAGGACGGTGAATACTTGTTTCTCTTTATCATGGTATCTCCCTAGCCTGGGAGACCTTCTTCGTTCTTCGTTCCTTCGGGGCTCAAATGACCTGTCAGGTCGCCTTTCATTGTAAGGCTGGAAACTAGGTCCTCGAGAGCTGGATGGACTGTCTTTCCAGCTTCCCCTATCCCGTTTTTTGGAGTCTTGCCTAGTGAGAGCTTCCTCTCCCCTGAGGTAGGCTTCTGCTCTTTCAAAGGCTTCCTCCATGGTCTAAGGAACATCTTCATGAAATCTCCTTAACAGTTTCTTGGGCCGAATGGCACCCATAAAGCCTGACACCCCGATCTTCTCTGTAGCTCCACTGTATTGCAAACCTTCCCTTTTGTATCTTTCGATGAAGGTTCGAAGATCCTCATGTTCCCCCTGCTGGATCTGGTGCAATATTGCAGCATCTTTGGTACATTTTCTCACGGGGTTGAAGTTTGGCGTGAAACTTTTCCTCAGGTCATCGAAAGACGTAATGCTCCGAGGATGGAGGACACAGAACCATGGGCGAGCTGGTCCTACTAGAGTTTGCATTGACATGTGGCAGCACTCAGCGTTGTTCCATTTTTCTACAGTTGCTGCTCCAGAGAAAACATTCAGGTGGTCATCGGGGTCTTCAGTTCCATCGTATGTTTTTACATTAGCCGGCATCTTGATCTTATTGGGAAAGTCAAAATGGGCTATGTGTTTAGAAAAACATTCAAGGGATTTGGGACGATAAGGCTCCGAAAGGGTAACTTCTACTCTTGGCTCTGTCACCTGGGGGATGACAGGAGGTTGGGAGGTTCCCGGACCTAGGATCTCAGGAAGAGACGTTCCTGTTGCCGGGTTTAGGGGAGGTGGAACCTGCCATGGGTGACCTCCTGGCCAGCTTGGGAAGTACGGCGGCATGTAAGGTGAGTACTGTGTTTGCAGATAGTTTGGGTACACTGTTCCCGCAGAGAAGACAGGTCCTCTAGCAGGACAACTGACTCCCAATAGGGAAGTTGTCACACCACGCCTATGGCGGAAACACGTGGCGCGACGGTTCAAGAGGATTAAGCCAAGATTAATGCAAACCACAATATTAATTAAACAAACGGGCATTTATTCAACGCCGAAAATCATGTCAAATTATTCGTACATAATCTTAACATTGTTTTTGAAATAAATAGGGAGGCTCCTCCCTATATCCCGAAGTCCTTGGGATAGAGAGATGAGACCCCTTCATGACATCCAACGCCTGACTTGGAGATTCCCCCGACCCTGCTTGCCACGCTGACCTTCATCAGTCAATTACCTGAAAGATATGTTTGAAAATCGTCAATATATAAATATTGGTGAGTTCACAGGTTTTGATTTAATAAAACTTTATTAAGTGGGAATATCCTTGTTATGACATTTATAGGAGTTGCAAAGTCCTACAATTCACTTGAGCCTATAACCAAACCAAGACAATTAATAATGCCCCCCCGCCCCAAGTCGTTACTCGGTATTCCTACGACTTGATTTCAGAATACGTGCACCCCAAGCATACGCCGATGCATAATCGACGCTATCGATTAGGGGTGGGCCTTGTCAGGCACCAATAGTACTATCCAAATATTCCTTTGGTTTCTCTTTCCTGAATTAATGATTATAGTGGGGAGGTCTCAACCCCGAGTGGCGATCACAACTCAAGTATCCAACCCGTCATACAAATCCCAACATATCTTTCCCCCGTAAAACGTTAAATAGTTTAGAAATGGGGCCGTGAGACTCACCTGTAACTGTGCTTGGCTCAAAGAAGAAAATAGTAAAGTTTGTGATCCCGCACCTACAAATGTTCTAGGCGTATAAGTCACTACACCTATGGTGTATGTGCCTTGGCAAGTTGTACACCCAACTTCCCGACCACGTCTTTATCCCAATTCCCGTTTAGTAGTATCGTATCCTAGGTTCAATGGCGATGGATTACCCTTTCCTTGTAAGTCGTATATTATTCTTATTAATATTCTTTGTGACTTGTACACTATTATCCTCGACACGATTCTACCCAACGTATAATTATTTTCCCATTTAAATAATTATACTTAGGATCGTTTCGCTCGATATAATGTGATTTCCTTCATCCGACCCGACTCACTTTGCCACATATTTATTTTCCCATTCAAATAAATATGCTAAGTCCTTGTCGTTCGGTAACATATTCTTGACGCCCGACTAGACTCACCACACCGTACGTTTATTTTCCCATTTAAATAATCGTACTAGGATTTTGTCGGTATTCACACGTTCGTAGATATATTTCACCTACTCGTCTCGGTTTTCCTTCTCGCATATCTATTTTCCCATTCAAATAGATATACTAGAATTTCGTCGAAAACGAGCATATGTACATATACCATCGCGTGGATACTACATGTGTCGTTTTAGCGTTTCTAATTCGTTACGTTGTGTTTTTCCTTTCCCACGAATATTCTTTCTACACTTAGGAAAGTGTTACGCACGTTTCACCCTTGTCATATATATTTTATCTCTTAAAATATATATATATATATATATATATATATATTTTCATCTTGCCGCAATGGCATTTTTCTCATATGTCCGTTTACGTTAGCTCATGTAACTAAGTTCGTTAGTTAGCGTTTTTCATATTTGTTTCCATTGCGCGTTTTTATGGAAAATATACTTTGTATGTTTAGCCCAACTTGTTCAACTTGTAGCCCGAAAATGTTTCCGATACTTTTATATTCCCATTTATATAAAAGTATCCATTTTTGTACAAGTTTTCCCAAGTCCTTACTAATATTTTATAAAATCTTATTTTTATAAAATCCTTGTGTTACTTCTTTTATTTTTATAAAACTCCCATCTTTATAAAAATGCTTCTTTTAGTTTACACAAGCAAGTTTCTCATGATTGTCAAAAACTACACTTGGAAAGCTATTACTTATGCTTTTGACACCGAACTCTTTGTTAATGCATTTTTGGACTAAAGTTTATAAAATACATATTTTAGTCCCTTGACTTTCCAAGTTCAAATGTTTGTCCTTTAACTTATATTCGTTGTATTTTTCATTTCATCTTGCAAGGTTAGTGTTTCTCTTCCATTCTAGTGGACTTTGAAGACCCATTTTCTTAATGCTTGATTGTTTTTACTTCATTCCACTTTTAATGATCTTATAATCCATCCTAAATGCTATTAACATGTTTGTTCCATATTTTATCCAAAATATCAATTTTTCACTTATTCAAGTGAGTGGACTTTGAATATGGAACTTTTTCACCTATGATCATTTAACCCATTTTAATCTATTTTTGTCATTAACTTATCATCTTATGATGATTAAAATCATCTTCCATCTCATTCAAGTCCTTCTCATTAATCATACCCAAATCATCAACTTTCTTAAGTGTATGTACATTTCATCACATTTTCTCCAAATATTACATTTATTAATATAAATCCAAGATTCATTTAAGTTATTATTATTCTTCCATTTTTAATCTAACCAAAACACATCATTTATATAAAATCCCTTTTATTACCCATAAATGTACAACTTGCTTTCAAAAGCACAAAACATGAACATCTAAGAATAAAACAAGGTAATACTTACTACTAGCTCAAGGCTAGGGAAGACAAAGACCTTGGATTTGGGTGAGGTTTAGTGTGTTCTTCCAATGGGTTAAGCTCCAAGCTCTTGAACACACAAAGGGGGTTTTGAAAGATGAAGTTTTAGAGATGGTTTGGAGATACAAAAATTGCAAGAGAAGTGTCAATGTAGGGGTGTAAACCCACGGCCAAGAAGAAAAGAGAAGAAGAAATTTTGTGTTTTGCTTCAAGTGGGTGTATGTATGTATCTATATAATCTTCTTTCAAATCTCCAAGATCACTCAATATCTTAGCTAGATTATGGAAGATATGGAAGGGATTTAGTAAGATTACAAATGAAATCTTTGGGAGATTTAAGAGGGCGTTTGGCCGAGAACTAGAGAGAGAAAGAGAGGTGATTAGTTAGTTTTCTTGGCCAATCTTAATCCATGCATGATAATGATTATGTTCTAATAATTGGGTTATTAAGGAGATGAAGAGTTAAAGGGAAAATTATAAAGGTTTTACCCACTTATGTGGGCCATAGGCCGGCCCCCCCAAAGGGTGTGGGTGGGGTCCACTTTGCCAAATATTGTCCAATATTATGTTTAAGTCACTTGGTTCGGGTACCGTCCGGGTATTTTTGGGTTTTTAACCGCGTGTCACCCGAATATTAAAATACCATTAATATTCCTTAAATTTTGCCCAGTTAAATTACTGATAATTTATTTCGGCTTTTGTCGGGTGAAATTACGTGTTACGCGCGTATCGGAGGCGGTACGCGCACTTTATTCGTTACCGGGAGATTTGTATAATAAACTTTCACGTATGGCTTTGGGTTTCCAAAACTCATTATATTTTGTGAAAATATTATTTATTTTATATTCCGGGTGTCCGGGGTTCGTTTCGCTTATTAAATTTTTACCGGGTAATCGCCAGTGTCCATACCGGATAGATTTGCTTGCGCACGATCCTATCATGCTTTGCCATTAAACTTATGCATTTCTATGCTTTATTTGGGAACTTCTATCTTTCTAAGGCCTCAGTTAAACAATCAGCACATAATTACGTTTAATTACGTTAATCGCGTTTAATTAATTAGTACGGAATTACCTTAATTTTGCCGGTTGTTACAGAAGTGGTAACTGCACTTCTGGGCAAGGGTAAAGATCTCAAAGCTTCCCCATAGGAGAGAGGTGTTGAAGCAGGTTGAAGGGACTGTGTAGCTTCCAACAGCTGTTCAACTGTATATTCTTGGGCCCCGGGGGTGAGTACGGAATGGCTAGGGCCTACCTCCGAGATGATTCCTCCCTGACTGTTCAGGTAAGGGTTAGGATTCGTGTTGAGGCGTCTGGTGGCTGGAGAGGTAGTAGTTCCAACTACTGGAGGTCCAGGTGAGAGGGTAACCGTTGGTTCTTCGTCGTAAGACAACCTGACTCTTACACCTCTAGACCTTTCTTCTCTTACATAGCCATTCAGGAGGTCTCGGAGTTGCAAGAAATTTCTTCGTACTCCCTCCGGGGTAATATCCATACGTTCTATAGGTAGTAGCACATTATCTCTAGGGGATGAGTTAAAAGCTCGTGAGGACTGTGGAGTCAGGAAGTCCGGCATGTCCCCCCAGAGACGGTTCGACATGTGGTCCGTCCGTTCCAGGTGTTTCTCGGCCAGTGACGTCACCGAAAGTGTGACTGCTAGCCGGGGTTTCCGAGGGACCCTCGGTTGGGTGGTTATCTCCACCGGTTATCACAAAAGATGGTTACTTAGGAACAAACGGGACTGTAGAAACTTCCAACAGATTTGTTCAAAGTAGCGACAGCCCCACGGTGGGCGTCACTTGTTGCTACAACAAGGAAAATGACCGAGATTAGGTTTAGAGATGTTAATGGTTGAGTGTGTGTTGGGTTTAGAGGGTCCTGGAGCTCCTGGAGGGGACCAGCACAAAGTAACAGGCACCGTTAGCCTTAACGCAGGAGGAGGTCTCCTGCGTTTGGACTCTGGCGTGAGGATAAGTATATATTCGATTGGAGTTGGGAAATAATGAAGTAGAGAGTGTAAGAGTAAAGAGAAGAAGTGTGGAGTGAATGTGTAGAATGACAACCCAAGGGTCTCCTTATATAGGCAGTGGAATTCTGCCCAGGAGCTCCCTTGTGGTAGCCCTCCTACTATACCTGGTAAAGATTGACTCTCCATATGCTCCCTGCAGTGAGACTTAGCTCTTTTGGTATGTTTTTAGTTTTTACTATTCCCTAGGTCATACATGGAGCTGTGTGATGGTTTTTGTCTTGACCATAGTAAGAAGCCAAAATATATTTTTATGTTTCCAATGAAGTTACTCTTTGCTTTCTGATGTACAGTTACCATACGGCAGCTATGCTGCCTTATTTCAGCTCCATTAAGTCAGGCAGGCCCTTAACACTTTACGTTACTTTATTTTTGACAAGGGACTAAACGTGGTCGTTTTAGGACCCACGTCATCAATTTACTTTTTGATTATTCAGATAATGTCTATTTATTAAGATTTGTCATCATAGGTTCATTAAAGAATTTTAGTTTCCTTGTATAAACGTTAAACAAAAGATAAAAGGCAGATGACCCTCAGCTCAATTGGTTGAGGTGAGGTAGAAGGTTTTTCCTTTTGGGGTTTCCGCCTGGGATATTTGGCTTGATTCTCATAGTCGACTGGTGACTTACCTTAAAGTGTTATGACCCTAGTAGAGAAACACTATTTGGAATTTGAACTCAGGGTTAGGAATTGTATAACCAAAGGGTTTACTAATTGATCTATGCCTTTTTTAAAAAAATAAATAAATAAATAAAAGAAGCAAGAATAATGCAATTCAAGATATCATTTCTCTCATACAATAGAAGTAATTTTTCTTTTTATGTAATATTATAATTTAATGACGTCCTAATGTGTTGAAACAAAAACATAAAAAGTCGGGTCTCACATGATTTTCATATTCGTGTCCGGTTTAACCCGTCAACAACTGAACTAACTCGTTTAGCAATATTAAAGTTATTCGACGGATACAAAGATAAACATTTATAACTTCAATAATTAATTAAACTTAGAGATGACAGATACAAAATAATTATAACTTTAATAATGAATTAAACTTACTTTTTGGTTCATGACTCCGTACCTAACTTGGATGCAAATTTTGTTTTACTATCTTTTTTTTTGAAAGGTTAATTTCTTTATTAAATCCTGTAGTCAGTGGGACTTGAACCCAAGACCTTCCATAACCCGTCAATAATATGGGACCGAACACACACCCCATGTTTGTCAGGGCAATCAGAGATGACTTGAACCAAACTTAAGAAAGATGAGAATGACTAAAAACAATTTGCATCAATTAGTTGTTTATTTTCTACAAGAAAAGAAATGATTTGGCCATCTTTACAAGAATCATACAAATATTGTTTACTAAAAGTCAGCTAATAGTGCAGCAAGGCATACACCAAAACCCTTCAGTTAGAATCAACAATCAGTTTCTTAGCCACTAACCGAATCCCAGCGTTCTGTTGATAGTCGTATGGATCTAAAGAGATGTAAGCATCCACAAATGAACCTGGACGAATCAGCTGCTCAAGTTCCACCACATCATACCTACTAAACACAATGCGTTGTATGGATGCTGACGGTGGTGATTCTTTCTGGTATATCTCTGTGATCCATCTGACGCCATCTCCTTCCGCTATAGTAGGTAATCTGTAAAATGACAATGGTAATTTAGGTAAAAAGATGGACGGGTCATATAGGTTGGGTAATGCGTCAAAATTGATCAATTGTACGTGTTGACACAGGCCTGGCTGGCTTTGCGTGACCTGCCAACACTGTTTTATCCGGTTATCTATTATACGTATAAAATTATAAAAAAATTAAACCATTAACTATTACAATATTTGAAATCACGATTAAGAGGTATGCACTACAAAAATTTGGGCAACTTACTGCAATCTGATGGTGGGTGAGTTGTAAAACCCGGGCTTTCTGCTCACGACGGGTCTCCACTCAGAGTTGCTATCAGAATCCACAAACCTCTTAGCAATGTTATCACATGCATCAAGAACACTACAAAGATTTGGAGATGCATCAACCACAAAATTCAACCGTGGTCTTCCAGCATGATCAACAAATCTAGTGCTTACGCCAAACCGTACTTTTAGTGCACCACAGTGGATCTGCAATGGAGCGTCTCTGTGAAGTATTTGTACCTTTTGTGGCCCACGGAAATATGGGACTGCCGTTACAGTGACAGATGGTATGGACAGTTCATCTGGTTCAAGAAACTCGTTGCTTTCGCTGATGATGTTAGACTGAGTAGCTGTAGATGGTTCTTCCTCCATAACATCATTTGATTGAAGGGGTTCGGTTTCTATATTGTCTACAAGTGGACCCAGGTCAAACGGGTTGGGTTGAGCCCGATTCGGTTTAACTGGTTCTTGAGCTTGGTCTCCAGCGCTAGAAGCAACTAGTGAAAAGATTGGATTGCTTAGAGGAGATATCTGATTGTCGTTGTTTCTAGTAGATGAGGGTGGGCTAGTGCTCGGGCCGGGTCCATCTACGTTAGTTCTTCCATTACTGCGGTTTCTGGTGATGGCATTTGGAGAAACTGAACTGTTTCCTGTTAATACATCTGGAAGGCTTGATTCCTACATGAGGGGTAGATAGGTCATTTTACAGCATGTTTGTTAGAAGTGGCACTACAGAATTGTCGGAAACCGTAAAAATTACCAAGAACAGAACAGTTGCACAATACTTAAGAACTTCAAGATTCATTCGAACATCGTCCAAACTCCTGAAAAAAAAATTGTTCAATAAAAGTCAAACCCAAATGGCAATGCTAATCTTTCTTCAAATTATGACATGCTTAAGCATGTGAGGCGTTGCTGTATGTACAACCAAAAATCTACATCTTTTCAACTCTTTTACATATCAGCCTTTTTATTTAAGCAAACCATTCATAATTTCTTCATCCTTTTGGTATTTTTTACTTATCAGTATCAGACTATCAGCCTCCTAAAGACTAACCAATTTTGACCCATAAGTGCATGAAGCGCACCTCAAAGGCCATGGCGTTTTGAAAATCACCTCGCCCCTGAGGCGCGCTTTTAAAACCAAGAGTGGGAGTAACAAAGAAAGACAGTTACGTGAGCACACAACCATCTGATGTACCATAGTTAAAGCTATATCGTTATAGCAATAGTTATGTCATATATGTATTTATGCAGTCCTTTACTTAAAATTGGTTCTTGATTGAACAACCGTTACGTAACAACCACCCTCTATAAAAGGTCATTATATCTACCATAGGTACTACACGTTTTACTTGGTAAAAAAGCACCCTTACCGATGCGATTGCTTCCCGAGCCCGAAATAATTCGCCAGAGTGGCCATCTGAACATAAGAGGATTTATAATTAGCATAGCCATGAACACATGGAACATAACTGATTTAAATAGATTAATATAAGCCATATAATTTGATCATTGCTTCATGCATAAAGCCATTATACCTAGGCGTGATAATTTCCGAAAAGATCCAAAATAAACAAAAAAAATCAGATTTTGAGTTGTCATATCCAACCTATTTAATAAACGGGCTGTGTCAGGTTGACTCGTTTAATTTAACGTGTGGTGTTCGGGTTGGCATGTTTAACCCATTTAATTAAACAGGTTGACCCAGTAACCCATTTTACAAGCCACTAACCCAATTTAAAAGTTCACAACTTGATTAATACCCGCCAACCCGTTTGTCACATGTAGATAAGCATGTAGTGTTCAGGTTACACGGTTTAAATGTTTTTTAAACGAATAAATATATCATGTTCCGGTTAACCAAGTCAACCCAATACAATGGACACCCCTAAATTCATACCTTCATGTTACCAGCTCTCCTCCCAAATGTTTGTGTCAACAAAGGCAGTGAATCAATCATCCCCTTGGGCTCTGGTGGCGGCCGATTAATCTGCGCAAACGCCTCCCTTAACCTCACGCAATCAAACCTAATTATGTTATGACCCGCCCAAATCCTCCCTATAATCAAAACACATCAAACACCCAATTCAATTCAATTCAATTCAGTGTTGGAAAATCAGGATTAGTTGGAGACTAGTTGCTAGTCGGTCGGCCATTTATCAATTTTAAGGTAAACGATGAATTAATCACTAGTCGGCCTTAGTCGACCTGTAAATTCTAGCTATTAATCTCGTATACTTAAAAATGGGTCGAGAAGGGTTAAAACGTATTTAAATATAAAACTGCATTTGTGTGTATGGTTATACATATAGGGTTAGGTTCAT
Source organism: Ambrosia trifida (assembly GCA_028751855.1). Lineage (NCBI taxonomy): Eukaryota > Viridiplantae > Streptophyta > Magnoliopsida > Asterales > Asteraceae > Ambrosia > Ambrosia trifida. The sequence continues at coordinate 98,402,137 of CM054124.1, read as the reverse complement.
TAGTAAACTATTAAAAACTTGTTCAACCTTCTTTCGGAGATTCATGATCTGCAGTGTAAGGAAGGTAGTGATTGCTGGAAATGGGAAGGAGCGAAAGATGGCGTTTTTTCGGTTAAAAACGCCAGACAGATTCTGACGCCTTCGGCTCATCAGGATTCTGCAGTGAAGCTGGCTTGGGATGGGTGGACTCCGCTGAAGTGTAAGATAATGGTGTGGCGTGCAGGTTTGAATCGTTTACCCACTAAAGTTGATTTGGTTCGTCGTGGGATCGCGTTAGACAATACGTTATGCCCACTGTGCGAGCAGAATAGTGAATCGGTGCTGCACATCTTCACAGGTTGTATATTCGCTGCTGAATTGTGATACAGAATGGAGGCGTGGTGCAGATTATCTCCATCGTTGCTGTTCGAAGTGGAGGATCTAGTCGCCTTGGCTGCTCGCAAAGCTAAGAACAAAAAGGAGGCTCGTCTTCTTGAAGGTATTGTATTTACATCAATGTGGTCGATATGGAATGAAAGAAACGCACGAGTTTTCAATAATAAGAGTCGTAGAGCGGTGGAGTTGATGGAAGATGTCAAGCGGATGTCGTTTTTTTGGTGTCAAAATAGAACTAGATCGTATAATTTAGATTGGATCAAGTGGTGTAAATATCCTTTAGACGCGATGTAATTTGGTTTTCGTCTTGTGGTCCTCGTTTTGAGGACTATTTGGCGTTTTCTTTGTTGGTGAATGAAATTTATCTTTTCATGAAAAAACTATTAAAAACTTGAAAACCGAGAAAACTACTACCAACCAATCAAATTTTTTTTTTTTTTACTCTTCATTTCCTTTAATTATAAGTTTTATTATAAAGTTAAGTTCATTAAAAAACTATTAAAAACTTGAAAACCGAGAAAACTACTACCAGCCACATATAAAATCCCGATCCGATTAAACCCATTGCTATTCAGTACCCAACCGGCCAGCTAGCGCATAATTCAATTCAATATCCAACAATTAACAACCATAAACACAAACACAAATCCAAACAATTACCATGTAACAAGTCAAACACCTTATCCGCCACATCAGCAAAAGAAGGCGCCGAAACGACGTCGTCAGCAGTAATACCGTTAGCACGAACAGATAACGTAGTAATGAGCGACAGATCATGCGGTCTCACCAACGTCTCGTAGCTTTCAACCTCAATAACCTTTTTAGGACAAACCAAGATCGACCCGAATTCCAATATCGCATACCCCTGTCCGGGTCGGGTCGGGACCGTCGTCTCCAGGTCAAAGAAAGCTATCTCAGATCGATCTATCGTTGATGCCATGTTTCAAAAATGATAATATTATTATTATTATATGTGGAATTGGCGGGAAAAAAGGGTATAGATTTTGATGGGTTTTGTGGAAATTAAGGTATGTGAATGAATAGGGGTTTAGTTTTATAGGTGTGGATAAAGCATATGGAATATTATTATTATTATTTATTTATTTAACTTTAAAAAGATGTTTTGTTTAGGAAGAAGGATAATAATAAGAAGAAGAAACGTGTGGTATTACTTTTGTACCCTTTGACAAGAAAATGGTATTCGAATAACTAGTTAACTTGTATGTAATGTATTGACAAATCACATATGTGAAGCAACTGGTTGGCTTTCTTCAAGGTGTAAGTAATTGTTCTCGTAGGGGCATGTATCTATATCTATCTATCTATCTATCTATACATATAATAAACCAAAGTCATTTTAATGACATGTCACTCAAAGAGGCATTCTCTTCTTTGAGTGTGCCATGTGTCATCCCATGTGGCATTGAGATATTTTAGGAAAAAAAATAATTTAAAAACAAAATTGAATTTTTCACCCTCATGTTTCCTCCCATAATTTTTAAACGTTAATATTTTTAATATACGAGATTTTTTAAAGAAAAAAATTACACCAAATTAGCGAGCGTTTTATTATCTTTCCAACGAGTACCATAGTGCTATATAAAAAACGGAAAAAAAAATTTTGCGGGGTTTTGTTCATACAGGAAAAAAAACACAAAGTGTTCAGGTAAATCATTAATCATGTATAGGCAAGTCACTAATTATATTCAAATCAGTAAATATGATTTTTTTTTTCAACCAGAGCCGAATAGGTTAATAGAGTTATACGTTGTTTTAAGTTAAGTATCACTATTAGTATGTTAAAGTTGTACATTTGTTTAGTCTTTAGGATAGGTGTTAATATTAGAGTTACATTAAAGTTCTACATTCTTTTAGGTTATGTGTTAGCATTGGAGTTGTACATTGTTAATTTGTTTTAGGTTAGATATTAACATTAGAGTTATACATCAGTCTATTTCATATGTAAAATTGATGTATCATATTAAATTTATCAACCCGGGACGCTCCCGGGGTATAATCTAGTAATGTTATAATTTATTTATTTATATTTATAAAACTGATTGAATCGTTCAATTGGAAAAAAAAAAAAAAAAAAAAAAAAAAGTGATGGATTTGGTCGGTTTGATCATGTAGAGTCTCGTTTATGATTTGGTTTTTAATGGTTTGACGGTTTACGATCTAGTTTGTAGTTTTGGAACGTGAAACCGGTCGTGTAAAGCGAATAGTCTGTTTAACATTTATTATTGTTTATTTATTTATTATTCAGAAATATAAGTTGTATGCATATAACATATTCACGAACAATCATTATCATTAGTCTAGAATTTAATAAAAAAAACATTTTTTTTATACGGACAATTTTTTTTTGTCTAAAACTGGAAAGCCGAACCATCAAACCGTTAAAATGTGACAAACCCAACCAACATAGTGTGACACCCGTCGATTTCCCAGATCAAGATCTGTACATGCCCTTAAACTATGTCATTTTTATTAGTGCATTAGACATTATTACATTAACTAGTTTCTGAAATGAACCCTACTAGATTGAGGTGTCAAATAGTGAAGCCAACAACACACTTCTGAATGCTCTGTCACGTTCACGTCATTGGGATACAAGTGTATTTAAAATCAAAAACACTGAGAATTCAAGTACAACAACACTTGTAGATTTGATCTCAATAATAAACAAGTATGATCAGGATGACAAGAAGAAGGTTGAAAATGTTGTTGCCGCTTTGTCGAGTTACATATCTACTACAACTTCTACACTTGCTCTTGTTGTTCCAGTACCTGTTCGGTATCAGGTTCCTGTGCAGGTACGACGTATCAATCATGCATCACATGATGTATTTTCTGATCTATGTTCTGATGCTTGTGCTGAAAAGGCTAAATATTACATAGGATGTAACTCTGAATTAGAAAGAGAAAATGATGAGCTAAAAGGAAAAATCTAATGTCTTAATAGTCGAATTTCAGCCTACAAACTTAAGGTAGATACCTTAGAAAAGGATGTTGTTCCGTATAAGAATGACCTTAGTAACAAAACCTGTGTAATTATGCATCATAAGAAACTAATAGAGGAACTAACTGCTGAATTAGAATCATTAAAATCAAAATTTGCAAATGCTGATTTCAATTTTAAAAAAATTGATGGATCTAGTGAGCTTGTTGAAAAGATGATCAACACCCAACTGAAATTTAAGGAAAACAAGGATGTTGATTTGGGGTATGTTGAAATATCTCCTCCATACAATCATAATTATGTTGGTCTTCCAATAACTGAGGAGGAGATAAAGAGGGAAGCAAAGATGGAATATGGGAAGAGGTTGGTAGTTGAACACGCAAAAAGTGTTCCCATAAAGATAACAGAACCAAAGGGGTACAAGGGTAACTAAAAAAGAAACAACAAAATTGTCACTCCACTTACCTCAGTACCAAAAACTGTTTTTGTTAAGCCGGAAAGTTTTTCAGAACACATAAAACCAATAAACCAAGAAACTACTGAGTCTAAAGAATCAGAACCCCAGTAAGTCCGTCACGCTCAACTGCTTTTTGTGAATCAATTGAATCTGTTTTGTTTCAAAATTTAGCTAAATATTTGAAATCAGTTGAGTCTGCTAGGGCAGTAGAATCAACTGAACCACTTAAATCTTAATGTTAATCAAATGTTTTAGCAAAATCTAAAACTGTCGGAGTTAGAACCATCAAGGAAGTAGCTACTAACTTTGAATGTGTGAACAATTTTGATACTTCTACTTCATGTGCAGAAACAATTGTAGTTGAAGAGTGGACTGAAGAAGGTGAAGAATGTTTTAATTTTAATGACTGAAACATAAAAACAATTTCTGATTCTTCTGTTAAAAGTGATGCCAAAGAACCTACTGCGACTGATTGTGCTAAAATTTCTAAGTTATCAAGCACCGCATGTCCTTATGTGCCAAAGAATCTCTTGAAACTAGGAGTAGATGGCACATTTGAGAAATACGTGACACCAAAACCTGTTTACAAAATGAAAAATGTTTTTAGAAAAATAGAGAACATACTTGTTCTAACTCTCATTAACAGGTTCAGGTCACACAAAGAAGGGCACAGAAACAACCAACTGCACAAGGAAAAACTTGTCTTCATAAATCCTTAGTCGGACGGACAGGGAACCGGTTGTTGGACCGGTCCGGGTCATGGGTTGAATCGGTCGTGCAGTGAACCGGTGGTCGGACCGAGAAATTGGCCGGTCGGACCAGTAAAAAGAGGGTCAAATCGGGAATCTTATAATTTTCTTGGAATGTTTTGAGTGTTTTTCTGGTTTGTTGAACTGGTCGGACTAGTGACCCAGTGAGGGGTCCGGTTCTGAAAACATTGGACACAGCTTATTGCCAGTTTACCCACCATCTTACGGTAAGATGCCTTTTTATTGTGGAATAATACGAATCTTAATTAAAAAAATATATATAATATAAAAAGACAGTTTAAATTAAATTATTAACAACTAATTTAGGTTCTTTAAGAACTACATAAACATAAACAAAACATGATATAAAAAACTTTAGTGACAACTTATGCTCAAGTCTTGGATCAATAATAATCAACATAACATCCAATGAATCTTGTTCATGGAAGAAATCCAATTCGAATTACTTGTTCAACAATGAAGATTGTATCCATCTATACTAACACTAACACAACTCACCCTTTATTCTTTACAACATTATCTTCTTCACCCACAACATCATCATCTTTTCAATCAAACATAGCAAACAAAATCCTCAACTCCCAATCACCAACAGAAGCCCTTAACATATACTACACATCTTCCAATCACACAGACCCCACCAAGACCCTTAACCTTCATTCAGCTGTTATCCATTTCTTAACTAACCAAAGACTGTTCTTGCAGGCAAGGTGTTTGATGAAATGCCTCATAGAAACTTTACATAAAACTTGCACACCAAGTAGAGTTTGTGCATTACTGTTCCATTCCCTTGATCAAACCCAGTTCAGGACACCCAAAAGTAAAGTGTTTGGAGTGTTGGTTATCGCATTAACTGAATTGGGATTTGTCGATGAGGCGTATTGGGTGATCAAGAAAGTGGAACAGTTGGTTGATGGGCATGTTTGTAATAGGGTTTTAGATGGGTTTTTGAAGATGGGTCGGTTTGGATTAATGTGGGAAGTTTATAAAAGTATTAGTTGTCGTGGGATGTTGCCCGGTGTGGTGACGTATGGGATATTGATCGACGGTTGTTGTCGTGAAGGAGATGTTGAGAAAGCGTTAAACATGTTTGGTGAAATGGTTGAGAGAGGGGTGAGACCGACGGTTGTGGTTTACACGACGATAATTCGTGGGCTTTGCTCTGAAGGGAGGATGTTGGAAGCCGAAAGTGTGTTTGGAGGTATGAACAAAGCTGGGGTGGGACCGGGTTTGTATACGTATAACGCGTTGTTGGATGGTTATTGTAAGATGGCTAATGTTGATAAAGCGCTTGGCTTTTATAGAGAAATGTTGGTTACTGGCGTGACGCCTAATTTTGTGACGTTTGGGATACTTGTTGATATGTTCCGTAAGATGAATGGGATGCTAGCTGCCGAAAGCTGTTTTGCGCAGATGGTGAAGTTTGGTGAGGTTGCTAATTTGTATGTGTATAATTGTTTGATTGATGGGTACTGCAAGGAGGGAAATCTTGCTGCAGGGATTAGTTTGTTATCGGAGATGGATATGTTGGGTATTGCGAATGATGTTTATACTTATTGTATACTTATAAATGGTCATTGCAACGCGGGTAGGTTAAAAGAGGCGGATGATTTGTTTAGGGAAATGAGTAGAAAGGGAGTCGTTGCGAATTCAGCAGTGTACAATGCACTGATCAACGGGTATGCGAAAAGTGGAAACATGGCGAAAGCGCTGGAGTTGTGTGGTCAAATGGTGGTAAATGGTGTGGAGGTTAATATTATTACTTATTCTACGTTAATAGATGGTTACTGTAAGGTAAAAGATATGAAATCTGCGATTGGTTTGTACACAGAAATGGTGATTAAAGGTCTTGTGCCTGACATTGTTGCGTATACAGCTTTAATTGATGGACATTTTAAAGATTGTAACACGAAAGCAGCCTTACGGGTCTATAAGGAGATGACTGAAGCGGGTGTGACTCCTAATGTTTTCACTCTCAGTTGTTTAATTGATGGATTATGCAAAGATGGTTCAGTTAATGATGCAATCAAGATCTTCTTAGATAATGGCTATTGCTCCCCAAATAATGTTCTTTACACGTCGCTAATTCATGGACTTTGCAACGACGGGCAAATTTTCAAAGCCAGCAAGTTTTTCTCAGATATGAGAAGTGTCGGTTTGAAGGCGGATGTGGAGCTTTATGCTGTCATTACACAATGGCATTTTAAAACAAAGCATATTCATGATGCGATGATGTTACATGCAGACATGCTGAAGATGGGTTTGATCCCAAATGATGTCATTTATGGTGTTTTCGCTAGAGGGTATCGAGAAATCGGAGATTACAAATCAGCATTCAGGTGTTCTGATGATCTTCTACACACAAGTGTGCAAGTTTAATGTTTTTTTTTTTAGAAAGAAAATATATAAATTAAACCAAAATTGGTCACACTTTTGTCAGCACAAGTTTCTGTGGTTGTGTTTGGCTGCAAACCAAGTTAGAGTTAGTTGCTTAGTTACCCTTTGGAGAGCAGAATAGTATTGTTGTATAATATTATTTTTGCAGGGCTTGAACATAAAATGGTGTTTCTTCTCTTGCGTTTTTAAGGTTTAACAAAGTTATAAATATCTTTTAGGGATGTTCAGAATTCGATTCGGATTTGAAAAATTCGAAATTCGACTTAGTTCGACTCGATTATTAAGAACTCGAATTCGATTCAATTCGAATTCGAGTCCAGTAAATCGAATACGAATCGAATACGAATTTATGATTTTAAATTCGATTCGATTCGAAATTCGAATAAAAACTTTACATGTATATTTTTTAAATATATACACACATACACATTATTATATACACAACTATACACATTGAAAAAAAAAAACTTCTAAATTTTGGTCAAACTCTAAGAACCTATCTACACCTTTTACCATGACCATATTTTACATATTTACTTTATACATTACAAAACTCTAACAAACTATACTCTACTATTTTTACTATTATCGTATTTGACATATTGTTGGTTATCATTTTGTAGATTTTTATTTTATATGCTAAAAATAATGAGTTTGTATTAGTTTTAAAACTAAAAGTAAAACAATTTATTATTTGTGGTGAATTTAAACTAAAATGAATTTATTCGAATTCGATTCGAATTCGAGTTTCTTATTCGAATCGAATAAATTGAATTTTAAGCTAATACGAATTCAAGTAAAAATATTAAAATATTAAAAATTTGAGAAATTCGATTCGAATAATTTGAAAATTCGTTATTCAATTCGTTGAACACCCCTAATATCTTGCAATAAAACTAAGGGCCTGTTTGGTAGCCTCTTAATGAGGCTCTGAACAATTCAGCTCTGAATTGTTCAGCATTCAGACTATTTGTTTCAACCTAAAAAAAAGCTTTGAATGGAATGGTTAAGAGCTGAACTATTCAGACTTGGTACATAGCTTAACCATTCAGACATCTTAATGATTCAGCACTCATAGAATCTGCTACTAGACTAGACATATAAAGCTTAAAGGTTAAAAAAGAATCAATATATTGAGAATTTGAGATTCAGTTACAACTTTTAGACTTCTGAGTACACCAATCATATTTTCAACCGGCATAAAAAGAAAAGGAACTTTTTACACTAGTCTATGTAACATATGTTACATATATACCATATCTTTCTTCTATTTGGAGACTTTATCCATCACCTTTATACGCGTATGTCACAGCATGAAGCAATGCAGTTTTTGCTATATAATCCTTCCTGTTGTCTGCGAAATATGAGATATTATCTTAACTTAAGATACTGTGAACTGTGTAAAATATTCAAATGCTGAATCAAACTAAACAATACAGATGACAAGAGAGTGTCTTACATTGAGATTACAATGTTGGAATCACATCCTACTCGGACTAATTCCAGCTGAGGTCGAAAAGTTTCATGAATGATCTGCTGCCGGTCTAGTGCTGGTTTTAATGCCTTTTATTGCTATTAAAAAAAAATACATCCAATTGCATAGAGAAACGGGTCAAACGAGTTTAAAGATTTGTATTAACTTCACTATTACTGGTATAATAGAGCTGGCAAAACGGGTGGGCTGGGCAAGGGTGAAAACGGGGCGTTTTGGTGCAGTATTTAGTGTTTTAAAGTATGATGCAACAATTTTAGTACAATGATATTCTTAATATTTGAAATTTGACTAAATGATTAAGAAGCTTGATGACTTCCAACACATTTTCCTATTAGCTAGTTGTTCTTACTTGTGATATCAGACCCGTTCGTTCAATTGCTACCTTATTTGGTGAAAAGTGGAGTTCTTACCTTCAGCATAATCTTTAGCTCCAAAGACAGCAGAACCCGCAACCAACGCATTAGCCCCAGCTTCAATAACCTTGTATGCATTATTGGGACCTACTCCCCCATCTACCTCGATCCATGGATTCACGCCCTGTAGATTAAGATACAAATCTCATTGTGAATGTTAGAATGTTGCACCTGAAGCCCATGGAAACATTTAACACAAGGTTCAGAGGTCCTACGGAAACAACACATATGGAGACCTGTAACAGACCCCAAAGGACAATTTGACCAAGAGGGACAACGGGTCACATGGTCTATTACAAGCCCCACGGGTGGACCTTCAGGGTTCTTGAATGAAAAACACAAACCGATCCAAAAACAGAACATGAACATCACAGGCGGCAAAATGGGTGGTTAAATAATGGGTCAAAATAGGCGATTTTAAAAAGGGTGGGGTCAATCAATGAACAAGTTTTTGTCTTATCTTTTCTTGAACTTCATAAATAATTAATGTTCTATATATGGTTGATAAAACCTCATTGTTTCAATGATAATCTAATTTTCTTTACAGGATCATCGATCATGTCAGAGGTTTTACACACTGTGGATACACTTCGGGTGATTTTTGACCCGTTTGTCGAGAGGTTGATTGGAGGCCGAAAATCCCTAAGTAAATTGTGTTTCAGATACGAATTACATTAGTTTTTGAACATAAAACTGAGAATATACCACCACACCTTTTCGATACACATTCTTCTCAAGTCTGATATCTTCTTCACTTGGCTTTCGATAAATCTTTGCCCACCAAATCCAGGATTTACGGACATAATCAAGACCAGATCAACCACTGTTAAACAGAAATATAAAAATAATTCAATAATCTGATAATCAGACTAGTCTTTTAGGATGAGTTCTCTTGTTTGGGTTGTAACACATCCACATATGACTAAACAAAGGAGATCTTTCAACATTGCAATATATAACATGAGAACTAGAATTTAACCCAGCCTGAATATTCTGTAGCTAAAGAGGAGGTATATTCAACCCATTTCCCTCAAGTCCTCAACATTGGTTGATTCGGGTTATGTTTTACCTCTAGTTGGTCAAATGGGTAGAATGGTTCAAATGTGACGATGTGTATTAAACAATGCTTTGCAACCTCTTAACTCACTTAATTCAAAAAAAAGAAAAAAAAAAAAAAAAAAAAATTAGTTAGTATCTAGGTAGTTAAAGGCTCAAGGAGAAAAGGGTGAGTCTGTCACCGAGGCGCAAGGCGCTCAAAAGGTGCATGCCCGAGACAAGCAAGGCTTATGTGTATTCCAGGTCATTTTTTTAGCTGTTTCAGTCCCGATTTAGACAGGGTTTTGGATTTTCTTTATTCCTGGTTCAAACAGGTTTTTCCCATCGTTCAATGCTCCTTGCTGCACTCAAGGAGATTTGGCAGGCTGAGTGTCGCCTCACCCGGGCGCCTAGGTGCATGCTAGTATTTTAACAATAGAGCTTCCATAATCATACTCGATACATTGTCTATTTACAGTACTCAAGAAAAAGGAAAACAAAATTTCACAGCCCAACGCAACCGACCCATCACCCAACCCACCTAACCCGCCCACTGCTAAAATGCTGCAGATCAAAGAAACATTTACTGAAACCTAGGGTTCACATGAGTAAGCACACTAAATAGGGAAAATATGATAAAGTACCGTCTAGGACATATTCTATTGTTGTTAATGGTGTTCCAGGATTCAAGACAACTCCAGCTTTTGCTCCAAGACTTTTAATCTGAAACAAAAGGGTTACTATAGATTTGTAAATAGCTCTTCAGATGAAAAAAAAATATGAAAATCACAAATAAAAGAAACAAATAAGCAGATATCCATAAAAATCTCACTTGATTGAGAGTACGGTGTAAATGAATGGTCGAAGATTGCTCGCAATGGACACTAACTATGTCAGCTCCAGCTTTTATAAAGTCGGGCACTCGTTGTTCAGGTTCCACAATCATCTGTCATGTTTTATAACTCTCAGTAACATGAAACATATACAAAAATATTATTTGCAAAGGCTTACCAAATGCACGTCCAACGGGAGCTCTGTCACAGGGCGCAATGCATCCACAACAAGGGGTCCAATTGTTATATTGGGAACAAATCGGCCATCCATTACGTCAACATGAATCCAGTCACAACCAGCAATCTCAACTGCTTTCACCTATACATACAAACACATTATATAGAAAAGTAACAATATCACTCTTTGTTTTATGTACATCAAACTAAACTGAGTAGATCAAACTTAAGGATGGCAAACGAACTCGAACCTAAACCCAAACATTCGGAACAACTATTCGGTATGGGACCGGGTATGGAGTCGGTTCTAAAATTTTTCATAGGCATGACTATAGCATAGGTGATAACTGATAACCAGCTCGATTACTCAAAACATTCATACCCATTTACACAAACCATACCCGTAATCATTTTCTTTTGTCATTGATAATAAAATAATCTATCAATTCACTACTTTTTAGTTTTTATAATTCCTTGGGGTAAGAAATCTATAAAAACTAAAATAGTAACAAAAATACATTTAGGAATTCCAATGGGTGGTTTTTAACAAACTAACAGGTATACCCGATATACCGGACCAGTCCCAGCCAGGCATGGGACTGGGATTACCTAAACCGTCCCATTGCCATCCCTAATCAAGTAATCAATCTCCTTATAATTATCAGCAATCATGAACACATAACAATAAACAATACCTGTTCTCCCAACTTAGAGAAATTTGCAGAGAGAATCGACGGAGAAACGATAACATCACTCTTCGAAAACTTATCAATCCGCGCACTAGCCTTCACGACGGTTCTAATAGCTCTCCTAAATTCATAAACATGAAAAATCAAAAAATACTACAACAGAAACTTTAATTGCATTCAAATGACCTCCATACTCATGAAACACTTTACATATTAACCAATGAGCATTTAAACAATCAAAAGATATCTAAAAACAAAACCCTTTCAAGATATAAACAAGTTGCATTCAAAATTAAACAAATATCATCAAGAACTTGATCAAAATCAAGAAAATTTTAAAAAATGAAACCATACCTTGAGCAAGTGAAAGATTTAAGCTTAGAGAGAGAAGGTAACACAAACCCATTAATATCTGATCGAATTAGTGTCGATGAACCCAAAGAAGCAGTTGCCATTGTTTATTTTTTTTGAGTGAGGCTTTTTAACAAACAGTTGGTGGGTGTAACTTAAAAGGGTGTAATTTTTGCAAAATCTTGTGGTTATTGGCTAATACGCCCCTTTGTTGTCATAAAAAGACAGGCTGCTGACTCCATTCGAATGCCTCAACGAACAGCAATAATATATTTATTACCCGTAAATGATTAGAATTAGAACTCATTCTACATAGCAAAAATGAGAAGAGTGAGAAGGGTATAAAAAACACATTTGCTCACGAAATATAACACGGTGAGTAAGAAAAAATATAACACAATGCCAATAAATATAACACAATGCTGAGGAAAAATGACACAATGACAAAAATAAACAAAAGACACAATGCAACATAAAAGACACAATATTATAACTCAAATTATAAAAACTACAAGCTAAAATCCAAAAATTCAAAAACCTAAAAACTAAGATCATACGGTTCGATGAGACGGTTTCATTGTCGCTTGAATGAGTTCAATCGTACTCCGTGTGATACCCTTCCTACGACTTTCTATTTTTCTTTCAGTTTTCATCTCCCTATTTTTTTAAGACGTGTGATTTTGGTTTCCTTAGTACTTAATTTTCATATAGTTATTACTTATTTCCTTAATGTGTAACTTTTAATGCCTAATTTTTACAACGTTATTTATCTTGATTTGTATGATCTGAAAATCAAGTGTCTTTGGTGCATTCGCAATAAACTTGTATCCAGGGAATACGTTTTGAGAAGTTACGTTTAGTAGTTCAAGTTTTGTTTTGTTTTGAGTGGCGCAAACTGTTGGGACTAAAATTTTAATGTGTAAAAAGTCGTGATCAAAATCGCAGTATATACATACCACATGAACCATCCATGTGATTAACTCAAAACTTTATTGCACCATCACTCAATATCTCTAGCAAATACAAGTTCGTTAAAAACGTTAAGTCTATTGAAAAATGGAGTGTGTGTGTGTGGGGGGGGGGGGGGGGGGGCAATAACTTGATTGAGTTGAGGGCTGGAGGCCTACTAGATTAAGGACCCGATTCTAGCGTGAGAATAAGTATCGTTTTAGTTGGGACAACTTTAAAAGAGGGAATTAATTATGTATTAATTATTTGTGGAAGTTAAGGCCGTTCTTATAGTGGCGCTTCTGCCGGAAAAATATGAAACCATCATCATACGAGATGTCCCATCACCCTTTTGTTGGACATATGGTATGTCCGATGTAATTAAAAGTCGAGGTCAACGTAACCCGACCCGGTACGATCCGAAGAGTTACACGTTGGTACACGAATCAAATAAGTTCACGCGTTGGTGGATTATTATTTATGAAATAATAAATGTTTTAGTCTTGAGGGACTTAATATTAATAAGATTAATATTAAGGAGTATTAAGATATATAGCAAGGGGGTTTATTGCAAGTTGTTGTCTTATAAAAGGAGGGTTAAGGAATAAACCCTAATCACACATTTTATCAAAACAAAACACCTCTTGCTTCCTCCCCAAGGATTTGTGGCCGCCACCCCAAGAAAGAGGGCCGCCGCCGCCTCTTCTTTTGGTCCGGCCATCAGCCACCACAAACCACCACCTTCATCTTGCAAGTGTTGCTTCCCGGTCGGTTCGTGCTCGGTGTGAACTTCCTACTAGCGAGGATTCGTTGTAACCCGCGTGTTACGTTTCCGGTGTAGTCGTCAAAGGTTGATTACTAAACCCCCTATGGTTGTTTTATTATTTATTTGTTTATGCGCGTTTAACTGAGATTCTGATTGGGAATATTTTATTAATCCGATTAATAAAATTAAATATATGTTTATACATATAAATCGGCTAATATTATATAATGTATATAATCGATTTTTCTAATAAATATAAACTGCTTCCGCTGTGTATACGATACCATGATTCCCAACACCTTTTCCTACCTGTATCGACGACTCCTTTGCCTATAGGCCATAGTATGTTTATGTCGTTGGTAAGATCTTGTATTTGGTGCGTCGTAGATAGTTATACTCATGTCATATTAAATAATCAATCCGAAATCACCATCTATCCAGTTAAAAGACTATCAACGAACAAAGTCCGCCATTACTCCAGATTTGTTAGTACAACCTTTTAAAGATGAGATCCGCCAATCCGGTCTTAGTAGTTCCGCTAAGCTCAGCAATCCAACCTTGGTGATCCGGACACCCCAGTCCGGATGCGGCGTTATATGGCTTACAACTTCATTACATTTTTTGTTGCTGTAATATACACAAATACTACTCAATAGACATACATACATATTATTCCACACTATAACCTTAGTCAACATTTAATCTATATATTTCAATATACAATACCACTCTACAGCAGCAACCCAATGTATACTTGGGTATGTAGCAACAGCAACAGTGGCTGCAGCAACCCGACTACCCGGAGACAGCCTTGGATGTGATCGCGACTCCATGACGAGTGGCAAGCAGTAATTCGTTCATTCGCGCAATCTGATGTAGCAAATGATTAATCCTCTACAAACCCACAAATAAAATCATGAGCAATCACATAAATCCCAGTATAAATTAAAATGCCATACACCTAACATGTATAATAAAATCATGTTACTTCTCCTAGACATTTCATCAAACACTTGGTATGCAATATAAATATGATATAAATATCAATCTCCAAATAATATAACCCACCTCATCTTTTTCCTTAATAATACCCAGAAGACCATTAATTGTCTCTTCCCGTCTCCGGCGACGGCGCCGGAGACGTAACCTGAAATAAAACAGTAGCAGCAAGACCGTCGATCCGATAAGAGGAAAACTGAATAGACGATACAAACCATTTCTAATGATAGAATATTTACAAATACTGGGTTCTGGTTCTTCTTCTTCATCATCGGCCATTGTTGAGTGGAGGAAGGTTGTGATGGAGTTTGTAGACCACTCTTCTTTAGGATGTGGTTTGTTTAGTTTTGAAGAATATTATTGTATGGGTGACCTTAAATTGAATAATTTGGCATTTGTAGTTTGTACAAACTATTTTTTTTATGATTAATCAAATTACATTAGAAAAAAAAAAAAAATAATAATAATAATAATAATAATAATAATAATAATAAACACTATAGTGATTGATATGGGGAAGAGGAAATGGACCAAGAGCATTTAGGGATGACAATTAAACCCGAACCCGATGGGTAAACTCGAAACCCGACACATTTGGGACGAGTTTGGGGTCGGGTAATCGAGTATGGGTCCGGGTATGGGATTGGTTTTTATTTTTTTCGCGGGTTTGGGATTTGATGATATACCTATTTACCCGACCCGATTACCCGATAAAGTAAACCCGTTTACCTGATTAGATACCCGATGTAATTTCCTATATATCTTTTAAAATATGTATTCATAATATATCTAATTGTCCATCTAAATTGTCATCTTAAAAAAAAAAACACCAATTATTTGTGTAAAATATCTGTTATCTATGTTTTTTAGTGTTTTTATATCATTTAACTATTTTATATTTATACATTGTAATCAGATATAGATAATAGATAAGTTTTTAAAATTAACGAGTTTACCCGAAACCCGTGGGTATACCCGATACCCGACGGGTAATTACCCGATACAAACCCAACGGGTTTTGGGACGGGTTTGGGACAAGCATACCTAATCGGGGTATGGGGTTAGGATTACCTAAACTCGTCCCAAACTCGACCCATTGCCATCTCTAAGAGCATTCACAGTAGTGCCATTGTTTTTTTGGTGAAACAAAACCTTATAATTTTTTATGAGGTTGGAAGTGGTTATGAGTAAAGAAAATGGGAAATCTAATGTTTATCGGTAAATTTTGGGTTATTTGGGAATATTTTGGGGAAAACATGATAACTATATTTATTTTTTAATATTTATTGAAAGTGGGTTGTGAGTGAAGGAGATAGAAACTGCGATAATTTTTAATGTAATATGTGATTGTTATTAGTTGTGAGTGAATGGGGATGGGGAAGCTAGAGAGAATCCTCTAAGAGCATTCATAGCCCGTCCCCCATCCCCAACCATATAATTTAAGGAAAAATCATAGTTTTCTAAATTTGCCTCTCATTTTTTCAAAGTCTCTCACATCTCATTCTCTATTCATATCCTCTATAAACTTTTTTTGTTATTATTTTCTTTCTTTACAACCAACATCAAACCACTATACCTTCAATTTGTATTATTTTATTATTATTATTAAATGGGATGGTGTGACAACCATACATTTTCAACATTTTAAATACCACTTATTCAATTAAAATGCCATTAAATTTTTTTCTTTTCTTTCCTTCAATCATCCATATATGTATATAATATAAATACTATTTTAGCTTTAAAAAGGAAAACGTGTATATTTAAGCATAACTAGTGAGGTTAATAAAAAAATTGCTTTTATTTAAAAGTTTTAAAACAATTTCATCAAGTATCAAAGATCATGGTGCCATTTTTGGCAAATTACAAACTTTTACAAATGCCATGCTTTGGCGCCTTGCTCCCCGTCACTGTCATAACTTCCACACCGGGAATCACTCCGGTGATTTCGGGAGCGACTAAATTTTTGGCAACCCAAGTCAAGTAAAAAGCAAAGAACTTAATTTTCGCCAATCCATCCATTGTTACCTGTAACACCCCAACCTATGGCGGAAACATCGAGATGTCACGTATTGATGATTGTTCAGTAGCTCATGGTAAATAATAAATTTCATTATATGATTTAGATAAATTACATACAATTGTTCTACAAGAATTCGTACATCAAATTGAATAAAACTATGCACACATCTTCAAGCATTAATTCAAATCTTCAAGCAAGTAGAACCTGAAACATGTTAAGTTGAAAATATTTTGGGTCAACAAAAGTTGGTGAGAATTACATAGGTTTTGATAATCGAATAAAATTGTTGTGCAATTCATGTGTCATGGCAATCTAGTCCATATGTGAAAACATACTAGAAGTAAATCGAGTGCATAATCAACCATTGTGACTGTTGTATTGTGGTACATCCCATGCGCTCATGGTTCACTCGTTTATATTGCAGTAACAAACACCCACGCTACCTTTGTAGGAGGCACGTATCCGGGTGGGATTGTCAGTCCAATAGATCTATCAATGTATACCGTCGGTTGATCAATGTTTATGCTAGAATTGTGCTTACCCTAGTCATGTTCAAGACATAATGCAACATAGAAAAACACATAGACATGATTGAATTGCATAAATGATGTTGTAACATGTTTCACCCCAAAAATGGTGATAAATAGAAAAGGGGCTATGTAAAACTCACCTTAGCAAAATGTTATATCTGTTGAAAAATTGAATAGTGGTGTTGCCCAAATGTGTCAAGTATCACCCTATAATAAGGTAATAAATATGTCTAAGTCTATCTAGTCTACAAATGTATATGTTCTAGGGCTTCGAATTGGGGATAAATGCTCGTTTGATTAATATTAAAAATGTTTGATAATTGAGAGAAATTTAGTAAATAAATAGACAAAAATCTTTTTATAAAATTTAAATTTAAGATGGTCACACTAATGTGTTTAAAGTAAGAAAATAATTTATACAAAATTATTTTCTTTAAAATAGAATATTAATTCTATTTATAACAAATAATCAAAATTTAACTTTAATATTTAAAAATACAAAAATTAAAGAATTATTAGTTTAAAGTTTATATTTCTGTTCTAAATAATCAGAAATAATTTGTATAAAATTTTGGTGCAAAAATATTAAAAATTGGATTTATTATGATTCAATTATGATTAAAACTAACCAAAATTGATTAAAAATATTAAATGAATGATTTTTCAGAAATAAAAAGTATTTCAGAAAAGTTAATTGTCATAAAAACTTAGAATAATTTTTGTGGAAATTCATAAGGTCGTTTTGATATTTTTATAGAATTTTATAAATAAAATAGAATAAACTTGATTTATTTATTATATATATTAAATAAATAAATTTTTGAAAACTAAAAATTGTAGGTTAAACTTTTTCATTAGATTAACTTAAAATAATTTTTGTAGAATTATTAAAAGAGTTTTAATATTTTAAAACGAATTTAATAAATATATAAGTAATATATATAATTAAATTGATTGTTTTGATTAAAAACAAAACAAGTGAAAAAAAATTGCCACTGCTGGGTTTCAAACCCGCGTGGCTTGTACAGAAGGCACCAGACACAACCACCTGGTCCAGACCAGTGGTTGTGTTTGGTTTTAGTTTATTTAAAATAAATAGTATACGTGTTCTTCTCCAAATCACCATACGAGCCCTAGATTTGCAATCGGCCAATTTACACAACCTCAATTCAATTAACCATAGGGTAAACGTTGTGTACATGCCGATTAACGAAACCCATATCAGAAAGCAAACTTACAAACACGATTGATACTTGATTGATTGGTCAAAGCCCGAAGTCAATACACGATCAATAATTCGAGAACAGAAGATTAACAAGAGGAATTGGGGGTTGGAAGAGAGTAGTCTGCGAGTTGTGAATGTCCAAAGATGCTCAATTTATAGTGTGGTCGCTCAATTATCAATTTGGAAAGTTTGACCAAGGCTCGGTCAAACCGAGCAATAAACTCCATTTAAAGGTTGTTTAAGCGAGATTTGTGGTCGATTAAACGCGTTAATTAGCCGGTAAATCAATCAGTAATCAATCACGAGGTGATTGACTCAATTAAAAGTCAAAGAAGCTTGACTGGTTCGGCTTTCACGTGCAGCGAACCAAAAGAGAAACAGATAGGTTTCTTGTTTAGTGTTAAATAGTTAACGTTCCAGGATTCTAACACAAAGGACAACGTGGATCAGTGGTGGTGTTGTTGTGTGCTGAGGTTGAACCGGTTAGGGACCCGGGTTCGATCCCCGTCCCTAACATTATTTTTCCAAACTTTATTTTTTTGTGGGCCGGGCACTGGGCTAGGAATCTGGGCCGGATGGGTGTTGGGTAGGGGGTGAAGGGGAGAGTTGATGTGGGCCAATAAGTTGGTTGGGTTAAATGGCAAAACCAACTAATTATGTATCATCATTTTATTATTATTATTATTATTATTATTATTATTATACCTTTATATATATATGTATATATATATATAAATATATATAAGTTGTGTGGTCGGAAAATAAAACTTAGGCACATTATGAATGATAAAAAAAATATAATATACGTATTAGAATTTGAAAATTTTGCGATGTTACATTACCAACGTTTTTTTTATATATAGCAAATTTCGACAAATTGGTTAGAATTTATAACCGCCAATCTCGACCTTGATAATCAAAATCATCCCTTATGATAGCCGTTCGAGAATTTGTATAAGTACTGCCTTAATCAAGCATTTGGGGAGTGGCGAACTCAAATCACACAACCAACTGTCCACTGTAATACATCCTTATGTGTTCATAGCCTACCGGAAGTTTCCGTTTTCGACCGACGAGTCTTGGTTTTTGACATCACCATGAACCATGAACCAAACCTCTTGACTCCTTCCTCCCTTATATTCCCTGACCAATCCGACAAGACGAAGACCCACAACTCATAACTGAAAACCGAAGCTCCGACCAACGCCCCCGTTCCATTCAAAATTTACTACGCCCGTCGTGGTTGCAAAACTCTACACCGCCACCACACATGCTTGCGAGCCGGTTCCACCGGCCACCAGCCTGGTTCGTCGTTTCCCCCTCACATGTTTCAGGTACAATCACATATTTTCGGAAGTGCTTTTGAGTCTTAAATAAGTGGCAAATTCGCATCATAGGATAGTCGATTGGTTAAGTTGATGACAATATTACACTCTGTTCCAGAGTTTATTAAAGGATGGAAAAAAAAAGGATTGGGAAGGAAGTGGGAAAAAAATGTGTTCCAGAGTTTTTTGTAGGAGGGAAAGGGATGGAATGAGAGTGATAATAAAGAGGTTTTTGGGTGATTTTCAATCTTTTCAATTTGGAAGGAATTGGAGAGAAAGGAAGAGGAGGGAGATTCTTTCTCTTCCATCCTTTAATGAAACTCTGGAACAGAGTGTTAATCTAATTTGTGATCTATATATATATATCATATAATATAGACATAGGAATAAGATGAGGATAAAAGAAAAGAACTGAAGATAGTTCGATGTCTTTGAAAGTTTTGGTGATTGGGCGGGCCATGGATGCCAACTCATTGTCTATTTAATTCATTTATAAATATCATACGTGAGTTAATGTAGTGAATGAAAGGTTGATATAAAATGCATTTACTACTTACATTGATAGAAAAATGGTTGCAACACTACTATATAACTAGTTACTAGTTTATACCCCGGGAGCGTCCCGAGTTGAGAAATCTAAGTAAAGTGAATAAAATTAGAAGTATCTAAACTATAAAAATAGCATCTGCCAATATATGATATATGAATATTATTATTATTATTAATTTAAACAAATCTCTGCCATTAGTTATCATATTCTAATATAAAAAAAGGTAATTGGGTCGGGTATCACCTAATCCCAGGCCCGACCCAAACCCACAATTTTTTTTAAACTAATTCCAAACCTGACACAATACATGTCGGGTTACAAAAAACAAATAGTTGTTTTTTTCTCCGTTTTTTATATAGCACTATGGTACTCGTTGGAAAGATAATAAAACGCTCGTTAATTTGGTGTAATTTTTTTCTTTAAAAAATCTCGTATATAAAAGATATTAACATTTAAAAGTTATGAGAGGAAACATGAGAGAGAAAATAATAAAGTTTTAATATTTACATTTAGTAGATTAGGTATTTAATAGATTATGTTAAATCATATTTAAACCATATTATTTATTTTTTTAATACGTAGATGTATAGAAGTTATACACCATATTTATGATAGTTAATACAACTATAGGGGCGGTGTTTGTCGGAGTTGAGAGGGTAATTATCGATCATCAAGTGAAAAGCTCTAAGGTGAGTACTTCCTATCCCCTTTTTGCTTTTATTCATTTTTGGGGTGTTACATGTACACTTATACAAATTACAAATACAAGTTCACATTTTTACAATACAATTCTAGTACTATGTGTACGCCCCACTCACGGTGTGCGTATATAATGTATATATGTGTGGTCGTTGGGTGGCAAAAGTAAAGTTGAACTAGTTTTAACGTTATTTCACTAATTTCGTGAAAATAACGTTAAAAACGACGGACGGTTAATCATGCATCATGTGGTGGCGTGGATAGCCAAAAGACAAAGGGGTACATGCACTGATCGGGTTTGTCCCGATTGCCAAGTGTTTTGTGCCTTATGTCCAAGGCTTGATACCAAACCACATTGAGCCGGGGGTCTCACTGGAAGCAACCTCTCTATTCTTAGGAGTAGAGGTAAGGCTGTCTACATCTTACCCTCCTCAGACCCTACGTTAGCTTTGCTATAGGTGGGATTAACTGAGTATGATGATGATGATGATGATGATGATGAATTCTAGTACTATGTGCATTTGCTTACAAACGTGCTTTATGCTTAGACATTACATGTAGAATACATTTGTACTTAGTGAAATCATTAACATTGTACAAGCCGACCTTAACATTGGATAGCGCTATTGGATTGACAACCCACCTAGGTGATTCTCCCCCTTTTTCATCGGATAATCCATGGTCATTGTTAAGTTATTATCCAATAATTGGATAAGTACACCGCCGTTCATCTTAGTACATTATACAGTCACAGGATTGATTTCGCTCATTTGTATGATACATAGTTTACATAATTGCACTGTAGCTTTGCACTTGAATTGTATACCATTTTCCAACTTACTATATGTATTAAAACTAGGAATGCTCATCAACATTTCATATGTTGACAAAACCTATTTTGTACATGTTTCAGGTGCAGTTTGATCTTAGTTCCATAGCATTGGATTTTAGTGCTTGCTTTTAATAAGTTATTTCAAATTTCATGTTTCGTTCAGACTTTTGTATTTTTCCCATTTCATCTATGTAAGACAATTTAAATTATTCAATAATATATTTACATTTTAGTACCATGTGCTTTTGAACAATCGTCACTACGTGACACCTCGATGATTCCACCATCGGTTGGGGTGTTACAGATGGGGGGGGGGGGAGTATGGAAGACCCCATATATGGGGGCTCGACATAGGTTTTTTTTGCAAATTTAAGAAATGGGGTATGGGGATAGTGGTTAGGATGGAGTGAGTTTTTGTGGGATTTTCTTAAATTTTAATAATCGGGGAGGGAATGGGGGATGGATTGTGAATGTTCTAAGTACTGAAATGAAATGGTATCGGTAACAAATCATTTTTGGCATTTGATTTTTACGTTTGTCAGGAACGATATTTTCAGTTTGGTACAATATCGGCATTTAGGTTGATTTACCTTCTGATACTGTATCGAGCACTTTTGAGACTGGTACCCATATTTTGCGATTTATGGGATCGATATTGGTACCGAGCTCATCCCTAGGTTGATATATTAATCTACCTATTAAAAGAGTCGTGTTCACGTTAAACTGTCTAATGAAACGACATGTGTTAGTTAGCCCAAAAACTGTATCTTTTGTATTGTGTTAAGAATTATCATGTCTATTTGTTGTATAGATTATTTTTAAGTAGGAAAAATTAGAGAAATCATCCTTTAAGTTTACATCGTTTTTCACTGGATGCCCTTTAGCTAAAATTGATGAGAATCATCCTTTACGTTATAAAACGTTGCACCATTCGTCCTTTAGGCCTAACATGGTTTGTTTTCTCGTTAAGTTTAGTCACGTGGACCCCACGTGAAGGCATAATTGCCATTTTACCTCATAATTCACATCCACTCTTATAAAACACCCACCTGCTACATCTAATCGTCACTTTCATCCACAAGCATCAACACCACCGTCCACAACCTCCTCCATTACCTATACCTACTCACCACCTCTCACACCTGCCACCACCATCACCCATACCTGCCACCACCACCAACTGTTTGTTTTAGCCAGAGACGAGAACAACCGTGGGATTTTTGGTGGCCAATGTTTGTAGGGGCTAGTTGTAGTTGTTTTTTTTTTTTTTAGCATGAAACGAGAAAGACTAGTGTTTACCATCAATAACCATCGCCTTTGCCTCATTTATTGACAAATCTATTCCCAACATCAAGCATTAGTGGAAACCCCCAATTTATAAAACCATGATTTGAGTTGGCCAAACGGTGGTAGTGGGCGTTAAGTCGGGTTAGGGGTTCATAGATCAGAAAGAGGATCACATCAGGTGGTGGCGACGGTGGTGGGGCATTTAGTTAGGATTGGGGGTTCACATCTGACTATTTTCATGTTTCTTTATCATCCGCCTTCTCTCTGTCTCTCCATTGCTCTCATTTATCTCTCCAGAATTCTTTTTTTCTCTCTAGATTTGGACCTCCCCATCTCTCTCCTTTACATGTACTAGTGGAATGCCCGCGCGTTGCCACGGGTATGTATTTTTATTAACATTTTAAATTGCAAAAACTTTATACACCATACTATCATTTTTCCAATCCGATATGTGCTTGATTTTTATTTGCAACATTTAGTTACACACATGAACCAAAGAGCCTTTAGCCTACTAGTTACAAAATGTTAAATAAGGCTTAGCCTTTTCTTGTGGTGATAATTCAAATTCCATTGGTAACAAAAAGTTAATCCATTAAAAAAAAGTTACATGAATTAATCTATTACTTGGTAATGGTTCTAGTTGAACTTTAAAAAACAATGGATGTGTGACTTTTGAATGATTTTAAACAAGAACCATCTGATATGGCCCAAATCTTTATAGTCTCGTCTCCAGAGCCTGTTATAACACGCTGATCAACTGGCGAAAACTCTACAAATCATATTCCTCTTTTGTAGCCTCTTAAATCTTGAAGAAGGAGCCGTATGATCCTGATCTGAGAATAGATCTTATAAGAGATAAATGTGAAAACCATATATCATTCAAGAAATACAAGTCGCATCACAAAACAAAACAAAAAAACAATCTACATGAGACCCACTACAAATAAGACTGTCATTCGGTGTCACAACAAGAACATTAATATCCTTATCATGGGTTGCGGTGGCTGATTTAGTTTTCAAAGTAAATGCATCATTTACATAAGATAGGTCATCTAAACTCCATAACTTTAGAGTGAGATCACTAAACAATAATAGAACATATTAATAATTTGTACAATATAAATGAAAATAAAAACATTTCACCATAAGAAAACTGTAATGAACAAATTCAATGAGCTTTACCTATTACCACTAACAAAAAACATATGCAATTTCTTTGCAAAGGAAACTCCTCCAATATAAGAAAACTGCAATGAACAAATTCAATAAGCTTTACCTATTACCACTAACAAAAAACATATGCAATTTCTTTGCAAAGGAAACTCCTCCAATCCTTCCATGTGACCTTTTCAACTCCAATGCAACATCACCTGTTAGGATCCTATAATCTAACCTACCAAGTTAATTAAAATAGGACAGTCACTTGATGATGTCACCAAACAAATAAAACTACCAACTAAGTACACAAAAAAATAGAAGTTGTAGGGCATCCTAAATTGTTATCTAAAGACTTGTTTCTCAACGTTTTTGATCCATTTTATACTATCATAATTGTAGATGAAAGGTAATGCGATTAATTCATCCTATTGAATGGTGCAATTGATAATCGATATTCATGAATTAAATGTATTGAATGGTGCAATTGAATGTATTGAATGGTGCAATTGATTTGTATTAGTGACTTGTACATAAGGGCATAGATTGAAGAAAATGGTAAAAGTTAGAGATTTATGCATGAGACCTTTTGTATGCCATCTTAAAATGATGGTGAAATTACCTTCTTACCCATCTCTCCTCCTTAATAAGGTACTAGTGGAATGCCCGCGCGTTGCCGCGGGTATGTATTTTTATTCACATTTTAAATTGCCAAAACTTTATACACCATACTGTCATTTTTCTAATCTGATCTGTGCTTGATTTTTATTTGCAACATTTAGTTACACACATGAACCAAAGAGCCTTTAGTCTACTGGTTACAAAGTGTTAAAAAAGGCTTAGCCTTTTCTTGTGGTGATAATTCAAATTCCATTGGTAAAAAAAAGTTAATCCATTAAAAAAAAGTTACATGAATTAATCTATTACTTGGTAATGGTTCTAGGTAACAAAAAGTTAATACATGAATTAAATGTATTGAATGGTGCAATTGATTTGTATTAGTGACTTGTACATAAGGGCATAGATGGAAGAAAATGGTAAAAGTTATAGATTTATGCATGAGACCTTTTGTATGCCATCTTAAAATGATGGTGAAATTACCTTCTTACCCATCTCTCCTCCTTAATAAGGTAGTAGAATGTATTGAATGGTGCAATTGATTTGTATTAGTGGCTTGTACATAAGGGCATAGATGAAAGAAAATAGTAAAAGTTAGAGATTTATGCATGAGACCTTTTGTATGCCATCTTAAAATGATGGTGAAATTACCTTCTTACCCATCTCTCCTCCTTAATAAGGTAGTAGAGATAATAGAGATATGTGTGTATATAAAGAGTCATGGAGATCACTTGTGGTGGTGGCATCGTGGTAGGTGGTGGGTAGTCAGAAAAGGGAAAAAGTTGATGGGGAAATAAGATGGAACTGTGGATGTGTTGGTCAGCGGTAGTGGTGGCGTTGGACCATCATCACCACATCCAACCACCACCCATCGGAACAAAAACCCACCCGCGACCACCACCCATCGGAACAGAAACCCACCCGCGACCATCACCCATCGGAAGGGAAACACACCTGCGACCACCACTAACCTACAACCACCACCAATCCACACCACCACTCGCCACCACAAACCATTGGAATGGGATTCCTAATCTTTTTGAAACTTAGAACATGTGGTGGGGGTTTTTAGGTGGTCGGATCTCATGGTGGTGGGGATGGTTGAAGTTAGAGAGAGATAGTGGGGGACAACAAGATGAAATATAGAGAGAGGGGGAGAGATATGGTTATTTAATTTTTATATATGTTTTTTATAATTTTTTTAAAATTCTTTTTGTTTTATCTATTTAAACATGTATTAAGTAAAATTACCAACTTACCCTCATGTGCAAGGCACATGACCAAACTTAACTGAAATTTTTAACTGGGTTAGTGCCAAAGGCCAGTGGGTGCAAGATTTTAAAACGTAAAGGATGATTTTCATCAATTTTAAAGATAAAGGGCATCCATTGAAAAACGACGTAAACTTAAAGGACAATTTCTGTAATTTTTCCTTCTAAGGATAACTAGTAATGGGACTCGTGGGCCGTTGCAAATATCAAATTGATTAGTCCAAGTGTTATGTCATGCGCAAACCATATGAAAATGCATGTCACGATGTACTCAGTTCAACTCAATGTAACATATATAAGTATCGCAGTTGAATCAAAACATAAAGTAAATCAAATTTATACCCTATAGTTATAGCCTAAGTACAAAAAAATCATAAAGCGTGTATAGAGAAATAACTGACATGTGTAACCAAAATAGGTTTATTATAATTTTAAAAAATGGTAATCACAAAAGGAAAAAATAAAACACAGTCACATCAAGGAGTACAATTAGTGTTTTGCAAAGTGAAAAGACCAAGGTTGCGAGGTGTGAACATCAACGACTAAGGTTTTTAATAATAATAATAATAATAATAATAATAATAATAATAATAATAATAATAATAATGTAATTCTAATTTTGCCATTCCTGCGATGCTAGGGGTCGAAACGCAACGTAAATCAAATTCATATGTCGAATAAATGTATTATATTTAACCACGAATGGTTTGGTATGTAACGTAAACGTATTATATTTGCGTTGACTCGTTTCCCAAATAAAGTTTATGTCTAAACGTAAACCAACTTGAATATATACCTACACATATATAAAAACACACATAAAAAGTTAATCTTTTTAAAGTAAAGGAACGAAAACGGTAAAATCAAAAGTCTAGAAACTCAAGGAGGTTAACAACAAATTAGCTCTTTAAAAAAGAAACTAGGGAAGTAAAAACTAGGTTAAAAACGTATATTACATATGGTACATTGGTAATATTGGAACATTAAAAATTTAAGAGATTAGACTTGACAGTTGCAAAACTAAGGGACTAAAATTACAATGTGAAGAAAATTTGTGGTATAAACCTAGGACGAAAAATCAAGGGGCTAAAACTGTAATTTAGTTAAACATTGAACGGAGCCAGTGCAACATCCACCAACTTTCCCTCTTAAAATTGTTGTTATTATTATTATTTAACGACCAACGACATCACCCTTATCCCCCTCCCAAGTTCGAATCCAAGCACTCGTGGGTATTGCAACCCTCTTGGTCCGAATGCCTTAATGTGACACCCGAAAAACTCGGATTAACTTTCCAAGCAAACACTTTAGTCAACCTTAGCAAAATATTTATTAAACAAGCTTAACTGGGTTAGTTGAGTTAGTTCGGTGATTCAGGGAATCATTGGGAGTCGTTTGGGTGATTTGAGGAATCATCGAAAGTCGGTTCGATGATTCGGGGAATCATCGGGAGTCGTTCGGTGATTCAGGGAATCATCGGGAGTCGGTTTACACACAATGTCCATGGGTTGGTGATTCAGAGGATCATTGGGAAACACACGTGCACGAGTCTCGTATCCAAGCCATTGGTGAAACAATAATGCAATATGGGTAACTTGTTGATAATTACATGTTAGACGATCATTGGTAACTTAGAAATATGTGTTTACATAAAATTATATGATAATACGAGTTTTGTGCGTTAACTAGAAATTATGGGAAAAGGGCTAATCCATGTGCTATAAACTATAGGAGAAGGGCTAACCCCTGTGCTAAGAATTTATAGGAGAAGGATAAACCCCTGTGCTATAAATTATAGGGGAGGGGTGATGTGCCATCATTTAAACATATAAAACATGCATAATTAGTCTCATAATAGGGCAAAATTAGGCTTAAATTGATAATTAAAGCTACTTAATCGTTTATATTTGTATTGTTTAGGAAATTGGAGCTCCAACCCGAAAAGAGATGATTTTTGGGTAAAACCAGCTAAAACTGGCGATTCCTAGAGATATGAGACCCAAAGCATGTTCCAAGGATGTGTAAAGACCTTTTTAGGACTTAAACAATGATAAAATCAGTTAGGGGTTGACTAAGCACGCACATGCTCAGTGGAACAAAGGTCCCACGCACTAGAAGACAAAGCAACCAACTTGGGGGACAAGAAAACAACTGTTGACTCATGAATGCCCGTGCTCAACACTTGATCAAGCTCATGACAGACACCTGGTATAGACATGACTGTTCGCACATCAACAGAATGTACGTGGGGCAGGTGCACGCCCGTACACACTCTACAAGCACGCCCGTGCTTGCCCTGATCAACCTATAAATAGCAAGCTCAACTCAACCATTTGGTGTGCCATCTTGGTCCATCTTGGGTCGACTTCCAAGCTTCTTACAGAGTTCTTGGGTTCTTGGGGTCTTGTGTGAGGCCTTAGGGCCATCCTACCACCTCTCCAAGGTTAGGATCCATCCTACCTTGGTATCTTGACCGAGAATGGTACCGTGGGAGTAATTTACATGCAATAAAGTTCGAGGATCATGAGGATCATCTTAGATGCATTGGATCAAGGATGTTAAAGGTCTATGAGTTGGAGACCACCATGTTCTTATGTTGATTATCTTTATATGGTTTGTATACATCCGGTATTCTCCAAACCTATTTGATTTGTTAGACTTTTTATATTATTAGTAGTTTATTTTTAGTTACTTGATGTGTTTTCTAATTACTAAAAACCATACGCGTCAAAGGGCTAACCCCTTCGCCTCCAATTTGGTAGAAGGGCTGACCCCTTCACCCAAAATTAGGGAGAAGGGATAACCCCTTCGCCTAAAGAAAACCCCTTCGTCTATCTGTAGCCCATTAGGTATAAATACCCCGTTTTGACGTATTTTCATCATTTACAAACCCTAACTCACCCCCATGTGCTCCCTCTCAGCCCCAACCTTTGATAACAAGTTTTTGCCCTAAAACAATTGATTTCCAACCTAGAAACAATTACAAATCCATTAACAAGCATAGATCTAAGGTGTGTAACATATCCAACATCTTTTCCTTTCATTTTAATGATGTTTCCATAAACCCTTGATGTCCAAAACCTGATTTCAAAGTTTTTTCATAAATTAGGGATTTTGTGTTATATGTTGTTATGATGATAACATGGTATTGATATGATGATTGTTGGTGTGTTAGAAGCATGTTTAGGGTGTGATTGGGTTGAATATGGTATGCTATGAGTTTTGACCCATTTGAGGATTTTGTAGAGATTTAGGGCTTGGTATGATTGTTTTATGATGATAATGGAATAGGATTCATGTTAGATTAGTCATAACTGATATGGATATTAACATGATTTGTTGATGTGTTAGATGAGGATATTAACATGATTTGATGATGATATGTGAATTTTTCCTACTATGGAACAATTTCATGCATGATGTGACATTTTCATAATCTTTGTTATTTTGGGTAAACTTGTTCTTGTGCATAAAACCTGACCCGACAACGTGTTAAGTGGTGTGTCATAATTAGAATAGGCTATGTATTGGTTTAGTATTGTTCGATAGTGATTTGTCAGATTTCTGGATCAATTCGAGGGGTTTCGGGCATCAAAATGGCAAACAACAACAACACAGGCGAAGGGCTCCACCCTTCGCCCCTGCCACACATGAAGGGCTCGCCCCTTTCATGTAAAGGGTGACCCTGCGAGCCCTTTTGCCTATAAGAATACCTCTTCGCTCTAATTTGACCTCTTTGCCTAAAATAGACCCTTTCGTGTATAATTGTGATCCATTCGTGTGAAATGAAACCTGTTCATGTAAAACATGCTGATATGACCCATAACGTGCAAATTTACGTGTTTGGTTACCTAATAACTTGTATGTGATTATTTAACTGATATTATGGGTCACTAACAGGATGTCGAGTCTTGTGTGATGGTGTCAAAGTCAAAACACTTATACAAACATACAAGTCATGGTTTGGACAACCAAGGGTTATTAGACCAAGACGTTATCGGTTAACACACTTATAGATGTCTGATGATAGGTTTCCAGTAGTCGGGACTATCATACATGTCGGGTACTTTACATTTAGAAGACGCAACCTAAGGTGAGTTCCACGACCCCTTTTTTTACCGTGTTTTCCATTGGGAGAAACATGCTACGATTTACTAAACTACGAGTATTGCATTGTACTATTATATTAGTTGCATATTGAACAACCTATCAAAGACAAACAAAGTGCGAACAGCAAACCGAACAGTATGGCACACAGTGAGTCGAACAGTGGGGCGAACAGTGATCCAAACAGTAGTGTGAATTACCAACAATGTTTTCGGGACACTTTGGTATAATGAGTATTGAATGCAAATCCGGCTTTCCAAATACTTTTGAATACTAAACCTATGGACTCACCAACATTTAATGTTGACCGGTTTTAGCATGTTTTCTCAGGTCGCTAAGGTAGCAGCAGGAGTATGATGCACTGTGGGTCACACCGCATTATGTTTACATAAAAGTCAGTTCGGTTACCTTTTGAAAACAATTATAAATCTATGTTAGTTATGAAAAGAGAAACTACGACCCGCGTGCCGATTGTCTAGTTTCTTTTTTTCCCTTTCGACTTTGTCTGGCCGAAAAGGAGTAAAGATTTAAAAAGTTTCCGATGGTTTTATGTTTTATGAGCATCCGCTGGTATTTAGCGGTGTTCTTCGCTTGTTGTCGGAAAAGCCAATTGTTTGGATCAACATCTGTGATGTCGTCATCCTCACTGTCAAAGCAGTGTACATCCCGAATGGGTTTGTGAGCCCGAACCGTAGTTTGTTTCGTGATAGTTTGAGGAGTTTAGGTGTCTCCCTCAGGTGGACGTATAAGGTCCATATTTAATGGGAACACCGGGAGTTTGGGTTGGGATTAGCCATAGGGTGGGCTAAAAGATGTGTTTTTAGAAACAAGTTTTAGCCGTTACGAATGGCACCAATGAAGAAACAACGAGTATACTTACCTCAAAGGAGATCAGTATGGTGTTGCTCCCGTGGTTGATGCAGGGTATAATCCTTCGCTCACCACTCGTGGCTTGAACCGAAACCTGAAAGATTAGAACAAGTGGGCGGTACGAAAGGAGGCGACCGCCTAGAAGTCACAATGACTCGTAATAGCAAACACAAAATGGTGTTGGCCCGGTATGTTGTGAGAATGTATGAACGATTGATCTGAAGTCCTTAATAAAGGAGGTGTGAGCTCCTTTATATAGGAAGTACACGGGCCAGATACCATTAACCCATAACCACGACGATACGCTTGGGCCCGGGTTATGGGCTTGCCTCCTTTCGGCCCAATCAGTTAGTATTGGACTAGGAAATCAAAATCAGACTAAATGTAATTAATGCAGGAGAGAGAGAGATAGGTGTACCACCCTGCCAATGGTCCACCTGGCGCGATACTATTGGTTATAGGCAGATCTTCTTTGACTGCGACAGTCTGCACCTTCTGGAAGGTCGTCTGATGTGACACCTGACACAAAGGTGAACAGTGCAGCATGTGGGGACAAGGGGCTTGCACCTTCACTGCTAGTTTTCAGACTTGGTGGGCCAGTGCTGACACGCGTCGGCTTGTGATTGGTCCACCGCAAGGCATCTGTAACACCCCAACCAATGGCAAAAACATCGAGGTGTCACGTAGTGACGATTGCTCAATAGCTCATGGTACTAAAGTGTAAATTTGAATACATTGAATTGAATAATTTATTACATTGAAAGGAAAATACAAAAATTCTAAAGTGATAACTAATGCTGAAATACAATAAATCCAACATCTAAGTAAGATTCCGAAAGCTTAAAAGTCATCTCATAAAAACCTGAAACATGTACGAAATTAATTTGGTCAATACAAAAATGTATTGGTGAGCATACCCGTTATATATATATAGTAAGGAAAATTTAGCAATTCATGTGTTATTTTGCAAAATGTAATAAGTGGTATCCGGGTCAAATCAACCCTATGAAAGGAAAGCAGATATATATAGTATGCGCTAGTAGTAATGTAATACATAGCAATGACGAGGACTCTCAACAGAGTCACAAGGGTATATACCATAGTACTATTCATTGAAATACCAGGCCGCAACGGTTAATGATTTGACAAGTCGTAGATACACGAAATGACACAAGCAAACACACATAAGAATTGCTATTTTAGTAAAAGGAAATAGAAACTTGATAGTAAGTGTAACATCGCAAAATTTTCCCCAAAATTTTAATACATAAAAATCCCTTATATATATATATATATATATATATATATATATATATATTACACCTTTATAATTAATATTATACAAATGTGTCTAAGTCTTTATTTATCCTAACTCACAACTTATATACATACATAAATATAAATAATAATAATAATAATAATATGATTCTAAATTCTTTTTTTTTTTCACATACAAGATTTTTTTTTTTAAATAAAGCCTTGAGTCAAATAGTCAAAGTCCTAGTAAAAGTCTTAGTCAAACAGTCAAAGTCTTAGTCAAATAGTCAATTCATCATAAAACCTTACTTTATGGTGTTGACCAATTTTAATGGCTAATTGAATCCAAAACTAGTATAAAAACCCACCTATGACCCATTATACTTTGCACCTCTAAATCGATTGTTTCAATCCGATTAAACTTTCCCTCATACCTTTCTTCTATAGTCTATTACTTCTACAATTGAAGCTTTGATTATAAGCTCTTGTAATTGGCAACTTTGGGGCTACCATATTCTATTTCTCGAGACTTAATACTTTGCTAAGGTGAGTTTACGTAACCATGTTTATGCAATTCTTTATACTTGCAACATTATACTTAAGCAATTCTACATAGATGTCTAGTTGTAAACTTTAATGCCTCATGAATTAGACAACAACAACAGTTTCAACGAGTTTCAACGAGTTTCAACATTACATAATCATTAGCTATGGCCAAGCCGGCGATACTCAATAATAGATCTATTGGATTGACAATCCCACCCGGATACGTGTACCTCCTACATAGGTAGCGTGGGTGATTGTTATCGTCCAACATATTAAGGTGAACCGTGGATGACGGGATGGACCTAAACTAGTCGGAGGTTTGATTATGTCGATTCAACATATCATGTTTATTCATGTAGACTTAAACTTACGATAGACATATGAATTGCTAAACTTTTATACTTAAACTATTTGCTTGACATGGCTTATGTATTCTCACCAACTTCTAGTTGACCCATCCATTTTTCCAAACTCAACAGGAAATACTGATGCTTGAAGTCTAGAGCTAGCATGAGGAGATATTTGAAGTTTTAAGCTTTGTTTGATTATTTAGTGTAGACTTTAATGTAATTCAATTTTGTAATGAAATAAAGGATTATTTAAACATATGTATTACCATGAGCTACTGAACAATCATCAATACGTGACATCCCGATGTTTCCGCCATCGGTTGGGGTGTTACAGATTGGTATCAGAGCCTTGGTTATAGGGAATTAGGTTATTAGAAAAAAAAAATCTAGTCTATAACCATAGGAATATAACCAGTATTTGCTCCTTTTACTTGCTATTCTCTATCTCACTCCTACTTCTTATCCCTACTTCAACCCCTACAAGAAGATTGCTCTCCATCACAAGATCTACTCTTAGACTAATAGGACAATCCTCAGGTTTAGCCTGAACCACCTTGAGATCTCGTCGAAGTTCTAGATTTTAATAACGAACACGTGCAATCTGGAAGGGTGAACGCCTGTATTCTGAGTTTTCTGTCTAGGACTGGCATTGCGCATATATCCCAATCAGGCGAGGGACCCGGATGCCTACCTGGGAATTCTCGGGATGAGTGTTCACTTATAGGCTAAAGCATGTCTTCACTATGTTATTAGAATCTAGAAGTTTTGATAAGTCAACGTTTTTGTTTATTCGTTTTAATTAATGAATAAATGATTACACTCACCTTCGTTAAACTAAGCTCAAAAATCTCAAAATTTTACAGCTTAAATCAATCTCATTTCATAACCATCCATGGATTTCACAATCACACTTCACCTTACCATCTTAGTCACTTTTTAAATATTCAACACCCTACCTAAATCATATAATCTCCATACTATAAAATAAACTCTTTATCAACTATCTTCACATTCACTATCTCTCACAACTTTGATTCTACTTCAAGAATTTTTCATCATCCTCTCAAGAACTAAATTCATATCCTTCACCTTCTCACACATGAGATAGTTACCCATGATAACCAAACTATTGAAACTTGATTGTGTGTTGCATCAGACATAATCCTTAGTTATACATGAGGATTCGACTATTTGCCTTATTTGAACATTTGAAACTAGAATTCATGGAATATAAACTATTTACTATAGACACACCTAGAGTCATTAACCTTATCTAGGGCAACTCTATTACAACTCGTATGCTATACTTGATACTTGATTGCTTACATGTACATATTATCAATTTGCAATTCATGTGTGTAATAATTGGTACACTTAATCAAACAACTGATAGAGGATGAAGTACTTGCTCAACAGTTAGTAGAATACAAAATAACCTACTCAACGATTGGTAGAGGTCATCATGCCTGCTCAACAGTCGGTAGAGGCCCTACAACCTGCTCAACGACTGGTAGAGGTTATCATACCTGCTCAACAATCGGTAGAGGTTCCTACTCACTGACTGGTAGAAGTCTTTTTCCTGCTCAACAGTTGGACTCATTTTTGGATACATGGTTAATCATATTATTTTACATGTGTGTCTAGAGTTATAGAAGGACACAAAACCCTAATGTAAGGTAAATTGGTGATTGCGGTCCGGAACGTAATCATGAATTTACAGGTACGTTAAGGTAGTGTGAAATTCTATCAAGGTTTTCGGTAGTTGACCAATTATAAACCTTAGTTATCTGGTAGTTCATTTAGTCTTTCAATAGTCCATCAACTCATTCCTTTTAGGACTCCTAAAACTTAAGATTCTTATTCTCCTTGCTATTTCAGATGAACCTAATCCAACCCTTAAAACTCACACATATCAAAACTCTTACCCAAATTATTTGAAACAGTTTATTCTGTTACCTATAAATTTATGTCATGCCTTAACTCGAAACTTCCCAAACCACCCTTGTCCTAATTTCTACCCAATCACCTTCAACCCTGTGTTTTCAATAAACTTCGGGACGAAGTTTCAAAAAGTAGGGGAGACTGTAACATCGCAAAATTTTCCCCAAAATTTTAATACATAAAATCCCTTATATATATATATATATATATATATATATATATTAATTACACCTTTATCATTAATATTATACAAATGTGTCTAAGTCTTTATTTATCCTAACTCACAACTTATATACATACATAAATATAAATAATAATAATAATAATAATATGATTCTAAATTCTTTTTTTTTACATACAAGATTTTTTTTTTTAAATAAAGCCTTGAGTCAAATAGTCAAAGTCCTAGTAAAAGTCTTAGTCAAACAGTCAAAGTCTTAGTCAAATAGTCAATTCATCATAAAACCTTACTTTATGGTGTTGACCAATTTTAATGGCTAATTGAATCCAAAACTAGTATAAAAACCCACATATGACCCATTATACTTTGCACCTCTAAATCGATTGTTTCAATCCGATTAAACTTTCCCTCATACCTTTCTTCTTTAGTCTATTACTTCTACAATTGAAGCTTTGATTATAAGCTCTTGTAATTGGCAACTTTGGGGCTACACATATTCTATTTCTCGAGACTTAATACTTTGCTAAGGTGAGTTTACGTAACCATGTTTATGCAATTATTTATACTTGCAACATTATACTTAAGCAATTCTACATACATGTCTAGTTGTAAACTTTAATGCCTCATGAATTAGACAACAACAACAGTTTCAACGAGTTTCAACGAGTTTCAACATTACATAATCATTAGCTATGGCCAAGCCGGCGATACTCAATAATAGATCTATTGGATTGACAATCCCACCCGGATACGTGTACCTCCTACATAGGTAGCGTGGGTGATTGTTATCGTTCCAACATATTAAGGTGAACCGTGGATGACGGGATGGACCTAAACTAGTCGGAGGTTTGATTATGTCGATTCAACATATCATGTTTATTCATGTAGACTTAAACTTACGATAGACATATGAATTGCTAAACTTTTATACTTAAACTATTTGCTTGACATGGCTTATGTATTCTCACCAACTTCTAGTTGACCCCCCCATTTTTCCAAACTCAGCAGGAAATACTGATGCTTGAAGTCTAGAGCTAGCATGAGGAGATATTTGAAGTTTTAAGCTTTGTTTGATTATTTGGTGTAGACTTTAATGTAATTCAATTTTGTAATGAAATAAAGGATTATTTAAACATATGTATTACCATGAGCTACTGAACAATCATCAATACGTGACATCCCGATGTTTCCGCCATCGGTTGGGGTGTTACAGTAAGTACATGAGTCACCCCAAAATAGTAAAACAGTAAAAAGGGGAAAGATATACTCACAGTTTGCGAAAGCGATCAAAATCCAACTTAAGCGGTCGTGAGCTAAGTAATGGGAATTCTGAAGAATCCAACCTATAATGTATGAAAATACTAATAAGGAAAAGTCTAAAAGTCTATGGTAACTAGGGTTCTAAGGCGTTAGGGTTTGCTAAATCGATTTGGGGAATTAGAGTTTTTATGATAAGCCAAATTAATATAAAAGTTAAAAATAATATTCCAAAGTTTGTAAATGTGGTTTAACTAATCTAATTATTACCAATTGAATATTTAGATAAAAATATGTTTGAATAATTAAGACAAGATAATTTAGTTAATTACTTTAACTAATTATTGTAAATAAATACAATAATCATTAAATAATTATGAGTTACACAATGATCCCACCAATGACAATTTAGGCTTTTCAACATAAGAATATTTCTATTTTATAAGAAAAGTATCTATAAATAGATGTTTAAGTAGTATGAATAAATAAATGTTTAATTAAACATAAATAAAACTAATAATACAAGACATGAACCAAAAATGCTATTTTTGTCAGAAATAAATAAAGTCTGATGAAAAATGATTAAAATAAATTGTACATAATTTTTATCAATTTATTTGTATTTAAAACTAATTTAATGAATTTAAATCATGTTTAAATGATTAAAAATAGGAAAATCAATAAAAATAAATGTTTTCTGAACCAATAATTTTTATTTCAGATTAGAATGCTTAGAAATAACTATCCTAAAATTTTGAGATCAAAATCATTAAAAATGGATTTTTAGTCAATTAATTATGACTAAAACAAATTAATTCAATAAAAATATAAAAATGAGACATTTTCCAGAAAATAAAAGTGTGGTAATTTTCTTTATGGTGTCAAGATGCTACTCTTAAATTTTTATAATTTTTGGAGTAAAAATGAATTTATTATGAATATTGTAATTTATATATTTATATAATTAATATATAAATAATAAAACAAAAAAATCTGGAGGTAAGAAAAAAAATAGAAAAGGGGCGAGTGTGAGGTTCGAACCCAAGTCACCCATGGAACACACAAGGGTATCAACCACTGCTCCACCCTAACACTTTGTTATATGTTTTGAAGGAAAAGATTTTAACCCATATTATCAATCCATCATCTTCCTCAAATCATCCTACATAAACCCTAACCTTACTAACCAAAACTAATAACCCGATTAAGACAAGATTAAGCCATGAAATCATAGGGCTTTTGTAAAGGAAGGATAATGAAGCAAAACGACATACTAAATAAGGACTCACAATGATGATTTGGGTTCAAAAATACCAAAACAGGTCCGCAACTTGTCATCAAGAAAACGAGTGGTTCTGATCACGATTAACTTGATTTAAAAGTGAGTTTGCGTTGGGTAAAGGTGCAGAAACATTGAGGTAGGATTGGTTTATATAATGGTTCAACAAAACGAGCGTTTTGAAGTGACATTAAAGTCCGATCGGTTACCACTCGTTCATGATTAAAACCCAATTATCAATATTCTAACAGCTGGGAACTGTTTAGAATAGATGGGAAAATGATTAATTGTTAATAAATATGTTGAAACGTGCCTTAAAACCCGTTTTTTTTGGGTCTCGCCGGACTCTCATCGGATCCGGCAAGGGCTTGGCCGGAAAAAACGTGTGAAGGAGACATATGAGATTTTAAAATTTTAACTTTCATCTTTTGGCAAAACAAGTCCCTCCAGTTTGTTAGGTTAAGTTTAATGTGAATTGGTTAGTTATTTTCTTATAAAAAGTTAACTAAGTTAATATAACTTAACTTAAAAGTTTCTAAAACTTTTTAAACTTTATAAAACTAATTTTTTTTATAGAATCCTTTACGAATACGTTACGCATTTGATTAGAACTTATACCCGATCCACAATAAAATATAAATGATAAATTTTAGTTCGCTCTAAAATTAAATTTAAAAACGACGAAACTTATAGGAACTATAATGGAAATAATTGAAGGACTGTTATTGTCAATTTGACGAAAGACGAGGGTGACGGATGTCACAGCATCGCTGTGTTGGGCGATGGATCTTGCGCGAATGGATTGCACTCCAAGTTTGGTTCCGCGGGTACCTTGGACCCCGCGGAATTTTAGACTCCGCGAAGGTCTGCTGCCTTCAAATACTTAGCCTTGTGAATGGCATTGGTGATTCTATCAGCGGAAGTCTTGTGAGTCAGCAATGTTGTGGAGTAGGCTCTGTCTTCACGCTAGGAATTATGACCCTATCCTTTAAAAACATAATAAATAGGTAATGTCAAAGATAC
This sequence comes from Ambrosia trifida, assembly GCA_028751855.1. NCBI lineage: Eukaryota > Viridiplantae > Streptophyta > Magnoliopsida > Asterales > Asteraceae > Ambrosia > Ambrosia trifida. The sequence goes on along the minus strand of CM054124.1, from coordinate 98,363,144 downwards.
CGGAGGTTTTTTATGACGTTATAAAGAAGGGCGAAAATGAACATAATGAAAACCTCACTAAACAAGATGAGAAAAAAAAAATACTTTTTGGAAGAAAAAGTGGCTTTTTGCTAGGGTGTAATCGAGCCGAGTCGAGCCGAGCCAGGCTAAGCTCGAGCTCGACTCGTTTTTTGTGGAGCTGAAAGGCCGAGCTCGAGCTCGGCTCGTAAATGTTCGAGCCGAGCTCGAGCTGGCTCGAGCCAGCTCCTTATTTTTAAAAAAATATTTATAAAATACAAAACAAAAAAATAAAAATAAAATTATGTATATTTTTTTTTATTTTTCTAATATTTTAATGAATGAAATGCATAATAAAAGTATTATTTGTATAATTTATGTTTTTGTTCTGTTATTTTTCATATTTTATTGATTAATTCAAAGTATTATTAAGTATATAAAAGATGTTTATTGAGCCACGAGCCGAGACCCCTAGCTCGAGCTCGGCTTGATTACAAATCGAGCCAGCTCGGCTCGGCTCGATAACAAAACGAGCTTTTTCGAGTCGAGCTTTTTTCGAGCATTTTTCGAGCGAGTTGTGAGCCGAGAGCATTTTGTACACCCCTACTTTTTGCCGTAAGTTACAAAAACTAAAATGAGAATTTACCCTCTAATTTATTATAAGGCCTTTTAGATTAAACCATGTGTAATGGTAAGGTTAAAAATTTCAAAACTATGGTACATTAATAGACACGTGACATATGGGACCATTAAGAGATTCAAATTATGATGGGGTGTAATGGTAAGGTGAAAATTTTCATGAAGCATGACATCATTTAATATTATTTATTTTTTTTTATTTTATAAAACTTTGAAAATGAAAACAAATAATATTTCATAAAAGTTTTTTCATTAAACTAAAAAAAAGTTACAATACCATACAAAAAAAAAACATAGTTAAAAAAAACACGACACATGAATAAACATACGAGACAATCTAAAGCTTGTATTTTTCGCAGATTTGCTCTCCTTTCATTTGGGCCAAGCGTAATGCGTCTCCCGTGAGGTGGTCGATCTACTAAGACAAAAATTCGATGTCTTTTTCCATTTACCTCGAATCTTGGATGCCAACGACCTTTTCATTTGCTACGACCTTTCTTTGCATTGTTTCCAAACGCCTAGCCCCAAGGTCATGAATGTCTTTAAGTCGTTGATTCATGTAATCGAAAATATAAAAACACTAACATATACTATCTTATTTTTTTTTTTTATAAACACAAACATATAAAAAAACACAAATATATATAAAAAACACTTACCAACTTCGGGATCCTCCGAAATGTCAAGCCATGCATGTGCGAGCGCGAACTCCTCGTCTTTGGTCCACTTTAGGTATGTTGCTTTTGGCTTACCCGGCTCTCCCTTTTTTCGGGTCGGCTCCAACTTCAAAACGGGTTCTTGTTGTGTGTCCGACACGATTTCAACGTCCGGTTCTTGGTTGGCTTGAGATCCCGACATACCACCAACATTAAATGTCATGTTACTCGCGTAACCCATTGGACCTCCATAAAAATTATAGGGTATGTTGAGAAGTTGAGAGAACCCATCGTGTTCGGGTCGAGGTCGTTTGGGTTGAAGGTTGGTAAAGGTTGCGTTGTGTTTGGGTTAGTTGGTCGAGATAGAACACGTAACGGGGCACGAAATGGATTCATTGTGTGTGTGTAAAGGTTGAATGAAATTTTATAAAATAGAGAGTTTTTATAAAAAAATAAAAATAAAGGAAGGAGATGAAAAAAATGGGTAAAGGAATGCGGGTTTAAATAAGAATTTGTACTTTTTTAATAACGGTAACTAGCAACGGCTAGTTGATTGTGATTAGGCCACACCATTTTTTCCACGCCGTTAAAATTTTGGCCAAGCCCCCCAAAACGTCGCAAATTAATAGGGGGCGGTGTTGAATTCCATTGGGGCGTTTTTCCTCTAAAAAACGCCCAAAATCCTCCCTCCATTACACATTAAGTATTTCTACAATTATTACTTTTGATATTAAATACCAAACAATGTTTGGATTCTCATATACCAAACAAAATATATAAGACGAAGTTCTAGGATATTAAAGATCTTGTCACTATTATAATTTGAGTTTAGGCGTTTTGCTTGGATTCTTTTGTACAACAATATGCTACTTACATACGTCTCTTTCAAGATGAAACTCACAATTAAAATACTTGGTATTAAGAATAAACCCCTGTAAATACAGAAATTTAGAACATGATCAAATCGATTCACTAAGTGTAGTTTCATCTAAAATTTGATCCAATAATTTGACAACTTCTTCCATACTCGGTCGAGATTTAGGTGTTTCACATATGCAAAACGTAGCGATATTGAAGAACTCCAACACTTCCTTTTCGTTTAAATTATCTTTCAATATACGGACATCCAACAATTTCATTTCCTGATTTTGTGACACCATTCTCATTGCCCATTGATCAAACCGAATCTCTTTTCCATCGTTGTCCTTTATTCGCAAGTTCGGACGCCTAGCGGTGGCAACCTCAAGCATTAGTATCCCAAAACTATACACGTCTCCCATAACAGTGGCTGCAGTAACTCCATGAAAATATTCCGGTGGCATGTACCCCATCGTCCCTGCTACTTGTGTTGAGACGTGCGAATGCGATTCCTGGATTATCCGAGCTAACCCGAAATCCGCAATATGAGCTTCAAATTCCGCATCTAATAAAACATTACTAGCTTTAATGTCCCTATGTACTATAGGCTTATCTAAATTATGCATAAATTCTAGCCCCTTTGCTACTCCTTTCATAATATTGACTCTAGTACTCCAAGATAATGGCAACCTTGCTGACGCGGCAACGCCTATTGATGACGTGTCATAAAGCCATTGGTCAAGGCTCCCTTTTTCGATAAACTCGTAAATCAATATCCGATCCGAACCCGTCGCACAATACCCCAAAAACGTAACAATATTTTCGTGCCGAATATTGCCCAACGTTTCCATCTCGGCCTTAAACTCTCGGTACCCTTGAAACGCGTCGGGCCCGAGCTTTTTTACCGCGACTGTCGCCCCCGACGCAAGGCGCGCCTTATAAACATACCCGAAACTTCCATCACCGACAATTAAATCCGGTGAGAAGTTTCGGGTAGCGTTGACCAAGTCAACCATCTCGATCGCGTTCAAAGACGGATCAAACAGCTGGCTCTCGGATACGCTAACGACCGAGGTCGATGCATCGCGATTGCGGCCTCGGACCGCTCTAGTCCGAGGCCGAGACTCCGCGACACGGCGGTTTTGGCGGTTTTTTCGGGTGATGTGGCATATGAAGTAGGTAATGGAGAAGATGAGGGTGATGATGAAGAAGCTGGCTATGGCTGCAAGGATGGCTATGAAGGTGCTTGAACCCATTGAATGTTAGAAAGAAAGAAAGAAACTGTATATGGGGTTTTAGAGAGAGATAAGAGTGGAAAAATAACAGAAATTGTGCCACCATTGATGGGAAGAAGACCGAGTCAAGTAAGACTATGTGACCAATGAATGAATGATTAAGAGTTAAAGATTGAATATTATGAGAGTCTAAAACACGGTAAAGTCATTTTCAATGCAACAAAACATTGAAAAGAAATAATGGAATATATATATTATTAAATGGATGATTGTATTGTATAATTATTAATAATAAAGTATTTTAGTATATATTGTTTTTGGCTTGATTATTCCCCCCTTGTCTTTGATGATTTGTTTCATGTGAGTTCGAATATGCTATGATTTTCTTGATACAAGAATTGACATATTCATAGTTAGACTAGTTGATAGGATTAAAATGGGTCTAATTCGGCGTAACTTTCAGTGGCGAATTCTGGAATTTATTTCAATGTAGTCACTATTTTTACTTTTTATATTATCCAATCTTATAAAACCAAATATATAAATTTTTCGGTCGGTTTGACGATTTGGGCTAGGTCATGATTTCGAATCAAATAAAAAAAACCAATAAATAATAATACTAAGATACAACAAGTAAAAATAAAATAGATTTTCACAATCTAAATAAATAAACGATAAGACAAAAAAAAATGATTGTTATCTTACATTACATTTTACAAATCTAAAAGTTAAATCATTTATGTAAATATCTTTTAGTTATAATAAATAAACCGAACCTAAAATAAAATAAAAACACTTAATATCTTTATAATTTGGCAATGGACTTTTATTCTATTTTTTTTAAACGACAATCACTTTATAGCTATATATAAAGAGCCGCCAGCAAGCCACTGAAAACACTCCAAGAAAACAAACACAAACCCGGGCACAGACTTTTATTCTATGTATTTTCTTTTTTGTTTGTGAACAACTGGCAAAAGTAAAATACTAATATAAAATTAAGTCCATAATATAACCCCTTTTAAAAAATACTTAATTGTTCTTCTTTATTCTTCTTTCATTTACAGACTTCTTCTCCGATCACTGAACAACCGCTCGCCGGCCGCAAGCTTTCAAACATTTCTTTTTTTTTTTTCTCTTTTAACTTCGACTAATGTTGTCACCTTCTAAAAAAACATTGATGTCACTCACAAACTCATACATATATCTCTATATATACGCGAAAAATTCACTGCAGTTCCGTGACTACGTTGTCGCCTTAATAAATCCGCCCCTGGTAACTTTGGTTCTTCGCGTGGAAAAAATGGGTCCCGAGTAGAACGTTGTTATAGATGGTTTTCCATACGATCGTAAATCTATGACCGAAGCTTAAATTTTGGCTTTGACGGTTTCCTTTGGATTTTCCCTAAAATATGGCGTTTTTATATTATTTATTAATTTTTGTGAACAGCAAACTAACACATGCATATGCACCTTGCAGGATTTAAACCCTCTGTCTCTAGGATAAAAAGGAGACACTATGCCACCACGCGTACGTTGACATTTAATTGTATTCTAGACTACCAGTTTTGATTTCCCAAAATTTGGATCAAATTTGTTAAGAATATAAAAAAGAGTATATTCTTTATTTTTGTAGGGTTATATACAACTTGGATATAGGAAGAAAGTTAAGATGTGCTATGCTTGTTTGTGGCCACCACATTGGACTGAATGGAAAAATGACAACCCATTTCATGACCATATTCAGTTGATCTTCAAAGTCAAGCTTCTAAGGTTTTTGTTTTTGTTACTTGACTATGACTCAGATGCCTTTGTATGTTGGGGAATAACCTTAACAAACGAACAAAAACGGATAATAGAAATCTCTCAAGGCACGTGATCGCTTTCAGATTGATTCAATTCGACGGTTCTATCGAATATTCAATCGGATACAATCAGAGATTGAGAATTTTTTGTATGTTGTGATTGAGAATTTGAAGAACCAGAGGATTTTGACTAAGAAGAAGAATACGTTATGAAACAATTGGGCCATTAACTGCCTTTTAGGCAGTTTTTCCAAGGTTTTCGAAATTGCCAAAATAGTCTCTCTATTTCTGAAAATTAATTTTCTGAGACATTTTTACCACAGCAATTTTAATGGAAATAAAATTTTCCAAGCTGACGTGTCAGCTCGACCCCACATGGGCTAAAATGAATCATTTTAGAAAGGAAAAAAAAGTTGTGGTAGGTTCAACCACTATATTGTTTTATGACGGCTAGTGGCAATGGAAGAATATGGCGGGCGGAGGCAGCGATGGACAAAGAGCCAAAGATGGCGATGGTGGTGTCGGAGACGAATGTGGCGGTGGCTACGGTGGTGTGGGCAGCATGTAGGTGGCTATGTCAAACAATGGTCTTGGTTGGTATCAAGGGCGGATCTTAGTGATGTGTAGACCGGGCTTCGGCCCGGTCTCCTTTTTCGTTTCGTAATGTAAATTTTACCGAAAATTTTCGAAAATTTATATATGTATTGAGTTCGGCCCGTCCAGATTGAGCCCGGCCCTATCAGGTGATTGGTTCAAAATCCACCACTGGTTGGTATTGTGTAATGATCATCTGGACATGTTTTTAAATTAGCAAATTTGATAAGAATGACTAGTAGACAAAAATAACTGGTTGCAAAATTTAACTGGACCCATTTACAATTCTTTTTAACCGATATTAGCCCATCTTAAAAAGACTGGATCATAATATCCTTTTTGATAAGTGATGACAATTAGGCTTATCTGAATTTGTACTGCCACCTTCAGTTAAACTCAAAGTCAAAACCATCATCACAATTACAAACCACCAAGCATTCTTAACGGGCTTAATTTATAAGAGTGGGTAATTAAGTTTAGCTTCTTGGGCTTATATAGATATTTAGTTAATGGGCTTAATTTATGTAGTATATAATACTTGTTTACTGGGTTTTATATATGGGCTTAATTCATTTTTTTTTATAATACTTGTTTCTTGGGTTTAAGAACTAGAGGTGCAAAAAAACTGGTTCAGGGAACGAAATCGGTCCAAACCGGTTTTACCTGAAACCGGGCACTAAAAGATCTCAACCCGAAACTGAACCGAAAACCGGTCAAGTGAACCCAAGCCGGAACCGAAACCAATACACAAACTGGAACCGAACCTAAACCGATACCGCTAAAAACCTATTGAAACCGGAGAAAACCAAAACCGCTTTAAGAAAATAACATTTTTTTGCCATAAACACAAATAAAAACTATGTTTTTTTTTAATCAAAATTCAATTTTCTTCTTTAGAAAAAAAAAACATATAAGTTTAAAAGTTAAACTTTATTTAACATATATGATTTTGAAAAGTGTGTATGTGAACCAGAATGGAAATAAAACCGAACTGAAACCGGGGTAAAAAAACCGATTTTTGGCCGACCAAACCAGTAAGAAACCGAACCAGTTTGACTTGGAACCGATCAACACCCAAATCGGTTTCGGTTTTTAAGAAAAACTGAACTGTGCACCTCTAGAGGTGCTTAACGGGTCGGGTTGGCGGGTCCAACCCGACCCGAACATGAAAATTTTATATGAACCCGAACCCGAAAATTGTGAGATACATATGAACCCGAATCCGACCTGAATATTCTCGGGTTGACCCGAACCCTACCCGTTCAACCTGATTTTTTTTATTTTTTCGCAAACTAATGTATTAAAATTAAAAGTTTACTACAAAAAACACAAACATATATAAAACATTTATGTTTTTATTTATAAAATATCATACCAATTTATATTTTAAGTTATAAGTGTAGCATAAAATACTTAGCCAATTTAATTTATAACATAAAATATATTGTAAAAAAATAATATATAGTATAAATAGGTTAAACGAGTCAATCCGCCAACCTGTCTGGGTTGACCCGAACCCGACCCGTTTAGCTAAACGGGTTCGCGGGTTCATCCCGAACTTGACCCGAACCCATTTAGACTAAACCCGAACCCGCTAATTTCGTGTTAGGTCCGGGTCATGTTTTCGGGTCGTGTCAGAAATTAACACCCCTAATCCTAGTCACCACGAGGGCTTTAAAAAGAAATGAGGTATAGTGGTTTAAGGCTCCATAATGCCTCCTAATAATTACCCAATAATTATTTTATGTGTTTTTTAATTAAAACAAAATAATACTATTGGTTGGTTGAATTGTGTTGTAGCGTTAAAAATTTAACGCCTTGAACATGTTTTGAGATTTTAAGGTCCTGGGAGGTAGTGTGTTGGGCCTTAAGGGGCGCTAAAAAAATAAAATTAATGAGGTGCGGACGATTTCCATTGGCTGATTAGACACTATGGTGTTTATTATTTGAGTCGTACTGAATAACCCGAATACATTTATATTAGGGGAAATGGAATCTAATAATCCCAACTTTGAGGGGTTGAAAGGCAACAGTCTCAATTTAAAACTTGTACTACAGCAGTCCCAACTTGTCATGTATTTTATTTTGTTGGTCCCAAACTAACCTCAGTTAAGTTTTTCTGTTAAATGCTGACGTGGACTGCCACGTGGCGTCTGACGTGGCTAATCTGTCCCATTTGGCAAAAAAAATGGGCCCTCTATATCCACTTGGATTTTTTAATTAAAAAAACTTTTAATTATAAAAAACTTTTAATAATAATAAAAAAGAATTATATATATATATATATATTATACACACATACAATATATACACACACATATACACACTATCTTTCATCTCTCTTCTCTCTACCACCCACCACCACCACAACCATCACCACCAACCACCACCACCACAACCATCACCACCAACCACCTCCCACCACCACCACAACCGCTCCCCACCAAATTAGGGCTTCTTCCACCACGAAACCATAATCAGATGAAACCATAACCATACCAAAACCACCAGATCTGCAACCACCTCCACAAAACCCCACCAACAACCACCTCCACCGCCGCTATCTGCAACCACCTCCACAAAACCCCACCTACAACCACCAACAACCACCTCCACAAAACCCCACCTACACGAAACCCTAATTGTTTTGGGGGAGAAACCCTAACAATGATTTGTAGCTTATAGAGGAGAGAGAAATGGAACCAAGAAGTAATAGAAAGAAGAGGAGGAGTTCCGGTGGCGGTGACACCCTCGACGCCTGATCGTGAAACCACAAGTAAAACCCATCTCTTGGTCGATAATGGTGAAGACTCGGTGACAATTCATGAGTTCTGATGAGACCGGCGGTGGTGGAGAAGGCTACTCTCTCTCTCTCTCTCTCCCTCTCTTTCTCTCTTTCTATCTCCCCCCCTCTCTCTCTCTCTCCCTCTCTCTCTGTGTTTACTTTATCAGAGTTGGGGGGGGGGGGTTGGTGGTGTTTGTAGTGGTGGTGGTGGTGGTAGGTGGTTGTTGTTGTGGTGAAGATGATGAAGATGTAGGGGTGTATATAGAGTAAATTGCCAAAATGGCCCCTCAGGTTTGGCCCAAAATGCTTGTTTGGTCAGTTATCTTTTTTTTCTGCCAAAAGCACCCCTCACAGATCGAAAATTGCCATTTTAGCCCATATTTAACTGAGTTTCTAACTGAGGATGGAAAGTCAGTTAAGTCTGAGGGGTAATTTTGTCCTTTCACTCTATTATTTTTTTTAAAGTTAATAACCCCTTCTCCTTCCTTTGGCAGACCTAATCCCACCCTTTTCTCTCTCTAAACCACCACCACCAACACCACCACCACCCTTCTTCACCTGCCCCTTTGTTAAACAGAGACAATATCCACCATTAATGACCTTCTTCAACATTAACAACCTCATCCATCTTCTTCTCTTCCTCTGCTTCTAACTTCCTGTGACATCACCACCATCATCACCACCGCCCAGACACCACCGCCACTATCGTCCATCACCGAAGTCCAAGAACAAACCACCACAATAATACTTCAATTAACAGCAATCAGTAATAGAAATGGAAGCATAAAAAGATTACGGGGACTCACCAAAAGATCGGACCCCCTTTCCTTGATCCGCCGCCGCCGCTGTCTTCTTTTGCCTCTGTCGTTGTTCCTCCTGAAGCTTTGTCTCAGGTCTATGTCTCTCTCTCCGGTCGTTCTATCCCTCTCTCTATTCTCGGATCTGTGTGGTGCGGGTGTTGGTGTGGGAACGAAGCCACCGGAGATGGTGGCCGGAGCTCCGCCGTACGCGGCCAAGGGCCTCCGCCCAGCTCTCCTCTCTCTCTCTCTCATCCACTTTCTCTCTCAGTTCTCTCTCTCTCTCTCTTCTGGTTATAATTCGGTATATGTGTATGTATAGGTATCAGTAGGTGGAAGAGGGTGTGGGGTTGTGTGTCCGGTGTCTCAGGTCGGAGCTCCGCCACCGAGGGCGGTGGCCGGAACCCCTTTCTCCGGTTCCTCTCTCTCTCTTTCTTTTTCTATGAGGAACAACGAGGATAGTGCTTTGTTGTTGAAATAAATAAAAGAAATGGAGAGGAAGATAGAACAGAAGGATGGAGGAGTGGAATTATATAGAGTTAATTAAAGATCCATGGTATATTGTTATGTGGAATCATCTGCAGGTTTGGGGGTTTTTATATGGAGAAGATGAAGTACAAATGAAATGACAAAAATGCCCCTGATATTTAACTGACTTTCCATCCTCAGTTAGAAACTCAGTTAAATATGGGCCAAAATGGCAATTTTCGAACTTTGAGGGGTGCTTTTGGCAGAAAAAAAAGATAACTGCCCAAACAAGCAATCTGGGCCAAATCTGAGGGGCCATTTTGGCAGTTTACTCGTGTATATATATATATATGTATATATATATATATAAATTCTTTTTATTATTATTTAAAGATTATTAGATTGTGTGGGTCCCACTTTTTTTTAAGAAAAATAATTAAATTTGATTAAAACATGTGGATAATGGACCCCACCTCCTTTTTATGACAGACACACACTTTATGCCACGTAGGACTGCCACGTGGGTTGCCTACGTGGCACTTAACTGGAAAAACTATCTGAGGTTAGTCTGGGACCAACAAAATAAAAAGGTTGACAAGTTGGGACTGCTGTAGTACAAGTTTCAAGTTCGAACTGTTGGCTTCCAACCCCCCAAAATTAGGATTATTAGATTCCATTTACCCTTTATATTATTTTTTTGTATAACACACTTCTTTTATAAATTTTTGTAATTGTTTTCGACTTTTTGTAATTCTGTTATTCAATTGGAAACAAATTTGAATAATCTTATTCATATCGATTTTTCAAATGCTATTCAAATTCAAATTTAGTTTAAAAATTTTCAAATTCCAAGAACTCGATTCAAGAAATCTCAATAACCCAAAAAACTGTTCGACGAACAACTCTAGAATCATTAGTAATTGGACTGGAATAAGGCACGAGTAACATTTCTCTTCTTTCACGTTTCAAATCAAAATTCACATGTTCAAACACACTTTTGTCCATTTAGCTTTTGATTTGTAGTAGATCTATGATATTGTATGTTAAATTAATCGTAAAAAATTACATCAAGATAGCGGGCAGGCAGGCAACAAGCTGCGCCGTCATCCCTTTCTGGACGGTAAACCCTAACCTACTAAAAACGAATTCATGCTCCCTTGGAGTCGACACACTACTATGAATAACCCGTTGGACTCTGGTCAGGAAACAAATGGCTTCTGGTGCCAAGGAGCCAAAGGTATCAAATGCCAGGGGTATGAAAACGTGTTGGTTTTCCTCACAAGCTTTAGCATGCTTCTCAACTTTCTGCGGGGTCTGAGAGGAAATTCACAGGAGCCTCCTTCTTGGCTAAGAACCCAACCCTTCTTAAAATGTCTTAAAGAACGTCCCGGACCCAGTCATGCCTATATTTGAAACCAGGAAACTCCTTACAGTGAACCGCGTGTTCCCCGTATTTGTCCAAGTATGCCTTACGGCAAATCGGACAGACTTCATCTTCCTGGTACATGGGGATCACCAAACGATATTTAAGAATTGCTCTGTATTCAACACCAGGCATGGTTTGGCCCAAACCTTCGACTGGGATAACATTTAGGAAATCTTGGGCATGGTGGCTTTGCAAGCATGCAATAACTGCCTTTTGGCAGGGAGACATATCAAAAGCTTCACCCAGGATCTGAGCAATTTTGCCAAAAAGGGCATTCGCCAAAGTTTTCTAAGGCTTGGGGGGGTGTATTTGGTAGAAAAACCGTCCATATCAAAACCTGGGAGATAGTCATTTATCCTTTCGAGGGTCTGTATGTAGTCCAAGTCCATGTCGACGACCCCGCTATTCCTTAAGATGTGGTCTTGGAGATTCCAAGACTGAGCTCGCGATGCCACAAAAGCATACACCCCAACATCTTTTGCTGAGAGGAGCCCTAATCCTCCCAAACGCATCGGCAAGGATGCCAGTCGCCACTGTAGGTCACCAAAGAACGGACCCCCACATACCACTATGTCTTCGATGGCCTCCCGCAGACCCTTGTCAAAACATGATACCGCTTCATCCATCATGGCGGGTTGGCAGGTCCGCAAACCAAAAAGCAACTTAGCAACCCCCATACAAGATCTAAGCAAGAGGAGTTCACTCTGGGGATCCCTAAAGCAGGGCAAAAGTTTCATAAGATCAACCGCGCACGAGACTCTTCGCCCTGCCAATTCCAGTATAAAGTGAGAGTCCCGACTAACACTCCCTCCAAGGAGCTTCACCCCCTTTTCTGGCTTGCCAATCCCACTGGGAAAAAGCCCATCCCTAAGTTTCACCCCATTACAAGATGGCCAAAAAACCTAAGTTTTCTTAATATTCAGTTGGAGCCCCAGGGATGGCCCCTCCTTCCGGATGATGTCTAAGGCATTCGCAACATCGGTGGCATCACCAATAATCGTCCCATCATCAAGGTACCACGCATGAAATGGGAGGTTACAATTTTCTTGCACCCAGAGAACCATAGGGTGTAGTGCCAAGGCGAAAAGGAGGGGACCTAAAGGGTCCCCCTGCTGAACCCCCGCAATGGCCCCTATACAATCATTACCAACATACAAACTAGATGGCTGGGCATATAAGAACTGGACCCACAAATAGATAGACGGACAATGCTGAAGAACTTCTCGAAGAAGGGCAGTGCGGTCGATCATGTTGAACGCATTTGAAAAATCCACAGTGAGCATAGCCAAAGAACCGTCTTCATGGAAGGAGTTAAGGAACCTGTTCGCACTGTGGAGCACCGCCTCTGCCCCATTAGGAGTCCCCACCCCAAATTGGAAGTCCCCCAGATACTTAGCCATTTCCTTACCAACCTTCCTCATAGCCACTTTAGATACCAGTCTGCGCCAAAATGCCCCTATTGCAATGGGTCGGATCCCGTTATCAGGTTTCAGGAAAGGGGTAAGGGGGGCCGAAGCAATACATTTAGCAAGTACACTGGGACACAACCCCCTAGCCATAAGTTGACGACTTTAGTAATAGCTGAGAGCAACCCCGTGGAAGCCACAGACCCCTCTCCGCTAAGGGCGTCCAATAGATGTTTGGCCCTCAAACCGTCCCTCCCGCATGAGGTCCCTTTAAGGAAAGATCGGAGGCATCGAAGCACACAGTCCTCATCTACAACAAGCGCGGGCATGATGTTGGATTTAGGAGGCAAGGACGGAGGAGACAACACCGGATGTTTATCAATGAGGGATTTCATGGTAGAATCTCCAAAAGGAGCAACCCCACTAGAACACAACACCTTGACAGCAATAGTGAAATGATCGTCCCTTACTTTCCGGAGGCACTGTTTGACATTGGGGCTCTTTTCAGTATACTCACTCCCCTTTGCTTCCTGCTTAATAAAAGAAACACCCCACACGCAATCGAAGAGAGAAGGAACCAAATCTGCAAACCCAAAATCGTCTTTCCACAAAGAAAGCGATTACAGGATGCTGCTACATTGCAATGATTTCCTATTCCCAGACCTTCGTTCCTGCCTAGTGGACGGTTTGACTACTCGTAGGGTACACCGCGGCAATAAAAGCAGTTTGACCCAACTTTCTACGGAACCTGGTGAAGCCACTACTTTGCGTAAGGCACCTGTCAAGGCATGGACAAACGCCAATCGACAGCTTGGGGGGGATGCTCTTGACAGTTGGAATGGGCAGCGAGAAAACCTTTTCTAAGAGGGGTATATCCCCAACTACACCTCCTGAAGGGCCAGGTTCCATGTCCATAGTCACATGACGAGGTTTCTGGATTCCAATAATGAAATCTTCCACATCTCCCGTAACCACAGAGAAAGAGAGGACGTTATCAGCACTATGAATGCACTTTTTGCTGAGAGCATGCATCACCTTTTGCTGATACGTTTGGTTTCTTGGTCTTGAAAACTGTCCATTTCCTGATCAGGGTATAACGGGCTATTCATAACAATATTTCAACCCTAAAGGGACATGAATTTGTTTTTAGTAGGCTAGGGTTTTTGACTCAGAATTGGACAGCGTCGCAGTTTGTGACTCAAAGTGAAAAAGTTTCTTTAAAAAAAAAGAAAAAAAAAAAACTTCAACTAATAGATTATCTTTAATAGATTATATGTTTAGGGGGAAGGTTCAAATACAAAGTAATGAAAAGGTGCGAAGTGTGCGAAGGAATCTCCACATTCTATTTTGACATTGTTAATTTTCACAAGGGATGACATTTTTGTCTTGTTTTACTTCTTGACTCATAAACCCACTTCCCCATTATTTTTAAACGGCTATAACTTTTTCATACGATAACATTTTTTAAAATAAATTACACCGTATTAACGAGCGTTTCGTTCTCTTTAATTTGAGTAGCCTAGTGCTATATTTTTCTTAATTTTTAAAAACTGGTACGTAATTTCACATTCAAGTATCTGGTATGTGATTTTAGGTGTAGCCCAACTATGTGAATTTGGTACGTGATTTTAGCTATAGGGTATCTGATACATGATTTAAAGTGTATAGTCAAATGTGCGCATATGATACGTTATTATGCTCATTACATAATATGGTACGTATCTTCACATTATAGTATCTTAGGGGCCGGTTCAAATACAAAGTAATGAAAACGTTTGAAGTGTGCGAAGTACATGATAATTACGTAATGCTTTCATGAACATACAAAAACATTACGTAATTATCATGTACCGGTAGTGATTCTGTCTATGGTACGTAATTTTGGTATGTGATTTTAGTTATGGAAATAGTAGTGATTTTGTCTATGGTAGTAATTTTGTATGTTGCGTTTTTTAGGGGTATGGAAAATTGTTATGTAAAGTTTTGAATGATTATGTTTATGGTACATGATTTTGGTAATAAAACTATAATGATTATGTATATAATGGAACTATAATGATTATGTATATGGTACGTGATTTTGGTAATGAAGTAGTAATGATTCTGTCTATGGTACGTAATTTTGTATGTTATGTGACTTCGCACACTTCGCACATTTTTGTCAACTTTTACGATAACCAGCCCCACATTAGCCATACACATAGAGATAGAATTACGTATCAAATGCTCACATTTAGCCATACACATAAAATCACATATGAGATACCCTACATCTAAAATCACGTACCAGATTCCACAGTTTGGCTTACCCCTAAAATATGGGTATCTGATACACGATTTAAAGTGTATGGTCAAATGTGGGCATCTGATACGTGATTATGGTCATTTCATAATATGGTACGTATCTTCACATTAAAGTATCTTAGGCTTCAGTTCAAATACAAAATAATGAAAACGTTCGAAGTGTGCGAAGTACATGATAATTACGTAATGCTTTCATGAACATACAAAAACATTACGTAATTGTCATGTACTAGTAGTGATTCTGTATATGGTATGTAATTTTGGTACGTGATTTTAGTTATGGAACTAATAGTGATTCTGTCTATGGTACGTAATTTTGTATGTTACGTATTTTAGGGGTATGGAAATTTGTTATGTAAAGTTTTGAATGATTACGTTTATGGTACGTGATTTTGGTAATAAAACTATAATGATGTATATGATGGAACTATAATGATTATGTATATGGTACGTGATTTTGGTAATGAAGTAGTAATGATTCTGTCTATGGTACGTAATTTTGTATGTTACGTGACTTCGCACAATTTTGTCACTTTTTACGATAACCAGCCCCACATTAGTCATACACATAGAGATAGAATTACGTATCAGATGCTCACATTTAGCCATACACATAAAATCAAGTATGAGATACCCTACAGTTAAAATCACGTACCAGATTCCACAGTTTGACTTACACCTAAAATCAGGTACCAGATACTTAAATGTGAATTACGTACCTGTTTTTTAAAATTAAGAAAACTATAGCACTAGGCTACTCAAATTAAAGAGAACGAAACACTCGTTAATACGGTGTAATTTTTTTAAAAAAATATTATCGTATGAAAAAATTATAGCCGTTTAAAAATCATAAGGGGAGTGGGTTTAGAGGCAATTGACAAAAATACCTGTTTGTTTCTTTGTATAAGAGCATTGACATCTCCTTCACCAAATTTTCTCCATCAAATTATACTAAAAATCATTATCTTACCATAAAATTTTCTCTCTCCTTTTTAAAATAATAATACCTTTTCATACTTTTATCATTGTATTTTCTCTCTCCTTACTCACAACCACTTCCAAAAATATTAAAATATTTTTAGGGGTGAACAGTGGCTTTTCAAATATATGGGTGAACAATGTTTCCATCAAATCTTTTCTCTCTCCTCCACTCACAGCCACTTACACTCACCCCATATAATTTGGTGGACACACTCACATACATTTGGTTCCCCAAATGTGAATGCTCTAACTAATTATATTGTAACACCCCGCTGTTAAGTACCTGAAATTATATATCTAATCTATGATTAATTAATATAATTATCTAATATTATAACTAAGCTAATCTGGCCCAACAAAATCGGCCCAATATATCAAGCCCACCCGATAATAGAAGTCCAAAACATATTAACTTATAAGAAAATGGGCTCCTCTTTTTTGCAACCCAATACCCTTTGGCCCAAACCCACAGCCCCTTTCCTTGCTTCTACATACACTGCATCTATATAGCTTCTTCCCGTGCATGAATCCATATTCGATCCTTGTCATACCACCACCTGTCCAAAGCAGCATCATCTTCCCATCATAATACATTCAATTAATAATATTATATATACACTCACGTAAAGCAACATTCATGCATCATTTTCATTCAATCATTACCTCCAAGCATGACCTTATCTATTTCCATATTCTATAAATAATACAACCTGCACAATTAAAAGATAAATGAGATAGAGAGGGACGTACAGATAGAAGGATACGAGAGAGAGAGAGAGAGAGAGAGAGAGAGAGTGACGCGAGAGGAAGGCAACCACTTTCCGGTCGTCTTCTCCGGCTAAATCTCCGGCGACTCGTCACCATGTTCACCGTATCCAACTCCAAACCCGACTACTCCATGTTCTAGTACCCCGACACAACAAACCCAACATCATTCGGTTCGACATAACTGACAACCCGAAACTCTCTCCGACCACCTATATGAACCATTGATACCGTCCTATTTACCCCAACTATCACCACCCGTAAACCATGACTCGTATCCGGTCATCGTCTCCTGTCCCTGTTCGTTCACCTCCAACCAACCGGTAACGGTTACCGGCTCTATTACAGAGCGTCTCTTTGAACCGGTTGACCTTGTAGCCCGGTTATCCTTCTCGGGTCTCGATCGTACCCTTCAAACCACGAACATCTCATTTACGTCCATTGGTCCCGTCACCATTTGCGTTAGTGAAGATAATAAAACCGGTAGTCTACCCCGAGTCTTGATCGTAACCGACCTGGGATCGAACCCGTTTGAACACCGAGGAAGACGAAGGAGGTATAAAAACTGTTAAGTTATAATTATTATTACTATGTTATTATTAATACTTTATTATTATTATTATTATTATTATTATTATCATATTATTATTGTTATTATATTATTATTTTTAAACGTGAAACGTGTGGGACGATAAATATTGACCCGACAATATTAAACTGAATAACGATAATAAATCGAGTAACAAATATATATATTTATATGCAAAAGAGTACAAAGTATTAAAATATAAAGGATTGTCCCCGACGTTATCACGTGCACAAGCCTTGCACGCGCTAATGTTATTAAATATAATAGGTACAATATATCTTGTAATATACCGTTAAGAGATAGACTACAGAACCAGAAGAATATTATATAAGGTGAGTACATGACCTTCCCCTTTTTATTTATAAAGCTTTTGGGGCTGATTACATGCTGTCCAGTCGTTATCAAAGTATTTTATATGGTTTATATTATAAAAGTGTTATCGAGTTGTTTATAGAATATCATCAAATCATGATCATGTTATATAATAGAATTCGGTCGAATAGAAATCACATAGAATGGATCCATTCGGTATCACAGGAATATATTTTCTGAACCAAGCAGAGGTTTGGAACCACAATAAGCATTTGTACGGTGCTCCATCGATAATATATTTCACCTTAGAATGACCGAACCATATAGAAAGAATTGTATGTTTGTTAAAACTTGAGTTATTATTATTAGTATGTCTAAAATCTCGGCATGTTTCACTAGTATGAAAATACTAACGTACTTTAAGCATGTGGTCAGGTATTTATACAAGATATTAAAGAGAAAGCTGACGAATAGAAGATCTGGATAAGAAGAGGATGCTATGGCTACATTTTATGTATTTCATTAGTATTGAAATTCAGTTTAATGTAATCATTACAATTAAACCTGTTAACGCTAATCCGCTGCGCCACCTGGGTCGTTACAGGTGGTATCAGAGCAGCAGGTTTAATTAATAGAAATCCTCTTCTGATCCAAGATCAACCAAAAGTATTTTAGAAAGAAATTTATGTCAATAGAAATTATAAGAAAGTATAGAAAAAATATTAAGGAAATTACTAGAATAATATTGTGAGGTACTTTGACAATTTTTAATGGCCAGAAAATTGTGAATTTACAGGCATGATTGATTTCTAGGAAATTCTTTGGTAATACCAAAATATAAGAAATATAAGAAATACAAATTATCTATAAACAAGAATTTTATATTTAAGTTATTATAGAAGTATTCTTTCTATCCCTCATATCAGTCGGGAAAAAAAATATATTAAGAATAAGAATATGTTAAACAATAGATCATGATTATAAGTTCCATATTATATCACGTGGAAACTTAGAAAATCTTTTATATCTCGAGAGATAAGAAAACAATCTATTATAAAATGTAAAATATCTCAAGATGTCGCATACTATCGTGAATAACCAGAGATAATTATTTATCGAGAAATTATTATATAAATAGAAAAGGATTAAGATATAATGATATCTTGACACCACCAGAAAATCCATAATAAGAATCAGTATGGCCAGAAGATTGGCCAAGAATAAATTATCCTAAGAATTATAATTCGTATAGACATGTAAACTAGATACATTAGATGATTATAAATATCATTGGTTAAGAAAAATAATAGGATATGTGGATACCATACCACCATAAGAAAGGTTATAATAAGAATTGACGTGGCCAAAGAATTGGCCAAAGATAAATAATATTATGAGAAACCATTGAAAATAGAAAGCAACCTTAGTTTTATAGTCTGATTTATATAACCCTTAAGGAAAAGCTTCAGGATTAGACATCCATAAATTTTAACCGTGCTCGTATAAGAATTTAGAATTTTATGATAAGACTCGGTATGGCCAAAGGATTGGCCAATGATAAAGAAATATTATAGAAAACACCGAGAAGTAAGAAACCATCTTAGTCTTCATATCTTGATTATATAAGCAAACGGAAAAGGATTAGAAAGATTAAGAATCCAAGACATTAATTCTATTTTTATAGGGATTAGAATTTATTATTAGAAAAATAAGAGCGGGACAAGTTCTATAGGTTGGGGAGTACCTAATAATAGTGTATAGATTATCAAAAATAAATAAAAAGATATTAATTAAACATCATAAGATAATTCGAATCGAATCTCGAGGACGAGATTCCAATAGGTTGGGGAGAATGTAACACCCCGCTGTTAAGTACCTGAAATTATATATCTAATCTATGATTAATTAATATAATTATCTAATATTATAACTAAGCTAATCTGGCCCAACGAAATCGGCCCAATATATCAAGCCCACCCGATAATAGAAGTCCAAAACATATTAACTTATAAGAAAATGGGCTCCTCTTTTATGCAACCCAATACCCTTTGGCCCAAACCCACAGCCCCTTTCCTTGCTTCTACATACACTGCATCTATATAGCTTCTTCACGTGCATGAATCCATATTCGATCCTTGTCATACCACCACCTGTCCAAAGCAGCATCATCTTCCCATCATAATACATTCAATTAATAATATTATATATACACTCACGTAAAGCAACATTCATGCATCATTTTCGTTCAATCATTACCTCCAAGCATGACCTTATCTATTTCCATATTCTATAAATACTACAACCTGCACAATTAAAAGATAAATGAGATAGAGAGGGACGTACAGATAGAAGGATACGAGAGAGAGAGAGAGAGTGACGCGAGAGGAAGGCAACCACTTTCCGGTCGTCTTCTCCGGCTAAATCTCCGGCGACCCGTCACCATGTTCACCGTATCCAACTCCAAACCCGACTACTCCATGTTCTAGTACCCCGACACCACAAACCCAACATCATACTGTTCGACATAACTGACAACCCGACACTCTCTCCGACCACCTATATGAACCATTGATACCGTCCTATTTACCCCAACTATCACCACCCGTAAACCATGACTCGTATCCGGTCATCGTCTCCAGTCCCTGTTCGTTCACCTCCAACCAACCGGTAACGGTTACCGGCTCTGTTACAGAGCGTCTCTTTGAACCGGTTGACCTTGTAGCCCGGTTATCCTTCTCGGGTCTCGATCGTACCCTTCAAACCACGAACATCTCATTTACGTCCATTGGTCCCGTCACCATTTGCGTTAGTGAAGATAATAAAACCAGTAGTCTACCCCGAGTCTTGATCGTAACCGACCTGGGATCGAACCCGTTTGAACACCGAGGAAGACGAAGGAGGTATAAAAACTGTTAAGTTATAATTATTATTATTATTATCATATTATTATTGTTATTATATTATTATTTTTAAACGTGAAACGTGTGGGATGATAAATATTGACCCGACAATATTAAACTGAATAACGATAATAAATCGAGTAACAAATATATATATTTATATGCAAAAGAGTACAAAGTATTAAAATATAAAGGATTGTCCCCGACGTTATCACGTGCACAAGCCTTGCACGCGCTAATGTTATTAAATATAATAGGTACAATATATCTTGGAATATACCGTTAAGAGATAGACTACAGAACCAGAAGAATATTATATAAGGTGAGTACATGACCTTCCCCTTTTTATTTATAAAGCTTTTGGGGCTGATTACATGCTGTCCAGTCGTTATCAAAGTATTTTATATGGTTTATATTATAAAAGTGTTATCGAGTTGTTTATAGAATATCATCAAATCATGATCATGTTATATAATAGAATTCGGTCGAATAGAAATCACATAGAATGGATCCATTCGGTATCACAGGAATATATTTTCTGAACCAAGCAGAGGTTTGGAACCACAATAAGCATTTGTACGGTGCTCCATCGATAATATATTTCACCTTAGAATGACCGAACCATATAGAAAGAATTGTATGTTTGTTAAAACTTGAGTTATTATTATTAGCATGTCTAAAATCTCGGCATGTCTCACTAGTATGAAAATACTAACGTACTTTAAGCATGTGGTCAGGTATTTATACAAGATATTAAAGAGAAAGCTGACAAATAGAAGATCTGGATAAGAAGAGGATGCTATGGCTACATTTTATGTATTTCATTAGTATTGAAATTCAGTTTAATGTAATCATTACAATTAAACCTGTTAAAGCTAATCCGCTGCGCCACCTGGGTCGTTACATATATAATCAAAATTGATCACGTGCTTTTTTAGTCAAAATCTTCAAATGAATGGTGGAGATGCATTCGCACACTTTGCACCTTTTGTTTACTTTTCACAATAACTGCCCCATATGTTTAGAAACAAGTTACTTTTTATTAAATTGTAATTATCAGTTACTATACTTAGGAGATAATCCTTGTACCATTTATATGATTGAAATCAATGAGATATGCACGGTTTGTCCACTTTCATGGTATCACGAGTCCAAGTGATCCTCTAAACCTACCCTAATTCTGCCGTCATCAACCCTAGTCGACTTCTTCCTGCGTCGACTTCTTTCTGCCTCCTTTCCGATCAGCTTTGATCGCTCCCCACCTCCTCCCTTTGCTTCATTCTTTTCCTAATCCTTACCCGCATCATGACTACACCACCACCTACTACCCCCACGCTTATCATAGAGTCCAAACTCCACCCCGCCACAACTGTCTCCAACATCAAAAACTTCATACCAATAACCCTTGAAATCAACTCCTCATAATATGGGTCGTGGTCCACCCTGTTCACCATACACTGTAAGGCATTCCTGGTTCATGACCATTAATCACCGCGCCCACCACCTCCTGAAACCAAATCATCTTCTTCCACTACACCAAAAACCCTAGATGATTGGGAGCGGCTTGATGCCATTGTTTTACAATGGATATATAGTACCGTTTCCAATGATCTTCTTCACACCGTTATTGACAAATCCAAAACCGCCTATGAAGCATGGATTGCCATATAAGATCTCTTTCAAGAAAACAAAAGTGCACGGGCCATCTACCTCATGAATAAGTTCTCTAACACCCGCCTAGACGCCTTCCCTAACGTCTCGGGTTATTGCCAAGAATTAAAAACACTAGCCGATCAGTTGGCTAATGTTGATTCTCTGGTGGACAATGACCGTCTTGTGTTCCAACTCATAGCTGGCCTAAATGAACAATATGAGGGTATTGCAACCATTCTCACCTCCCAAGAACCATTACCAAATTTTTATAAAGCCCGCTCCAAAATCATAGAGGTTGAAACCCGTAAAGCTAAGCAAGCTCGTCATTGTGACATCCGGCAAAAATCGAAGCGTTTCCGTATAATTGAGTATTCGGAAAATAGCGGAGTCCAATAGATGGGGTAGGAATGCCTTAGTTTAATTAGAAATGCGAAGGAATCGCATAAGAATAAACTAGTCTGAAACGGACGTTGGTGATTACCCGGTAATAATTAAATAACCGAAAACGATCCCGAATGCCTTGGATATAAAATAAAGAGTATTTTTATGAAATATAATGTGTTTTAGAACCTCAATACAATAAATGAAAAGTCCAAATCAAAATCTCCCGAAAGCGAATAAAGTTCGCGTATCGCACCCGATGCGCGTAAAATATATAATTTCACCCGGTAAGAGCCTAAATAACTTACCAATACTTAAACTAGGCTATGTTTAAGGGTAATTGAAAGCTAATTATATGTCCAGAATAGCTCGTAATAAGAACGCGCAAAAACCCAAAAAACCCTAACCGACCGAACCGATTCGAATCTAACTAAATACTTGGTAGATATTTTTGGAACATGATGTGGGACCCACAAGGTCTTTTGGCCAGCCATGGGAAGCCTCCATATCCACCCTAATGTTGGCCTAAAAACACCCTTAGTCATGATGCTTGGTGCATGCTTGAAATATTATATTATAAGTGTTTTAAATCACATGCTAAATACCATATTATAAGTTGTTTTGGGGTGCTTTTAACCAAAAGTTTTAAACCAGGTTTTGTGTGTTTTCTAAAAATGAAATAAAATGTTTACAAAGATAGTCATAAACATGAGTTTTAGGGTGGTTGGTGATGTTATTTTGTTACAAAAAGATGATACGTTCTAGTGTTTTTAGAAGTTTTGGATGAAAACATAAAGTAACACCTAATACACCTAAAAATTGTAACACCCCAACCGATGGCGGAAACATCGGGATGTCACGTATTGATGATTGTTCAGTAGCTCATGGTGAATAATAAATTTCATTAAATGATTTAAATAAATTACATACAATTGTTCTACAAGAAGTCGTACATCAAATTGAATAAAACTATGCACACATCTTCAAGCATTAATTCGAATCTTCAAACAAGTAGGACCTGAAACATGTTAAGTTGAAAATATTTTGGGTCAACAAAAGTTGGTGAGAATTACATAGGTTTTTGATAATTGAATAAAAATGTTGTGCAATTCATGTGTCATGTCAATCTAGTCCATATGTGAGAACATACTAGAAATAAATCGAGTGCATAACCAAACCTGATGACTGTTATAATGTGGTACCTCCCATACGCTCATGGTTCACCTAAATATGTTATACGATAACAAACACCCACGCTACCTTTGTAGGAGGCACGTATCCGGGTGGGATTGTCAGTCCAATAGATCTATCAATGTATACCGTTTGGCTGATGAATGTTTATGCTAGAATTGTGCTTACCCTAGTCATGTTCAAGACATAATGCAACATAGAAATACACATAGACACATTGATGATTGAATTGCATAAATAATGTTGTAACATGTTTCACCCCAAAAATGGTGATAAATAGAAAAGGGGCTATGTAAAACTCACCTTAGCAAAATGTTATGTCTCGTGAAAAAAATAGAATAATGTGTTGTGAATGTATGCGAGGCGAATCCCAAAGACTCAATAACGAAGCTAGTCCAAATTGAAGAAAACGAAAAAAGAAAGAATATCAAGCTTCCAATTCGCCAATTGCAAGAGCTTATAATCAAAGCTTCAATTGTAGAAGTAATAGACTATAGAAGAAAGGTATGAGAGAAAGTTTAATCGGATTGAAACAATCGATTTAGAGGTGCAAAGTATAATGGGTCATAGGTGGGTTTTTATACTAGTTTTGGAGTCAATTAACCATTAAAATTGGTCAACACCATTAAGTAAGGTTTTGTGATGAATTGACTATTTGACTAAGACTTTGACTGTTTGACTAAGACATTGACTAGGACTTTGACTATTTGACTCAAGGCTTTATTTAAAAAAAAAAAAATCTTGTATGTGAAAAAAAGAATTTTGAATCATATTATTATTATTATTTATATACATTTATGTATGTATATAAGTTGTGAGTTAGGATAAATAAAGACTTAGGCACATTTGTATAATATTAAAGATAAAGGTGTAATAAATATATATATATATATATATATATATATAAGGGCTTTTTATGTATTAAAATTTTGGGGAAAATTTTGCGATGTTACAAAAATGGTTTTGATCATCATATTATGACTAATGGAACCACTTGAACATAAAATATTTGTAACAAAATGTAATGAAGCTAAAATCACAAAAATGAAGTTGTAGACTTTAAAAATACAAGTATGAACAAATGGACTCCAAGACTTAAATAAAACATGTTAGTAGACTTAAAATGACCATATGTGACTAATAAAAGTGTTGGATGGTGAAAAGAACACTTATTGTAAATTTTGACAAGTTAAAGTTTACTAGTTTTAGTAGAAATTGTCATTTTGTAAGTCTTGGGAGTAATATGTAACTTTTGTAAAGTTAGAGGTTTGAAAAGTAACTTTGGTAAGTCCATGGATGAAAATGTGATTTTGAAAACTTTATGTTGAAAAATGTAACTTTGGAAAGTAAAAGGTTAGGGAATGGAAAGTTAGATTCTAAAAGGGGTGCTTTTGTAAAATTGAGGAAACTTACACAAATATTTTATTTGTAAGAATAATATTTTTATAAAAAGTATTTTATAAAAATATAAATTTACCTAAGTGTTGGAAAATATAACTAACACTTTTGTAAGAAAAATTGTAATTTAAATAACTTTGGATGTTTTATATAAAAATGAGCATTTTTACATTTATGGGGATGTAAAAGTGTTGTAAGAATTTTTAGGAATAAAACATCCAAGTTAATATATTTTCGAAAGTAGGAAAATATGTAAAACGGCAAGAAATATGTTTTCCTACAAAATGTATATATAAGTTAAGAAATCGGGGAAGCGGACGTATGTTAATGCGACGAGTTATCAGACAAAGTGTAAAACTAACAAAGTATAAATCGGACAAAAAGTAAACCGGACGGATAAGTATACAAGTATAACTTCCTTCTAGATACAAGTATACGTTTGCGATTACGGACTAATTATTCCAAGTAAGAAAATATGTATATATTTTGCGAACAAAATATATGTAAGGATGATAAAGGGTGAAAAATATACATAAACACTTTCCTAAGTGTTGGATGTAAAATGGGAGAATTTGTAAGAAATAAAATAAGTTAAGTATGTTATTATAAGTATATGTATACTTATGGGAAAAAATAAATACTTAACATGAAATGAATCTCGTTCGACAAGATCTTTGTATATTTATTTTTATGGGGAAATAAATATCTATAATCTATAATCTATATTATCTTATTAAGGAAGAGTGATGGCTAAGATAGTCATTTTCATTTCCTTACAAGTTAAGAAGCAAAATGCACAAGTGATTTATGCTTATATTATGAGGGTATAATTGGAACTTTGTGTACATTTAAGACACTTACAAGGGTGGTGTAGACATTTCACCTGCCTCTTCCTTTACAATATTAAAAAAATGTTCCATCCCTACCCCTAGAAACCTAATCGACTATAACCTGTATTTTCTTCAATTCAACATTCAAAGCCAACCTCGTTTACCTTTTAGACTACTCATACTCAATTAAAGGGTGGTGCAATTGAAGCGTCAACAGTTGTAGAAAACCAATACATTTACCGACAATTGAACCCGTCCTCACTTCCTCACTTGGTTGCAAACCCCATCTCCAATGGCATCTTCATTTTGCCTCCTGTTCATCTCCATACGTTGAGCCTCTTCTTGCATCCAAGAACAAATGGTACTGGCCAGGTTTGATTTGAACCTCATGGTTCGTCATTTATGTTGTAATTTGTTTTTGTTTAACAATATTTTGCAAATACAATCAGTATATTTTTCAAAGCATCTTAAAAACATGTATGCGAGTGTGTCTAACCGGATCTTTTAAATATGTCTGCAGTCTGCACGTGTGTGTAATGGTTAAAGACTAACAAACGTAGACGATATTGGGATGATTATTACTCAAGATGAAGTTGATTCTGACCCATTAGGGTCTGCAGTGATGGGGCTAATTGGTATCACGATTCCAAGCAATTAAAAGGTGAGTTTTGAATTCATTTGACTCGCTTTTGATGAATGACAACCGTTTAATCCTTAAACAACTAATGTGATGTGTTTTTGTTGCCTTGAAGCAAGTTATGAGGTTGTATTGAGCTGGTTTGGTTGAGGAATCAACTTGTAATTGATGGTAAGTGGTTCGGATATATGTGATTGTTATAAACTTTTTAAAAGGATATATGAAGGTATCCATTTGATTTGTTTTTTTTAAATGGTTTTTAATGCTTTTGTATATATGTGTAGATACATACAACTACTATCACTCTTACAAATAATAAGGCGCTGCAACTTTAGATTTTTGTTTTGTTATTGATTGGCTGGGCTGTTGATGTTTTTCTTTAGTTGTGACTTGTGAAAATAACAAGAGAAATAAGAATAAAGTTAGAAGTGAAACCAAATTGATGAATTGTTTATAGACGTCCCTAAATCAATTCTAATGTAATACTAACAGTAAGAAAATTTGCACTTTGCTTTGTTGAATGGTGAAGAAAAATTGCATTTTGCTTAGTTAATGTGTGTTTTTGCTTAATGTAAAGTACAACTGTAGGTTTTATGCTCCTTCACCTCACCTTGGTGTTTTCTAATTTTTATTTATTTATTTATTTATTTTTTCTAATGGCATGTAGAATAAATGCTAAACTCATAGGTATTGCAAAAGAACTCAAGAGGTACATTTATTTTCATTTGTTGCTTATGTCATCCATTTTTATCATGTTTTAATTGCTAAACTTAGAGATAGTGAAATGGACTAGTTTACGTCGATTGGGTATACGGGTCAAATCATGTTCATGCCAAATTGTCCCGTTACATTTATTTTTCTTATGAATACTTAACCTAGCCGGATGCTATCTGGTTCTTAAATCCGTTAGAACCGTTTCGACCAGTGGACTGGTAAGGAGATGTGTTCGATGTCCGGTCCCATTCTGAAACAATAATAAATAGGGGGTCAGCAATGGTTACCGCTATTTACTTTATGATTATTTTACCCATGATCCATCTAATCAATTATAATTGTGTATTATTCCTGTTATAGTTATATGATCTTCTTTTAAAGCAAGATCATTGATTTTAATTTGTCAAAACGAGTTTAGGTTGAAATGAGTCATTTTTAAATTCGGGTCAAAAGGGTTGGGTTGAACTGTTCCTTTTTATCCACTTAATATTGATGGAGTTAGTGTAAGATTACCTTTATGTATGTATCTTTTTATTGTTTGTTATGTGTTACTTAGATCATTTCTTATTTATGCATTTTGCTCTTTGCAGCCCATCGCATTTGTCTTCTTCGATCAATTAGCAATTTAAGGTAAAAGGTCTTTCTAATACTGTATTTGGAGGTGCTTCTCTGTATTATTATACATCGTCAAAATTGGTGTATACTAATGTGTTTTTGTAGTTATGGTGATCTTATTGTGGCAATAAAGGTTCTCAACCATGGGAGTAACAAGTACAGGTTGCTGACCAAAAAACGCATCAGCATTAACCAAAAAAATGTTGACCAAAAAATGCATCAACATTGACCAAAATGCATTAACATCAGCTGGCCACAATTGTTGCTCAAGGATGGTTACTTCATCAGTTTTATACTAATGGATTAATTTTTCATAAACATTGGGGATGGCTTGGTTAATTATGTTGACCATGAGTTAACTGTCAACTTTGGACGTAGTTGATAATTGTACTTGATTTTGTAGTACCCGAAGGACATCCCTTGGAATTACAAACCATGTGACATCATGGGGTTACATGCCATTATGCAGGGTGCTTCCTGATTGATACCAATTTTATTTGTAGTTTTGGTCACTTGTTATTTCACAATTGGATTGCAACAGGTTTGTTGTTCATTGTGTGTTCTGAAAATTATAAGATTTCATGGTGTTGATAGTGTTTATTTTAAAGTTAGAAGGTTTTCCTATTGATGGTGCATATAAGATTTTTCATTTTAAAACCAAAATTGTACAAATAGTGATTTCATTTATGGATATAAAGAAATTACCAAAGATGATGGTGATTTTAATCGGACTAATAAATTTAATGTTTTTTATATTACTTTAGACAAATTGACGGGTTGGAATGAAAGTAACCTAAATTTAAGAAGTAACAAAAAAAATCACTTTAAAGGGTTGACTCGAGTTCTTTGGTTTAGATAACAGTTAGACTATGGGATGTGGTGACACTCTTCTCCAACTCCTCTAAACTTCAAATCAGTGCACGTCATTTCCTCTTTCTCAAACCAAGGAAATAGTTCGCCTTTCTTTTCCCTTCCCCTTATATATATATATATATATATATATATATATATATTAGGAATCATAATTGATTCCGAGGTTAGTCGGGATACCCGTCGCAACGCGCGGGCATTCCCACTAGTACATTATAAAGGAAGAGTGATGTACAATGTTGTCATTTTGTTATGGGTACAAGTTTTGTAGCTACATATACAATTTAATAAAGCTTATTTGATAAGGGTAAATTAGTCACTTAAAGGTATATTAAGACACTTACAAGGTTATTATTGTAATTTTATCCACCCTCTTTAGTTAAAATATAAATTTTGATTCCATTCTTACCCCCACATACCCTCTTGCATCCTCTTCCTCTTGTAACCGATCCCATCAATGAGGGAAAAAAAATCAATCAAGAGTCACCTGTTACAACAAAAAGCAATCCTTTGCCCTTCTTTTCCCAATCGTAGTTAAGAGGCAACAGCAGAGGCTTAATTTCTTGCTGTCACAAACAAAATTGTACAGTCAGTTCATGCAGAATAAGATAGCTTCCCATCCTCATGGGACTTTGACTGAAGAGGAACATAAAGTAATTGAGCAAGAAGCAATGTTGACTTCTTCAGAAGCCAACATATAAGATGAAGATCCTGACGAGGCAAAAATGAAAAAGGAGGCCTTGAAAGCAGCCCAAGATAATTGAATTGTTTCTGGTTTGATCTACTTCATATTTCCGATATTTTTGTCCTTTATAAAATTTGTTTGGATTTAATATTATCCATTCGTTACATGTTTTACTCATAAACACTTTTTATATGATTTGGTTTATAACAGACAAAAAAATTATTTATTTGGATGGACTAATATTGGATGATATGAAAGAAGAGTCATATTGGGCATGGAAAATTGAATGCTGGAATTCAATCTTATTGAATGGATCGACTGAATGGGATTTCCTATTAATTAGATCTATTAAATGGAATAGATTGATGCCAACAACGATTGAAGTACTCCTGTACCTACCAATGGTATTTCATGTGTACATTGATTTTGTAAATGAGAAGAAAATGGCAATGCAGTGAGAGTGAGAAGAGGTTGAAGCAAAACCATTAGTCGTTCTCGAGTTCCTGCAGTTGGCTGATTATCCATTGCTCCACTGTGCCGCGGCGATTAATATTCTAGCTCGACTCCAATATTTTGTTTCTGGTCAGCTACACATTCAATTTACAAATTATGATATATATTTCATGGTTTTGTTCACTTTCTCGCACTGATTTCGTGTACAACAATGCTAATCAGTAGCCGCTATCATAGTATTTTTAATCACTTCTATTAGGAATGCCAACCTAATGCGAATACAACCTCATTTGATTTGATTTATGAATAATGATCTATATATTTCAATGACTGTAATCAGGATCAGGAGGATACATCATCGGCGGGTGTGATTGTATGATAATATTGAAAGTAATTGTGGTTGCAATTGTTTTTGTGATTATTATTGATAAACAAGAGGCCCTATATATAGGGATCATACAACCAAAGAAATAGGAAAAGATATACATCAATAAAACAGATTATCTCCTAATAATACATTCAAAATCTATTCCTAAAATATGCTAAGTCGGTTATCTGCTAAGACACCCCCTCAGTTTGAGCGGGCGGAGGACAGACGCTCAAGCTGGACCGAAAAGATTGGAATAGCTCACGAGATAATCCCTTTGTAAATATATCCGCATACTGCATAGAAGAGGGCACGTGAAGAACTTTAATGTGGCCAAGACGAACCTTCTCACGGACGAAGTGTATGTCAATCTCTATGTGCTTTGTCCTTTGATGTTGAACCGGGTTGTTTGACAAGTACACCGCTGAAACATTGTCACAAAAGATTATTGATGCACGAGATAAGGGTGTGTTTAACTCAAACAGTAGGTTACGAAGCCAAGTTGTCTCAGCAACTGCATTAGCGACCCCCCTATATTCAGCCTCTGCACTCGAGCGGGAAACCGTAGGCTGACGTTTAGCGGACCAAGAAATGAGGTTATCACCCAGGAACACACAATAACCTGATGTGGAACGTCTGGAGTCAGGACAACCGCCCCAGTCAGCATCAGAATAAGCCACCAAATTAGTGGTAGTTGACCGAACAATCCTTATACCGTAATCAATAGTGCCTTGCAAATATCGTATTATACGTTTCATAAACGCAAAATGCGGATCCCTGGGCTCGTGCATGAATAAACAAACCTGTTGAACTGCATAAGACAAATCAGGACGTGTGAAGGTTAAATATTGCAAAGCACCCGCTAAACTTCGATACAAAGTCGGATCTGAGAATAGTTGCCCATCGGTAGCACTTAATTTAGAAGAAAGATCAACCGGTGTGGAACACGGTTTACACGAGGACATGGAAGCGCGAGCAATAATGTCCTTGGCATACTGTCCCTGGGACAAAAAAATACCGTGCTTCTGATGTGTGACCTTTATCCCCAAAAAATGATGCAAACGTCCCAAATTAGTCATGGCAAATTCCTTTGAGAGCGTGCCAATAATGTTGTTCAACAAATAGTCATTAGAAGCTGTAAGAACTATATCGTCAACATATAATAATAAATATGCAATATTGGACGGGTCCTGATGATAAACAAATAAAGACTGATCACAGGTACTGCTGCAAAACCCCTTAGAGGTAATATAAGTGGCAAAACGAGTGTACCATGCCCTGGGTGCCTGCTTAAGCTCATACAAAGATTTCTTCAACTGACAGACATGATTAGGAAACCGGTTATCATAAAACCCTGGTGGTTGATGCATAAACACTGTCTCCTGTAGATCCCCGTGTAAAAACGCATTCTTGACGTCTAGCTGATGAATCGG
The DNA here is from genome assembly GCA_028751855.1 of Ambrosia trifida. Lineage (NCBI taxonomy): Eukaryota > Viridiplantae > Streptophyta > Magnoliopsida > Asterales > Asteraceae > Ambrosia > Ambrosia trifida. Next base: position 98,331,400 of record CM054124.1, on the reverse strand, counting down.
CCAAGAACGTGAGACAACCAAGGACAAAACAGTACGAATGGTAGCTGGTTTAACAACCGGGCTAAATGTTTCATCACAATCCACACCAACGGTTTGGGAATTCCCATTAACCACCAACCTTGCCTTGTATCGTTCCAACGAACCGTCCGACTTAAATTTGTGCCGGAATAACCACATGCAGCGGATAACGGGATGATCAAGTGGACGAGGAACTAGCTCCCATGTTTCATTATCCTGTAAAGCCGTATATTCGGTTTGCATGGCATGCAATCAATTGGGATCAGTTAGGGCTTTGGCATAGGAAGTGGGGACCGGTGAAATGGATATGGTATTATGGATGGCCGTGTGAGTGGAACGGGATTTGGAGCGAGTGGTCATAGGGTGTTGGTTAGTGGCCGAAGATGTGGGCTGGTGTTGGGTTTGAGCCGGTGCTGGTTGTGGTACGGGCTGGGTTTGGGGTTGGGTGGGAAGTTGGGCCGAGGAGTGGTTTGGGCCTGGAGGGTGGGCTGGCACAGTAGGGAGTGGTTTGGGCCGGCGAGAATAGGTAAACTGGTAGGTTGTCGGGGCAGGGTGTGGTACGGGTTGGACATTGGGCTGGGTAACAGGCTGCGAAATAGGCCTGTGGAATGTAAAGCCCGAGAGTAAGGTGTCGTCCAAAAAATTGTAGGAGGTAGGTGGATGAGGAAGTGTATAAGGGAACACGTGCTCATCAAAGGTCACATGTCGGGAGATGTGCACCTTACCTGTGGTAGGGTCCAAGCAACGGTAGCCACGAAAATCAGGGGGATATCCGAGGAATATACATCGCATGGACCGATGGTGAAGTTTATGGGGTTGAGTAGCGGATGTGTTGGGGTAGCAAGCACTTCCGAACACTCGTAAGTGGTCATAGGCCGGGTGACGAAGGTAGAGGACAAAGGTAGGTGTGTAAAAATTTAATCTTTTAGTAGGTAAGATATTATGTAGGTAGGTGGCAGTGTGAAAGGCTTCAACCCAAAAGGAAGGTGGTAGATTCGCATGGATTAAGGTGGCTCGAATGATATCATTCAAGCGGCGAATCATACGCTCGGCCCTACCATTTTGAGAGGATGTTTGTGGGCAAGCAAAACGGAAAAGGAGACCGTTTTGTTGGGCAAAGGTTTTGAATGCTAAATTGTCAAATTCACCCCCTAAGTCACATTGGAATGTTTTTATTTTTCGGTTAAATTGGGTGAGGATTAATTGATAGAATTTGGCAAAGGTGGGAAATGTTTCGGACTTATATTTAAGGGGGTATACCCACACGAAGTGTGAGAAATTGTCAATTAGCACCATGTAATACTTATATCCTGACTTACTCGTGATAGGCGAAGTCCATAAATCACAATGAATAATATCAAAAGGAGCAAAAGTAAATGTATTAGACGAATAGAAAGGCAAACGTTTATTATTCAAAATTTGACAAGAATTGCAAATATGATTACTTTTGCCTTATTACATTGAAAATTAAAATTGCGATTAAAAATATCTAAAACTTGTGCCCCGGGATGTCCTAGACGATCATGCCATGGTAGGTGATGGGAAGTAAGAAAAGTGGCTTGAGGCGGCAGTTGTGGTGGCGTGAACGTGTAAAGAGTCCCGGTACTGTCATGTCGAGAGAGGTGCTTCCTAGTTTTGAGGTCCTTCAAAGAAAAACCAAACGGGTCAAATTCGACAGACACTTGATTATCACGAGTAAAACGTCTAACGGAAATAAGATTTTTAATTATTTGTGGGCTATAAAGTATGTGGGGAAGGATATAGGTGCGGTTTGGTAAAGGGTGAAAGCCCGTTCCTGATTGATTAATTGGTAAAAACATGCCATTACCGACCAAAATATTACGACAAACAGGACGTGAATCAGGGATAATAATTTTACCTTTGTCTTTTGTCACATGAGACTCAGCACCAGTATCCATAACATCAGAAGTCCAACCCATGTTTGGGGAATTAACCTGCATTTGTGCCATAGCTGCACTTAAATCAGTGGGACAAAGAGGGTTATAAACCTGTTTTGAGAATCCAGGAGGCGGATAGTTGGCCGGAGAGAAACCAGGAGCCGGCTGTGGGCATGCCATATACTGAACCTGAGGGGCGACGCTGACTGATTGCTACTGGACCACTGCTGCTGTGTTGATTGAGTCGGGTAAGGGCACGGCGGCGGAGCCCACCATGCCCAATTAGGGTACGTCGGTTGTTGTTGACCCGGGTATAGCGACCACGGGTTGGATTGCGGTGCTCGTCCACGTCCCCTGCCCCTTCGATTGGAGTAGCCGCCACGTCCACGAGAGCCACGACGGTTGTTAGCAGGTTCCGGTTGATTAGGGTTGGCAGGGGAATCAGATTGTTGCGGCGGTACTGTAGCAGCCAGAACGGAATTCGTCTGGCCCTTTTGAGCTTCAATCCTGATAACTTCATCATTAAGCATTGTGATGGCTTGGTCCCAATCGACACCTTGCTGATTAATCAGCGAGGCGGTGGTGTTAAACTCTGCTGGAAGCCCTCGAATAAGCTGAAGAACGAGGCGAGAGTCGGAAACAGGCTAGTCCACATCAGCCAGTTGATTGACTAGGTCAGATAATTGCTGACAGTAGTCGTCAACCGAAGAGCAGGCGGACAGAGTCAGATTGCAGAAACGTGTCTCGAGCGCCGCAGCGCGAGCCTTCTTGTTGCTCAAGCATTGTTTCTCGAGCTTTAACCACGCGTCCCGGGCTATGGTCGTATCCATGAGGCGTTTCAGAACATTATCCGAAACGGTGCTGTAGATCCACTGAAGAACCAATGCGTCAAGTTCCTTCCATTGGGCGTAATCAGGGGATGTGGCCGCATGTGGTGGGGTATCATCGATGTGATTTTCGACCTTGTATGCGACAGCATGAAGGCGAAAGAGCTTAACCCATGCCGAATATGTCACCTTCGACCCGTCCAAAGTCCGGATCTTAGACTGAATGTTCGACACGGAGTAAGCGGGATGTAGGGGCACTGGTTTCATCGATGATTCAGGTACGTCTTCCTTCGCCATAAGGGCACAGCCGAACGAATCCGGGTGGGAAGATCAGAAAAGAAACGAAAAACAGAGAAAAAAAAACAGGGATATCAGAACCGAAGAGGCTGTGATACCATGAAAGTAATTGTGGTTGCAATTGTTTTTGTGATTATTATTGATAAACAAGAGGCCCTATATATAGGGATCATACAACCAAAGAAATAGGAAAAGATATACATCAATAAAACAGATTATCTCCTAATAATACATTCAAAATCTATTCCTAAAATATGCTAAGTCGGTTATCTGCTAAAAAATATTTGAGTCATTTGCGTCATTATCACTGATTTCTTATGAATTGTGAATGTCGTCTACCATTTCATGGAAGGTTATGGAAGGCCTAGCATGGAAAAGAAGTACTTTTATCTATTGCTCTTACTCATGTCTTGAGTTTCTGTTTGGTAACTCATTTTTCCATTTTTCTGTTCATAACTTAATACTCTTTCGATTGGTTTCAAAACTTTTTATCGGTTACATATTAGAAGAACTATTAGCAATAGAATAAATTGATTAAAGTTATCAATATGCATATGTTTTTAAGCTAATTAGACTTCTGCTCGAAACGATACAGAGTGCGCATAAACTGCTGATGCTTATAAGTTACAGTATGGTTAAATCGACAATTTGAAAATTATGTAAGTGAAATTTTGATGCTTGTTAGGCTGGAGGGGCAGGGGGACTGCAGGAATGAGAGCTTACCCAGAGCGACTGTGCCAGGTTAGATTCCACCCTGCTGTTAGCATAAACTTGTACTTTTCGGAAAATTCTTTTTTTTTTTTAAGTTTCGAAATGCTAATTTTTCAGTGGTTTAATGCGATGCAACACGAAAGTTAGGTTATGCTTTTCTATATTACGTATTTTGTATGCATATATGTTTTGAGATTAAACATGACTTGCTGTCCCGTTCAAGAAAAAAACTTTCAAAAAAAACATGAGTCGTTATATATACCATGAGTATAATTATAATTCAAATATTTTTGTTACATATATGCTGATGTATTGTTGTAATGACATAAGATATCGACTCTATGTCATCAACTCATCATGCTGCGGCTGGCATATGGATCATGACTCTCTCACTGGTATAAAAATCCTTACTTCCCCTATATATAATCTATATAACTCTTCCAAAATGTATTAAAACTAGGTTTATACCCGGCGCTATGCGCCGGAGCTATGAATTTTTTAAGTGGTTAGTTCGAAGAGTACATAGACAGTTCAAAAAAAAAACATCCTCAAATGCCTGCATGTGAAGCAGACAACAAAAGAAAATTCCCATGATAAAATTATCAATGCCTGCATCATTTGACGACGACTTCATAATTAGTGGCTTCATTTTGCCTTTTCTAACACTCCTGCACATGATGTATTATATTATTTATTCAGTGATGTTCAACAGGATGTTAGTAACATAATTTTTCATAAAAACAGAGAGCAAACTCCTCATGTGTAAATAAATACCTATGAGCGCTACGCACTGAGGCTTTGATTTTTTTAAGTGATTAGTTCGGACATCTGAGATGATTTATGTTTCTTTCCCTGAGTTGAGTAATTCAGATGGTTATTTTGTTGGTTAATGTAAGAGTTTTGCCTTTTTTTTTTTTTTTTTTTTACTTAGTATCTTACCTTTGGATGTGTTGTATGCTTGTTTGGCTGGAGTCATAGTGCAAGGGTCTTTGTTGTGGTGCCGTTGAGATGTAAATCGAGTCTCTTGTCATTGTCATGATCTTTGGATTGTCGGTTACCTCTAGCATCTTGTCCGGCTTTGTTTTTTGATGTTGATGTGATTTATTCGATCTTGTACCCAAAGTCGCCACGTAAACATCAGCATAGTTATGGCTTATTGCTGAGGCCCTGAAATATCAAATTTGGGTTAATGACAAATAAAAAAAATTCAGATAGAAGCGTTCATTTGCAATTAACAGGAAACAACACTCAAACCTTCATCTTTATTCATCTATTTTATGGTAAATTAGGTCAGTAACGTTTTTCTTTTTTATTGAAGAATTTGAAGCAACAAACAGGGCAGAAGCGTTGAGCTATGAATATCTGAAAACAACAGGCTTTAACTGAATAACAGACAAGAAAACAAAAACAAAGGACATAATCAATGGACCTCATTAAAAAAAACCTCATGATGAAAAGGATGAACAAACCAACAGATGCAAGCGGCAATTCGATAATCAATGAGATTCTCGTCACAAAGAGCAGCACAAAAGGAATAGTTAATCCAAGCAAAACAGGAACCAAGCTTACTTAAGCAACTACCTGTTAAATAGAATGCATTAAAATGAAGCGGAAAAAGCCTTGAAACAGATTCATGGCTGGAGATGAAGTTACCTGTTCATTCACAAATAGATAGCAAAGGCCAGTGTTTCGGTTAGGTGGGATCGAATCCTTCAACACCCTGATCTGGATAGAGTTTGCATCAGCTATATATTTCTGCAGTTAAGGTATTGGTTGTTGGTTAATTGTAGGTAAATATAACGTAGATATTGTAAAAAAAATAGTGAAAATTGTATTCGTGTTTACCGGGACAGTAAGAATGTATGTGTTGCATTTTAAATTACTAGTAGGTTTGCATGAGTAAATGCGAAGCGTATAAGTAAATGATAATGCATGTTTATTCCTATGGGGAAAGTATTGCAGCTAGAAAGTCCGAGTAAACAATGTTTTTAGTTGTATTTGTGTTGTTTTCGTCGTATGGATCGATGAGAATCTTCAATGCGTCGGGTGCAGTAGCTCTTGAGAACGCAACATACAATTGTCCGTGACCGAAAACTGGTTGAGGAAGATAAACTCCTATTTTGTCTAATGATTGACCTTGGCTTTTGTTTATTGTCATTGCATAACAAAGCTTTAATGGGAATTGCTTTCTTTTGAAGGCGAAGGGCAGCTCTTTGTCGTTATGAAGCAGCGTTATTCTTGGAATATATACACGACGACCTATCATAGTTCCTGTTATAATCTGAGCTTCCAAGACGCGTGGCAGTAGTTGGGTAATTATTAAACGTGTGCCGTTGCATAGGCCTGCAGTCGGATTAAGATTTCTAAGTAACATCACAGGCGCATTGACTTTTAATTCCAAAGAGCTTGGCAGGAGGCCAGCAAAATTCATAAGATTCAAGTATTCGCTAGGAAAAAGCATTTCCGTGTCGCCGTGATCGCCAGCATGAGGAATTATGGAATCAACGCTTGTGTATACTTTGCTTTCGCCTGGACACAAATGGAGCACCTTATGATTTATGTCTTGTGCTGTGTCATTTTTTGGACAGACAATTGCACTTCTTGAAAGTGCACTTGGTGTGGGGTTATGTAAGGTGTTATTGTCATATATGAATTGTATTAGTTCGTCCAGTGCATCTGCCTTAGACTGTATTAGGTATCGTGTCAGAATCTGAACAACCTTTGCATTCTCAGGGTCGTCGTTGCTTGGGTTTCCTAATTTGCCATCGCCTAATGCAAGTAACCAAGATGAAAATTCGGCTATGGATTCTTTTTCTGTTGTAGTAAGGTTAGGCTTTTCAAGGCGCATGTTTTGAGTCAATTTATATACCTTGAAATACTGCCACAGGTATGAATTAGGCAATGCAGATGCTAAAATGGAAGTCTTGGAACCTTTAGGCATAATTGGCAATGTCTGTCTAAAGTCACCGCCAAGTAACACGGATTTTCCACCAAATGGGACACATGCGTTGTTAAAGAGGTCTTGTAAAGACCTGTTTAGTGATTCAAAACATCTACGGTCATTCATTGGTGCTTCGTCCCAGATAATGAGTGATGATTCAGCTATTAGGTGAGCCAGGTGCGTTTTTTTCTTTATATGACATAATGATTCGTTTGTCAAGTCTAAAGGTATCTTGAATCGAGAGTGTGCGGTTCGGCCGGATGGCAAAAGCAATGAGGCAATGCCAGATGCAGCTACTGCTAGCACGACATTTCCTTTGGAACGCAAGGATGCAATAATAGTTGACCATAAGAAGGTCTTTCCAGTTCCACCATGGCCGTAGACAAAGGCTAATACCTGTTTGCCGGATGCAATAGACGCTATCACGTGTTCGTAGATGGCCAGTTGTTGAGCATTTAGCATTGATCTACATGATTCAGACTCTGCAGCAAGAAGCTCTCTGTCATAGTTCTTTTCTTCCATGAGCAAAATGTTGTTTAACTGTTCTATGAAGTTAGCTGCTGGCATAGGTAAGCCGTAATCAGATAATGACCTAGCTGACGCGCGCAGTAGTACTTCAAGTTCAAATAAGACAGCTTGCCTTTGATCGTCAATGTTAAGTATGTTATGCTTACGCATCAGGTCATCAGCCATAGTATACCAGTGGTCGTTCCACAGTTTTTCTGGGTTTGAAACATCACAATACAGGAGCATGTGTGTGAACAATGATCGGAGCTCATGCGTTGTAGCCCAGCCGGCAGCCTTGGCAAAAGTGGTTGACCATTCTTGGTCGTTTTCAAGGAGGCCTAGTCTTTCACATGCATCCCTATACGTAGAGCACAATTGGCCATGAACAGTTCTTATTGATGCAAAAGATTGGCAACCTCTTTGGTGAGTTAGGAGCATTCTAAGGAAAAAGAGTTCACCACAGTTTGGGTGTACGTATATCAGTCTGCCAATGGCTGGAGTTCTATTAGATGTTCTGGCAACCCATTTTTTTGAACATGCCTCCCATCTATAGTGTTGTAAGTAATCGACATATCTTAGATGACGACCGGCAACATCGGATCGGTTGTTGTCTAGCCATTCAGTAAGAGTAGTACCTGAACGGAAAGTATTTTCTGCCACATTCTTTAATTGATCATTGTCTTTGAAAGACACACTTTGCATATTTTCTAAGTGCACAGACAATACTTGCACATGAGGATTTCGGTCGTGTATCAGAAAGTTAAATATCCGCCAACAGGCCTCATGTGGACATATAAATCGACCATCAACAAAGGTTTGGATCTCATCAATTGAAGGCTGGCTTGACTGACCCTGATCAGAGGCACCTATGGATCTTTGAATCTTGTAGTGTATTCGATCTGCCCCCTTGGAAATATACTTGAATAAGTATTTAATTAGCATACTCCAACCACAATACTCCACATTTATGTGTGAAACAAAGTGCAAAGATAATGTAGAATTATACGGTACCACGAATCTATTATCCAAAACAATTCCATTCTTGTTGACAGTATGGCCCTGGCGACGTCTCTTATAACGGACATAGCCGTTTTTGTCAAAGAAAGTGGCGTCATGATTCTCTTTTGGATAACTCTTGCTACAGGTGCCGTTGGACATGCAAGGAGAGTTTGGCCTAAGCAAGCCGCATGGTCCATGGATCATTAAGTCAGTGACAATGTTATATAATTCAGGATCTTCTTCAGGATCAGGAATCTCTGCACTAATGTACTTATCAACATCTTCTGCCTCCTTTATTCTTGATGCCTCACTCACCCAAAGTAACATATGATAGTGAGGGAGGCCTCTCTTTTGAAATTCAATAGTGTACAAATCTGTGATAGCATAATGACATAAATAAAGTCAAATGAAACTGATCAATTAAGGCATGAATGGAAAAAGAGGAAAGCAAGTGGTAGGTGATCGTTACCGGCAACAACATTACCGAATGGCTTTTTCTCCTTTAGAAACTTCATAAGAGAACATACTTTTATTTGAAACACCCTAGCTATTATATCCGGACGATCTTCCAGCTTTAACGACGGAAATTGCAACATATATCTTTGGATTTCTGGCCACCTTACATTGCATGTGAAAGTGATAAAGTATTGGGGATTCCCATGCACTCTGCATATGGCTAATGCGTCTAAATAATGGCTATACATATATCGTGGACCACCAATAAACGATGAAGGCAATATTGTTCATTTTCCTATAGACCTGCCTTCAGTATCACCTTGTTGGATAGCATCATGTATTCCCTGAAGAAATTCAGAACGTAATGTACTTTGATTCTGCCTGGCATAATCAAGCCGACCTTGCTCTATACAGACATAGGCGTCGACTACAAACTGTTGTAGTAACCTACCTCCTCTCAAGAGATGCGTATGCAGATTCAATCGGTCATGCAAGAGATAGCTATAATACTTATTAACAGTAAGTCTGTTGTCTTTTTTTGATGGAGCGACACGCAAAGACATGTCAGGAGACCATCCACTCTCTCCATTTAGAAACAGCAAGGGATATTGCAATGCCATATACATAGGGTGAAGCTTATTTATACGTTGCGCCCCTTCTCGTCTATGTCGTATGACAATGTCAAAGTTAGTGCATGAGGAATCGTCATCAAGAAGTATAGCACCGATAGAGCCAGAAGATGGTTTGTCATAGCAAAGTGCATGATGTGACGCATAAAGACTAAAAGTGCTAAAAGGTTTTGTATTTTCTGAATGAATCTGATACATATGAGAGGGTCATTATTTATAGACCCAAAGGAAAACAAACCCTAGCACAAAATATGGAAATAGAACAATCTAGAAAATAAACAATATCTATCTCTAAAAATATATATCTATATCCGCTAATAGCCCCCCGCAGTTTGATCGGTCTTCGGACAAACGGTCAAACTGGATCTGAAAGAGTGGAATAACTGTCGCGATAGGCCTTTAGTGAAGATATCAGCGTATTGGTACGAGGATGGAACGTGGAGAACCCGAATGTCACCAATACGGACTTTTTCACGAACAAAATGAATATCTATCTCAATATGCTTCGTTCTCTGGTGCTGGACTGGATTATCTGACATATAAACAGTGGATACATTATCACAATAAATAATCGAAGCTTGCTGCAAGGGGACATGTAATTCAAGTAACAAGTTGCGGATCCACGTGACTTCTGCAACAGCATTAGCAACTCCCTTATATTCAGCTTCGGCACTGGAGCGAGAAACAGTCGGCTGTCGTTTAGAAGACCATGATATTAAATTATCCCCCAAGAAAACACAATAACCACTCGTGGATCGTCTAGAGTCAGGACATCCTCCCCAATCAGCATCAGAATATGCAGTAAGTGAGTGCGTAGCAGATCGAACCATGCGAATCCCATAGTCCAGGGTGCCTTGTAAATAACGCAAGATCCGTTTCATGAAAGCATAATGTGGATCGTGTGGTTCATGCATAAAGAGGCAAACTTGCTGTACGGCATATGAGATATCTGGCCTGGTGAAAGTCAAGTATTGAAGCGCCCCAGCCAGGCTACGGTATAGAGTGGGGTCATGAAAGAGAGGCCCGTCTTTTGCACTTAGTTTTGACGAGAGATCAACTGGGGTTGCACAAGGCTTGCAGTCGGTCATTGATGCACGCGCAATAATCTCTTTGGCATATTGAGATTGGTCTGAAAATAACCCCGTGGGTGTGCGTGTAACCTTAATTCCCAAAAAATGGTGCAATTTGCCCAAGTCGGTCATAGCAAACTCTCGTGAGAGTCGGTGAATGATGTCCTGGAGAAATGCATCTGAAGAAGCAGTGAGGACAATATCATCAACATATAAAAGGAGATATGCAACATTAGGACCGTTGGTGTAAACAAACAATGAGTTGTCGCAGACACTGCTACGAAAGCCTTGGGAGAGAATATAAGTGGCAAAGCGGGTATACCAAGCCCGTGGTGCCTGCTTGAGGCCATAAAGAGACTTCTTCAACCTGCAAACAAAACCTGGATATCGCTGGTCAATAAAACCCGAAGGTTGATGCATGTAAACAGTTTCATTTAGATGTCCATGTAAGAATGCATTCTTCACGTCTAACTGATGAATCGGCCAAGACCTGGAAACTGCCAATGATAAAACAGTACGAATGGTAGCCGGCTTGACAACCGGGCTAAAAGTATCTTCACAGTCAATACCCACAGTCTGTGATTTCCCATTAACGACCAGACGAGCTTTGTATCTCTCCAGAGTCCCATCGGCCTTGAATTTATGTCGAAACAGCCACATACATCGAATAACCGGCTGATCCGAAGGCCGTGGGACTAATTCCCATGTCTCATTTTCCTGTAAGGCATTAAATTCAGCTTGCATAGCGCGCGACCAATTCGGGTCGGTTAGGGCCTGTGTATATGAAGTGGGAATGGGTGAGATTGAGGTGGTGGGAATTGTGTGGTGTAAGGACTTAAGGGAACCAGATTTGGAGCGGGTTGTCATTGGGTGAGTTGGTGGGGGTCGGGATTGGTGGGGTGGTCCGGCCGTAGCCTGCTGAGCAGGGGCCGTAGTGGGCGGAATAGCAGCCGTAGTGGGCTGTGCAGCAGCTGTGGGCTGCTGTGGTGGAGGATTTGAGGTAGGTTTTGGGCGGCGAGTATAAGTGATTGGGTATGGTGAGGTTGTGGCCGGAGGACGGGGAGGTTGTGGGGATGGTGGCTGGGCCGTGGTGGGAGGATGGTGGATAATATGAGAGCGGTGGAAAGAAAAACCGGGTGGGGGTGTATCGTCAAGAAAGGTGTACGAAGTGATAGGTGAAGGTAAGGAATACGGGAAAGTGGCCTCGTCAAACGTGACGTGGCGAGAAATGGTGACTTTCCCCGTGGTGGGGTCGAAGCAACGATACCCACGAAAATCCGGTGGATAACCAAGAAAAATGCACCGGATGGAGCGAGGGTGTAGTTTATGTGGTTGGGTAGCAGATGTGTTTGGGTAACAGGCGCACCCAAATGTTTTTAAATGGTCATAGGTGGGATGGCGTAGGTAAAGGGCATAGGTAGGAGTATAAAAGTTAAGGCGTTTGGTTGGAAGTATGTTGTGTAGGTAGGCCGCCGTGTGTAGTGCTTCGACCCAAAAGGAAGGGGGGAGGTGGGCATGAATCAATAGAGAACGGATGATGTCATTAAGGCGACGGATCATTCGCTCTGCACGGCCATTCTGTGATGATGTGTGTGGGCATGAGAAACGAAAAAGAAGGCCGTGTTGAGTGGCAAAGGTTTTGAATGCGTTATTGTCAAACTCACCTCCTAGGTCACATTGAAATGTTTTAATATTTCTGTTAAACTGTGTGGCAATTAGGCGGTGAAACTTGACAAAGGTGGGAAAGGTTTCGGACTTGTATTTTAAAGGGTAGACCCAAATAAAGTGGGAGTAGTTGTCAATTAGGACCATGTAATATTTGTACCCTGATTTGCTAATTATAGGTGACGTCCACAAATCACAATGAATGATATCAAACGGGGCAAAAGTAAAAGAAGAAGATTCATAAAATGGTAAACGTTTACTGTTTGACAAATGACAAGAATGACAAAAAGTAGACTTTTTGTTCTTATTACATGGAAAATTGAAAGTACGAAAAAGAACATCTAAAACTTGGGCGCCAGGGTGGCCAAGGCGTTCGTGCCATGGTTGAGATGTGGTTGTGAGAAAGCTTGCTTGAACTGGTAACTCAGGTTTGGTGATAGGATAGAGGTCCCCGGTGCTATTGTGGCGGGAAAGGAGGCGCCCAGTTCGAAGGTCCTTCAAAGAAAAACCAAAAGGGTCAAATTCTATTGAAACATTGTTATCACGAGTAAAACGACGGACGAAAATTAACTTTTTAATAATTTGTGGACAATGTAAAATGTTGGGTAGGATATAGGTGCGGTTTGGTAGGTACAGGTAACCTGTTCCAGACCCTTGAATTGGTAAAGACGCGCCATTGCCAACTAAAATTTTACTACAAACAGGAAAAGAGTCAGGGTGTTTGATCATACCTTGGTCATCTGTTGCGTTACCGCCAGCGCCAGTGTCCATGATAGTATTTGGGTCGTATGCAAGGTTCATGGAGGCCATAGCAGCGCTGATATCAGATGGACAGAGAGCATTAAACGCCTGCTGTGAAGGCTGCTGTGGGGCGCTGAAACCTGGTGGACCTTGCTGGGGCTGACCGTAGCCTGGTGGACCTGTAGTGGGCTGATAAAAATTGGATTGGGCTGTTGCGGGCTGCTGAGAGGGTGCCGATGGTGTTTGGGCCGAAGCATAGTGGGCTGGTTGTTGGTTGTATTGCTGCTGCGAATTGGAATAGGGCTGATTTGCAGGTTGGGTTGGGTAGGGGCAAGGTGGTGGAGACCACCAAGCCCATTGAGGATAAGAAGGCTGTTGATTGGGCCACGGTTGCGGGTAATAAGGCTGTCCCGATGAGCGACCTGAGCCGCGCCCACGACCGCCCCGATAGGAGCGGCCGCGCCCACGACCTCGGCCACCACGGTAATACCCGGAGGAGGTTTGAGGGTGTTGGTTGGGGGCAGGGGAGTAAGTTTGTTGATGTGGGCTGTTCGGGTTCTGAGTTTGTGCCATCAAAACAGAGTTTGAAGATTTTTGTCTAGCTTCAAGACGTATTACCTCATCGTTTAGCATATTTCTGGCTGTGTCCCAATCTGAGTTGTTTGCATTTATCAACGAGGCGGTTGTGTCGAACTCGGCAGGGAGACCGCGTACAAGCTGGAGAACTAGCCGATCCTCAGTCACTGGGTGGTCCACATCTTCTAGTTGGTTAGCAAGGTCCTTTAATTGTTGACAATAATCCTCCAGGGATTTACAAGCAGAGAGAGTGAGATTACAAAACTTTGTTTCCAATGCACCTGCGCGTGCCTTTTTATTGCTTAAATACTTCTTTTCCAATTTCATCCATGCTGCGCGAGCAGTAGACCCATTCTCCAAGACCATAGGGAGGAGATCATCAGAAACGGTTGCCAGGATCCACTGAAGGACGAGTGCATCAAGTTCTTTCCAGGAGACGTAGTCCGGAGAATCTGGTGCGGGTGGGGGTGTCTCATCTATGTGATTGAGAACCTGATATGCCGTAGCATGTAGGCGAAAAAGTTTGACCCATGCACTGTATGTTACTTTCTTGCCATCCAGAGTGCGTATCTTGCTTTGTATGTTGCTGACTGAATATGCAGGGTGCAGAGTGGGTTTGGGGTTCGATTGGGAGGGTTCGGAAGTGGCTGATTTGTCGTCAATGGCCATTGGTGCTGTTCGAAAACAGATGGCGGCAATGGCAGAATGCGATCAGATGGTTGTAGGGTTAGGGAGCCGAAGCAGGGCTGAAAAAAAAACGAATGATTAGGTTAAGAGCCGAGGCTCTGATACCATAAAAGTGCTAAAAGGTTTTGTATTTTCTGAATGAATCTGATACATATGAGAGGGTCATTATTTATAGACCCAAAGGAAAACAAACCCTAGCACAAAATATGGAAATAGAACAATCTAGAAAATAAACAATATCTATCTCTAAAAATATATATCTAGAAAATTCGAAAATCAGGCACATCAGTACCTATGCAAATGTCTCTAGCAGTCCTAAAAAGTTTAACCAAGTCATTTGACTTTTCAAGATAACTAATAAGAAAACCAACTACCCTAGGACATAGCCTTGATTGAGTGTCAGCTGAGTATACACTTAAACGATTTGAAACCTCATGTTCGGTGTCGTAGATGTACATTTGAAGGAAACGCGGCCTCTCGTTAGGTGGTGGGCACATGCTTCCAAGCCAGTGATAGATTTGACCTTGTATTTTGAATACATAAGGACCCGAACCATAGTTTATTTTCTCATCAACCTTTGCGCCAAACGATGTCATCGAAAACATGGAATTGTATGCTCTAATGTTGGCTAAAAAAGCAGGCTGCTCAAACAGACACACGACATCAGGCGAAGGTTTTTTGGGAGAAGGAAGCACTACACGCCCAACTTTACAGCATTGTGTATACTTAGGACGACAATTTATTGAGCGGGAAATGCAACGTTCGTCAAACCAGAAAAATGAACCACAAAATTCACAAACCAAGTTGCAATCCCGTTGTCTATGTAGCGAGACGTTGACAATGACGAAGCGCTGGCAGAAGAAGAACGACTAACAACACGTCGAGGACGGCGAGAAAACGGGTACTCATGAAATTCAAGGGCTAAAGAAGAAGAATCAGACATAGGCTGGACACTGGAACGACGTTTTCTAGAACTCATGGTAAGTATATTTATATGAAATAACGTAAACTAACCTATGAAAGACTACTATAAAAAAACAATGATAATGCAATGCACTACAATAGCAACCGCTCCAACAGGAATTAGGTAATGATCAAAACGTACCTGCATAGACGTTGTAGTGTCCATTTGAGAAAACATATATTACCTAAGAAGCTGAATCAGAACAGAGAGTCAGAAGTTGACGACATTTTACAATATGAGACATAAAGCATATTATGGTGGACTTTAGAACAAACAAAGAACAAACAACAAAGCAATGGTAGAATTTGGATTGTAGACATACCTAACCTTCACGATTGAAACATAAAAGGATTGTTGATGTATTGAACTCCATCTGGGAAACTTGATGTATATTGAAAACCTTTAAATCTTGAAACAAACAGAATTAGAAAAATGAAAAATAGAAATGACAGAAATCAAGTAATGTTCCGTGAAAGCAAACGTTTTCACACACACACGGTAACTGTGTAACCGGGCAGTTTTTTTTAGCCCCAAACCAATCAATTATCAGATCGATTTAGTTCCTCATACATGTTTCGGATTTAGTAACTGATTATTAATAATTGAGCGACTTACTTACTATTGATTGACTGTTGATTGTTAATTTGTTAGAAGAAGTAAGATTGACAGTGGACGGCAGTCGGAGCATCGACCTCGATTTTGTTTTGCAATAATCCAGAAGAAGCAAGTAAACAGTATCAGGTTATGATGTGTATAGGACTTTGAAACTGAAACGTGGCAAGCAGGAAGTGCATAACGGAAACTGAAACGTGGCAAGCAGGAAGTGCATAACGGGATTTAGACGGCCGTTAATTCACTATTGCAAAGATTTAGTAAATGTATATATATATAATTACGTCACACTACTATATTGTTTAAAACATCATAAACCATCAAGTAAAACTTGATTATGTTCCTTACTTCAAACTATAGTATTTAAAAATCATCGTAAAACATCAAGAAAAATGTAAATTTGTGTTGGACAAGTTGAATATTTTAAGTAGATGTATGCCATGTAACAATGGTGCTGTAGAAATACTTGCTCTGATAATACAACTGATCTTTATATCAAAATAAGAACAGGCCAAATAGTTATAGGCATAGTTTCCGGGAGTTCTAATTAAAAAAAATTGACGGGCAAATTTGGTTTTTTATCAACACATGTTGGCTTCGGTTTTTTTATTTTAGGTTCTACCGGAATGACTTCATGGTAAACTTCTGATTTTTTGATTGATGTTGGTTGATGCTGTCTTTAATTAGGAGGTATTGCTCTTCCATACGTTTTTTAAAAGGGCACGTTCTGACCCGCTTTTGCTGTTCTGACCCGTCACTTTGTGCGGCCCATTAATTCGGCATTATGGGTCAATAGTTTGCGAAATTGGTTGAAGTTGCCATATTTGTTATAAATAACTAATGTATATAAAGTGGCACGTTCAGACCCGCTTTTATATATTTTAGTCTCCCCAAAATCTACACTTTAAAAACCAACAGCCATCTTTCAAGTTTCGTGTTGTCCTTGGGAAAATGTCTAATTGCTGGTCTCCACTTGAACCAAATACATTTAAATGCAGGAGACATAATTACCTAAGGTATAGACTTGTGTTCTACAATTTAGGTGGAAAATGGACATGTTGGGTAAAGGGTCAAACCCGTGCAATATTGGTTGAAGTTGCTATATATTAAACAAACTTATTTTTCAGCTTGTCCACCCTCATGTTAAACTCACCACTGAAATATTAACATTAGATGCTGAAGAACAGGTTTTATTTGGTAGTGATGTTTATAAACAAGATGGTTGTTGAAGTTGTTGATGTTAGGTAGAGTAAATCGTATCCCTCTTTCAGTTATCGATCGCTTTAAATGGGATTTAGGTTTGCCTAATGATTATGTTGAATCCGTTGTTCCCCATTTTCCTCATTACTTTCGTGTCGTTCGCGATAGCTATCAAGAACAAGAGAGGGGCGACCATGAGAAAGATCAGGTGTTTCAAGAACGAGAGAGGGGCAACCATCACAGACATCGCGTGTTTCAAGAACGCGAGAGGGGCGATCCTAGGTTGGGCCTGGCGCGCAACCGTATGCATCATTGTAAAGTGAGTTCTTTTTAATTTTGTTTCCAAGATCTGTCATAGCCAACATTTATCAAATAACATTTTTTATTGACATCAGAATATTAGATGGAGTCTTTTAATGTTTATAACTTGTATTACTTGCATTGTTAATATATAATATAATTAGATACTAAGTGAGTCACTGTTCATTGTTTAAGACTTGTACATTGTGTGTGTGTTTCGTGTGTTTTAAACTAGAGCACTAGAGAGCCAAGACGAGCTTGACCTGAACACATTAAGCAAAGTTTGAACTCAGTTCGATAGCTCCAAGGGGCGTTCATTATGCAGGCTTAAACTTCTTCGGTGTACTCAACTGCAAACCATTTTCAACTAATGCAAGTTCAATTCGAGCTCAATATTAGCAACTTCAATATTGTATGTGGTCCAGATTTTGAATGCATCACTGCTTACATTGTACATATGGCTCAAAAAATTTATAAGAATATTGTAGTAACTTCCTTATAAGATCAAGTTTGACTTGAAACACTTATGGGACAAAACGTCAATGCGTTTTTATACTTTTCTTCTTGAGCTTGTTGCTTCCTACATGCTTCATTTCACTATAACGAATCATCCACAAACACCATACTCACACTACAAACCCCAAAAACAACCACGATGCAACAAAACAAAAGCACCCGCAGCAACGCGCGGGCATTCCCACTAGTATAATAAAAGTGAGTCGAGTCGGAAGATAAAACGGAATATTAATACAAGTTAGTAAATACATATTGATAAATATGTTTAAAGATCATGACGTGTAAGGAAACGGGCAATGATTGGGCTTCGGGATGACGAAACCAACTATCTTGGCAATTAATATCAACGGTTATAATATAAGATTAAGTGAAACTTGTAACGGGATAAATCATCACCAACGGACCTAAGACTAGGGTATATTCCTAATTAAACCGAATATGTAAATGTGGCGTCGGGAGTTGGGGAAAGACTACTTGCCAGTAAGACACACACTCTGAGACCAGTGCCTTATTAAATCAGGACACATGTAGGTGGTCTCACATCAGACTTGGCAAAGATTATTTTCTGATTTCGTGACACGTTTGAGGTGAGTTTCACGACCCCTTTTCTGTTTTAATGGTTTTAAACTTGGGGGGAAAGATATGTTTGTTAAAAATGTGTTGTAACTCGTAAGCAAGAACGTAAAGGTAATATGATGGGTACATGGGTAACGGTATAAAGTCACATGGGACGTCCAGTCTCCGCAGTTCACTATAACCATTTATACAAAGGGATGTAGCAGTAGAATATGGGGATAGTACTATCGGTCCTTAACGGGGACCCACCCCCGGTTGATTAGCGTCAGCTCGGATGGACCAAGGGGTGTTACGATATTCTAAATTTGCTGTTGTTGCCATGTAAACAACTTGCGGGGCAAAAATAAGTAGTCTGGTTTCGGTTATGGGCTCATGGGAACGCCTCGACATTGGGATTGGAATCCTATATTGTCATACCTTATTTATGTTACATGCATTGATATTCTAAATTTGCTGTTGTTGCCATGTAAACAACTTGCGGGGCAAAAATAAGTAGTCTGGTTTCGGTTATGGGCTCATGGGAACGCCATCGACATTGGGATTGGAATCCTATATTGTCATACCTTATTTATGTTACATGCATTGATTTTATGTAAGGAAGAAAGTAAGTAAGCAAAAATGAAAACCTGTGAACTCACCAATACTTTTGTATTGACGTCTTTTTAAACATATCTTTCATGTAACTAAGTGCTGAATAGATATGAGGCTAGTGCGGTGGAAATATGGGATGTCGGATACTTGTCGGGTTTTCATCAACATTTTCCATTGGGTTGGGACTTAGATGGAAAAACCCCATGTATGAAACTTATTATTTGTGGTTTTGTGAAATGTTGTAACAAGGTACCCATTTTTGACATCTTAATAAAATAATCTTTTCTAATTGAATATGGTTTGTGTTAATCTTGACTTTGATATGCTTTCGAGCGTCGCGCCATGTGTTTCCGCCATTGGCATGGTGTGACAGTCATGCTTCCAAAACCGCCTCCACTGCCCTAACCGCCACATCCTCCCGCCAACCCACCCAAGACCCGACACGCACCGACCAATCCCAATACACCCGCGGCCGTGGTAGATCAGGGCGTCGTGGCTGTGGCCGGTCCTCCTTTGGTGGCCGGTCACCCTTCAGTCACTACCCACCGCCCTGGTCACAACAATCCTTCCCCTGACCCAATAACTATTCCCTTTGGCCCACTCCTTACTCACCCACATTCTTCCCATATCCACAGACCCACGGCCCAACTTCCTGGCCCACCCCACCTTGTCCATACCCCTCCACCAACAAGCCCAACTACACTAATAACCCTCAACCAGGCTTGCTCGGCCTAAAACCCAAGCAGACCCACACGACCTACACCCCAACCGACATTGAACATGCCCTCTAAACTATGTCTCTACAACAGCCGAACCCAATTCAGTACATGGACACGGGAGCATCATCCACTATGACAAACGAGAAAGGTGACTTTCATTCCTTTTCTAATTCTTGCTTGTCTTGTAATTTTATTGTAGGTAATGGCGAAACAATTCCGGTACTTGGACAAGGCAAAAAATACCTACCCAAGCCTTTCCCACCCTTTATCCAAAAAAATGTCCTTTATTCCCCTAGACTAGTCAAAAACTTAATTTATGTCCGTCGTTTTACTACAGACAATTTTGTTTCTGTTGAATTTGATCCATTGGATTTTCTTGTGAAGGATTACAAGACCAATGCACCACTCCTACAATGCAACAGCAGCGGTGATCTATATCCCTTGCTGTTCAGGTCATCAACATCTCAACTCACCGCCCTTGCAGCTATTTCATCACAAGTCTGGCACCACCGTCTTGGCCACCCAGGACGGGCTTCTTTGAATAAATTAAAAACTTCTAATGTTTTAGACTTTGATTTTCATTCTAATAATGTTTGCCAGTCTTGTATTTTTGGAAAAAGTGTTCGTTTACCTTTTTTTCCCTTCTAATAATATTACTTTACAACCTTTTGACATAATTCATAGTAACGTGTGGACATTGATGTGGTTTGGATTAGGTCTTTTTTAAACATCCTTTTTAAAACCAACACTTTCTTGAAAGGAGTGTCAAGACTCGGCAAAAAAGGGTAATTAAGCAAAACCTTTTAATTAAAACACTAATCTAAGTTTTAAATTTATAAAAGTAAAACAATAGCTGCTGACTACTTTAAACCCACAGGATAGGTAAGTGGACCTATCGAGCGCAGTATAGTCTATAGCAAGTACCGAGTATCGAACCCTAAGATACGACTTCCCCTACTCAATTTTAAGCCGCTGCGATAAAAAGAAAAGATAATAAAACAAAGAAAGAAAGCAAGAGTGATCAGAATAAAAACCAATACCAAACGAAGTGCTGCTTCGGGATCTGACTTACTTTTGGAATGGACTAATAGTAATTACCTAGTTAAGTGGTGTAAACAAGTGCACACTTTTACTGAGCTTGGAGTTGCTACAGCATTCTCCAATGGTGTTTGTTATTGCAATACGAGCTGTGTTCTTGTTTGGAAAATGAGGGTCTCTCGGCCTGGTAAGCTCACCTCTCGACTATGGCAGCTAGATGACTCAAGACTGTGTATACCCAACCCTGAATAATCTAACTCCCAAAGCCACAATAATGACATCTAATACTTAAAAGCCTCTATGGACAACTTGCCGGTGGCCGGAGCGTGACCGAACAAGAAGCCACTTAATATCATAAAGGAGTCGTGACCTACCGGCACACGTGCACCCTTCACTTGACCCAAATAACTATTTTAATAAGTGAGTGGTCTATCAGTAACTGTGCGGCAATATAATGATGAGAGAAAATAAAGACCATTCTCTCTCAACGCGGGTTCATCAAATCTTAGCTTACGCCAAAGCTATCACATAGACAATGAAGGTAAGTCACACAACTAAGACCCGACTTATCGCTAGGACCAAATATAAAGACCGTACAGACCCTAAGCGAGATCTTGACAAGAGAGGATTAAGTCTCAAAGTGTGTATATTTCTACCCACAAATGGACTAATCACTACTTATGAGTTTTAAGTTCACAAGTGCATGGGTTTTTACACACCATGGGTACACTCATGAATTCTTCTCACTTATGGGTTTTAAGTTAACAAGTGCATGGGTTTTTACACGCCATGGGTACACTCATGAGTCCTTCCCATTTCTCATAAAGACACCCACAAGACCAAAGAATAGTTAATTGGTTATTTAGTTAACCAAACAAGACTCTAAGTAAAAGAATTTAACAAGAACACAACACCACTTAACTAAAAAGAACTATTTAAATCCATGCCAAAATAAGTCTTCACCCTAGCAACACTCAAGTAATCTAGCCCAACATCGGCTCTACGACTATCACACTAGCAATGGACAATGATGAATACATGGTGGTGAGTGTGAAGTAGATTAAAGAGGGTGATTTGGATGATTTTTAGTGAACTCTCTCAATACTCTCAATCTTCAAGCCTTTATGGTGTGATCCCAAGCTCCAAAGGTGACTCGCAAGACCTCTGAGGTGACTGAAGTGTGAGTAAAACTCAAGTGAAACGGGATGCCCAAAATGTGGAGTGGAGGCCTCTATTTATAGGCAAAACAACTCTTGCACGCCCTTGACAACTCTATGGCACGCCCCTGCACGACAATGCGTACTGTTGTAGAGTCACGTAGTATTGTTTGTACCAGGGCTGGCACGCCCATGCTTAATAGGGTGGCACGCCCGTGCATGTTGTTGGGAGTAACCGTCTTGTAAGTCTTTGTCGGTTTGAGCCTTGGAGAACACGCTGAGGCTGAGCACACCCGTGCTTAAGGAGGGAGCATGCTCGTGCATGTTTGGAACCTTCATTTTTTCCACTTGTTGACTGGAAAATGTTGACTGGTAGACCTGGGATAAGTGCACCACCGTGCATAGGCATGAGCGCGGCCGTGCATCATCTAGATCTTCTCCGAAAGTCTTCAAATCCTTGTCTTTTTCGCCTGTTTTTGCTTCTTTTCACTTTTCACCTTCAATTCCTGCAATTATCAACAAAGGAGAACAAAACGTGACAATGCCAAGATAAATGCATAAAATAAAATGATAAATAGGTGAAAATATGCATGTAAAACATGTTAATTTTGGGACTCATCATATCACCTCACACTTAGACGTTTGCTTGTCCCCAAGCAAACCAAACCTAGGCAATGTAAATAGAGTAAAAACAAGTGAGTATGTCGTGACGAGTCACAACAACTCACCTCCAATGAGTCCCACCTACTCAACACATCCTTGGTAGATGTTTTAGAAAGCATTGGCGCGCCTAATCAAATCTTCCCTCAAGTGTCTACTTCATATTATCCTTACTTTTCACTCGGGTATAATTTTGGGGGTGATCACTCGGATTCATCCCAAGACACGCATAGATCATAGGCTTGTACACAAATCGGATCTCCACCGCTATATAATGGTGAGAAACTGCAAATCATAAGGTCTTTTGAGGGGTGAAAAATGGTATAGTGATAGAATGGGTAGGAAGGGGATCTACTGTCGTTGTCTGGCTCAGGCGGCGGCTGCGACATAATGGGCTGATGTCAAACTCTAAATGATGGGCTTCATGAAACTCCTCCCTCGAAGACTTACTGCTCAGACGTCTCTACTCTGCGAATCTTTCAGTCTTCACACCTAATCACCTCCGCTAGAAATGTCCTAGAAATAAACCTTCAAATAGACTTGTTTCTTTTTAGCCCGTTTATTGTCGAGCTTCTTGACTTATTCATCAAACTCTTTTTTTTTTTTTTAACTAAAAAGAACTTTGCTTTCGGTGAAGCTTATTCTTTGGTATGTCAACTATGGGTGGCTATCTTTTCTTTAGTTGCCATAACTTTTCTCGGTAAATACCGGGATGTCTTGGTCTTTTCTTCTTCATCTCGAGACGGCCCAAGAGTGTCCCAATAGCCAACAACACGCTTTATTTGCCAAAACTACGACAGGGGCTAAGTGTGATGGATGGAATGAAAATATAGAGGCTAAGGCTCAAATGGGGTAAGTAGGTGAGGGATAAATTTATGGAAGGCCAATGAGAACGGAAGGGGTGTGTCCTAGGTGCCTTAATCATTCTTGCAATCTCTCACCTTGAGTGCGGTCTCAAAACGCATAAGATGCACAAGTTCTAAGTGTAACATGCCAAGGGTGAATATCTCTCTCAATCAAATGAACGAGCGTCGGTGGTATCTATATATGTAAAAGGGTGTGCTCGATAAGGCTCAAGATACTCACATGGAAGGGATAGACACTCTAATATGAAGTAGAATCACTTTGAGTTGGTTCTTTCGGCAATGCCAACACCTCCAAAAATCCCCTATTCAGGTCTTTGGGGGTAGACTCAAAGGGTTTGAGAAAGATTTTTAATTACTCTTTAAAAACATTTAAAAACTCTTGCCTTTAAATAGGTTTTTGTTTGCTTGGCTCGAGAGGTGGTAAAATTTACAAAAAGGTATATGCCAAAAGGTATATTTTAAAATTTACAAAATTTTACCACCTCACACTTAATTTGTTGGCATATTTTAAAATTATAGATTTGCAAAAAGGTATATGCCAAGAATCAAGTGGGACGCGATTACGTCTTCCCCTAATATACTAATAGTTGTTCGGGTGTATATCGAAATCGAGTCGAGAGAGAAAACACTTGGCATGGATAAATATAGCTATCTACAACCTAAGAAAATAAAAACTACTACTACTAAGTCCTAATGCCGAGAGGGCATACCTGGCGGTGAGAAAATAAAAAGGGAACAATCATACCTCAAGGTCCTCAATTGATTCCTACCGTATGCACCAACCTCTCAACTTATTCTTCCTAAGCTACTAATCCGAGCTACCTCCACGGTAGTGCCACGTTTTACGTCTTTGGCTGGACAAAGGCGGTCTGATCATGAATGTGCTGGCATTTCATCTACTTCCTCGTCGACCAAGAATTCGAAATATGGTTTTAGCCGATGACCGTTGACTTTGAATATAACTCCCGTACCCGTCTCCAAATCTACCGCCCCATATGGATAGATCCTCTTCACAACATAAGGCCCAGTCCATCTTGACTTCAATTTCCCAGGAAACAATTTGAGCCTCGAATTATAAAGTAATACTTTCTGACCTTCTTGGAACGGTTCCTTTCTTCTAAGTCTTTGATCATGGAACTTTTTGGTCTTCTCCTTGTAGATGACAGAGTTATCATAAGCTTGCTGGCGGAGATCTTCAAATTCATGAAGCTGGAAGAGCCGGTGTTGCTCGACATCTTCAGGATCAAAATTTGCTGCTTTCAATGCCCAGTAAGCCTTGTACTCCACTTCTATCGGTAAATTACACGCCTTTCCGTAAACGAGCCTATACAGTGTGGTACTAGTCGGAGTCTTGTATGCTGTACGTAGTGCCCAAAGTGCATCCTCAAGACGATCGGCCCAATCTTTTCGGTCAACCCCACGGTTCTTTCAAGGATTCTTTTGATGGCCCGATTTGTAACTTCTACCTGACCATTAGCCTGAGGGTGATAAGGAGTGGATAACCTTTGCTGACACCCATATCTTTGTAGTGCTTTCTCCAACTGTTTGTTGCAAAAGTGGGTTCCTCGGTCACTGACGAGAGCTCTTAGTACACCGAACCGAGCAAAAAGAGTCTTCAAAAACTTGACAAAAACTCTGGCATCATTTGTTGGTAGTGTTTGTGCTTCGACCCATTTAGAAACATAGTCTACTGCAACAAGAATATAGAGATTCCCTCTAGATGGTGGGAATAGTCCCACAAAATCTATACCCCAAACATCGAAGATTTCACAAACCATTAATCCTATCCGTGGCATTTCATCACGGGAATTGATATTACCAGCACTCTGACATGCATCACAATTTTGAACGAGAACAGCAACGTCTTTAAAAATTGTGGGCCAATAAAAACCTGCATCATAAACTTTTCGAGCCGTATTTCCAGCGACGTGGTGTCCCCCTTTAGCACCTTCATGACAATGACGTAGAATCTCTTGGGCTTCTTTCCCGTGAACACACCGGTGAATAACACGATCAGGGCTAATACGGAAGAGATATGGGTCCTCCCAAAGATAATACTTCAATTCAGAAAAGAATTTCTTCCTTTCATAATGTGACTGTCCTTTAACAAGCATCCCACTGGCTAAATAATTTGCATAATCAACGTACCAGGGGTATGAGTCGAGGTCTTCGATTCGGAGGATTTGCTCATGCGGAAAGTCGTCATGGATTTCGTCTCCATTTTTGTCGGGTGGTACTTCTTCGAGACGGGACAAATGATTGGCTGCAACATTTTGGCCCCCCTTTTATCTTTTATCTCTATATCAAACTTCTGCAGTAAGAGAATCCACCGTATAAGCCTCGGCTTTGCGTCTTGTTTGTTGAAGAGATGGCGCAGAGTGGCATGATCAGTGTAGACGGTGGTCTTTGACAAGATAAGGTACGGGCGAAACTTGTCAAAAGCAAATACTAAAGCAAGGAGTTCCTTCTCGGTCGTCGTGTATTTTTCTTGGGCATCATTGAGGGTTTTACTTTCACAATAAATCGGGTGAAAACATTTGTCTTTCCTTTGCCCCAAAACTGCTCCTACCGCCACATTACTTGCATCACACATCAACTCAAATGGCCGGTCCCAATCTGGAGAAATGACAACCGGTGCTTCAACAAAATTTCTTTTTAGACAATTAAACGCCTCATGACAATCTTCTGTGAACATGAACTCGCGGTCCTTCTCAAGAAGCTGAGTGAGAGGACGAGCGATCTGAGAGAAATCCTTGATGAATCTTCTATAGAAACCGGCATGACCGAGAAAACTACGAATTCCTGTAAGCGTAGTAGGAGGGGGAAGCAATGAAATCGCTTCAACTTTGGCCTTGTCAACCTCAATCCCTTTTTCTGAAATTTTATACCCCAAAACAATTCCTTCTTTTACCATAAAATGGCACTTTTCCCAATCAAGTGCCAGATTCACTTCTTCACACCTTGCCAACATTTTCTCAAGATTGCCCAGACAATGATCGAATGACCTACCAAAAACCGAGAAGTCATCCATAAAGATTTCCATAAAGTCTTCGATCTTGTCATGAAAAATAGCCACCATGCAGCGCTGGAAAATAGCGGGGGCATTGCATAGCCCGAATGGCATCCTCCTGTAAGCGAACGTGCAATATGGACAAGTAAAAGTGGTTTTCTCGTGGTCTTCGGGGTCAATAGGGATCTGAAAGTACCCAGAAAAACCATCGAGAAAACAATGATATTGATGCCCGGCTAACCTTTCCAACATTTGGTCGATGAACGGTAGGGGAAAATGATCCTTCCTTGTCGCATCATTGAGCTTCCGATAATCAATACAAACCTGCCATCCCGTGACCTTTCTTGTGGGAATAAGTTCATTTTTCGCATTGGTCACGACCGTCATACCACCCTTTTTTGGAACCACTTGGACCGGGCTCACCCAAGGTGAGTCAGAAATAGGATAGATCAAGCCGTCGTCAAGGAGCTTAATTACTTCTTCTTTCACAACCTCTTGCATCTTAGGATTAACTCTTCGCTGCCTTTGTACACATGAGCGGTAGTCATCTTCCATAAGGATCATGTGTGTGCAAAGAGAACGGCATATACCTTTAATATCCATTAGCTTCCAGGTGATTACTTTCTTGTGCTGCTTCAAAACTTCCATCAACTTTTCTTTTTCTTCTTGTGATAAATCAACTGCTATGATCACGGGAAGTTTGCAATCATCTTCTAAAAAAGCGTACTCCAAGTGGGATGGTAATTCTTTAAGTTCAAAGGATGGTGGTTCTTCAATTGAGGGTTTGGATTTTTCTTCAGGATTTCTTTCTGGGAGTTGAGTTTCTTCGGGCTCTTCTTCAGGAAACACTTGCTCAATGCGGTAACTTTCAAAAACCATCGGGTCATTTTCACCAATCGAGGAAGCGAGGTCTTCAACATCATCTCCTTCTCCCAAAACGTCACAGAGATAATACCCTACTATATGATCGAAATCTGTAATGGGGGCAGACAGATCGTCTTGGATACTCGGACATTGCATCGTCTTCTTCAAGTCAAAACCCAAATTTTCACCATTGATTGTTACTTTCAACCTTCCCCCACGCATCGAGTAAAGCTAATGCGGTGTTGAGGGAAAGCCGTCCCAAAATGATAGGACTCTCATCCCCCGGAATATCTATCACAACGAAATCCATCGGGAAAATAGTATCGCCAAGACTAATCAAAACATCTTCAGCAACTCCTTGGGGGTACCGCACCAAACGGTTGGTGAGGTAAAGCTCCATGTTTGTGGGTCTCAGATTTTGCTGCTGGAACTTTTGAAATATTGAGGCGGGAAGAATGTTGACATTGGTTTGCAAATCGACAATGGCTCTGGTGTAGATATTTTCTCCCACGATGCAAGGGATCAGAACTCGATCAGGGGGTAATCTTCCTTGGACAATGGCTGAACAAACTTTGTTAACGGGTATGATGACTCCTTCTTCAAGAGTATCCTTTTTGGAGAGGATATCTTTTAGAAATTTGAAGTGAGCAGGGAGTCTGAGCTGACAATCGGCATAAGGGATGTTGAGTTGTACTTCCGTCATCAAGGAATTGAACGCGTGAAGTCTTTCTTCCATGGTGGGAACAAGAACAGCTGCAATTTCTTTTTCTGCTCCCATCGGAGAATCACGAACTTCTTCCTTTGGCTCGGCTTTAATTTCTTCCTTATCAGCGACAGCTTCCGTAGCATAAATATACCTGAGTTAGTTTTTTACTACCTCAAGGTTTTCCGCGAACTTATTTAAGTCAATTAGTGGGGGGTTTGGTTCTGTTATGGGTTCAGGTTCATATTGACTTGGTGGTGGGGAAAATAAGTGGGTTAATGGAGATGGCATGTAAGGTTATTAGGCTAGGAATTGGTGTAGGTGTAGGTGTAGGTGTAGGTGTAGATAAAGGTGGAAAGAATTGGTAAGGTTGTGGTAAAATATATGGTGGTGAATCACGAAAGTGATACATTCTGTCGAGTGCATCAGGTGATCGTGGGATAGGATCAAATGGTGGTGGTGGAGATCTAGGTGGTGAGGTTGGCTGAGAGCTTAATCGGCAACCATCGACATGGTAAACCTCTTCAATGGGGTTTTGAGGAAATGGTGAAGGGTGTAACACTAACGATTTTTCCAATAATTCAATTTCAACTATGCCAATATAAATTTAAAATGCTAATATAAATATTTTAGAGGTTATTAAAAATAAAATAAATTGATAAATGAATATTTATAACAACATAGCTTGACAAAAGACTACAAGAGTAGGAAACAATTCTTATGAATTCATAGTGGCTTAAATGAAATTGAATGATTTTAAAGTAGGAATGCAATTATGTAATTAATTTGATTGGAAAAGAAATAATCGTCAACGTTTTATTTTTTTCCTTTTTCTGTAACTACCTACTAATTTTCTCCGGATTTTTCGTTGGGTGTTAACCAAACATTTTTAACAACCATTTATTTTCTAGTCTATAAAATATGCAAATATATCGATTGTGTATTTTCACACGGCTCTCACTAATCGAGCAACTCCGAACACCCCCACCCCTTTATATTCTTCGTTCCAGTCAGCTTTAAGCGACGCAAGCTTATGTGCAAACCCAAGCAAAAGTGTTGTCGACACTGCTACCTTCAAACCGTCGTCGCCACCCTGTTGTCTGACGAACCACCGGCGCCGAACCCCAGCCCCCACTTCAAGGTAAACTCCCTATCATCCTACTCGTTTTCATCTTTCGATCGGAACACGTTCCGAGTTGCACTTGTAATAAACAAGTCATGAATGTATTGGGTCACATATTAACCTATCTACAATACAAGTTATTTAATTAAGTCCTAAATAGAATTCGTTGAAATTGCTTTACCATGTTTCTAATCTTCTTCATAACCAATCAACATATATCCTTCATACATGTATTTTATATATCCCTTTTATTTTATGTTTTTACTAAAAGTGATTCTTGTAAGAGAAGGTAAGACCGAAAGAAAGAAAATAACAAATCTTGAACAAGCTAATTTTAATTAATTAATTTTTATATGCAATAACAACTTTTTCGTTGGTTAAAAACCGCAAAGATCATTTTTATGTTACTAATGGTTTATTTTGGTTAAATCTTTTTGTGTCATTATAATAATTATCCACAATATCTAGTCTATTATTTATAAAATTCGATATTTTCAGTTATATATATTATTATAAGCTATGTCATGTGTTAGCAACATGTTTATTATATTTTAATATAAACCTCGTGTTTATCGAAATATATACCAACCACATTTCTTGACTAGGCAATGTTAACAGTAAATAATTGAATGGTGCTAGTGATGCAAATAATGCCTTGGATCAAACTATTTATTTCACAAAGTCTGACAACGAACCAAAAAAATCTAGAAATACCCAAATAGTTTGACAATACTAATTTTGAATAACCATATCTTAGGTTCCATTGTAATTCATTGATTCTCATTGATTTCTTACAAGACCAACAACACAATCAAGGTGAGTTTTACATAGCCCCTTTTCTATTTATCACTATTTTTGGGGTGAAACATGTTATAACATCATTTATGCAATTCAATCATCAATGTGTCTATGTGTTTTCTATGTTGCATTATGTCTTGAGCATGATTAGAGTAAGCACCATTCTAGCATAATCATTAACTCCGTACAAGTCGACGGTATACATTGATAGATCTATTGGACTGACAATCCCACCCGGATACGTGCCTCCTACAAAGGTAGCGTGGGTGTTTGTTATCGTATAACATATTCAAGTGAACCATGAGCGTATGGGATGTATCATATTATAACAGTCACCAGGGTTGGTTATGCACTCGATTTATTTCTAGTATGTTCTCACATATGGACTAGATTGACATGACACATGAATTGCACAACATTTTTTTTATTCAATTATCAAAAACCTATGTAATTCTCACCAACTTTTGTTGACCCAAAAATATTTTCAAAATTTAACATGTTTCAGGTTATAGCTTTGCTTGAAGATTAGAGTTAATGCTTGAAGATGTGTATCTAGTATTTTTTTTTTTTATTTTGATGTACAAATTATTGTAGAACAATCGTATGTAATGTATTTAAATCAATTATTGAAACTTATTATTTACCATGAGCTACTGAACAATCATCAATACGTGACATCCCGATGTTTCCGCCATCGGTTGGGGTGTTACAAAGGGTTATAAGGTGGTGGTTCAAATGGGGGTGAATAGTGGTTGTTGTACTCTGGAAGATACCAGGACAAGTAGTCCTCACAGTTGTGGTAGAACGAAGGTCCACCACAATACTCACAAAACTGCTGAACATAAAACCCTTCATAGTCGAAAAAGTTCTCTATCACGAACCGATCTTCATACATGTGATCCATCTGAAAAACAAACAAAGACAAGATGGAAAATAATTAGTAACAAGCAACTTAAAATTTTTCTCTGGAATATGTCATATCCCCGGCAACGGCGCCAAAAACTTTGATGTCGTGTTTTTAAATGTCCTTTTTAAAACCAACACTTTCTTGAAAAAACTGTCAAGACTCAGCAAAAAAGGGTAATTAAGCAAAACCTTTTAATTAAAACACTAATCCAAGTTTTAAATTTATAAAAGTAAAACGATAGCCGCTGACTACTTTAAACCCACAGGATAGGCAAGTGGGCCTATCGAGCTGAGTATAGTCTATAGCAAGTACCGAGTATCGAACCCTAAGATACGACTTCCCCTACTCAATTCTAAGCTGCTGCGATAAAAAGAAAAGATAATAAAAAAAGAAAGAAAGCAAGAGTGATCATAAAAAAACCAATACCAAACGAAGTGCTGCTTCGGGATCCGACCTACTTTTTGAATGGACTAATAGTAACTACCAAGTTAAGTGGTGTAAACAAGTGTGCACTTTTACTAAACTTGGAGTTGCTACAGCATTCTCTAGTGGTGTTTTTATCGCAATACGATCTGCGTTCTTGTTTGGAAAATGAGGGTCTCCCGGCCTGGTAAGCTCACCTCTCGACTATGACAACTAGATGACTCAAGACTGTGTATACCCAACCCCGAATAATCCAACTCCCAAAGCCGCAATAATGATATCCAATACTTAAAAGCCTCTATGGACAACTTGCCGGTGGCCGGAGCATGACCGAACAAGAAGCCACTTGATATCATAAAGGAGTCGTGACCTACCGGCACACGTGAATCCTTTACTTGACCCAAATAACTATTTTAATAAGTGAGTGGTCTATCAGTAACTGTGCGGCAGTATAAATATGAGAGAAAATAAAGACTGTTCTCTCTCAACGCGGGTTCATCAAATCTTAGCTTGCGCCAAAGCTATCACATAGACAACGAAGCTAAGTCGCACAACTAAGACCCGACTTATCGGTAGGATCAAATATAAAGACCGTACCGACCCTAAGCGATATCTTGACAAGAGAGGATTAAGTCTCAAAGTGTGTGTATTTCTACCCACAAATGGACTAATCACTACTTCTGAGTTTTAAGTTCACAAGTGCATGGGTTTTTACACACCATGGGTACATTCATGAATCCTTCTCACTTATGGGTTTTAAGTTCACAAGTGCATTGGTTTTTACATGCCATGGGTACACTCATGAGTCCTTCCCATTTCTCATCAATACACCCACAAGACCAAAGACTAATTAATTAGTTATTTAGGTAACCAAACAAGACTCTAAGTAAAAGAATTTAACAAGAACACAACACCACTTAACTAAAAAGAACTATATAAATCTCTGCCAAAATAAGTCTTCACCCTAGCAACACTCAAGTAATCTAGCCCAACATCGGCTCTACGACTATCACACTAGCAATGGACAATGATGAATACATGGTGGTGAGTGTTAAGTGGATTAAAGAGGATGGTTTGGATGATTTTTAGTGAACTCTCTCAATACTCTCAATCTTCAAGCCTTTACGGAGTGATCCCAAGCTCTAAAGGTGACTTGCAAGACCTCTGAGGTGACTGAAGTGTGAGTAAAACTCAAATGAAATGGGATACCCAAAATGTGGAGTGGAGGCCTCTATTTATAGGCAAAACAGCTCTTGCACGCCCTTGACAACTCTCTGGCACGCCCGTGCACGACAACGCGTACTGTTGTAGAGTCCTTTCATGCAGTATTGTCTGTACCAGGGCTGGCACACTCGTGCATGTTGTTAGGAGTAACCGTCTTGTCAGTCTTTGTCGGGTTGAGCCTTGGAGAACACGCTGAAGTTGAGCACGCCCGTGCTTAAGGAGGGAGCACGCTCGTGCATGTCTGGAACTTTCATTTTTGCCTTCTGTTGACTGGAAAATGTTGACCGGTAGACCTGTGAAAAGTGCACGGCCGTGCACAGGCATGAGCGCGGCCGTGCTTCATCTGGATCTTCTCCGAAAGTCTTCAAATCCTTGTCTTTTTCGCCTGTTTTCGCTTCTTTTCACTTTTCACCTTCAATTCATGCAATTATCAATAAAGGAGAACAAAGCGTGACAATGCCAATATAAATGCATAAAGTAAAGTGATAAATAGGTGAAAATATGCATGTAAAACATGTTAATTTCGGGACTCATCAGACATCACCAATAATTAGCTCTTCATGCCATAAATTTTATGTATTATTTCTTGATGGCTACTCTATTTTTTTATGGACCTACCCTATTGCCCAAAAATCCCAAGTTTTCCCATCCTTTACAAACTTTGCCTCAACCATTAAAACTCAATTTGAACGAACCATTATAACATTTCAATGTGACAATGGCCGTGAGTACATTAACACATCCTTTCAAACCTTTTTTTTTTACCACAAACGGCATCCTATACCGTCTCTCCTGTCCCTACACATCCTCACAAAATGGTAAGGTTGAGCGTAAAATTAGAACCATCAATAACATGGTCCGTACTCTAATGGCTCACGCCTCCCTTCCCACCCACCTATGGCACTTTGCCCTCGAAACCGTCACCTACCTACTCAACATCCTTCCCTCAAAAACCACACAAAACAAAACCCCAACCGAATTACTATACATGTCCACACCCACTTATGACCATTTACGTGTCTTTGGTTGTTTATGCTACCCTCTCACCCCTTCCACCACCATACATAAGCTTGAAAACCGATCTCACCCTTGTGTATTTCTAGGCTACCCGACCACTCACCGTGGCTACCCGTGCCTTGACCTCACCACCAAACAATTCTTTATCTCTCGTCGTGTCGCCTTTGACGAGACCACTTTTCCCTTTGCACAAACCATTGGACCCGTACCCACCTATGACCTTCTTGGTGACCCCTTTCCCCATCACCTTTGCCCGCACCTTAACACGACACCCTCTGCTGTCCAAACCCATCCCGGTCCACCTCAACACCCCATGCCTACACATCACTCGGCCCACAACTCCCACCCTAACCCCTCCGGCCCACAACCTCATCAACCCGCCTACGGCCCACAACCCTTACACTAGTCCAGCCCAATCCACCTCACAATCTGCTACTATGCCATCCTCCGCCACTACCCAGCCCGTAACACAAAACCCACCCGAGCCCAATCCAAGACCCAACCCCTTACCCGGTCCAATCAACCACCCACCCGAGCCCCCCACACGAACCATTCACACCCGCTCGATGAGTGGTATTCACAAACCTAAAACTCCCTTTAACCTATCCGCTTCCACAAAACCTACCATATTACCCATACCCAAAACACCCACTGATGCCTTGGCCAACCCGGAGTGGTTTTCTGCCATGTCTACCGAGTACAATGCACTAATTAGAAACGTTACATGGGAGTTAGTCCCTCGTGCTCCTAATATGAATATTATTCGTTCTATGTGGTTATTTAAACATAAGTTCATGTCAGACGGGACTCTAGAGCGATACAACGCACGAATTGTGTGTAATGGTCGCTCACAATAGGTGGGCATAGATTGTGGTGAGAATTTTAGTCCGGTTGTTAAACCGGCTACTATACGCACAATACTTACACTCGCTCTATCTAAAGGTTGGTCTATACATTAGTTGGATGTGACTAATGCATTCCTTCATGGAAACCTCCAGGAAACCGTCTACATGCATCAACCAATGGGGTCTAGGGACAAAAATTTTCCTAATCATGTGTGTCTCTTACGCAGGTCACTTTATGTGTTAAGACAGGCTCCTCGTGCGTGGTATCAAAGGTTCACTGATTATGTGCTTTCTATGGGTTTCTTACATAGCAGATGCGGTGCTTCTCTCTTTACTTTTCAGCAAGGCAGAGACACGACATATTTACTTCTTTATGTCCACGACATTCTTTTAGTAACATCCTCTGACATCCTACGTCAGCGCCTTCTGGCGAATCTTGCTACAGAATTCGCAATGAAAGATCTGGGTCCTTTGAGTTATTTTTTGGGCATATCGGTTACCAGACAGAAAAACACTATGTTTCTCTCACAGTAGTCCTATGCGAATGACATCATAGCCCGCGTAGGAATGCAGTCTTGCAACCCTGTTGCCACTCCAGTAGATTCCAACTCCAAGTTAGGCGCCTCCCCAGATGACCCATTTCATGACCCTACTCTATACCGGAGCTTAGCTGGTGCTTTACAGTATCTTACTTTTACCTGTCCGACATTACATACTGTGATACCCCGCAATTTCAGGTTCTTACTATAGCTAAAATCTAGTTACTCGTACTGACATCCTTTGCATTCCACTTAACTAGATTTAGCTAGATAAGTCACACGTGCACACATGAGATGTATATGTACCTATGGGTTATCATTTAATGAACATGTGATACCTATGAAACAAAATACATGTTAATGTCGTCATCGAAACCCCTCATATCATCGCTTGACAAACATATGATTAAACCTATAAAGACTAGCAAATATTAATCTATGTATGTACATATGAATCGATCTCTTATACCCATATATGTACTCATATATACATACGATACATACACTAGACTTTGACAAGAATTAAGCTACTTTTCACTAAAACTACTAACAACTAAACCAACTTATACTATCTAGTTATGTCCAAGTAAACTTTATCCTTGTTAAACGCCTTCTAGAAGCCGATATACATACATACATACACGTAAATGCACACACACATGATCAAGAACACATGCTTCTTCCTAGATCTTAGTTATTGACGTGTCACCATCCTAGCCTATCAACTAACCTATGGAATGTTCTTGTCTTTTCTCGATGACTGATTTCCACACATAGCTTCTCCAAAAGTCCTTATCATGGGAATGTCTAAACTATACACTAGAATAGCATGGAGGTTCCAAGACTTCACTCCATCTCTACCTCTACCTTTACCTCATATAGATGGGTCCCTCTTTTTCTTGTCCACGGCCGAACACAAGTCCCAAGGGCCAACACATGTTCCTATCACCTAGTTGGCATACTCTTGCACTAGAAAGAAAACACCAACTAACTAACTAACCTTCCCAAGGTCAACACCCTCCCTAATTTGGTTATAACCAATCAAACACAAGAAGCATGGAAGAAACATCACCATCCTCATGTGCCTACTAATCCTACATCCATGAGTTGTCTCAATCACACTATCCCAACCCAATACCCTTCGGCCGCCCCTCCATCTATTCATCACCAAAAGCTTATCTAAGACTTACACAAAAGAGGAAACAAACATGAAGCATGGAGCTTTCCAAGGCATGACACCAATCCTTCCCTAACTACCAAACAATCGGCCCACATGTGTGTCACAAGAACCATCACTATCATTCACAAGTACCCAAGAGCTATAGAAAAATATATGTCCCGTGAGGAGTCACTTTCATGCCTTGTCACCCTCCAAACTCGCCTAGCAAACATCCCCCTATGAG
Organism: Ambrosia trifida; assembly: GCA_028751855.1. Lineage (NCBI taxonomy): Eukaryota > Viridiplantae > Streptophyta > Magnoliopsida > Asterales > Asteraceae > Ambrosia > Ambrosia trifida. The sequence continues at coordinate 98,295,323 of CM054124.1, read as the reverse complement.
CCGCCCCCTTTGATCAATTTCCAAACTGGTATAACCTCTAGGGAAGTAATCGGCCACATGCATGGAAGGACAAGGAGTATGATAAACTATCATCAAGTTACACCAAAAAGAGATACAATCCAAGACATAAACACACTCCCACATCAAGTCAACACCTCCTCTAATGTCTTGTCCATTTCAATCGGCTCCTACTCCCCTAGCATGCATGACACAACCTCCTACACATGCCTTACACCAAGAGAATGATTGACACCATTAACACACCACTAATCTATGCAAATAGGCTTACTTATTTTGTTGCTTGCCACACCTCACTCAGCCTATATAAGAAGGCTTGAATCCATCCTCATTCCTTGCACCATCATTCATCACAAACACCTACTCTCTCTATCACAACACTCGGCCAAGCACTAGGGAGCATTCAAGCCGAAGCCACCAAGGGACGAAGGGAGCAACCACAAGGCTTCCTAGCTCGGATCATCCTTTGGTAAGGTACATTGCACCTTTATGTTTCTTTTTCTCGATCTACCCCCTTGTTAACCCGACCCTATGCCTTAGAACACCACACTTTAATCACACGACATATTATAAATAATGATTTAAAAGCATTGCTTTTCAGATATAAATCTTACACATTGTCTTAATCATGGTTGCCTATCCCCATGATCTTGTCTTAACATAAGAAACAATCGGCATCTAACACAAGATCATGCATTAGCATTGTCTTGTGATAAGTCGTAAGAGCCTTGACAAAGCTAGTTTGGTCCCTAGCTAGGTGTGCACAATGATCCATCATGGGATACAATCGGCTACCTATCACTAACACATGTTAGGTCCACCTAAAACATCATCCACGTTAAATAACATGGTTCACATTAATGGGTGCCTCACTTATATGATAAACAAAAACCCACAACTTACGATGTCCTCAATAATCATAGGACAAGTACTGTCCGGACGATAGTAGCTACGTAATTCGGCTTCACTAGACCACAAGCATCTCTATCAGGTGAGTTTCACTACTCTTTTCTCAAAAGCATGCGTTTCGGGACAAGACAACTTTCTAAACTTTTTCATATTCCGGTTTTGGACTACTTTTACACATCCCGGGTTTGGGGTGCTATGATTTATGGGGTGAATCTGCTTTTACTAATTCATGTTGTATGTCCTTGATGAACTAAACCAACTCTATCATTGAAGTCCTTCTAAATACCGAATGAATTGCCAGGTGGGCAAGCGGGTTACTAGTTGATAGCGCTACTAGGTTTCATAAACCTCACATCATGCTGGGAGCATAGGTGTGAACTATAACTTAAAATTTATTGTCATTGTTGATAGACAATGATGCAAGGCACTTTGCTCACTAATGTGGGATCTCGTTGTTTAGCAGTTCGGTATTATTGGTGTTAGTTGTCATGAGTGGTTTGCTACCCCTGGCATGTGAATTAGCTATTTACTCGTTGTTACTTGGTCTGGGAGACCTACGCATTTACTTTACTTTGTGAACTCACCAACTTTATGTTGACACACGATAACATGCTTTTGCAGGTCACTAGTTTCGGAGCATGTGTAGGGCATGCATCATATAGCGTCATTGGGATATGAACACTTAACTATTTTTGAATGTTTAATATCTACTATGGTTTTGGGCGCGTTGTTGTGCACAGACTATTTGGTTAACTATTTCTTTAATTTCGCTTCCGCAACTATTTGAATGTTTTGTTAATTATGAAACTAGTTTTAAAATAACGAACTAAATGGTTTGGGCATTTAGAGTCGTTCATGTGACTTATGGCTATGGGATCCTGCTATGTCATGCGCATCGCGGTATAAACCCCGTAGTGGAAATTGAGGGTGTGACACATACGCAGTTCAGCAGGTATGCATGCACATGCACGCACCTGCCACGGCTCATTGGAATGCTCTGAAGCGAATTATCAGGTACATTAAAGGTACAATTAATTTCGGTTTATCTTTGGGTCCGTCCGCAGCTTCTTCATTAGTTGCCTATACTGACGCGGACTGGGCGAGTTGTCTTGAAACTCGCCGCTCCACTAGCGGTTACTGCATTTACTTTGGGGAGAATTTAATTTCTTGGTCCTTTAAGCGTCAGCCCACTGTTTCACGATCTAGCGCTGAGGCCGAATACCGGGATGTGGCAAATGTTGTTGCTGAGATTTGTTGGTTGCGCAACCTATTATTGGAGTTGTTTGTCCCTATTTCCCGTGCCACAATGGTCTACTGTGACAATGTCAGTGCCATATACTTAACAGGAAATCCCGTGCAGCATCTGCATACGAAGCATATTGAGCTGGATATTGATCGGTGTCGAAGGACCGGTCAAAAATAAGAATTTTAGAAAAGACCAACTACCTTATTAGTTAGGGTAAGTCGGGTGTCGAACCACGAGGAGTATTGTGGAAAGTGTTATTTCTAACAATTAAATTAAACTAGACGGAAATATAAAATTGATTGGTTGATTGTTGATTAATTTGCAAATAAATAAACAACGAAAAGAAAATTGAATTGTAAACGATTAGAGAAATGGTGACCTCTCCAGGATCCCGGTTAATCACTTTAGACAAGGTTTATTTAGTTTGCCAATTGATATCACATAGACATGATATATGGATTAATATGATTGATAAAGAATGTTGATTAATGACTTTGCTGACAGCCGATAACTAGACCGCGACTGTTGACTCGGTTGACTATCACCTAACAATATCTTAATGACTCGCAATATTGAAAGACACAACTTGCAAATATTCAATGACCATCGATAAGAAACCGTGTTGGTTGATGAAATCCAAAACAAGCATATCATTCAAATAACGTTCAACATCAATATTAAAATAAACCACAATCAAAACCGAAAGTTTAAACATTCAAAGTTTCAATTCAATTGTTTGACAAACATAAAACCTTGTTCTAGTAACTAACCATTCACCCGGAGAGGATCACGGGTGATTAGCCGCTCATGGTGGTGAACATGTCAATAGTCGAATGATTGATCAAAGACATGTCAAACCGGATCGAACGAAGAATTGTTGGATGTTGTATGGAGGTTATCCTTAGCCAAAAGCTCTCCAAGATCATAAAAAATAATCGCCCAAGAATCCTTGCTAGTTGACCCTAAAAGACGGCTGCCCTCGAAAAAATTCATCCCTCATGCGGCCAATCTTCTAGAATATATATATGCTCCAATCGCTGCTTAACCCTCAAAATTCCAAATTGGAATTTTCTTGCCTGGCCCATACACGTGACTTTTGTCACATTTAAGTGTTATGTTTTATTTTATTATTATTATTATTATTATTATTATTATTATGCCGTGATCTCGACTCGGGTGTTCTTAACTTGACAAAGATGCTCGTTTACGTTCCAACGTCCATTCGAACACCGGGTGTCTGCGACTTGACCAAAGTTCCTTCGGCTCACACGCGCTACACAATTCCATTCTAAGTCTATCCATTTTAGCCGCTTTACCTGCAATCATACAACGTAGCGTAGTTATCTTATTCAAAGCATATAATCACTCAACCAACATTAAAAGCACACAATTAAGCGTCTTAAACACCATGATTGACCCCGTCCATCACATTCCCACACTTACCATTGATTGTCCCCAATCAAACCATCTCAAAACATGACTCACCTTATTAACAAGCCACCTCCAATTCCTTTACCTATCGATTTTCCAAGGTCCCTAATCATACCTGTCCCATAGACTTACACAATCGAGATTGACAATCTGGCGAGCAAGTGTTGCGCGATTTCAAAACAAGACTTGTCTATCCAAGACTAACATGCTTATTATCATACACATATGCTACACACCCCTCACAATATTCACTCCTCTCGGTTTAATATCTGGACTAGCGTGTAATGTGCTAGTATATATATCACTCAAAAAACCAAGAATGTAACCTTGTTATCATAGGTTTGTATAACAATCACACATAAGCTATAAACTGTGCACATATTAAAAGGACTTACGGGTTTTGGGCTTCGGGTAAAGGTAGGATGATTTAGTTCACAAATGGCTCGAAAACAAAAGGTTTAACACAGATGCGTGAACATCCTTATTCACGTACTAACACACAAAATTGGGCATAATTGACCCATAACAATCACTTCTATTTTTTTTTTTTTTTTTGATTTTTTTCTCTTTTTTTTTTCTCAACATTGACAACTAAAAGCAATAAACATTACAAACACAATGGATGTCAATATTTTTTATTCAACAAGGTAAACAGGTCAATTTGGGAAATAGTGTAGGTTTAGTAAATGAAAGGTTTAGGCTCAACATGGTTTACTAATAGTTAATTTTAACGAACGGGTCAACACAAACAACACAAAGGTATCAACAAACAAGTGGGTTCCTAATTTGCCTTTCTCATCTATGCGCACATATCATCTAAAGCTTTAGCATGTATCGAATTACACAAATTCTGCAACAAAGAAACATTTGGCTTACTCTCATGAAACGAAACATTTATATCAATAAACATCTAATAGGCTCAAGATCTCACAATGTAGGGAAATAGGTTGCCGACATGTAGCATATGCAAATCCTATAAGCATGTTACCCCTAGTTAGGCATCTCTTTTCATCTTCTCTAAAAACGCTCACCAGAAACACTCTCATGAAACTTAAAGGGACAACAATGATTAGGGATCTCGTTTTTCATATTTGGCAAAAGACTCTTTGGTGATTGAAAATTTGGCTTTTATGTCTGATCAAGTAGAAAAGGGACTACTTTGCAAGATTTTTTTTCATTAAAATTGTTCAAAAATTTTCAAAATTTCCAATTTTTTCTTGCAACGGTAAGTAATTTCGCCTTACTTCCTTAGGGTCCCCCATCCCCACACTTGGGATACATTGTCCCCAATGTATGGTGCTTTTAATGTTTACCCAATTCTTTCCCAACCACCAATCTCAACATACGCGACTATTAACTACCACCCGCAATGATTAGTTACTTAGCAAACAACCACAAAAATAAAAACACACAAGCAATTAAAAAAAACAAACAAAAACAAGAAAATAAATAAAATTCCGGGCTGCCTCCCGGTAGCGCTAAGTTTACAGTCTTCAGCTTGACTTTACCTGGTTTTCTAATCATGGTGGGCGAGTGGGATGCTTGCATCCCTTAGCTACTAAACATGCATCCTCTCTATCTTGCGATAATTCATGAGCCATCCCATAGTTAGGATCCGGAGTTTTTACTCTCATGCCCTCCTGGTTGACCTTGACTCGTTTCTTGACTTTCTTCTTCTTCTTCTTCTTCTTCTTACCTTTCTTGACTCCAGCTTCTTCAGTCCTGTCAACCATGAAACACCCTTCCTCGGCATTTGGGCCAGTTAAACTTAAAAACACATTTAAACTCAGTGTTCTTTCCCCAAACCTCATATTAACCGTCCCATTGGCACAATCGATCACTGCGTGTGCAGTTGCCAAGAACGGTCTACCCAATATAACCATGGGTTGTGTCTCTTTTTTATTAGAAACACAATCCATTACCATGAAATCCACTGGGTAAAAACAATCCTCCACCTTGACTATCACATCCGTTAACATTCCCCTAGGACGTATCGCTTTTTGATTTGCCAACACTATGGTGATGTCGACCTCTTTCAAAGGACCAAAATCATATTGGTCGTAGATACATCCTGGAAGAATGCTAACACATGCTCCAAGATCCAATAATGCCTTGTCAATTTTAAGTTCTCCAATCTGTATTGGAATTAAAGGCGTTCCTGGGTCTTGGAGTTTCGGTGGACATGTACCCAATAACGCGGCACGAACATTTACTGGTAAATCAAACTGTTTTGACAGCTTGTTGTGTCGGTTTTGGGTACTCAATTCTTTCAAACTCTTAGCATGAACAGGATCTTCTTTTAAAACATCAAGTCATGGTCGATTGATTTTCACTTTTATAAACTCTTCCCACTTTTCATCCTTTAGTGGGGTTTCTCTCAAAACTGATGTTTTATTTTGTTCCCCTGCAGCTAGAGGGAATGGGGAAGGTTTAACTTCCCCACACTTATCCTCAGCCATAGTGGAATATTCACTGAAAAACTTTTCACAAAATAATTTTTTTAACTTTTTATGAGTCGTTTGTGAAATTAGATCCTGTTCACCTTCACAGACTCTAGAACTAGACAGAAGACTTACCGCATTGATCCGCATATTCCGCGTGTTTGATGATGATTGATGTGCCGGATTGACCTGAGTATCGCTCGGTAGCTTCCCGTTCGCCTTCTTCAGCTCTGCCACATCTCCAGCTAATTGCCCAACCTGCGTAGTTAAAGCCTGAACAGTTTTATCACGTACCTCACCCTTTTGCTTGATGCCCTGAATATCCTGCTGAATAGCCTTCAGCATGTTCATCACCTCATTCAACCATCCACCTGATGTCTCAGAAGATTGACTACTCTTTTGGTACCCCCCCACTACCATTACCCCCTTGATAATTCCCTTGATTGTTTTGATACCTAGGGACATATGGTTGCTGGTTGGTTCGCCCATTACCTTGAAAACCTGGGTTACTTTGGTTGTTAGGGTTCCCATAACTAAAGTTTGGGTGGTTCCTAAGACCTGGGTGGTAAGTGTTGGAGTTCATGTTAGACCAATTCCTATTCCCCCTTGTACCTGGTTTACCTCTTCCATGTCACCTACTATGCTAGGACAACTATCTGCTATGTGTCCTAAATCCCCACAATGCACACACATGGGCTGCCCACCAATACCTAAATTAGCTAGTTGAGACTCTATCCTAGCTATTCTCTCAACATCCACTACACCACCACTACTTGCAGCCTTCACAGTTGCTTGCCTTGAGCGTCTTGAAGATTGTGCCTTCCTCTTTGTTGTCTCAGCTCTCCTCTCGAGGTACTCCAGTCAACCTGTTCATCATTAGTGCCAAAACTACCATTTGAAATAGAATCTAACGCACCTTGGTCTTCGTAGTGGAGTCCTTCATAAAATGAGTTGATCAATTCCCACAGCTGGATGTCATGGTGTGGGCAGTTATTGATCATCATCTTGAAACGAGTGAGGGCTTCATGAAAGAGCTCACCCGGTTGTTGAGAAAAATTCCTGATGTTCTTCCTAGCATCGTTTGTTCGTTGACTTGTGTAGAACTCATCAAGAAATTGTTGCTGCATTTCCAACCAGGTACGGATAGAATTTTAGAAAAGACCAACTACCTTATTAGTTAGGGTAAGTCGGGTGTCGAACCACGAGGAGTATTGTGGAAAGTGTTATTTCTAACAATTAAATTAAACTAGACGGAAATATAAAATTGATTGGTTGATTGTTGATTAATTTGCAAATAAATAAACAACGAAAAGAAAATTGAATTGTAAACGATTAGAGAAATGGTGACCTCTCCAGGATCCCGGTTAATCACTTTAGACAAGGTTTATTTAGTTTGCCAATTGATATCACATAGACATGATATGTGGATTAATATGATTGATAAAGAAGGTTGATTAATGACTTTGCTGACAGCCGATAACTAGACCGCGACTGTTGACTCGGTTGACTATCACCTAACAATATCTTAATGACTCGCAATATTGAAAGACACAACTTGCAAATATTCAATGACCATCGATAAGAAACCGTGTTGGTTGATGAAATCCAAAACAGGCATATCATTCAAATAACATTCAACATCAATATTAAAATAAACCACAATCAAAACCGAAAGTTTAAACATTCAAAGTTTCAATTCAATTGTTTGACAAACATAAAACCTTGTTCTAGTAACTAACCATTCACCCGGAGAGGATCACGGGTGATTAGCCGCTCATGGTGGTGAACATGTCAATAGTCGAATGATTGATCAAAGACATTTCAAACCGGATCGAACGAAGAATTGTTGGATGTTGTATGGAGGTTGTCCTTAGCCAAAAGCTCTCCAAGATCATAAAAAATAATCACCCAAGAATCCTTGCTAGTTGACCCCAAAAGACGGCTGCCCTCGAAAAAATTCATCCCTCATGCGGCCAATCTTCTAGAATATATATATATATGCTCCAATCGCTGCTTAACCCTCAAAATTTCAAATTGGAATTTTCTTGCCTGGCCCATACACGTGACTTTTGTCACATTTAAGTGTTAAGTTTTATTTTATTATTATTATTATTATTATTATTATTATTATTATTATTATTATTATTATTACTATTATTATTATTATTATTATTACGCCGTGATCTCGACTCGGGTGTTCTTGACTTGACAAAGTTGCTCGTTTACGTTCCAACGTCCATTCGAACACCGGGTGTCTGCCACTTGACCAAAGTTCCTTCGGCTCACACGCGCTACACAATTCCATTCTAAGTCTATCCATTTTAGCCGCTTTACCTGCAATCATACAACGTAGCGTAGTTATCTTATTCAAAGCATATAATCACTCAACCAACATTAAAAGCACACAATTAAGCGTCTTAAACACCATGATTGACCCCGTCCATCAGATATTCACTTTGTTCGGGAACAGGTTCAACGGGGTCATGTTCGCATTTTACACGTTCCCTCCAGATATCAGATAGCATACATTTTCACAAAGGGTTTGCGACGTGTCTTATTTAAAGATTTCAGATCCAGTCTCAGCATTCGCTCTCCTCCCGCTTCGACTGCGGGGTGTAATAGATTATATGTTTAAAAACAAGTTAATTTGTATTAAATTGTAATTATCAGTTACTATACTTAGGAGATAACCCTTGTACTATTTATATGATTGAAATCAATGAGATATGCACGGTTTGTACACTTTCAATGTTTCTCCATTTCTCACTTCCTCTTCGATTTTGATATTGTTATGTCAGACTTTATTGGTAATATCATCTCTATTGTTGATTTTTCTACCCGATCTTAGTTTCTGGTAAACTTGTGTTATCATTCGAATATGTGAATCTTTTATAATGAAAAAAAAAAAAGACATTTTTATATCGTTAACTTTATCAAAAACTTTATTAATAATTTACCTAAAATATATTATAAAATAAAAAAAGGTTTTCTTGTAAATAAACATATTGCATGAGGAACGTTTGGTCAAATTGAGATGATAAAGAAGCCAAACAATGAATTATCTGGCATATGTATCACTTGTTTAAACATAATTAGTCAGTTATACATTAATAAAATAATAACATACCATGTATATATTAAATTTAAAAGACAAGAATGTGTTAGTTTTATTTAAACATGTCTATTCATCATATAAGTGTGCAGGCCATTAGCTAAAAAAGACATACATGAGTTAGGTATATCATTTTATTCCATATTTTATATTGTTTCCTATTGCTTTTCGCCTTGTGAACCACACGATTTTTGCATGAAAAATAGCATATAACCAAGAAACCACCAACCTAAGTTCGAAACCTGTGGTGTGTACGTGGCAAATTTCAACACGCCCAGACTCAGGAAACCCTTAGGAAGAAAGCCTCATGGCCTCATACACAATCACTTGAGCCGAGGATCACGTATTCACGTGCGTTTGTATTAGTTCTATTAGTAGGAAGCCTGCGCGATGCAACGAAAAACACAGACACTTCTAAGGGCATGTATGGTTCAGTTAAGTTTGACTATTAGTCTCAACTGAAACTAAAACCAAAGTCATCAGTTAATCGATCTTATTAAAAAATCGGTTACTTGGTTCGGTTTGTATGGTTAGATAATCGGCTTTTGTCCGGTTTAGTTAATTTTGGTTAATAACAAAACCAAACTTTTGCTACATTTTTTGCATAGAACTATATGAAATAAAAATATAAATACATAAAATAGAGGTATAAAAGCTAAAAATATATGAATATATGAATGGTTCTGAATCGATTTGGTTGATTTTAAGCCAACTGGCTACTACCTCTACGGAATGTAAACGACCATAATTTTTCATATGTTAATAATTAAAAAAAACTATATCATAAAAAACGGGAATTTTATTATTTATAAATTGAGTATAGTATAACAATTCTATTAATTAAAAATATTGATATTTTATGTGATTAACAATATTTAGGAGTGAAAAATAATCAGACCTTTAAACAAAATTGACCAAAAATTGATATGTTATGTGATTAACAATATCCCTTGCCGAAAATTAACCAAAAAATAATCAAAAACCGAGTTAACCTATTATTGTTTTTTTTTTTTGTACCATAAGTTAACCAAAATTAACAAAACAAAACTGAACCATTGATATATTTATATTTTTTATACATCCATTTCATGTATTTATACCTCCATATAATGTATTTCAACGCAAAATTTTTAACCAAAGTTTGGTTTTGGTTATTAACCAAAATTAACTAAACCGAACTAAAAACAACAATCTAACCAAATAAACTGAACCAATTTACCGGTTGGTTAATAAGATATATAAACCGATAATGTCAAATTTTGTTTCAATTCGGTTGAGGTTAATAACCGAATTGAACTGAACCCAACCATGCACCATTAGAATTGTATGTGTTACATACTACATCGCGTGGGCACACTGTTATAAATATATGAATGTTATCGTTTCAGTTTGACTGATTTTAGTTAATTAAGTGTACAAAAAGAAAACGATAACCGATTGTAAGTTAAATCAGATGTTGGTTAATTTAGTTTTCAATTGATTTTGGTTTAGTTTTGTCTTTTTTTTGTTTGGCTTTGGTGAACGATTTAGTCATTGCTTACTCCTATATATTGTTAATCACGTAGCATATAAAAAAAATTAATTAAAAAAATGGCAATACTATACTAAATTAAAGATATTAATGTACAAAAAATACATGACTATTTAAAAATAATGAGGGATAGTTTGCTTAAAATAAGTAAAAGAAGTTTAACTATAATTTAAATAAGTAAAAGTTGAGTAAATTAAGGGATTAAAGTGTAACTAAGATGAGGTATCAAAGTGTAAATGTATTTAAAAGACTATTTTACCCTCATTTTAAGGTTGTTAATGAAAATAAAGTTCTTAACTTTTGGGTATCTTAAACTACCCTTGTCTCATGCATTATAATATAGTATAGATTAATGAAAATAAAGTTCTTAACTTTTGGGTATCTTAAACTACTCTTGTCTCATGCATTATAATATAGTATAGATTATAAAATTTAAAATTTTTAATCAAACACAATATATATTTATATGTTTTAAATCGAACATATTTTTTGTAAAAATCATAACGTTAATAAGCCAAAACCACTAAGGAGGGTGTTTGGGATTGCTTTTTGAAAACTGGTTATGCGTTTTGCTGCAGTAGGGGTGGAGCTGCTTTTAGATTATTGCGTTTTGTTAGTCTAAAAAATCTATTTCAAAACACAACCCCAAATACTAAAAAATGATTATTTGCGTTTTCAAAACGCAATAATCTAAAAATCCATTTCAAAACTTAACCCCAAACACAATAAAGGTTTTGTTTTTTGTTTTCCTGTTAATCTACATCTAAGTCGTTTAATTTGGATTTGATCAGGTCTAGTTTCAATCAAATAATCAATTGTAGTTGTTGGACGTGTTTGTCGTTTTAAGCTACACTAATAAAAATAAGGGAAAATCACGAAAATAGCTCATTGACCAAGGCTTTTACAAAAATAGCCTACTATCGTCTCTTTGGAAAGACCCCTCACACATTCCGAGACGCGTCAGGAGTCTCCTGAGACGTCTACCGATCTAGCCAATAACCTACCGCCACATCATCACTCACTCTCTCTCTCTCTCTCTCTCTCTCTCTCTCTCTCTCCTCACACACACTCTCTCTCTCTCATGGTATATTTTTCTTTTCACTACAACTTCAGAAGTCTCCCGAGCTTCTTTCAATCTCTCTCTCCTGGCTTTCTATTCCACTACTACACCGGAGACGTCACAAGATTCTTACCGGAGACGTCACAAGATTCTGACGCCACCAACAAATGAATCCGCCGTTGTTCATGAGTGAAACCTAACACCGGAGACGCCTGGTTGCTCACTAGAGACGTCACAAAATTACTAGAGTCTAACTGAAACAACTCTGTTATATGAACAGATCAAGAATCATGATTCATTTATCAATGATAAATTTAACAAAAAATCAAGATTCATTTATCTTGCTGGCAAACTCAAGAAAGCGACGTCACCGGTCACCCAAGTCGACTCCGGTGATGTCTCTGATGACGTGTCCAGTGAGGTTCATCGGTATCTTATCTTATCTGGAGCAGAGACTGTAACTGATGGTTCATTGTTCATCGGCTCCGTTCAAGAAAAAGAAACCACATACACTACCCGGCTATATGACCGACTTAACTCTGTTCATCGTCCCTGTAATATTAATCACCAATCGGTTAATGTATTTTGGATTAAGTATTTGGTAACGAAGGATAGGTGGTGAACAGAGAGATGGTAGAGACTAGAGAGAGAAGCTTCTGTGTATACACACGAGAGAGAGAGAGAGAGAGAGAGAGAGAGAGAGAGAGAGAGAGAGAGGAGAAAGAGAGTGAGGAGAGAGAGAGTGTGGGTGGTGAGGTGTCGATTTTGTAATGGTCCTAACGGGAAACCTCACCGTAAACGCTTTGGGTGCTCGAACTTGGTGACTCATCTCTCTAAAGAAACGGGAGGTGGCCATTTTGGTAAACCACTTAGTCAACGGGCTATTTTTATGATTTTCCCTATAAATAATCATTGTTTAAAGTATTTAATAAACAAGATTTATATGTAAATGGACTCTTTAGTAAATAAAATAGGTTTTTCAGTATTTAATAAATTCTTATTGTAAAAAAATATGTGTAAACTACCCTCAAATAGTTCAAAAAATATTAATCGTTTCTGATTTTAGTATCATCATTTTTTTTTATTGGATTTACTTTTAGAGCAAATAAAAATCACAATAAATAATTAAATAGTTATATGAGTTAGGAGTGTATGCTAATAGCTCACAATTTTTTTAATGTTGTTAAGGGGGGTTTCTAGGTGGCACCGCCCTTTGACGAGGTCTAGGCAGCACCTTGTCAGGGGCTGTGGTTCTGGCCCTTGGAGTTCTATAAGTACCGCTTCTAGCTGAGGTCGTAGTTAAAAGTGTTTCATCGGAATTACATCAGTTTTGCATGAATTGAAGAAAAGTTGTATGAAAATGAACTTAAAAAATGTAGGAACCGCCCGTATATAAAATAAATTAAACAAATTTTATTACGATTACAAAAGAAAACGAAAGCAAATACAATACTGTTACAACTTAATAAACAAAATGCAAGAAAGGAGTTGAAGCAGAATAATATCAAATAGCTGAGGATCGTGTTGAACACGGGGCTCTTAAAACAAATTCCGAGTCTATTAACGAGAGCTCGTTTTGTTTCTTATGGTACAACAGTCGGAACAACAAAATTGCTGCCGAAGTTGGCTCTGACCCGAACGGTACCTAAGAATCAGTTGCTGGAGAATAGAGTTGGTGTTTTTCAGAACAGTTTTAGTGTCTGTTAGTGTGTATCTTCAACCAATGGTCTCTTTGGTTTATATACAAGTCCCAAGTCGAAACAGCTTCGGAAATCATTTAATAACGAAACAGTTTGACTGGACAGTTACACACTCTGATCTGTAGCTGCAGAGGAGCTGGGCGAGTCCGCGCGCGCCTATCTATGCGCATGCGCACGACGTATTTCTCCTTCTACGTCAGCGGAAGCTGCTCCGCTCCTCACACCGAGCGCCTGCGCGAAGCATTTGTTTAATTCTCGGTGGCACCACCCTTCGACGAGGTCTAGGCAGCACCTTATCAGGGGATGTGGGTCTGGCCCATGGGGTCCTATAGGTAGCGCTCCTAGCTGAGTTCGTAGTTAAAAGTGTTTCATCGGAAGTACATCAGATTTGCAGGAATTGAAGAAAAGTTGTATGAAAATGAACTTAAAAAATGTAGGAACCGCTCGTATATAAAATAAATTAAACAAATTTTATTACGATTACAAAAGAATAATGAAAGCAAATACAATAATGTTACAACTTAATAAACAAAATGCAAGAAAGGAGTTGAAGCAGAATAAATATCAAATAGCCGAGGATCGTGTTGAACACGGGGCTCTTAAAACAATTTCCAAGTCTATTAACGAGAGCTCGTTTTGTTTCTTAGGGTACAACAGCCGGAACAGCAACATTGCTGCATGAGTTGGCTCTGACCCGAACGGTACCTAAGAATCAAATGCTGGAGAATAGAGTTGGTGTTTTTCAGAACAGTTTTAGTGTCTGTTAGTGTATATCTTCAACCAAGGGTCTCTTTGGTTTATATACAAGTCCCAAGTCGAAACAGCTTCGGAAATCATTTAATAACGAAAAATAAATGTCATTGAACGTCTTCAATGGCATTTATTATGTTCTTAAAGTTTCAAACGAAACGGTTTGACTGGACAGTTACACACTCTGATCTGTAGCTGCAGAGGAGCTGGGCGAGTCCACACGCGCCTATCTGCGTGCATGCGCACGACGTATTTCTCGTTCTACGTCAGCGGAAGCTGCTCCGCTCGTCACACCGAGCGCCTTCGCGGAAGCATTTGTTTAATTCTAGGTGGCACCACCCTTTGACGAGGTCTAGGCAGCACCTTGTCAGGGGTTGTGGGTCTGGCCCTTGGGGCCCTATAGGTAGCGCTCCTAGTTGAGTTCGTAGTTAAAAGTGTTTCATAGGAATTACATCAGATTTGCATGAATTGAAGAAAAGTTGTATGAAAATGAACTTAAAAAATGTAGGAACCGCTCGTATATAAAATAAATTAAACAAATTTTATTACGATTACAAAAGAAAAATGAAAGCAAATACAATACTGTTACAACTTAATAAACAAAATGCAAGAAAGGAATTGAAGCAGAATAATATCAAATAGCTGAGGATCGTGTTGAACACGGGGCTCTTAAAACAAATTCCGAGTCTATTAACGAGAGCTCGTTTTGTTTCTTAGGGTACAACAACCGGAACAGCAAAATTGTTGTCGGAGTTGGCTCTGACGCGAACGGTACCTAAGAATCAGTTGCTGGAGAATAGAGTTGGTGTTTTTCAGAACAGTTTTAGTGTCTGTTAGTGTGTATCCTCAACCAAGGGTCTCTTTGGTTTATATACAAGTCCCAAGTCGAAACAACTTCGGAAATCTTCAATGGCATTTATTTTGTTCTTAAAGTAACAAACGAAACGATTTGACTGGATAGTTACACACCCTGATCTATAGCTGTAGAGGAGTTGGGCAGCTTGCGGTGATGCGAACTGCAGAGCGCGCTATCAAAGCGCCACATTGCGCCAATCGCCCACACCACACGTGTGTGCAAGTTAGGGTGCGGAATCGCGAGTTCCATAGTGTGTGCTCCTATGAAGCAATAAGGAATAAATATTCCCACTTATATACCACTCATGGTATCATCACTCCTCCAATTTGGGAAAAGTTCCACTTGCCCACTTTGTTCCAAAATTCAGCATCAAGTGTTTCAATCATCAACCTTTGAGCATCGATATCTGATTCATCCTAGCTCCGTTTTGGACGTGGTTTAGTTCGTTGCGAAGCTGTCACAACAAAGAACATTAACCCACAAAGAAATATATAATTAAACATCTGTTTGAAATATATATTTTAGTCTAAAGTTAGGGAAAAAAACATTTTCCTATATTTTGTGAAAATAGCATTTTCACTAAATTTCCAACAAAGAATAACAAGAAATCGGTAGCGAAGTTGCTTTAGCTCGGTGGCAACTAAGGTACTGAATTTCGGTAGCAACTTGGTTACATAAGGTCAGTAACAAACTATGGCTAAGTAGCAACTTTGAGTTGCTTTAGCATCTTATACTTAGGTAGGAGCTTTGGATTGTAGTAGCGACTTTGAAAGAGTCATTATTGATAGTGCCATTGATTTAACCATGACGGTTACACCTTAACCGCATCGGTTATACTCAATGGTTTTGACGTTTCACCCTAAGGCTATACGGTATGGAGACCCCCCCTCCCTTGATTTTTGCCCCGTCCCACCTCTCTACACCGCCCCCTCCCCCTGTCCGATGCACCCCTGTCCCCAACAGAACAAAAAGGACGGGCCAATCAGATTTTTTCTTATTATTTTTTTTAACGTTCAACGGCTATTTCTAACAGATATATTATTTATTTATTTTTAAACCTTTTCAACATAAATTTTATACCACTACAACTACATTCCTCCTATACTTTTTATAAACCCACAAAATTTTATAAATAACTTTATGGGTCCATTTCACCAATTCAACCAAAACCCGAATCAACCTAACCCCAATCATCCTTTCACCACACCGGGTTACACGCCGGTAGTCGATCCACCCATATCGCAATCCTTTCCACCAATCCCGGCGGTAGCCCAAATGCTTCAAAACCCGGTAGCTTTTGCCCAATTAAATCCGATACAATATATGCAAATGCAAAACTATATGCAACAAATGCAAGCGTTTCAAAGTACCCAACAATTTTCTCCACAACCACAACCCACTACACCTATCAGAACATATCAACCCACTACACCTATTGGAACATCTCAACCCGTAGAGTCGAAGAACGAAACCGATGATGAGATAATTCCCGAAACCCAAGCTACGCCACGTACCCACCAAAAAAGCTAAAGGCAAACGCAAAGGAAAACAAAGAGAGAAAGGACCGGGACGTGGTAAACCACTAGAGGGAGCCCCTAGGCCATGGTCCGATGTTGAAGAGGGAGCGTTAGCTAAAGCGTGGGTCGCGACTTCAACACGCGCCACAATCGGTAAATTTTTTAAACTTGCGCAAACTATATATTTATGTAGTTTTTTTTAACCCGAAAATTTATATATATTTATGTTTTTTTATTCTAAATATATATATATATATATGTGTATTTTATATATTGTTTAAGTATGTTAATTAATTTTTTTTAATCAAAGGTACCGCCCAATCGGCAGAAAACTTATGGGAGAAGGCGAACGGATACTTTCATAAGTTTATGCAAAGCAAGCCGTATCGACTAAACGATGCTCTAAGCTCGAAGTGGAGAAAGATGAATACGGATTGTAACAAATTCAATGGAATTTACAACCGTATTAAGTCGAACCCGCCTAGTGGTTGGAACGAGCAAAATATTTTCGAGGATGCGTTGTCGAAGTATAAATCTGAGGTGTAAAGATCATTCTCGATGATACGGGCTTGGCAGGTCTTGAAAGATGAACCAAAATCGGCGGCGGTCCGAAACGAGGTTGAACTTGCCAAACGAAGACCTAAAGCTCAAAAGGGAGGTTCGTCTGTTCCAATCGACATTGATATGAACGACGAGCCCGAGTTCGAAGAACCAATATTTGTGGAGGAGGAACGCCCCATAGGATTATAAATTTATAGTTTTTTTATATATAATTCATTGCGTTTTATTTATAGTATAAAAATGGTTACGTTTTTTATGTAGGTCGGGACAAAGCTCGAAAGGAAGCGGCGCAGGAAAGAAAGCGGCGACTGGTAGCTCGAGCGTGAGCGCTTCAAGGCTTGAAACTTTAAGCGCACAAATGGGAACTTTCAACCAAGCTAATGAAAAAAAATAAAAATCAAGGAAAACAAGCTTAGGTTGATTGACGAATCGAAGGCGGTGGAAGAGTGGAAGATTATGTCGGCCGATATCTCGAGTTATCTCGAAGAACAACCCGCTGCGTTGAAGAATTTGCAAGACAAGTTGATTCAAAAGTTGAAGTAGTTTTTTTAATCGTATGGTTTGTAATTTTTCGGTGTGCTTGTTTTTTTTTTTTAATTTTAGTATGGTTTGTAATTTTTTTTATAATATTTAGTATTTATTTTAACATTATTTTATTTATTTGTTACTTTTAAAAATAATTAAAATTAATATTAAAAATAAATTAATAACTAATAAATGCTTCAGACATGAGGTGTTGTGTCTCCACACCTCATTCATGTCTCAAGAAGCTTGAGACACCAACTTGATGATGTGGCATTCTACATGGCATGAAAATATGACATTTTCATGTCTCCACACCCCATAGCCTAACCGTTATGATAATTCTACTCCATCTACAAAAAAAAAAAAAAATAAAAAAAAAAAAATAAAAATCATTTGGTCTTACTCAGATCATCAAAATTCATACCTCGTTTTTCTTAGAGAAAACCTCTCATTTCTTTGAAAACACTTTTTTGTCTTATCCAATTAAAGATTTTGTATAACTACATAATACTTTAGTCTAAAATCGAGATTACGTGATTAAAAAAGACATCCAAGTCACACACTATATTAAACCTGCATTAATTATGGGTGAAAATATCTAAAACACTGTACATCTTTGACACTCTGTAAGTTCATAATCCTTTCTACCGGGTATCAAACAACACATAATTAAAGGCGAAAACAATGATTGTATGTAAAGAAAAAAGAAGAAACTTGTCATAGAATGATTTGATTATTAAGGTGCACACGGCTTCTTAGAACCGTCTGGTACACGAGAGCATAAACAACAAAAAAGACTAGCAACCTTCTGATAATCAATGAAACCCCTATTTATAGATAACATAGGCGTCATAATACATGGGCCAACAAGGCCGAAACCCATTACTAAATAACCCAAAATCCAAGACAAACGCAAACCTCTAATCATAGCCCAACAATATCCCCCTAGGTTTGTGTTGGCTTGGAAAGTTACTGCAGTTTCTTGCCGCGCTTCTTTGAACCCTTTTTCTTTTTCTCCAAAGCTTTCTTCCACTCTTCAGCTGATTTTCCAATATATGGACCAAACAATCCAGTGTCCACTCTTCCTCTACGATCTGCCTCTAATCCCAATCTTGCTATCCGAGCAACTGCACCAGTAAACGACTTTGCACAAGCTTCATACTTGGGATCACACTGAATCTGATGTTTCACTAGAACTTGAATATCTTCATAATGCAGACTCATCAGATCTTTAGCATCAAAAACTCTCAGTTCGTCACTATCACAAACAATCACTGTAGATCGAGAAGTAGGATCATAAACCCAGAACCTCATATCTTTTAAACATCCTCTGTCCATTGGTTTAGACAATGGTATGGTTTTCATCTTGTCAGTAGGAGGCCACTAAACCGTTTTGAATGGCTTTCCATCTGAAGTTAACACGTCCTTATACTCTACCAGAAGTGAACTTACTGTCTTCATGTCTCTGAAATTCACCTTTGCTTGCTCTTGAATCTTCTTATGAAAAATGCTTCCAATCCTATTTCTAGGATTTCTCACTTGATTAATAAAAGGATCCCTAGCAAGTTCTGCCAGATCAATCTTGGTCCAGGAATTGAATGCAGTAGTAGAAGCATAGTATTCAACTGCTCCATTTCCTCTATGAACAACAGACACTCCTTTATCATCATTGTATCTCCAACACTCTATCCCTGTTCGATTTCCATAGGTATCAAACCGATCCCTAGTAATTGCAAACCTTTCAGGATGCTCTTCCATAGGATAGAGAGATGGTTCAGTTGTATTCTTGAGAACATATGTACTCCCTGGACGACGATCTCGAACACGAGGGATCTGATCTTCATAGTACTTTTTTATATGTTCTTCATGCTCTTTTTGTGATCTTTCACGCTTAGCAGGGGTCATAACCTTCTCTACAAATGAAGACGTTTCTGAGAACTCCTCTCCAAACTTATCCTCCAACTTCTGAGTCAAATTGAGTAGTCTAGCTGAAACATCACCTAAGCCTGACTCCAATTCATTAATCTTTTGATTCTTCTTAGTGACAGTCTCCATCAAGCTCTGTACTTGTGCAGTGAGCCATACGTTTTCAGTTTCCAACTTCAAGACCCGTGTCTGCAATTTATGAACGTCCACTTCAGCAAAAATATCTTCATCACAATCAATCCCTTCCTTACTTGCCTCTCTTTCTTCAGTCGTTAAAAATTCAACATCCACATTTCTTCCACTTTCTTTGTCAGCCAAATAAGCCTTCCGAGCTCTCTAAAAAGCTTCCTCATCAAACAACACCTTGCTCGATCCAGATGCACCGGAAGATCCAACCTCTTCATTTATTCTTCCTGTGATAGGTGCCTTGCTCATGAACTGAGAAAACGATTCAGTTGTAGTAGCAGGTACTGCAGTGGAACTAATAGTACCAACAGGAAGTTTGGTAGAAACATCAGCAGAGGTCATGATATCATCAGTAGCAGTAGAAGTGGTTTCAGCAATAGGAACTGAAACATCAGAAACAATACCAGCAGTAGCAGTCAGTCTGGGATCACTTTTGCTTCTCTTTCTGGGTCTTAAATCAGCATTTGGGTCTTCAGGAACTTCAACATCAACGGGTGTCTCAATTGCAACATTGGATGGAGGAATCCTTTGTTCAGCTTCACGGACAATGTTCAGTATATTCGAAAGAACATCTGCTTGAGGAATGGCAACCTCAGAGGCAGCAGTGTTGGGAACTTTAGTTATGATCTCTTCTTCAACCAATTCTCTCTTAGCTTCAGACACTGATTTTACTTCAGCATTTTCAATAATAAAATCATCAATCTCATCATCATTCAGGTCATCGAAATCAAAATTTTCAAAGTGTTCTTCATCATCGCCTGCAGTCTTTTTATCTTTCTGTACCACCTCTTCATCCTCACTCTCAATCTCAATCAAATCCACATTTTCAGGAGGTGAACGTCGTTCAGTAGGTGAAGGCTCAATAATCTGAACATCATGTTCTTCAGCAACAAGAGCAGGTGGAGGAGTTGGTGTTTCTTCAATAATTTCACTGAAATTGCCGAATTTTACCATCGGAAATTTCCCTTCAAACATTTGCTTGGCATCCTTACGATTCTACTTTATTAGGCCAAAAGCCTGAGGAGCCATGCATTTCTGATCATATGTTTCAACAGTCCATTCCAGATTCGGATATTTGTACTCCAATATTATTTGCACAAATCGTGGAAACTTGTAGAAATACTTCTTGTTAAGAGTCTTCACATTCAACAACATGTCTTCAAAAACACACTTGGTGTAACACCCCAACCGATGGCGGAAACATCGGGATGTCACGTATTGATGATTGTTCAGTAGCTCATGGTGAATAATAAATTCCATTAAATAATTTAAATGAATTACATACAATTGTTCTAGAATTTGTACATCAAATTGAATAAAACTATACACATATCTTCAAGCATCAATTCAAATCTTCAAGCAAATAGAACCTGAAACATGTTAAGTTGAAAAGGTTTTGGGTCAACAAAAGTTGGTGAGAATTACATAGGTTTTTGATAATTGAATAAAAATGTTGTGCAATTCATGTGTCATGTCAATCTAGTCCATATGTGAGAACATACTAGAAATAAATCGAGTGCATAACCAACCCTGATGACTGTTATAATATGATACATACCATACGCTCATGGTCCACTTGAATATGTTATACGATAACAAACACCCACGCTACCTTTGTAGGAGGCACGTATCCGGGTGGGATTGTCAGTCCAATAGATCTATCAATGTATACCGTCGGCTTGTACGGAGTTAATGATTATGCTAGAATGGTGCTTACTCTAATCATGCTCAAGACATAATGCAACATAGAAAACACATAGACACATTGATGATTGAATTGCAATGATGATGTTATAACATGTTTCACCCCAAAAATGGTGATAAATAAAAGGGGCTATGTAAAACTCACCTTAGCAAAATGTTGTATTTGTTGATAAATAGAATAGTGTGTTGCCCAAATATGTCAAGTATCACCCTATAATAAGGTAATAAATATGTCTAAGTCTATCAAGTCTACAAATGTATAAGTTTCTAGGGCTTCGAATTGGGGATAAATGCTTGTTTAATTAATATGAAAATTGTTTGATAAATGAGAGAATATTAATAAATAAATAACCAAAAATCTTTTTATGAGATTTAAATCTAAGATGGTCACAAGAATGTGTTTAAAGTATAAAAATAATTTTTATAAAATTATTTTCTTTAAAATAGATTATTAAATCTATTTATTATAAATTGACAAAATTTAACTTTAATATTAAAATTTAATAATTATGAGTTTAAAATTTATATTTCTGTTCTAAATATTCAGAAATAATTTGTATAAAATTTTGGTGCAAAAATACTAAAAATTGGATTTATTATGATTTAATTATGATTAAAACTAACAAAAATTGATTAAAAATATTAAATAAATGATTTTTCAGAAATAAAAATCATTTCTGAAAAGTTTAATGTTATAAAAACTTAGAATAAAATTTGTGGAAATTTATAAAATTGTTTCGATATTTTAATAGATTTTTATAAATATAATAGCATAAAATTGATTTAATTATTATAAATATTAAATAAATGAATTTCGGAAAACTAAAAATTGTAGGTGGAACATTTATATCAGATTTGTTAAAAATAATTTTTTTAGAATTTATAAAAGGATTTTGATAATTAAAAACGAATTTATAAAATTAAATGTATTATATATAAGTATTTGGTTTGTTTTAAAGGTTAAATGAAAAAAAAACAAAAAGGGACGCCATGCCGGGACTCGAACCCGGGTGGCATGTGTACAAGGCACCAGACACAACCATCTGGTCCAAGCCAGTGGTTGTGTTTGGTTGTTGTTAGTTTAAATTAAATACACAAACGCGCAGATGCTTCTTCCCCAAAAAATTAACTTCGAGCCCTAGAATTCACAATCAACAGAATTACACAACATTAACCCAATTGATCATGGGGTTAATGTTGTGTAGGTTCCGATTAACAAAACCCACCATAATAATCATACTTACAAATACGTTTAGATACAGAATTGCTCGGTCAAGCTTGAAAACTAATACGCGATTGTTTATGAAGAACAGGGGATTTTTAGGAGGAATTAAGGATTGTGAAAGGTTATTCGGCGATGTGAGAATGTGATGTGATGCCCAATTTATAATGCTAATGTCTAGATCGTATAATTGGTAAGTTTGACTTGATTTGAATGGTCTACGCGTATGAACGAGCAATTTGGTCAACCTGGTTGTTAATACACACGTAATTGATAGGGATTAGGCCGGAAATCACATAACCTTCCTATCTTGAATCAATCACGCGTGGATTTGAGATGATTAAGGTTGATTGATTCCACAGTTGACTTCCCAAGTCAACTGTGAAGAATCAAGTAGGTATTATAATTATTTCGCGTCCATATGGTATCAAGTATAAGGGTTGGAGCAGTAGGTTGAATGTTAGCATGGTATGGCTGTCTGCCCGGGTTCGAGTCCCGGCAGAAGCATATATTTTTTTTTAAAAAAAAAATAGAGATTGGGCCTAGCATTTGGACTGGGCTGGGCCATGTTTGGTTTGTTGGGCTCGGTTGTGGCTTGGTTTAGACAACAAACTGATTTTAGAATTATCATTATTATTATTATTATTATTATTATTACATATATATATATATAGTGAATAATTATCATGGTATTATGATTTAAAATGTCACAAAATATATAATAAAACTTGTCGTTTTTTCCGTACATTTATTTACGCGAAATGCTACAGTCTCCCCTACTTTTAGGAACTTCGTCCCGAAGTTAAAGGAAGACACTAAATTAGAAATTGGTCGACTACCGAAAACCTTAATAAAATTCCTCACTACCTTAATGTACCTGTAAATTCATGATTACGTTCCGGACCGTAATTATCAATTTACCTTACATTAGGGTTTTGCGTCCTTTTATGACTCTACCGATTGTTGAGCAGGTCTGATAGTCTCCACCAGTCGTTGAGCAGGTGGTAGGGCCTCTCCCGACTGTTGGAAAGACATGATGACCTCTACCAGTCGTTAAGTAGGTTGTTTGGTGGTCAACTAATTGTTGTACAAGTAAACAAGTATGATTATAGCAAGCATGCACACAGATGTTATGATAATACTTGAATTTTATTATTTGAATTAAAAGTGGCAATACATGGAATTAAAGAGAAAGTAGACATCATTCGAATGGTAGGGCTTGCTGTTAAGTAGCTGGAGGGTTTCAAGCGGGGTTATTTGGAGCATCAGGAGTGTTTGTAGCAGGGATTCGACAAGCATCTGCAAGATGCCCATACCTTTGACAATTGGTGCACTGTCGGCAGGGTACTTGAGTTGGATGGTGATACTGGCAGGTGTCACACTTAGGTAGGTTCCCATTGTATTGTTTCTTGGTGGGTGGGGTAGTGGTGTCTATTGCAAAATTCCTGACCTTGTTCTTCCCGTTGGTTGAGGCCTCAGTTTTGATTTCAACGGCAGGTTGGGGAGTATCCTTTTTCTTTTCCCCTTTACGAGTCAGGGTTCCTGCCTTCACATGGTTATCTGTTAGGGTGGCAGCCAAACGCTTTGTTTCTTCTAAAGTAGCAGGGTTCCTTCCCCACACCGTGTCTTGAATCTGCATCGGTAAGCCACCAATGTATTTTTCGATCGCAATGGGCAAAGGGGTGACTTTGTGGGGTAGCAGTAAGCTAAGTTCGTGAAAACGTGTGTTGTAAGCGAGGTTTTCCCCACTGTCTTGAGCAAGATCATGAAATTCATCTTCCAGCTTCTTAATTTCATTACGAGGACAGAACTCTGCCTTCATAATGTCTTTAGCTTGATCCCAGGTTAAGGCTAGTGCAGCTTCGGCTCCGCGAGTGCGTTTTTCTTCATTCCACCAAGTGAGTGCTCGCTTATGAAGAACACTCATGGCATAACGGACTTTAAAGTTGTCAGGGCATTCACTGTTAATGAAGGTATTTTCAATACCCTCAAACCATTGTAGGAGTCCTGAAGCTCCTTCTTCTCCACTAAATTTTGGGGGATTGCAAGAATTAAAGTGCTTAAGGGTACAGGCTGGAAGTCCATTCCCGTTGTGGTGTCCATTTCCATTTCCATTCCCGTTGCCGTTGCCGTTCCCATTGCCGTTCAACTGGATGACTTGAGCTAGTAAGTTGGGAACCAGAGTTGCGATTTGCTGCGCCATTTGTTGAGAAATGATTGCATCCAGTTGGGCATCGACACCATTGTTGTTGTTTTTGTTGTTGTTGTTGTGGTTAGTATCGTGGTTGTGGTTGTGATTGCTACTTCCTTCATTATGATTTTCAGCACTGTTAAGACGAGTACTGCGACGTGGAGGCATGATCTGTAAGAGACACAGTGAAATGAATGAGATTATATAAGGAGTGTAATCGTTTATTCATCAAAACGAATAAACGAAAACGTTGACTTATCAAAGATTCTATAGTCTAATAACATATGAAGACATGCTTTAGCCTATAAGTGAACACTCATCCCGAGAATTCCCAGGTAGGCATCCGGGTCCCTCGTCTGATTGGGATATATGCGCAATGCCAGCCTAGACAGAAGACTCAGAATACAGGCGTTCACCCTTCCAGATTGCACGTGTTCGTTATTAAAATCTAGAACTTCGACGAGATTTCAAGGTGGTTCAGGTTAAACCTGAGGATTTTTGTCCTATTAGTCTAGGAGTGGATCCAGTGATGGAGAGCAACCTTCTTGTAGGGATGAAAGTAGGGATATGAAGTAGGAGGGAGATAGAGTATAGCAAGTAAAAGGAGCAAGTACTGATTAAATCCTATGGTTATAGACTAGATTATTTTTTCTAATAACCTAATTCCCTATAACCTGGCTCTGATACCAATCGGTAACACCCCAACCGATGGCGGAAACATCGGGATGTCACGTATTGATGATTGTTCAGTAGCTCATGGTGAATAATAAATTCCATTAAATAATTTAAATGAATTACATACAATTGTTCTAGAATTTGTACATCAAATTGAATAAAACTATACACATATCTTCAAGCATCAATTCAAATCTTCAAGCAAATAGAACCTGAAACATGTTAAGTTGAAAAGGTTTTGGGTCAACAAAAATTGGTGATAATTACATAGGTTTTTGATAATTGAATAAAAATGTTGTGCAATTCATGTGTCATGTCAATCTAGTCCATATGTGAGAACATACTAGAAATAAATCGAGTGCATAACCAACCCTGATGACTGTTATAATATGATACATACCATACGCTCATGGTCCACTTGAATATGTTATACGATAACAAACACCCACGCTACCTTTGTAGGAGGCACGTATCCGGGTGGGATTGTCAGTCCAATAGATCTATCAATGTATACCGTCGGCTTGTACGGAGTTAATGATTATGCTAGAATGGTGCTTACTCTAATCATGCTCAAGACATAATGCAACATAGAAAACACATAGACACATTGATGATTGAATTGCAATGATGATGTTATAACATGTTTCACCCCAAAAATGGTGATAAATAAAAGGGGCTATGTAAAACTCACCTTAGCAAAATGTTGTATTTGTTGATAAATAGAATAGTGTGTTGCCCAAATATGTCAAGTATCACCCTATAATAAGGTAATAAATATGTCTAAGTCTATCAAGTCTACAAATGTATAAGTTTCTAGGGCTTCGAATTGGGGATAAATGCTTGTTTAATTAATATGAAAATTGTTTGATAAATGAGAGAATATTAATAAATAAATAACCAAAAATCTTTTTATGAGATTTAAATCTAAGATGGTCACAAGAATGTGTTTAAAGTATAAAAATAATTTTTATAAAATTATTTTCTTTAAAATAGATTATTAAATCTATTTATTATAAATTGACAAAATTTAACTTTAATATTAAAATTTAATAATTATGAGTTTAAAATTTATATTTCTGTTCTAAATATTCAGAAATAATTTGTATAAAATTTTGGTGCAAAAATACTAAAAATTGGATTTATTATGATTTAATTATGATTAAAACTAACAAAAATTGATTAAAAATATTAAATAAATGATTTTTCAGAAATAAAAATCATTTCTGAAAAGTTTAATGTTATAAAAACTTAGAATAAAATTTGTGGAAATTTATAAAATTGTTTCGATATTTTAATAGATTTTTATAAATATAATAGCATAAAATTGATTTAATTATTATAAATATTAAATAAATGAATTTCGGAAAACTAAAAATTGTAGGTGGAACATTTATATCAGATTTGTTAAAAATAATTTTTTTAGAATTTATAAAAGGATTTTGATAATTAAAAACGAATTTATAAAATTAAATGTATTATATATAAGTATTTGGTTTGTTTTAAAGGTTAAATGAAAAAAAAACAAAAAGGGACGCCATGCCGGGACTCGAACCCGGGTGGCATGTGTACAAGGCACCAGACACAACCATCTGGTCCAAGCCAGTGGTTGTGTTTGGTTGTTGTTAGTTTAAATTAAATACACAAACGCGCAGATGCTTCTTCCCCAAAAAATTAACTTCGAGCCCTAGAATTCACAATCAACAGAATTACACAACATTAACCCAATTGATCATGGGGTTAATGTTGTGTAGGTTCCGATTAACAAAACCCACCATAATAATCATACTTACAAATACGTTTAGATACAGAATTGCTCGGTCAAGCTTGAAAACTAATACGCGATTGTTTATGAAGAACAGGGGATTTTTAGGAGGAATTAAGGATTGGGAAAGGTTATTCGGCGATGTGAGAATGTGATGTGATGCCCAATTTATAATGCTAATGTCTAGATCGTATAATTGGTAAGTTTGACTTGATTTGAATGGTCTACGCGTATGAACGAGCAATTTGGTCAACCTGGTTGTTAATACACACGTAATTGATAGGGATTAGGCCGGAAATCACATAACCTTCCTATCTTGAATCAATCACGCGTGGATTTGAGATGATTAAGGTTGATTGATTCCACAGTTGACTTCCCAAGTCAACTGTGAAGAATCAAGTAGGTATTATAATTATTTCGCGTCCATATGGTATCAAGTATAAGGGTTGGAGCAGTAGGTTGAATGTTGGCATGGTATGGCTGTCTGCCCGGGTTCGAGTCCCGGCAGAAGCATATATTTTTTTAAAAAAAAAATAGAGATTGGGCCTAGCATTTGGACTGGGCTGGGCCATGTTTGGTTTGTTGGGCTCGGTTGTGGCTTGGTTTAGACAACAAACTGATTTTAGAATTATCATTATTATTATTATTATTATTATTACATATATATATATAGTGAATAATTATCATGGTATTATGATTTAAAATGTCACAAAATATATAATAAAACTTGTCATTTTTTCCGTACATTTATTTACGCGAAATGTTACACTTGGAAAAGTTGAAACTCCATCCCTCAATCAAAGCCACTACTCCAAAAGCATACTTCACACTCATCTGATCCTGTCCACTTTTGTTGCCACCCAAACTCGCCAAAAACATATGAACTAACAACTTCCAATAGCTCGGAACTAATTTCTTCAAGTACGGTGGTGCTGATAGGTCACCCTCATATCCCATTTTCTCCAGCACGGGAAGAAGTTGTTCTTCCAAAAAACTAACTGGATCACTTGGAGAATCACCAAAAAGTATATGTTTCGAACATCTTGTTGTGAAATAGCTACCTTGGTTCCTTGAACCCTTGAACGGATTAAAGTGTCTGTCTTTCAAGCAACTACATTATCCCAAAATTCAGTAATCCAGTCAGTGAGAACAATTGGATTTTCTCTCATAGCATGTGCAACTCTACAGGTGTTGAGACCCACTATCAAGGACTTGAACTCCTATATATGCTCCTCGGGAGGATCAGATATATAGCACACCACATTATGATTATTTTCGAACATTGGTATGTGATCAGCAGTCATTTCTGCACAAAAACGAGTCTGATTAGACACCAAAACTTAAACAACAAAATTTAAAAAAAAAAAACTTAAAAATAGTTTTATGGGCCCCCCCTTTCAGATTTCAAAATCATATTTGGGTCCATCATTACAATCGTTCAAGACCCATGTGGACTTCGGGTCAACAAACCGCCCAAATATAAGTGTGTTCGAGGTCCAACTTGAGTGTTCGAGACACATGAGAGTGTTCGAGGGTATTTTGGTTAAAAGACATGGGTGTCTGAGGGTGTTTTGGTCAAAAGACATGTAAGTTCGAATGAGAGAGGGTGTTCGAGGGCATTTTAGTCAAATGCCATGTGTGTTCTAGGACATTTTGGTCAAACACCATGTGTGTTCGAGAAAAAATGATGTGTTCGAGGTGAAAGATGGTGTTCGAGGGCAAATCTGTAAATATCTGATGAGTTCGAACACAGAGATAGTGTTCGAGGGCAGTGTTGTCAATTCACACGGGTGTTCGAGGGCATTTTGGTAATTTTACCTCATCTGATTTTGAATTCCGAACGCGTAAAAGTCACGCGCCACTCGATCTCGATTTCCCAGGCGCGTGAGACTCACGCACCGCCGTCTGGACCAATCAAACTTTACAATCATCGTTGTCATTGATCATTCCTTGGCCTCCATTGCTCTTCCACACCTGCAAATCTGTAAATATCTGATGAGTTCGAACACAGAGATAGTGTTCGAGGGCAGTGTTGTCAATTCACACGGGTGTTCGAGGGCATTTTGGTAATTTTACCTCATCTGATTTTGAATTCCGAACGCGTAAAAGTCACGCGCCACTCGATCTCGATTTCCCAGGCGCGTGAGACTCACGCGCCGCCGTCTGGACCAATCAAACTTTACAATCATCGTCGTCATTGATCATTCCTTGGCCTCCATTGCTCTTCCACACCTGCAAATCAACAAAACAACACTATACCAAAACCAATAGTCATTATATCTAGGATTTACCTTCTTGATCTTCTTGAAAACCTTGATCAACAAGAAAAAAAAAACCTTAATCGGCGATGGAGTGTGTGTGAGAGAGAAGAGGAGAAGGATAATTGGTTTTTGTGATTTTTGAAAGACCCCATACGCCGCCTCCCCTTTTGTGTGAACCAAGATTTTGTGTGGCCCACCAACCGTGTGGTGGGCCTAGCTCGGATCCCAAACCCATTTAAAATTTTCGAGGTGTATTTTGCAAACGGGTCCAAGTCAGATCATGAACTGGTCGAATAAAAACATTATTAAACGATAATTTAAACAAAAACTTTATACAAAATTTTTGTCACGAGATCAAATTACTGAGTTTCAGGCTGAGCTATACTCATCAACTCTAATCTACTTAAGTTGGTCTTAGCAATTGCTAGTATATTTGTCCCCTTAAACTTACTTCCTTAGGCCTTCTTGTATGACGATCTGTGATATTATTTATCATGTTTTGGTGTATTAATTACAAACACTCAAGCAAGTCACAATCAAATCCTAGAACATCAAGTGGTACACTCTATCATGCAAGCAGTTTCCCTACCACATATTTTTCACAGTATCTGTTCTAGAGTTCTGAAACCTTGACTGGGACTGGATTGAGAGAAGAAAAGAATAGATCAATAAGAGATTCAGAGTAATATATGCAAGTCAGATGATTTCTCAAATGACGAGAGCTTTGGGTTTTGGACTCTAGAGGGTCTCTTTTATGACATCCTGACTGTGTCCAGGTCAGCATATATCTGGATGCAGCAGAGGAGCAGCCATGACATCATTGGACACTAAGGTCTCTTTTTGGTGAAACATGATCTACAGCACGATAACGAATAACTAGGTCAGCATATATTCGGATGCAACAAAAGCTTTCGTTGCCTAGCATCTCCAGGTCTTTGCTTACACAAAACAGAGGAGATACACGAGTTTTTCAGAAAAGGTTTCAGACCTAGACCACAATGTTATGCTTCGGGACATCACACAAGCATTCAAATAGAAGTTGTACCTGATTCCAAGTGATGTTCCTTACTGAGGTCGTGTCTTATCTTTAAGTGCTTCACAAGATCATTTACATTTCAGCCATCAGAACTAAGCCTACCAGCTCATCACATTAGAGCCAAACTATTTCGATACACGTCTTACATGAGTCAGCCTTAATCCAACTGTGAAAGTTCATTTCATCTCTCGTTTTTGACAACAAAAAAGTTTTGGTCTTTTCTTAGGATACATCCCCCTAAATTTGTGCTTAAAATTAAGAATTTAAAGAACAAATTTACAAACCTAAAACTAAGAAAAATATTTTTTTAAAGACCAATTCAGTCCTCGAAATGGACCATCTTGAGCAGTTCAGAAAGAGCTTCAAAGCGAGCTCGATCAACAGGTTTTGTAAGAAGATCTGCGACATTGTCGTCAGTGTGAATGTGTGTAGGAACAATTAAACCTTGGTTAAAAGAGTCTCGGATGAAATGTTCTTTTATGGCAATGTGTTTTACTTTTGAAAATTAAACTGGATTTTTCACAATTTGGATAGCAGCATCATTATCACAATAAATAGGAGTAAGAGAGAAATTAAAACCGTAATCCACCAGCTGATGTTGTATCCAGATCACCTGAGAACAGCATGCTGAAGTAGCAACATATTTAGCTTCCGCTGTTGAGACGGAGACTGTTTGCTGTTTTTTACATTGCCATGCAATAAGCCGATCGCCTAAAAATTGACATCTATCAGAAGTAGATTTCCTGTCAATGTCACAACCTCCAAAATCGCTGTTAGAAAAAGCATTTAATTCAAAGAGAGAATCCCTAGGATACCAAAGACTAAATTTGGGTTTCAACTTAAGGTATCTAAAGATTTTCTTAACAGCATTTAAATGAGAAATTTTAGGATTAGCCTGGTAACGTGCGCACTGACACACAACAACATGATGTCAGGTCTGCTAGTAGTCAGGTACATCAGTGATCCAATCATTGAACGATACAGTGTTTCATCCACAACTTCTCCTTCCAGATCTTGAGTCAGACCTGGTCTCTCAGACATTGGGGTGTTGGCTGGCTTTACATCATTGAAGCTGAACATTGCAAGAATGTCATCCACGTACTTTCCTTGATGAATCAAGATACCCTTTGAGTTTTGACGAACTTGCAGACCTAAGAAAAAAGTAATTTCACCCAGAGCACTCATTTCAAACTGCTTTTTCATCACCTCTTCAAACTCCTTGCACAGTGCATCACTAGTGGAACCAAAAATGATGTTGTCCACATAAATCTGCACCAATATTCGATCTTCATTCACCGTTTTAACGAATAAAGTCTGATCAATAACACCACGGGTGTATGAATTGGCGAGAAAATGTTCAATGAAGGTAGCATACCAAGCACGAGGTGCCTGGTGTAACCCATATAAAGCTTTGTCTAATTTGTACACATGATCTGGATATTTTGGATTTGTGAAGCCCGGTGGTTGACCAACATAAATCTCTTCTTTGACAGTTCCATAGAGAAATGTTGTCTTGACGTCCATCTAATAAACAGTGAATCCCTTAAACGAGGCGTAAGCGAGAAATATTCTTATTGCTTCTAACCTCGCAACTGGGGCATATACTTCATCATAATCTGAACCCTCAATCTGCCTGAAACCTTGCACAACCAATCTTGCTTTGTTTCGTACAATTACCCCGCTGTCATCTCTTTTGTTTTGATAAACCCATCTTGTTCCAAGAGGTCGCTTTCCTGGAGGTAGCTTTACTAACTTCCAAACCTTTAGCTTCTCAAACTGATTAAGTTCATCTTGCATTGCATCAACCCAGCTTGGTTCTCGCATGGCCATAGCAGTAGACTTTGGCTCAATTTGTGAGATGAAGCACAAGTACAAGAATTTGTTGATGTCACCAGTTTGACTCCTTGTTAAGACACCTGCATCTACTGGACCAATAATGCTTTCCAGTGGGTGATCTCGTTGAATGTTTGTAGGGATAACTCTGTCTGGAACTGAAGAATTTCCAGGTAAGGTCGTGATACTACCGGTTACAATCCCTTCCACGGTGTCAGCATCATCATCTTCGTCCTCATCATTGTGCTCCACCATGCATTCAAGAGGTATGGGATCATAGAAAGCAGGAACTAAGGTATTAGAAGATAAATCTTTGTCATTTACCTGTTGTAGCTTTACTAACTTCCAAACCTTTAGCTTCTCAAACTGATTAAGTTCATCTTGCATTGCATCAACCCAGCTTGGTTCTCGCATGGCCATAGCAGTAGACTTTGGCTCAATTTGTGAGATGAAGCACAAGTACAAGCATTTGTTGATGTCACCAGTTTGACTCCTTGTTAAGACACCTGCATCTACTGGACCAATAATGCTTTCCAGTGGGTGATCTCGTTGAATGTTTGTAGGGATAACTCTGTCTGGAACTGAAGAATTTCCAGGTAAGGTCGTGATACTACCGGTTACAATCCCTTCCACGGTGTCAGCATCATCATCTTCGTCCTCATCATTGTGCTCCACCATGCATTCAAGAGGTATGGGATCATAGAAAGCAGGAACTAAGGTATTAGAAGATAAATCTTTGTCATTTACCTGTTGTAGCTTTACTAACTTCCAAACCTTTAGCTTCTCAAACTGATTAAGTTCATCTTGCATTGCATCAACCCAGCTTGGTTCTCGCATGGCCATAGCAGTAGACTTTGGCTCAATTTGTGAGATGAAGCACAAGTACAAGCATTTGTTGATGTCACCAGTTTGACTCCTTGTTAAGACACCTGCATCTACTGGACCAATAATGCTTTCCAGTGGGTGATCTCGTTGAATGTTTGTAGGGATAACTCTGTCTGGAACTGAAGAATTTCCAGGTAAGGTCGTGATACTACCGGTTACAATCCCTTCCACGGTGTCAGCATCATCATCTTCGTCCTCATCATTGTGCTCCACCATGCATTCAAGAGGTATGGGATCATAGAAAGCAGGAACTAAGGTATTAGAAGATAAATCTTTGTCATTTACCTGTTGTACAGGATCCATAGTGGGAATGGATGGTTCGGCATAAATTGAATGTTGATGTGTTGATGAAGATCTAGGTACAGCATCCCCCTCATCCTCTGCATCATTAACCAAGGAGGATGAGGTGCCAGTAGCCTATGTTGAGGAACCTGCAGAACCTGAATTAACACCACTAGACACATCATCAAAATTAAAAAATACGGAAAGACCAAAAAAGAGTATCATAGTCAGATAACCAATCTGGACCCACTCTAGCATCCGTCTCATTCTCCTCAAGCCAACGCACGTCAAATGACTCTACGATTTGCTTAGTTTGTTTGTTGTAAACCCTATATGCAGTCTTGCCAGCATACCTGACAAAATAGTAGTCGTCAGCTTTCGCATCAAACTTTGGTGTAGCATCCAGATGCAACAAGGTGCACGGACAACCAAAAGCACGAAAATGCTTGACGAAAGGTTTAGCTCCAAATAGCACTTTGTAGGGTGTTTTCATTCGTGCTTTGTTGAGTAGAACTCGTTTTTGCACATAGCAAGCTATGTTCACAGCCTCTGCCCAGAAGAAAGTCAGAAGTTGTGAGTCACATAGCATTGTACGAGCGGCTTCAATCAGAGTGCGATTCCTTCTTTCAGCGACTCCATTTTGTTGTGGCGTCCTTGTTGAGCTGAATTGACGTGCAATTCCTTTCTGAGCACAGTAATAGTTTAATTCTGCATTCTTGAACTCAGTCCCATTGTCACAACGAATGCCTTTTACCTTCAAGTTGGTCTGATTCTCCATTAACACGATAAACTGTTTAACTATTTCTGCAGTCTCACTTTTGTTAGCCAGAAAGAAAACCCAAGTAAAACGTGAGTAGTCATCAGTTATTACTAAACAATAAGCTTTGCGAGAAATGCTGAGCACATTCACTGGACCGAACATATCCATATGAAGTAGCTGCAACAGAGAATCAATAGTTTTTACCAACTTAGGATGATGTGGTTTTCGATGATGTTTTCCTTTGGCACATGTAACACATTTTTCAATTGTTATAAAATCTCGTACTGGCAGGTCCCTTACCAATCCTAGTTTAGCAACCCGGTTTAAGTTTTTAGCGTTTGCGTGTCCAAGACGACGATGCCATAGTATGGCATTGTTTTGAGAGATTTTTGAAAAAAGACACATAACGCTTTCAGATGGAGGTCTGTTCATGTCTATGACATAAGCATTTCCTCGACGTTTAGACTTTAGTAAAACCCATTCTTCTGGAATCACAACTCCAGGTTTCAATATCAAACATCCTTTATCAGTGAAATGAGTTGAGTAGCCATTATCACAAATTTGTGAGACACTTAGTAGACTATGCTTCAACTCAGGAACATAGTTTACTTTATTAAATTGAAGAGCACCATTTCGTACCATTCCCCTTTGAGTTATTTGACCCTTCTCACCTCCCGCAAATGAGACAAATCCACCATTGAAAAATTCCACGTCAATAAGCTGGGATAAGTCACCTGTCATGTGCCTTGAACAGCCGCTATCAATGTACCAAAGACAAATGATAGTCCTCCACAGTCGTTCCTGCACATGATGCGGAATAAGTTAGTTGTTGGTACCCAAGCCATAGTCGTTTTGGGTACACCGTTGTGATCCATGTACTGGACTTCCATCCAATTCATGTTGTCAGTTGAAATAGTAGCACATAGATTAGATATATCATTAATAGAACAAGAAAATCCTACATACGGGGAAGAATTTGGAATAGAAATTTTTGGTTTCCAGTGGGATTTGTTTTTTGAAACCATCTTTTCTTGCAATTAACTGATACCTTGGAAGTTTTTATTTGATGTTTAGGTATCCTACCCGGCTGTTTGAGCCGCTTATTTCTATTCCAATCACCATCAGAAGGCTTCACATTGGATTTGTCATCCTGCATTGCCTTAGGTTTCTCAACCTTCATTGGCTTGGGATGATTATAGTTACCGTTTGGAGCCTTCTGATGTTTCCAACTTGCAGAAGTTTTCAGATTAGTTTTACAATTTCTGGCTATGTGTCTTGGGATTCCACAGGTGTAGCATATCTGACGCTTCACATGTGGACCCCCCTAAGATCTTGCAGACTTTCCAGATTCAAAAGATCTGTTTACAGCTCGATACCTGTGTGATGATGGTTTTGAATACCTTTTTCCCTGATTTGAAGAGTTATGTTTTTCATATTTTGGTAAAAACATGTTTTGGTGGAAGATATTTCCCAGTCCTACCCGTACTTGTTTGTTTAACCAAAAGATTTTTTGTTGTATCACAAGCATTTGACAAAATAACAGAATCTGAATGATCAAACAAAAAGTCAGATGACATGTCACAAGGTTTTATGCTCAAAACAAACGAGCCCACACAAATATTTTTGTCTTTAGTAGAAATTGATAAATTCTTTTTCTGAATTTTATTATTTAATGCAAGTGAATCAGAGTCATTGACTTCATCCCCATCATCTACCCAATCCTCAATAATTAAATCTTCTGCACAAGAATCAATAGAATTAGTAACATTCACAGCATTAGAAATATCAAAGCAATTTATGGTAGAGAAATTTTCAGCTATAGAAGACGCAGGAGATTCAGATGATTCTGAACTCTCCTTCTCTGAATCAAATGGATTTAGAATAGGCACAGAAACAGATTCATTCAATTCTGACATGTCCTCAGATGATTCGGCTGTTTCACATGACTGATAGCTAGATTCGTTGGTGTCACCTGAGTCTGTCTCAGAGTCAGATGCAGGTTCAGTCACTACCGAATCATCTGAGTGAGATTGAGAGTTGGCCAAATTATTTTCAATGTTTGCCCTTTGCTTTAGACAAAGCTCCCTGATTTGTTTCATAAAATCAAACTCATAGGTTACACTTGAGTCTGATTGAGTGGTCGGTGCAGGAATCGGTTCGTTAACTTGTATTGATTCAAGTTTAGATTCTTTAGAAATAGGCAACGATTCATTTGACTCAGTTGATGTTGGAACCTCATCTTTGCTAACCTCAAAAACTCTATCAATTTCTTTATTCTTTTCAAAATTTAATGTCTCAATCTGCTTTGAAGCATCTTGAGACCTGACAAAAGTTTTTGATGGTGCCTGCTCTTGCTTAGATTGTCGGTGTTTAGGTTTAGAGATTCTAATTGGAGTTAATTCAAGTTTGGAGATTTCAATTTGATCCCTTGATGGTCGACTGGTTAGCTCTTCTATTGGAGGACCATATCCTTTAACAGGAAGAGCCAACAGTTCTTCATCCGACATAGGAATTGAGGAATACTTTTCATTGAAGGGTGGAGACCCTTATTCCTCACTTCCTTTGGTCTGAACTTTAACTAGGTATTGATCATTTTCTCAACTTTGGGACTAGAACAATCGAATTTTTTAAAATGAAAATCTGCATTTTCAAATTTAGATTTTAAGTCGATCAATTCCGTGGTCAAAGTATCAGACAGTCGTTTGAAGTGTAAATATCGACACTTGTGATCATTCACCTCCTGATGCAAACGCTTGATATCGAGTTTTTGTTTTTCCGACCATTTCTTTATAGGAGTTAAATTTCTTTTTAATGTCCCAAGTGGCAATTTTCTCATATTCAAGTTGTTTTTATGCAGAGAGAGTTTCTTCTCTAAATCCCTTAATTTTAAGTTTACACCTTTTAGTGCAACAAGATTCAGCTAAAATTTCATAATGTACCTTAGCTGCCGACAGAACATAATCATCATCCATCTGGGCCATGAGTGCTTTGTACACAGTATCTTCAACAATCTTCAATTCTTCACCTTGAGAAGACCAATCCCATCTACCTCCTGATTGAGCAACCATGGCCTTATTTGAGTTTGAAGATGTAGATTCAGTGTGAGTGTTAGATGTCTAATTTCCAGGAGTAGATGCAGAAGCAGCAACTACAGGAGCAGAATTATCTATTTCCTTCTTCGGCTTGGTGCACTTATGAGCAAAATGACCAGGTTCATCACAATTATAACAACGCATCTTCATTTTATCTCACCGAAGTTTCTTTGTTGGGTTCTCCCACACGTTTCTCCCAGTTTTCTTTACAAACTTATTTGCTCTATGCACCACCATAGCTATTTGCCAAGTCAGGTCCATTTCTTCGATATCATCTTGATTAACATCGTTTAGATCACATGCTCCAACATCTTTGGCAGTAAGTTGTCCAGTTAAAAATGCGTTGTAGCAATTCATAAATCCAGCAAACAAACTTAAGTTACTTTCGAGCTCCTTTGGAATTTTCACAGTTGACTGGGGTGCAGCAGAAGATGGTGATGCAGAAAATGAGGATCCAGCAGTAACCATTGAGTAAGCAGGTATGACCGATTTTTTGGATGAACTAGGTGCAAACATTGGTGGGTACGAGGATCCACTGGCAGGATAAGAGTATAATGAGGGACGTTGAGGCTCTTGCTGAGACATGAGAGCATTACTGGGAGTTGCGATGATCGCATTATTGTAGCTTGCAGTTTGAGTCAGATAACGTTGTCTGTCATCGAGGTCATAGGACTTGATCAAGGATATGGTTTCAGACAGAGTGAGTCTTGCCAAATCTTTGGTTATCTTGATCAATGTTACATTTGAGCCCCAATTCCTTGGTAGAGTGTTAAGCAACTTTTTGTTCATCACAGAGTTATCAACCACCATATCATTAGACTTCATTTCACTTACTAGAGCCACAAAGCGTTGGATCTGGCTTTCAAGTGACTCACCAGGAATATGATTAAACGCATTGAACTTTTGGCTTAGCATTTCGCTACTACTTTTTTTCATTTCTTCATTTCCCTCATACAGATTTTCAAGAGCTTCCCAAAGCTCCTTGGCAGTAGCGTTATCACGAACCCCAATTGAGACTTCAGGTGAAAGTCCCTGATGAAGGTAAGCAATCGCCCTTTCATCAATATCAGTCTTTTCGTGATCCTCGTCAGTGTACATGCTCTTTGGTTAGATGGCAGTAGTTCCAGTTGCTTCATTTACCACATACGTGATCACACAGGGGCCATTTAGAATGGATTTTAGGGCCTTTGCATCTTTTATTTTCATGACCTGAATAAACCTGAATTTCCACTCAGAATAAGACATTCCAAGCTGAAGAACAGGTATATTCTGATGAGTGCCAATAACAGATTCCATGGATTTGTCCACTTGTGCAACTACGAGTAGCTGGCCAGCATTCAGTCCATTCAAATTAGCCTGGTTAACAATTTGGTCCATTTCTGAAAATAAAACTTAAATTTATTAGTTCAAATTAATGTGGTTTAAATTTGATCCAAGATTGTTTGAAGTCCAGTCCAAAAATTGTAAAAGCCCAGTCCAAAATTTGTTGTTCAGTCCAGTCCAAGATGGTAGGTCAAACACTAGCTAAAGTCGAACACAAGCCAAAGGTCGAACACAAGCCAAAGGTCGAACACCAGCCAAGGTCGAACACAGACCAAGGTCGAACACAAGCCAAAGGTCGAACACTAGCCAAGGTCGAACACAGGCCACGGTCGAACACAAGCCAAGGTCGAACACAAGCCAAGGTCGAATACAAGCCAATGTCGAACACAGGCCAAGGTCGAACACAAGCCTAGGTCGAACACTTTGTAGAGATCGAACACGCCTTGAATAAGGAAACCTGCACACAATCAGCAACAAATTTTCCACAAAATATGGAGATCGAGGATTTTGAAAAATTTCAAACACCTTTGACTTTCATCAAAATCGGATAAAAAACAGAAAAATTTCCAGCAAAACTTTGAACGAAAATATTTATAATCAATATCAAATCGACGAAACAGGCTGCATAAGATAAATCGATCAGTAGCAAAGCATATTTATAGATAACGAATCAAATCAATAAAATCAACCTCTTTTGTTGCAAGAACTTTCCTTGATCTTCTTCTTTTAATACCGAACCGAGCCTTCAAAAGACTTCTTAGGCTCTGATACCAATTATAAGTCCAAAATCCTTTCTACCGGGTATCAAAGAACACACAACCAAAGGCGGAAACAATGATTGTATGTAAAGAACAAAGAAGAAACTTGAAATAGAATGATTTGATTATTAAGGTGCACACGGCTTCTTAGAACCGTCTGGTACACGAGAGCATAAACAACCAAAAAGACTAGCAACCTTCTGATAATCAATGAAACCCCTATTTATAGATAACATAGGCGGTCATAATACATGGGCCAACAAGGCCGAAACCCATTACTAAATAACCCAAAATCCAAGACAAACGCAAACCTCTAATCATAGCCCAACACACTCATATAATCAAATTATGGTCAGTCAAGTTTAACTCATTTAATAAACTGGTCATTTTGTATTTGACATGCTTAATTACACGGTTTGTGTTCGTATTGACATGTATAACCTGTTTAATTAAACAACTTGACCTGCCAACCTTCTTAATCAACAGGTCAACACGCTAACCCGTTTAACCCATTTTTGTAGCCACCAATCTAGTTAACATGTTTACAAGTTGATTACAACCTGCCAGCTTATTTTACATTTTTTTTATAATTGACTTAAATTGCTTTTTTTTTTCTTCCCAATCACACGATTCTAAGCAGGGCCGGTCCTGAAAATTCAGGTGTTCGGGACGAGCTGCAAAAATTGTGCCCATTAGCCTTAGCTTTAGGTCTTAACAAAATAAATAATGTAAACTATTTTTAAGCTACGATTAAAGCTGTAATATCAAATTGATGAATCAAATTTTTTTTCCCACTTAGGTTGTAGTCTAACGGTAGAGGGAACAAACTCTTTTTGGGGAGGTTGGGAGTTTGAATCCCACAAAGTATGAAAATATAAAATGGGTAAAAGTTTGGAAATAAAAAAAAATTGTTTCATAACAAAAATAAAAGTTAAAAAGGAAGTCAAAACCAAACGGTAAAAAGGAAAAACAACTAAGTATAAGTCATCTTTATTTTAATCTTTTTCATCTTCTCCAGTCCTACACTCATTAATGAACCTACAATTTTTTTTTTATTAAACCATTTCATTTTCTTTTCTTAAACCATTTCATTTTCTTCTTTAATTCTTAGCCTCTCTCAACATTTGTTACTTTCTGTTTATATAACCACCCTTCACTTTGATTAATACTTGATTAACAATTTTGAGGCTCAAACATATAAAAATCCATCGAATTAAGGACATCACTATTAAGAAAATTTAAATTACCTGAGGGTCAATGTGCCCCCAAGAAATTGGGCCCGGGCCGGGAGTCCTCCCCGCGCCCCTTAAAGGCCGGCCCTGATTCTAAGTGTATGCAAAATAGGGTTGATGCTTTCACACGAACAAATACACAAGTAATTACATTTCAACCAGCCAATTGAACACACCATTATGATTAGTTACAAACATATCACAATATAATCATCTAACCCCCAAATTGTGATCCTTTAAATGATGATCCTTCAAATGATGGTACAAAAGGTCAAATGTTGGAGAATAATAAAAATGTTAAGTTTGTTTGTTTTTTTTTTTTTTGGGGGGGGGGGGGGGGGGGGAGAGTGAGCTAAAGAGGCATGACTAACCTTAGAAAGTGGTCTAAGCGTATCAGAAGCCCAACTCAACAAAGCCAAGCCTTTGGGCCTAATGGGGCTCATAATCATAGTGGCCCGAGGGTTCACGGCTGGCCTTTGGACTTAAATATTGTGGTCAATTGGGGTAGGGATGAGCTCGGGACGGTATCGGTACCAACCGATACCGAAAACTCCCAAAACCCAATACCGATACTGATACCGAAAACATACGACACGGTACGGTATTGGTTCGGTATCGGTACGGTACCGGTATGGTATCGGTATTTTACCTTAAAATACCGATCCCGTACCGATACCAAAAATACCGAAATCGAAAACCTCTAAATGTGGGTATCGATACCGATACCGAACACCCTCGATTCGGTACTGTATCGGTTCGGGATCGATTCGGTATTCGGGGCTATATGGTCATCCCTAAATTGGGGTGCATCTTTGGGGAATGGTGAGGAGAACAGCAGACATATGAACGGTGGAGACAATTCAAGAAGATGAATACGGTGTATCTAATTAACACTATCTTTGGAGATATGCATTGCATGGTTTTTATATGGTACAAACATATGGTATTTAAACGCAAGTAGTGGGAGATACGGTGTATCTGAAGTTTTTTGATGAATCCATCGCTCGGGCCGCTTTAATCATGGCTGCACTGCATCTTTTATTTCACTTATACCCAAAGTAAAGGATCTGATGGCTTTATCAGATTATAGACCTATTAGTCTTATTGGATGCATTAATAAAGTTGTATCCAAAGTGCTCGTGAACAGGCTAAAACGAGTCATTGGTAAGCTTGTATCTCCCGAGCAATCGACTTTTCTATGTGGAAGGAGTATTATTGATGGTCCTTTCATTTTGAATGAATTAGTGGGGTGGATGAGGAAGGCTAAGTGGGAAGGAATGATATTTAAGGTGGACATCGATAAGGCGTATGATTCGGTTAATTGGAACTTTCTTATGTCGGTTTTAGGCCAAATGAACTTTCCTAAGAGGTGGAGGACTTGGATTCTTGCTATTATTTCCATGGCCCGAGCGTCTGTCTTAGTGAATGGTTCACCGACTCTTGAATTCCAATGTCATCGAGGTTTAAGACAAGGGGATCCGATTTCGCCATTCTTGTTCGTTTTGGTTATGGAAGCCTTATCGGGTATAACGAAAAAGTCGACTGAAGTTGGGTTGTTTCAAGGAATACGGTGTGGTGAGGCGGGGTCCAGTGTTATCACATCTTATGTACGCGGACGACGTGGTTTTCGTGGGGGAGTGGTTGGACCAAAATGCAAAAAATCTGCGAAGATTACTTAGGGGCTTCTACCTAGTGACAAGTTTAATGGTGAATATGAGGAAGTGTTGTTTGTTCGGGGTGTCTGTACCAGATCATCAACTTTCTTATATGGCGGACTTGTTGGGTTGTAGGATGGGGAAGTTTCCATTTGTTCACCTTGGCTTGCAAATCGGTGCTAATATGAATAGGGTCGGCGCGTGGGATTCGGTTGTTGATACTTTCAGGAGTAGATTGGCGTTGTGGAAGGCCAATACATTATCGTTTGGGGGCCGAATCAGATTGATAAAATCACTTCTTAATTCACTTCCATCCTACTATTTTTCGTTATACTGTGCCCCGGAACAGGTTTTAGACAAGCTTGACAGGATCAGGAGAGTGTTCTTTTGGGGAGGGTCCGATGAGAAAGCAAAACTTAATTGGGTTGCTTGGCGTAAGGTTATCGCTCCGACTGAATATTGGGGGTTGGGTTTCGGGTCTTGGAGGGATGCGAATTCGGCTATGTTAGCAAAGTGGTGGTGGCGTTTTAAAGTTGACGAGAATGGTTTATGGCGAAAGGTTGTGTGGGCGCTGCATCATAACTCTCGACATTGGAATTTTATTCCGGTTAAGTTGTCACATCGGGTATTTGGAAACAGATTAATCGGGCAGTAATGGAGATTCGGATGCAGGGGTTTGACGTGGTTACGGCTATCAGGGGTGGTTGGGTCTGGTTCCTCAGTCAGGTTTTGGCTTGATTGCTGGATATCGGACGTGCCACTGTATCAGTTATATCCTATCCTTTTCGAGTTGAAGAGGATAAAGGAGGCGTCTACTGCTAGTAGGGTGGGTATGGGCCGATTTGGGTTTGGGT
Source organism: Ambrosia trifida (assembly GCA_028751855.1). Taxonomy (NCBI): domain Eukaryota; kingdom Viridiplantae; phylum Streptophyta; class Magnoliopsida; order Asterales; family Asteraceae; genus Ambrosia; species Ambrosia trifida. The sequence goes on along the minus strand of CM054124.1, from coordinate 98,252,029 downwards.
GGGATTGGAATAGGGCTTTGCAAAGTGGCCTTGAATTAGATGAACTAGGCCGATTGGAACTTCGGGTTGGAGGGCAAAACTTCAACGGGGCTGGGGATAATTGGGTGTGGAATCCGGGTGGCTTGGGCGGCTTTACAGTGAGGAGCATCAAAGCAATTCTGAACGACTTCAGGTATGATAATATTCAGTGACCATTCAATTGGTGTAGCTGGGTACCGAAGAAGGTTTCTATAGTTTCTTGGTGCGCGGAGATGAATAGACTCCCTACTCTAAAGGCGTTGGATAGACGAGGTATTCAAACGGGTGGGTGCATATGTCCGGTATGTGGAGAAGCCGAGGAAACCGTCGAACATTTGTTCGTTTCTTGCTGTTTCGCACAAGATGTCTGGCACATTGTGTCGCATTGGTGTGGGCTTCATTCCTTTTTTGCTTTCGGCTTCATTGATTTCGTGGATATGCATAGATATGTCTGTCACTCGGAGAAGTTTAGAAAGGTTGTTCACGCGGTTTTCTTGACATCCATATGCTATTTATGGAAATACAGGAACGAGATTGTGTTTGCACAAAAGAGAGAGTCCTTAGTAAGTGTGGTGGGGAGATTAAATCAAGAAGTTTCTTGTGGGTCAAAACTAGAGCCAAGTGCACGGATATGGATTGGAATACTTGGAGGGGTTTTAGTTTGTATAACATAGGTTGGTGATCGTTTTGTTGTAATCTTTGTGTTCGTGATTGTATGTGGTGTTGCTAGTATCCCGCTAGCATTTCGTGGTTAATAAAATGGATTATGTTGGCCGTTCAAAAAAAAGTGGGAGAAATGAGTGACTTTAATGATATGGGTAGAAAATTTATAATGTAATAGTAGTAACTACAAGGTTTTTTAACGGGCATCTTACATTATGTTAGTATCTTATTCATACAATGTATTAGAGCATTCACAACCCATCCATCATTCTCTCACCCATTCTTAAAATTTTAAAAAATCCCACAAAAACTCACTCCATCCTAACCCTTATCCTCATACCTCATTTCTAAAATTTGCAAAAAACCTATGTTAAGCCCTCATATATGGGGTCTTACATACTTCTCCCATCTCATTTAATAATAATAAAATAATACAAATCGAAAGTGGAGTGGTTTGATGTTGGTTGTAAAGAAAGAAAATAATAATAAAAAAAGTTTATAGAGAATATGAATGGGAATGAGATGTGAGAGACTTTGAAAAAGTCATAGGCAAATTCAGAAAACTATAATTTTTTTTTTAAATTATATGGTTGGGGATGGGAGACAGGCTAGACTGTGAATGCTCTTATATATTTTAAATGATTGATAAAAGTAATTTGTCGTTAATAAACACAAATTAAAATCGAGTTAATTGCAGTTTTCGTCCCTGTGGTTTGCCTAAACTAACAGGTTCAGCCCAAGCTTAACACCCTGAGTACCTATGGTTTCATTTTCTAACATTTTACATCACGGAGACTAACGCCGTTAATTATTCCGTTAGTTTTTGGGTAAATTGACTAATATACCCCCCCATCTTCTTCAACCACCACCTACAACACCACCTGCAACACCAATCACCACCACCACCACCACCACCTGCAACACCAATCACCACCTGCAACACCAATCACCACCACCACCACCTGCAACCCTAAAAATAATAATAATAATAATAATAATAATAATAATAATAATAATAATAATAATAATAATAATAATAATAATAATAATAATAATAATAGATAATAAACTCGTTGAACACATTAAACAAACTTACATTCTCTTTTGAGATGATGAAGTTGTCATGGAAAACAATCGGTGTGTCGTCTTTCGTCACCTACAAAACGATCAGATTTTCTTGTAATCTTGTTTCACATCCATATGTGATTTGTATGCTAGATGTTTACCATAACAAACAAACATATACACATAATCAGATCTATTGTCAAACCTTTCATTTCATCAAACTCAACTTAAAAAAAAATAATAAAATAAAAAAAACTGATACGCGGAGAACAGAAAACGAAAGGCGAACAGAAAACGAAAGAGAAAAAAAAATACCTGAACATCAAATTCAATGAAATCCAATGGATGATTAGCAGCTTTATTGGTGGGAAGAAAAGGGTTTAAAAGAGGAGGGTGAAAAAGAAAAAAAGAAGTGAAGATGGTGGAGGAGAGAGGAGAGGGAGGGTAGCGGTGGAGATGGTGGTGGTGGTGTTGCAGGTGGTGGTGATGGTGGTGGTGGGTGGGTGGGTAGGTTGGGAAGAAGATGGGAGGGTATAAGAGTCAATTCATCCAAAAAAATTAAGGGTATAATAGTCATTTCTTTACAAATTAACAGACAAGCCTAACGGCCGTCAGTTTCAGGGATGTAAACTGTTAGAAAATGAAACCACAGGTACTCAGGGTGTTAAGCATGGCTGAACTGTTAGTTTAGGCAAACCACAGGGACGAAAACTGCAATTAACTCAATTAAAATCAAAATCAATTTAAGGGTTCTGTCCGTACGGACTAGAGGCCGTCTGAGGTCCCTTTCGGCCATTGAGGGCTACGTACAAAGTACCCAGCAATACTTTAGTTGATCGTTAAAAAAAAAAAAAAGAGCACACATAACTTGAAAATACTCTTTTGTGGTTGAGATTGAGATGTGTATCTCATAAAACCAGTCAAAAGACACAAGTCAACATCCAATTAATATCCCTTTATATAATTTCATTTTTGTTTTTTAATTGCTTTTGTATACACCAATAGAACATATTGACAACGACATCTCTATAATACAAAACTGTACATACATACATATATGTAACCACTATAGATATATAACATATATATAGAGAGAGGAGAGAGAGTAAGAAAATAATAAGTACACGTAAATGAATATGGTCCGTGTATGGAACGAAGGATACAAGCAAGTACACGCTGTTATCATTCAGTCTTCTATTAACATATAGCACATAACAAACAACCTACTTTCAGTTTCTACTAAAACAAGTATTATTATTATTATTATTATTGTATTATATTTTTTGAATGGCAACCGAAGAAGATGAAGAGTCTTCTGGGTTTAAGCTGGAAGGGATTGAAGATGTTCAAGATTTTGTTTGGGTGAGTTTTAATTTTCTTGAATTGTGATTAAATGTTAGGAAATTGTTTTGGGTATTGTTATTTTGGGGTGATTATTCTTTATGCGATATAAAGTTGCAAACTTGATGATCAATTAATAAGAATTATGCTTTTGGTGTGAATTTGTTTGGATGGTTGTGTTGATTGAGGAATTAGGAGGTTTGATGTTAATATAGTTTACTTTCTTGTGTATGGTTATATGAATTTAGAGAATTGTACGGTAGTTAGAGATTTTGGTTTGGTGTATTTGAAAAGGTGTCGACAGGGGCGAAGCTCGGTTCACCAATTGGGGGGGGGGGGGGGGTTCAATTTTTTTTCGATTGGTAGTAGTGGCAGATCGGCAGGGGCCGGACTCAACCCAGACTAATTTTACCTACGAAAATCGCAAATTTCCACTACTGCGTGAAAAAACAGGGGGCAGGGCTCACAATGCTTTGTCCCTGGGTGTCGAGCCGGGGTCTTAGAAGCAGTCTCTCTATTTCCTCAGGTAGAGGTATGGCTGGCTACATCTTACCCTCATCAGACCTTACTTTAGCTTTGGTATTGGTGGGATTAACTGAGTATGATGTTATTTGAAAGGGTGGGCGAAAAATTGTTATACGGGCTGGGTGTGACTTTGTCGGTGGTCAAGTCAGTTAGTTTTGGGCAAGGGTACTACATCATATGGGTTGTATGACATGGCAAAATGGTCATATGGGCCGTATGACTTTGTTAGTGGTCACGTCAGTCAGTTTTGGGCAAGGGTACCACATCATACGGGCTGTATGACATGCCGAAATGGTCATACGGGCCGTATGACTTAGTGGTCACATCAGTCGCTTTTGTGCAAGCGTACTCCATCATGCGGGTCGTGTGACATGGTGAAATGGTCATACGGGCCATATGACTTTGTTAGTGGTCACATTATTTATTCGTCAGTCAAACACATCATACGGGTCGTATGATTTGGCGACCGTTTCGTCATAAGGTCCCTCATACACAACCCGTATGACCATTTTTCTTCTCTCATACGATTCATACGACCATTTTCTCCTGTCATATGGCCGTACGATACGCCAGTGGTGTCTGGATAACTACATCCATTTGAAATCTATGAAGTTTGAACAAAGATTGTGTTGTGGCAGGGAAATGAAGGGGAGTCGCTAGATACAGGACGATTTAATCATCTCTATGATCTGATGAAAGCGGGTAACAAAGCATTCAGAAATGATCGTTATGAGGAGGTACATAACTAGACTAGCTTTTGCAGATGTTCTTTTGCTGCTGTTATTGTTAACATCCGAGGCTGAAAGTTAGTTAACTTTGTTGAATAATATTATTAATCAGGCAGTCAGTTGTTACTCGAAAGCTCATAATATCAAACCAGATGATCCTGTCATTCTTAGCAACCGATGTGCTGCTTACCTCAGGTAAATCTTTGTCTGCGTGCATTTGTCTACATACATATTTGTGTGTGTGGATATGTATGTATATATTTCACATTCTACTAGCACTAATCTCGTTAATCATGTGAACCAGGATTGGTCAATTTCTGAAACACAGACCAGCTTCTTTGTCTGAGCGAAGACCATTGAGCGGTCTTGATCCTACAACCCATGCTAGTGTACATGATCTATCTTCTAGGCTCTGGTTTATTATCATTTGTCACTTTGTATATATTTGTTACCACAAAAGTTTTTAACTTTTGAAATTTGTTTATTCAGCTGGCATTGAAGGATGCTGAGCAGTTTATGAACTTAAAAAATAATTCTACAACGGCATATATCTTGAAGGCAAATGCACTCATTTTGGTAAGTATTCAACTTATTTACGAGTGGATATATAGATTATAAACCATCTGTGTCATATTCATTTGACGCCATCTATTTATATTCGATCATTTTATAATTTTCTCTCGCAGTTAGAAAAGTTTGAGTTAGCCCGTGATGTAATTCTTACCGGTCTTCAGATTGATGCTACAAGGTAGGTTATTAAACTTTTCTTGACCACTTCAACAATTTCATACATATTTTTATTTGTGTCTTAACCGTGCGATAAAATGCATTTAATATGCTTATCTGTTTATGGTCTCATGTAGCAATGCTCTAAAGAAGTTAGAAAAGTTCACAGCCAATCTTTTTGGGAAGAGAAACCATGGTCAAACACCACGTACCGATGACTTTGACTGCACTGTTTGCTTAAAATTGCTCTATGAACCTATCACAACTCCATGCGGACATACTTTTTGTCGGTCGTGCCTCTTCCAGTCAATGGACCGGGGTGAGTTGACTTTTTGTTTCGTTTTCTCACTAGTTTTCTTTCCTCATATTAGTTTTGCTAATTTGTGTTTTCGATCCTTGAATATATGCTAGGAAACAGATGCCCATTGTGCCGGACGGTTCTGTTTATCAGTCCTAGAACTTGTGCAATTAGGTGAGTTGATTCCATTCTTGGTAGAAGATCTTTCAACTCTTTTCAGCTATATTTTGCTTTTCATTTTGTTAGAGAATAAATGATATATTTTTACCACATATGCATTGGTTTGGGAGATAGCGGGGGGTATTATACATAGCGATTCAATGAAATTACATACTTGGTTTCAAAATGCGCGCATCAGGAGCGCATAATGTGGGATGCGCTGTGATTCCATGATGCGAGGATGATGCGCTCTAAATCGCGTAATGCGCTCGCATGATGCGTTATGATGCATGCAATTTTCTGAAATTTACCAAAAAAATGTACAGTGAGCTTGTATAGTGTGCTTAATAAGCTTGTACAACGAGCTGCTGATGTTAAATGAGTTCCTACATATATTACTCGTACCTTTTGCATAGACTAATTGTACACATACGTAGTTAAAGGCTTATTTTCGTTAGAAATAACTTCTTACCAGAGCTTATTTTTTGTATTTATTTATTTTAATCACTAAATTTTTGGTGTTTATAAGTTAACAAGTCAAAATATCTTATATAAATAATTTTTAAAATAACAAACACCTCTAATACGTGATGCGTGCGCATCACGCATCACACATCGTCTTTTGGGTCAAAACGCATCGGAGCGCATCACATATTTTTAAACCAAGTTACATATACGAAGGCATGCATATTTTGTGAATATCTTTTGTTGACTAAAGGAACTTGTATTTATTTAGCAGCGAACGTGAATCCACTTCCTAATCTGATTTATATGCTGAATTCTTCGTCTTTCTTTTTTTGTCTAGCGTGACACTGAAAAATATAATAGAGAGGAATTTCCCAGCAGAATATGCAGAAAGGAAATTAGAGAATGACAGTTTGACCAATATGGGCCCTGATTTTTTACCTCTTTTTGTCTTGGATGTTGTCCTACCTTGCCAAAAATTTCACTTGAATATTTTCGAAGCCCGTTACAGACTTATGGTAAGTTTATCGAGACCTCATTGCCTAAGGACTATTTAAAAGTCTTTACTTTGATGATAGCTTGTGGCAACGGTTTGACATTTATGCTAAATGACAGGTGAGGAGAATCATGGAAGGAAACCGGAGAATGGGAATGGTAGATATCGGAAGTGATCTCTTTGTCTTCTAGATGTGGCAAAATGGGCTGGTCGGGCTTGTTGGGTAACGGTCAAGACAAGTAATTTATTTTTATAAAATTGATTTAGAAGGTTTTGTGCATTGAAGCTACACTTTGGGAGACGTTCAACCAGTTTGACATGTTTCCTTTTTAGCTAAATCCTTATCAATTTTACGCGTTAAAGATAAAACATAAACCGCATTGACCTGTTTTTTAGAAAAAAGGGGTAAAACTTGCCACCTCTATCTTTTCCCATTGATTAAGGCGGATCGGTAGAGCAACCGCAACGCTATGTTCTTGGATCTGATTTGTGGTTTTGTATAATGTAGGTTATACTAGATTCCACAACAGGATCTGTAGCTGATTATGCATGTGAAGTGGAAATAACAGAGTAAATCATCTGCCTTGAATTATTGATATAAGTTTTATCTTACACAAGTTAGTCTCTAGCTCATTATGCTGCAATTAATAATCTATATTTAATCATGTAGTTGTGAGCCGCTTCCAGATGGGCGCTTTTTCCTGGAGGTGATTTTTTTTTTTACCATCTGTCTGAGTGATAAATGTGTAACTTTTTACCAATGTATGCATTTTTTTTCCTTTTTTGGTAAGATCGACCTGTTATAATTAATGCAGGTTGAAAGTCGACGAAGATGTAGAATCCTTCGGAATTGGGATCAAGACGGGTTAGCATCAATATCATTCTTGTTTGAAGTTTTTTATGCTATTTTATTGATAACCGTGATATCAGACTTTGGCTGACAAATGTTCTTAACTTGTTTGAACTTGTCATGAAGTTAGTTTATGGTTATTTAATTTGGTCACATCCCTTTTGTTATTTTTGAAGGTACCGTGTAGCTGAGATTGAATGGGTGTGCGATTTGACTCCAGTAGAGGGAACAAAAGAGAGATCTGATGTAATTACATCTTTGACCCTGACTTTTAATACCTGCACGATTAACTGTTGCGGTGGCATTAATTGTAGTGATATCTTGGCCACTAAATCTAGGTTTAAAACTGAAGGATATTATGCAAATACACAATAACCAGATTAAATTTAGTTGTCCTGAATGCAGCTAGCTTCTAAGTATATTTAGACTGGATCATTGCCTTCTTTCATGTGTCCTATATTCTACATAAGTGAGTCAATTTCTTATTATTCTAAAAATCTCAAACGGGTCAAATGGGTCGAACATGTTGACAAATTGCCTCGAGTATTTGATGAACGCAACTGCCTAAATTCCAAAATTAAATCCAGAGATATAAACTAAGAAATTTATCTTGCCTTTCTTGATTTTATTTAATAGAAATTTGTTAGTTATTAAAAATACATACTTTTTTTCAAACAAATTTGTGAATCTTTAAGAAAGCAATTAAAAAACAAGTTAATTATTTGTTTTTATAACAAAGCAAAAACGTTATATATGTTTAATGCATACAATCGCTTATTCGCCTAAAATTGTTTATTTATTAATAACTTTAGTTTAAATAATGGGCAAAAACTAGGTGCTTAAACTGACTATTCACGGTTTCATGGGTCGAACCCCACACGAACCCAAAATGTTTACCCAAACACAACACGAACTGCAAAATCATGTCAAACACGCAAAATGATTTGTGTATTCGCTGGTTGGCACAGACACAACCCATTTAATCAGAAAATTTGTATATTGCTAATCTGAAGTTATAGATTTACAGCCAAAAAAACACATTTCTAAAACTATCGCGACTAAAGTACACAACCCGACACCCTGTTTTAAATTTTTAATTATTGATATAAAATCTATAAACCCGCTTTACATTTTGACATAAAGTACCCCTTAAACGTCAAACCTCAACCTGCCAGGTTGACCCGATACAGGCGTGCTAGTTAAATGTGTTTGCAGGTTCACTTAAAACTGACCAGAAGCCATTTAAACAAATATAATGCAATCAAGTGCGCTAGAGTATAGATTGTTGGTTCTTGCTTGTTCAGTATTTCTTAACTTGTCTATGAAGACAACCATAATTAATCATGGTGATTCTTGATGTTTATAGTTGCAGGACATGACAGATATAGTGGCAGAATATGCTCGATCATGGATACGGGCAGCTCAAGAAGCAGCAAGAGGAGGTAGTAGAATCATATAAATTAGTGGTGTCAATTTCGGCCCATTTAATTATGGATGGGTCGATTTTGGGTCATCTTTTATATTATACAATTAAAATAGAAAAATCTACTTACAACGAAAACACCCGTACCGCACATCTTGCCACCTCTAAAGTATGAAAAAAATGTTTCCACCATTCTTACATGCAGAATACTCTATAAATTTATATCATATAACAAAATTGAACATGTTACATGCTACTTTTGCTTTAAAAAGAAACACCTTCATGAATATGTTTAGGATTATTTCGTGCAGATCAAATGAGACTTACGGAACTGCATAAAGCAGAAGGTTTGATGCCTTCAACAACGGATCTTGAAAGCTTCAGTTTTTGGGTACGCGTATTTATTTGTAGAGACGGCAGTTTTGGCCCATTTACTTAAAGTTGACGAAAATGTATCTTTATGCATAAAACCTCGTAAATAATTTTTATAAAATAGTTAGATCACTTTTTAAATAATATAGATTTTGTAATAATAGTTCACACTAATGATCCTAGAAAATGTGAACCTTTTGTGCCATAAATGTTCCGGGTTAACTCAAGCTGACCTGAATGCAATAAGAAGCTATTTGTTTTGACCCGCCACCCAACTCGCTTGACAGGCCCAGTTGCCACCTCAGTGATGTGGCATCCAGCCTTTAAGATTTTTTTTTTTTTTTTTTTTTTTTTTTTTTTTTTTTTTTTTATAACAACTAAATCATTGATACAACCTCATGGATGCAGCTTGCTACTCTAACACATAGGAGGCCACAAGAAAGATTGGACCTCCTTCGCATTAGAGATACAACAGCGGTACTGGACTTTAATTTTTTATTCTTTTTTAACAACACACATTGGAGTTATTTTGATATTTTCATAGTTAACGATTATAACGGGCAATTTCAACATTTATATGTTAACAAATCAAGTAGGCAAAATAGAGATAATCAGCTATGAAGAAAATTGTTGAACAATAATCATCTTAGGGTTAAAAAAGGCATCTTTTTGGTTATAATAATTTTGTTTTTATAATCATATTTGTTTCAACTAATCATTCATAAAACTCAATAAAAATGAACAGAAAAGTTTTGACGGGTCAACCCAATAGAACCCGCAGCCTGCAAATCTGCAGTTATATGTCAAAACATTGATTCAAACCTGTTAACCGTTATACAACACACTGAAGTAGTAAAAGCTTTAGTTTTATTTTCTTTTAACTGCCAACTGTTTGATTAGTTAAAAGGGGTTAATAAAATCTACATCAGCCAAATTAGATGCATCCGATTATGGTTTTGTTGTTCAACTCTAGCTAGCAAGTTGTTGTAACTAAGCAAGTGAGTGTTGTTTGTTGTTGCAGAGGTTACGGAGGGCATATCATTTCATGAAAGCAGAAGAATAAGGAAGGTTTTAAATTAAATAAAAATAAAGATTCAAAAATGACATTCTTTGATAAAGGTCTCTGAACACAAATCTCTTCAATATTTATATTATGTTATACAACAATCTTTTTGTCACAGTTTTGGTTGCAAACTTTTATGATTATACTTTTTTTGTCCTATTGAAGGTTTGGTTTTGTATGATTGTTTTAGCAGTTTTTGGTTTTGTGTACAAAAAGGCTAAGAAATAATAATCATAATTCTCAACATTAATTAAGAACCAACAAAATCATCCTCTTCTTAACTGCATGCAGCTTACATCTTATATATGGGTACAAAAATTACATTCAGTACTCAATAGCCTGCTTGTTTTCTATTTTGCATTTTCCATTTCCTATTTTATCTTCCATTTGTAGTTAGTTTTATATACATCTAACTCTTGTCAGCGGTTCGGTTTCCTATTAAAGACTTGTTAAATTCTATGGGAACCAAATGAACAATAGTGATACTCATCTGTCATGCCTTGGATCCTCCACGAGCAGCCAACCGAAACAACCATTCATGGCCCGATGGAGTCCGTCATTTGTATGCTTCCTGAGAACACAGACTACAATGGTTTCATCAAGAGATTATTATTATTTTGATCCTTCAAATAATCTACAATGATGGAACACTGCCTTCTTCATGGTGCCATGCGTATGTATTTACAACACAGCTATTTGCAGGACTTTTTTCATAATCAGTTGCATTTCGGTTTCTGGTCTGCTTTGCACACAGTTTGTCATTTTGCATGAAGAACCTGTGAAATCCATTTACAAGGATTTTTTTTGACACGCAACTTGAGCGTTGTTTGTTTACTTCTCAACCGCTTTTTTTGCACCCGCTTTCTCCATTTGAGCCTCCTTTTCGGCTTTCTTTCTTTCAAGTTCGGCCTGTTTAAGGTTCTCCTCATGGCATTTTCCAAACAGTCTTATAAAGTTATAAAGGGTCTGAGTAGCTGCACAACCAATAAACAGACATAATGAAAATGGGACGTGTTGGGTAACATAACACAATGACTAATTTTGCATGGGTTAGAAGCAGAACGGGTCGGTTTTTGTTGATTGGAAACACTTTTGATCCAAAACTTTTTAGATTTTTTTTTGTGGCTAGTTGATGTGTCATAAATGATTACAAAGTTTATATTATTTCAATAATAATAATAATAATAATAATAATCTTCTAAATAAAATGATTCAAGAGGTTATACTCATTAATAAAACACTTTGGGTTAGTTTTTAACTGTTTGACCCGAACTGTTTATTTTACGCATTATAGAGATAATCATATGCAGACATACCTTGTTCGAAAGGGCAACGACTAGGATCTTCACCAAAATACAAGGCCAATGCATCAGCATTTCTACCCTGTAACAGAAACATAATGGAATAATCCTTAAAAGCAAGTAAGGAAATGTGGTTTTGTGGAGATAATACTGAATTTATTGGCAAAAAATAATTTAAATCTTAGGGAAAATCCTTTTATAACAAACATATAACTGATTATGGGACTATGTCATATGTTTATAATAGAATAAAGACCATTTGAAAGTATATATTTTCTCTAAAATGGATATTGACTAGAAGACTGTTCTTTTACAAGAAAATTTTCCTTAATTATAATTGGATTAACGCGAATTTACCACAACGGTATAGAAACTTGTTACGTTCGCCACCTCCGCCTCAGATTGACCAATGAACTCCTTCAATGTCTAACAACATGAGAAAATCTTAATCAGAATTTATATCTCTAAACCTTAATCAGAAAAAAAAAATTAAGTAAAGAACATGCCATTAGTTTAAAAATCAGAATAGAGCTTTTAATGAGCTTATAGTATATTTGTTTTGAAAAAAAAAATAAAAAATCAATAATGTGTCCCATGGGCCGAACAAGTTAAAAAAAGTGACGACAGTTTAATTTCAATACATACAGCCTCCTAATTCTTTTTTAACCAAATGTTTATATTATAACTAGTTTTATAATAATGGTGTATTGTAATCAGAATGGGCGCGCTAATGATATATAAAAGTATTGGACATTACACTAAGTGTTGTTGATCAGGTCACCCTGACTCGGCTGATTAAACGTTACTGCCTCTAAACTTAGATTAAAACAAAAATGTCTTAAGAACTTCCATACGATGTTTACCTACCTTGTGAAAACCTTCAGATATTGGACCATCGTTCGCAGATGCATCTAGTTCTTGCTTCACTTTTTTCAGCCCACTAGTAAGGGCTTGCATTTCTTCGGCTAAAGTTTTCAATTGTATCTGCAAGTTAAGCCTTTGATCAGTAAGTAAACTACTAACACTAATCTATACAATTTTTTTTTTTTTTTTTGTTTTCAAACCTTTGTTGCAGCTTCTAGGCTGACAAGATCCTCATGGAAATCTAAAAGGGTTGGTGATTTGGAGGCAAGAACCTATAGAAGAAAATAAATGAAGCCACGTCAGCAGTTAAGGTAAATCTGATCATAAACTAGAAAATGTCAGATTTTAGTAAGACCGGTTAAACCGTTTCTTATTGTAAAAATTGCATTATAAGGGTTAAGATTTGTTGTACCTTGCAGAGATAATGCATTAAAGTCATCCTGCTGTTTGAAGCTCGTGTATCGGTCAGTTTTAAAAGACTGTCCAACTTGAAACCAACTGCAGCACCTGCAAATTTTTGTGTAACATGAAGAAACATGCAAATGGATATCAATGATATATTTGTTAACGCAGGTCGAGTGATGTTATTACCTCTAGCAGTTCCTTGATTTAAAGTATTCCCGAGATATAAAATTCTCCTAATGATTTCCTTAAATTTGAAGGACTTCCGGACCTTATAAACCAACGACAGAACATGGTTGCATAGAAATAAATTAACATAAACAACAGAGAGCTAGAGATGGTAAAATGGCGGGACAGGCGGGTCAAAATTTCCACCTCATTGCATTTATAATAATGGCATACCTCGTCGCATGCAGAATCTACAATGTTTAAACTCTTCTTAAAATCTGCAAGCTGAAAGAAAATGAGATGATGAAGAAAGAAGCAAAGATCAAGACATGTAGGATTATCAGGTATTAAAACAAACCTGAGTGTTAAACTGAATTTTGAACAAAAATGCATTTAATTTCGACTCCATACGTGGCACCTTCATTAGCTCCAGAAAAAACTGCACAATAATGTCAATGGTAGCAGAATGAGCGCCCAAAAACGCCACGTAAATTATCATTTAAGTAACTCTAGGGGTCTGGATTTTTGACCCGGCACGTATGTAACATGAAATTCGTGGCATTAGGTTTAGTCTAAAAGTCTAAACAGGTTCTTGTTGACAAGTGTTTTTTTTTTTTTTTTTTTTTTTTTTGTCATAAGTTAAACAAATTGGGTACTTTATGCCAAAGATATAAGACATATGAACTTGTTTTATTGTTTAAACATAAACTAATTTTGTTTTATATATTCGTATCCTTTGTTACAAAATTGTAACTTTCGAGTAAATAAAATGTTCAGGTTAAAGGGGTTGTATTCGTGTTAACCCACAAAAACTTGTGTTTGTGTTCGGGTTCATGGTTTATGTGTCGGAAACAATTTGCGGGTTAGTAGTATGTTTGGGTTCAACTTGCTAACACGCAAACATGACCTCTTTCACACCCTTAATTGACCCTAATGAAACTTAAAAGGTCAAATCAAACAATTTTATAAAGCCAAGGGACCATTTTTTGTGATTCATTCAAAATAATGTCCTTTCTAAGTAGATTAATTTTTTTTAACTCTTACATCATCCACCCATGTTTGAGATAAGATAAGTTGTTCAGACATGGTTGTTAATGTTATTAGAAAAACAAATGCATTTTGATCTTGATACTTACATGTTCACACTTGCCCAGTTTATCCTTGTCACCTGTATAATTCTGAGCAGACACAATGCATAAGATCAATACTTTAATAGGAGAAAATAAAAACCGGTTCATCTAATGAGTTATGGCTTCACCTTCAGTTGATCCATCTCTTCTTTTGTAGGACAGAATTTAAGAATATTTTCTACTTGATCAACATCTAAAAGTGTGTCATCCATAGCTAAAACTGCATCCTGCAGATGACAGACAAACTTCTTATCATTGTCATTGACATTGTCATGATGAATTACTAGAAAAGAATAAAATGGAGAGTGCTTAAAGTAAAAACTGTGCCATATATATATATATATATATATATATATATATATATATATATATATATATATATATATATATATATATATATAAAAGAAATGATGTAACTACAAGTACTAGAAAAGATAAAAGATCAGATGTAATAGAACAGGATGAAGAACATGGTGACTGAAGTGTTGGACTGAAACAGATTTGCAGCGGATATAATCGAATAATGAACACAACAATGATATGAAATAATCAAGAACAATAGAAAAACAATTGTATATTATAGATATATGTTTTCGGACAGAAGTGGTTGCAAGTATTGGGTGGATTGTTTGAATACAATCTTGATAACTAACTTATGACATATACAAGTTCTATTTATATGTTTCGAATGGTCATGTCCCAAACAAACAGTTTCTGTTCGAAGAGTCATGTGTCTCCCGCCAAAAAACTGTTTAACTGTCAAGGGTATTATTGTCTTTTCACATCAAGTCCCGCATTTTATCTTCTGTGTTTGCTGCAGCCCTGTTTGTGTTCTGACCCATTAAGATGCTTCTGATCCGGTTATGTTAGTTCATTCTGCAGCATTCGGACATGATCCATATTGACCCATTTGAGTAGCCAAATACTAAACTAATGACTAATGCATACTTACAATCTATATTAAATCTACATACATACTACTACACATGTTCATAATTTACATAATAACAAATACATAATGAAACAAGTTTGTATTTACATATTTAACATTATCATGAAGATGCTTCATTTTCTTGAGGTTAGCATATAAACAAATGAGCATATAGGTAATTTTAATCTACCACTAGATATACGAAACCGATAATCCGATACCAATATTTAACCCCTTAATAATCAGATAATCAGAAACACTGCTGAAGTATCTAAATGCATACTTATATGGCCATTTACATAAAGATGATATGTTAACTAGAGAACATGATATCTGCACTTACCACCAGATCAGGAAGAGGCATTTTAACCTTTGTAAGCATGATTTCTGTGTTATTAGCCCTCCTTAGATCAATCTAGAAAACAATAATGCCATTGAAAAAAGTTACTAAAGATAAACCATTTAATGATATTTTTCTGTTATAAAGATAAAACAAAAATTATGAAAAATAAAAGGTGTTTATAATGATAAGGTACTTCATTTACATGGCATTACCAAATGTACTTTTTCAGGTTTTGAACTGGAAGCCTTCTTATCACAGTCTTTAGGATCAACCTTTTTGGGGACTATGTTGGAGAACAGTGCCTCAATTTCTGATACATCAAATTCTAGTGGACTACAATTCAATAGCAAAACATTAATCGTTAGAATGAATGATATATAAGTGCGTGCGTGCATGCATGCATGCATATATTGCACTTTACAGGACGGAGAAATAAAATAAAAGTATTTTGATAGACAAGATTCAGTTGTTTTTACAAAAGATGAATGAAGCAACAAAATATAGAAAGCAAAGAAGAAAGAGGGTTACCATTGTCCTTGCAGTTCCGCCCACAAGCTTCCTTGTAAAGCCCTTGCTACCTTGTTCCAGTGCAATGGCTTTAGGTTAGATTTTTTTACTGCAGGTCCTCCACGTCCACGCCCTCTACCTGGGCCACCACCTAGTCGGCCAGGTGGAGGTGGAGGTCCACCTGGAGGTCTAGGTCCTCCAGGTGGTGGTGGGGGTCCAGGTGCTCCTGGCGGTGGTGGAGGTCCCCTTGCTCCCCCAGGTGGCGGGGAAGGTGGAGGTGCTCCTCCAGGTAGTCGGGGAGGTGGAGGTGCCCCTCTGGGTAACAGGGGAGGTGGAGGGGATCCACCAGGTGGTGGAGGAGGTGGAGGGGCTCCACCCGATAATGGAGGAGGTGGAGGTGCTCCTCCAGGTGGTGGAGGGGGTACATGTACATGACCACCTAGTGGAGGTGGTGCTCCATACATAGGTGGAGGAGGTGGTGCCCCAGGGACTATGGGTGGGATAGGAACATATCCACTACTTAAAAGAGGTAGTGGTTCATGCATAGAGGGTAATGCTGGAGGTGGGGACTGAGATGGTGCTTGATAAATTGAAGGTGGTGGTGGAACTGGAGCACCTTGCATAGGAGGCGTGTATGTTTTAGATGAAGTCGGAGCTTGGGGTCCATGTGGTGTAGGTGGAAACGAGTGAAGAGTAGATGTGGCTTCATCGCCTCGTGGTGGTAAAGGTGGAGGCACAATTTGACATGCAGACTCTGAGGGTTGAGGACCTATCAACTGATCCGTGGGTAGTGGTGGACCTTTTGTACTTTGTGCCGGTGGCAAAGGCAAAGTAGGTTGAACTAGCGAACCATTATGTATAGGTTTTTCAATTATAGAAGCATCATCAAGTGATTGGGAGGCATGAGGCGAGAGTGGTGGAGCTCGTGACAAGGATGTTGTCGGACTTCCATCCCTTGTCGCCAATGGTGGTAAGCATGTATCCCCAATGTCATCCTGCGCAGAGGCTAATGGTGGTGTTGAGACGTTAGAAAAAGATCTTGGAGATAAAGGAGGCGACAGTGGCAGAGGTGGTGAAGGGGACGCTGCTGATTTAATTTCCAAATTCTTCAAATATTTTGGTAATTCAAGTGATCCATCATAAGTTTTGGTCACTGGCTTCGCATCCAAAGACGGTGGACAAGAAGCTTGTTTCTTTGATCCTTTCTTTTTATCTACTAACTGAGAATCCTTCACTGGTGTCAACACAGGCGGTGCACTCATATGTCTAGAATATGGATAATATACATGCATTGAATTCATGAACGACCCTTTATTAGACGGAATCCACCTTGAGGTTGCATTCGGCTTTGCCTGTCTTACACCTTTCGGAATTTCTTTTTTTGAAATTTTTCGACAAGTTGGCTCCGCCTTCTTCAGCCTTCGATTCTCTACTTTATTAATTTTCATTTCCTCTGCTAAATCATTCGTTTTCACGTCCATATCCACCGCTGTAGACTTCAAATCAACGTCCTTGACAATTGTAGGCTTCAAATCAGCATCTGTGACTATTGCAGGCTTCAAATCAATGTTTTTGACTATTGTATTTTTTATGTTAACATCTTCTACCAATTGCAGACTCGGGTCAACCTCAACATAATGGCTATTATTATCATATAACGCGTGATGTTGAGATAAATTTAGTTCTGCTTCAAATCCTGGAATATTATCTTCAAGTAAATTTGCAGGGTCCACTTTAGAATCATGAATGCCAACTGCATCACTGAAAATTTCTTCAACCTCAAAGAACTCATCAGTAGAACCACTGCCAGTTGTCTCACTGCCATCAGCAGATAATCTGTCTGCGGTGACAATAGACGGTAGAGGATCAGCATCCACAAAAAGTACCTGAAGCAGATACAAGTATTCATTTAAGGTCTGTGGTCAGTAAACCATTTCTGGTAGAGGTAGCAGGATGCGGGTCAGGTTGACCCGCAATATGTTTCTATCCGTTTTGTAATAGCTAAATGTTTTATGTTTTAGTAAATGGGTTGGAATTGCCACCTCTAATTCCAGCAAAGAAAAGTCAAAGTCAAAGTCAAGGGCTTACCTCTGCCTTGAAGTCTTTCGGCATTTGATCACGGGCATCCCACATAAGATCAACATCATCGCGAACCAAAGTCAATACATACCCTCGGATAAAGGCGGTATGGAACACTACTCTGAACAACATATCCTCTTTTACATTATCATCATCTAAATGAACACATTCAAGAACAATATCCCCTTGAACACGAAAATGAACATCTATTTTCGCCAGCTGGCATTCGTCCTACAATCAGAAGTCACAAGATTATATTACACAGCGTGTGGGAATTCCGACTCATTAACTTATGAACGGGTCGGTTCAAGTTATATTGTATATCTAGCAAGTAAACAAAAATGCTTATAGAAATAAATTAAACTTTTGTACCAAAAAAGTTTGGAACAAAAAGTGTTTTGGGTCAACCCAACCCGTATAAAAATTCCCCGTTTTGACCTGTTACCCAAGTTGCCCGTTTTACCACATCTAGTTTTAATTAGCATGGAAGCAAGTAAGTTTACCATTCGATAATAGCGAGCATGATTCTTGGTGTTAAAGCTTGAAAATAAAAGCATACAGCTTTTATTAGATGCTGTCGAAAACGGGTCATGACCATATATACGGATAATGGGTCGACAACCCTTTCCACCAACTAAAGGAAGGACGCGAAGTATAACACAATCCAAAGCTAAAGGTGCTTCTTTCGGCGGCCAATCAATTCCCAAATTTCTCTTGGTTACATACTGAAGATACCTCAGTTGTGACGGTTGAGGATTTAAAGGCGACAAAATATAAAGAAGCTCGCGTGGAGCTTGTTTATATACCATTTCAAGTGTTTTTTGTTCACCTGTATATTGTTTTCTAAATAAAAGAAGCCCGGCGAGCATAAAGGCAAGCGCCGGCCACCCTCCTCTTTCGCAGTGCATTAAAAGCACGTTTTTCTGATCCGAAAGTGATATCCAGCTATCACAGGACTGCAAGAACAGATTGATAACTTCTAATGGTAACATGGGACACCCGTTATATGGCCAAGGGTATTCCATGACTTTAATATCATATTCAGATAACAAAGCAGAAATTTGTGTCTTTTTGTCTTGACTTTCTTTGAAGTTAAAAACCATGAAAGAAGATTCAGGATAGTATTCTTTAAGCTGAGTTACAATGCCACACATATAGGCTTTGTATGCATCTGGTTCCAGCACATTAGTTGAGAAGCAGCTATCGAAAACTGTAAATATAAACGAAAGAGAATTTACACAAAAGAACATAAAGGGGTGTTTGGATGTGCGTTTTAAAAGTGCATATGTTATGTTAAACATTCAATAAATGCCATCCATTTTAGTTCTCTAATTCTACGCTTTCTTTTCTTTTTTTGAACGGCGATTTACAGAGTAAAATCAAAATCCTACGGATTTGGAAACCTCCAACTTGGAAATGTATCGAAGAATCATCCAACCTATTTATCAGTAGTAGGGAGGGTCTATGGGTCGGTTGGTTACCGTAAATTATAGTTAATTTCCCCTTATGCAATGTTAAGGTTTTGCCTGACCTGGTCGTGTTGCATCCTAAAACCTAAATAACTTCTTATAAGAACTGAAAATCAATTAGCTAGGGACAATAAAAAACAAAGTAACTTCTAACAAAATTCACATTAGTGCAGGCAAAACTATACATTCTATACATGTAAGAAAATCCAGCATATATAAATTAGACAAGAAATGTATAGAATACATACTGAAAACCCTCTCTGTGATCTCAAGGAGATGATCTGGCGGCTTACGATAGATAAATCGTCTAAACAACGCCATTTAACGCAGCGAAAACCTTCTCAATTACCTATAATTTCCTCATTTCTTAATTTCTCCTGTCAAACAACATGAAGATCAAATCTCTTCCAAACTTCTTCATTTCAAATTTACGTAAGAATTCAAGACTTTTTAACGTGTTAAGTGAGTAGATACTGTTTGTATGAAAATGGAGATCGAAGAATTAGCAATATTCACATGCATGCAAACTAAATATATATTGAATATAATGATTTTATAAATCGTTGAAGTGATACGAGTGATAGACAATTAATGTGATTGGATTAATGATCACTGGAATTGAAATAATGTTTGATTTGTTGTTGCACAAGGATGATATTATGGATGAAGAATTAGAATGTGGCAAGGGAAGAAAGAACAGTGATTAGCTTTTCTTGTTATTGCATGTTGTGTTTTCTTTGTAAATATTATTATAACAATAAACACAACATTTATTAAAGTATTATAATTGATGATAATGTATAACACTTTTATTTGTATTTTATTATCTAAGAGTAGAGTGGTGGACACGTTCTGAAAGTGTTTTAGATAACTAATATAATATTTTAGTGTTTGAATAGGTATTTATCCTTCTTTTAATGATTTTTTTTTGTGTTGCTAGTTTTCTTTCTTAAACTAGTTGTTTCACTATAGGAACGTTTACTTTAATGGGTCAAATCTGACGTGTCATCAGGTCAATCTGATGATGTGGACCCTCAAAGAATGACAGGTTCAGATCCCGAGAAACAAGTTGATCATTCAGATTTAAAAGTAAGGGTCTCTAATTCTTCTTTATGAAGAAATGGATTCAGACTTTTGTAGATTTTGTAGATTTAGAAGTTAAACGATGAAGAGGAAGAAGTTAAAATGAGGTTCAATGTAATTAATGCAGAATTGAGGGCTATGTTAATAACATAGATTACGTGTAAACACTTTTAGTTTGAATGTTTGGATTTAGATGTTTTAGTTTTGATTTTTTAATGTTTGATGTTTGTTATGATTTAAGATTTTCATTAATGAATACATTTTGCAAAGAAATGGAATGACAGTTGGTAGATAAAAAATACAACAAAAATGGTAGTAAAATGGTAGCAAAAAGCGGTAGCAAAACAGAATCTCAAAACATAAAACGGTAGCAAATCGGTTGCAATAGGGCAATTGCCATGTGTGATTTTACTACCGAGTTTTTTGGTAGCAAAATGGTAATTGCCACCGTTTTGCTACCAATAGCAAAAAAATATTATATATATGAGAATATAAATAGATTGAAAGTGTGTTTGCTTAAGATGTATCGGTAGGCCCAGCTAGCTTTGAAAGGTTCCCAGGATTGTCTTAATATACTTAATAATCATGATATCTTGTGGGTTTTCATCTTAGGAGAAACAATAGAACTGAAACTGCTAATAGTAGTTGCCTTCCTATCGTGATATTTTCCTCGGTTATCGTTGTCGTCCATTTATCTTATTTATTTATTTATTTATTTTATTTTATTATTAAAAAAAAATCAACTTTTAAACCATTTATTTTAAGTCTTAGTTGAGTCTAGTTTAGCTTTCTGGTTGTGTCTTGTGGGTTTGATACTCGGACTTATTTAGTCTGTACTGCATTGATGCATTGATAGGTAGACTTGTCTGTCGTGTTGTCTAGTTTAGTTGAGTCTGTTTTATATTACTACGTGTCTAGTTTAGTTTATATTTTTAGACCATACATACACTACAAGGTATTGGACCTTTAGCGGCGACGCCCGTCGCCGCTAAAGGTCTTTTTTTGTTCGTTTACTCCGTACACGCATAACCAAACAAAATAATAACAAAACTAATTAACCAACATACCAACATTTACATATATATAAATAAACATACCAAGTTTAACCAACATTCGTCAAAACATATCAAACAAATTAAACTAACATACCAACCTAATTAGATTCAAGCATACACCATCAAAACTAAACAAACATACCAAAGCTGCCTAAAAGTCTTCGTCTTCATCGTCGTGATCGTGATCGTCACTATTGCCACTTTCGCCTTGATTTCCAAACCTTTGAGTTTGGACCAATTGATTAGCCATTTGGAGCAATTGCATTTGGAATTGAGGAGTCGCTATGATATCGTTAAGTTGCTCCTACAAATATATTTATATCAAATGGGTCAAATTAATATCTTATTTACTAAGCATTTATACTAAACGGGTCAAATATTAACATTTAGCAAACATCCTATTTACTAAAAATGTATACCAAATGTTTCAACTATCAACAAATAACTACAAATCTATACCAAATGGGTCAACTATCAACATTTAAGCTACAAATATATACCAAATGGGTCAAATATCAACATTTAAACTATAAATATATACCAAATAGGTCAAATATCCTATTTACTAAACATATTTATACCAAATGGGCCAACTATTAACAAATAACTAAAAATATATACCAAATGAGTCAAATATCCTATTTATTAAACATATTTATATCAAATGGGTCAACTATTAACAAATAACTACAAATATATACCAAATGGGTCAAATATCCTATTTACTAAACATATTTATACCAAATGGGTCAACTATCAACAAATAACTACAAATATATACCAAATGGGTCAACTATCAACATTTAAACTACAAATATATACCAAATGGGTCAATTATCCTATTTACTAAACATATTTATACCAAATGGGTCAACTATTAACAAATAACTACAAATATATACCAAATGGATCAAATATCCTATTTACTAAACATATTTATACCAAATGGGTCAACTATGAACAAATAACTTCAAATATATACCAAATGGGTCAAATATCCTATTTACTAAACATATTTATTCCAAACGGGTCAAATACTAACATTTAAACTACAAAGCGATACTTGTGTAAACATCGTTTGCGTAGGCGTAACTTGAGGAAGGCTTTCTTTCGGAAAAGGCATATGCCCAATCCCGCGAGTATGTCTGCGACGTCTACCCAACACCTCTTCAAATATAGCAACATTCAAACACCCCAAATAATATTAGTTTTAACCTACTTTAAACCCAACAAACAATCTCAAAAACATGAAAACTAAACACACACACATAAACAAATATATACCAACCTGATCCACCTGTTAGGAGCTGCTTCCTTCTCCTCCTTCTTCTTCGGCGATCCGTTGACGTTCAGTGTAATATCCGAAAATTTGAGAAACTCTAAAATAATAAATATGGATTTATTATATCTTATTTTCTTAAACAAGTTTTAGTTCATGTCGTGTAAGCAATCAATGTGCAACAACGTGAACCGAACAATGTTTTTTTTACCAAATTGTTACTTAATTATAATAACAATAATAATATAACAAGATAAATATGGTTGATATTGATAATTGAGAAATCATAATTCACATTGAATGTATTTACCTATTAATGGTTACATTTGTTGATGTAACCATTAAAATACTAGTAATTCATTAACGATCCGAAGAATTTCGATCTCCGACAATCAACAAGTCAACGAATCTTATAATGAAATTTTATATTAATAACTTTAATAATGAAATATAAATCCACGTATCAGTCGGGGACGACCTATCTTCCTTATATCGCTTTGATTCGCTAAACCCAAGGTACGGATTCTGTTTTCTTTTAATCATAGTATAACTTTCGTTTCCTTTCATGTGTACAAGTTTGTTAGTCATATCATCATACTGTAAAATTTATATCCGTTACTTTGTAGTACGGACTTACGTCTATGTTTATAGTCTGTTTGTCATCGTTTTATACGTATCATCGGTTCGTATTTGATTCGTTATTTGGGTCGGTGTGTATTTGTCAATTTGTTGGTAGTGTGTCATAGCATGCCATACCTCTAACTTGTACTCATGGTTGCATGTTCCAGTTAGTGTCATTTTTAGTTTGCCTGTAATTATTTACATGGGCTTAGCTTTTGTACCCTAGCACCCGAGCAGTTTGTTTTGACTTGTCGTTGGGGCTTCAACGACATGAACACTTTCCGTGACAGTGCGTAATCAAAATCACGGTGTCTCTAAATGGTCCCTTAGAGGCGTATGGATATATCCTAGATCTGTTTCTGATTTCTGACTTTTGATATATGTTTGAGTTTGTTTTGTGGAGATTGGAATAATGGGTGTACGCCACACTCACCATCTCATAGGTGCATGGACTAGCTATCTGTGTACTCCTCTGTTTAGGCTCGTGGGTGCTTCCGTTTGACGTGACATACTTTATTCATATGAATAGTCACGTAGTTTGATGTATTTATATGTTTTGATAAGTTTTTGATATTGTTCTTATATGCTTCGGTATGTGTCTGATTATGTTCCGGTCAAGTATCAGGTTTTCTGTCGGATTATGTTCATCAATTGTTTCGATATAAGTTTGGTTCCGAGTTCGAAATAGAGTTCGCTTGGTTTTTCGTATTCCCTTTCGTATGTTCACTTTGGTCTCAGTTCTTTTATGTCTTGCTTTTCCGCTGCGTTGAATTTACTTATACTGTTGATTCCTCAGTTACTGGGCAATTTTTGGCTCAGCTGTATTTTCTTTTGTTGTGTTGTCTTATTTGTTTCGCAGGTAATATGGGATATTGGGGAATCAGTGAAGAGCGTTAAAAGAAGTTGAACAAGCAGTATTCATTAATTTATTTCTACATCATAATAAATGGTAATTATGTTTTAATGTTATGGATTGGTTTTGGTTTTGATATCTGTAAGAGTGCACGTCAACCTGTCCGAGTTGGGGTGTGACAATTATGGTATCAGAGCAAAGGCTCTTTCCTATAGAAAACTTAAACTTAAAAAAAAAAAAAAAACCCTGTAAGTTAATGGGTAGACGCTGGGTTAGGATTTCATCTTTTGATTAATCGTCGTGCTCTTGAGTTTCTACTCTTTGACTTATCCGTTAGAGGCTTTTATGTCTTTAATTGCTACTTGCATATTCGATTCCTCACTTCCTCCCGTATAATCTGTTAGTCTATCGTCAGCATGGTTTCACTATTGAATTCTTGAATTAATCGAAACTTGATGGATGACACGATTGGAGTGATTATGTCACCTAGAGCACTCGACGACACGCTACAAGAGCATTGCCACTATATGTGCTTTAAAAAGTGTTTGACATTCGTTTTATATCCTAACATAATTAACATGCTTTAGTTATCATCTCGATGGTTCCTAGAACTATAGTAATTAATCATGATTCATTTAATTTCATTTCGTGTTTCCTTAAATTGTGTATGTCATTGAAATACATGACGAGAGAACCGTTAGGGCACCGTTGTAAGGTAATTGATGATTACGGGTCGCGAACGCAATCATGAATTACAGGTACATATGTGCGCTACTGGATTTTTGTTGTGTAGATTGGTGCCTATTCGAATCCGTTTACGTATGATATTAGATATGAGCGATTTTGTCCGATCATATACAAATCTTGATTCGTTTCCGTTCTCGTTTACTCATCATCTCGATAACCCAATAATTCGTTTAGTATTTGGTGTTGTTATACATTTATGCTATCTGAAATATGTTTCTTATTTGCTATATATAAATTTGCTTATTACCCACACTTCACAATTTTGAGGACAAAATTTTTTTAGGGGGGGGGGGGGGGGGGTAGAATTGTAATATCCGAAAAATTGAGAAACTCTAAAATAATAAATATTGATTTATTATATCTTATTTTCTTAAACAAGTTTTAGTTCATGTCGTGTAAGCAATCAATGTGCAACAACGTGAACCGAACAATGTTCTTTATCAAATTGTTACTTAATTATAATAACAATAATAATATAACAAGATAAATATGGTTGATATTGATAATTGATAAATCATAATTCACATTGAATGTATTTACCTATTAAGGTTTTGAACTAACTCTATTACTTCATCCGCCATGTCTGCCACTATTGTAGGTCAATGAATTTAATGTTTGACTAAATTATTTGAGAGCCCATATTTTTATATATTGAACCATCTACCTACTGTTTCCTCTCATGATAAACCCTAACCAACAAAACCACGAAGAACACCAAACCTTATTTATTACTTTCCGGTTATGACACTACCACACCTCAAGGCATAAATCGTAGCACCCTTAATCCAAGCTTCGCTATACCGACTGTCTCTTCTACGTCCATGCGGCACAATACCAGCGACCACCACCATTCTCCTCGAACGTCGGCCCATCGTTGGACCAGAACCAATCATCGCTGCCATTAGTCCCAACGAAACCATTCGTTGTCTCCATCTCCTGGCCCGTTTCCGATTAGTCGCACCAGCAGCTACCTGCCATCTGATTAATTCGACGTCTGATCCAGGTTAGCAAACCGAGCAGTCTTCCGTTTTAGAAACTTTATTGGAAGTCTAACTCATTTTGATTTTCGGAGATTTCAGACCATCTTGATAATTGAGTTTTGTTAAACTGTTGTCGGTCGAATGAATTTATGTTTATAGTTTTCAGCCAAATAGTTTGAATTTCACTAGGGTTAAACCATAAATATTTTGAGTTCATAACTATGTAAATCAAATCCTTCCTGACCCCTTTTGTTTTGGGGCTAGTCTTCCAAAATTTGGCCAAACTTCAACTTACGTACTTTTTATTTTATATTTTTGGGAGTGACTATGTTACAGCTTCGGATGATATGGTTTAAGTGTTCCATGTCATACACTCATGGGATTGGCTAAACTTTAATTGAGTAATAAACGTATGATAGCCAATATGATTGATAAATTTTTCTTCATGTCACGAACCTGAAGCCAAATTTAGGACTTGTCAAAAGTCAAAGCCAATATATATGAATACATTAGGATAACACAATTTCTTTACATTTGTTGATGTAACCATTAAAATACTAGTAATTCATTAGTGATCCGAAGAATTTCCATCTCTGACAATCAACAAGTCAACGAATCTTATAATGAACTTTTATATTAATAACTTTAATAATGAAATATAGATCCACGTATCAGTCGGGGACGACCTATCTTCCTTATATCGCTTTGATTCGCTAAACCCAAGGTACGGATTCTGTTTTCTTTTAATCATAGTATAACTTTCGTTTCCTTTCATGTGTACGGGTTTGTTAGTCGTATCATCATACTGTAAAATTTATATCCGTTACTTTATAGTACGGACTTACGTCTATGTTTAGAGTTTGTTTGTCATCGTTTTATACGTATCATCGGTTCGTATTTGATTCGTTATTTGGGTCGGTGTGTATTTGTCAATTTGTTGGTAGTGTGTCATAGCATGCCATACCTCTAACTTGTACTCATGGTTGCATTTTCCTGTTAGTGTCATTTTTAATTTGCCTGTAATTATTTACATGGGCTTAGCTTTTGTACTCTGGCACCTGAGCAGTTTGTTTTGACTTGTCGTTGGGGCGTCAGCGACATGAACACTTTCCGCGACAGTCCGTAATCAAAATCACGGCGTCTCTAAATGGTCCCTTAGAGGCGTATGGATATATCCTAGATCTGTTTCTGATTTCTGAATTCTGATATATGTTTGAGTTTGTTTTGTGGAGATTGGAATAATGGGTGTACGCCACACTCACCATATCATAGGTGCATGGACTAGCTATTTATGTACCCCTCTGTTTAGGCTCGTGGGTGCTTCCGTTTGACGTGACTTACTTTATTCATATGAATAGTCACGTAGTTTGATGTATGTATATGT
Source organism: Ambrosia trifida (assembly GCA_028751855.1). Lineage (NCBI taxonomy): Eukaryota > Viridiplantae > Streptophyta > Magnoliopsida > Asterales > Asteraceae > Ambrosia > Ambrosia trifida. The sequence goes on along the minus strand of CM054124.1, from coordinate 98,224,641 downwards.
TCTAATAAGTTTCTGATATTGTTCTTATATGCTTCGGTTTGTGTCTGATTATGTTCCGGTCAAGTATCAGGTTTTCCGTCGGATTATGTTCATCAATTGTTTCGATATAAGTTTGGTTTCGAGTTCGAAATAGAGTTCGCTTGGTTTTTCGTATTCCCTTTCGTATGTTCACTTCGGTCTCAGTGCTTTTATGTCTTGCTTTTCCGCTGCGTTGAATTTACTTGTACTGTTGATTCCTCCGTTACTGCGCAATTTTTGGCTCAGCCGTATTTTCTTTTGTTGTGTTGTCTTATTTGTTTCGCAGGTAATATGGGATATTGGGGAATCAGTGAAGAGCGTTAAAAGAAGTTGAACAAGCAGTATTTATTAATTTATTTCTACATCATAATAAATGGTAATTATGTTTTAATGTTATGGATTGGTTTTGGTTTTGATATCTGTAAGAGTGACATGTCAACCTGTCCGAGTTGGGGTGTGACATTCAGACTCAACCCGTGACTTTAACTTGTGCTGTATTTTACAAAAGTGATTTAATAGATTATAAATATATATAATAGATTATAAATAAATGCTTACATAATTCTCTTCATTCTGAGGGCTATCAAACGTCCCCTGCCTTCCTGTATGTCCAGTACGGTATGCTTCATACCGTTCCATGCCATGTTTAACATTAAAAGTTAAATTATAAGTTAAATAAACATTATTGTCTATGTATATGTGTGTGTGTATATACCTTTTTTGTAACAGTGAGTGGCAAAAGAGCTCGTTCCACCTCGGTATGTGTTCGCTTGTTTTTGGCAGGCGGCTTTGTTTATTTCAGAGTTCTTCTTATGCTCTGGACTGCAGAAGTGATCAACAGCTCGAAGCCAGTTTTCTGGTTTCATACCCTTGGGCGGATTTTGCCTTGCTAACTCCACATCCCCATCATCTCCCAACACCCGCAAATAATGATCCTTTGCTTGGTGTTTGCGGTCGCTGTACCGCTTTCTGAAAACCGTCATAACGCCTCCTTGTTTTCTTAGCGGCATGGATATCTTCATCAACAGCCTCCAAGTTGAAGTAACTCTAATAATTAAATAAAACAAGCTAGTCAGATAGAAAAAAATCAACAAATAACATATAGAATATATATTTACAAATCACTAACCTTTAAAAACTCAAATAACTTGTTTTGATGAGTCTCAGAAACATTATCCCAACCTTTCACATCCAACGGGATCTCACGTCATATATACATAAACGCCTCGCAGGAGAAGAAGCCACCAAGTGTGCCTACAGGCATGTTGGTGGCGGCATCATCAAATGGAATCTCTACCTTGCCTTTCTTAAGTGTTTTTCTTAGGCCAAGGTTTTTTTCCGGGCCCCGTGTTCTCCTACGAGGAGCTGCATTTAGAGTTAAAAATAATTAGTCACATTATTAGAATTGAAAAAGAAGTAAAAATAGTAAACAGTAAAGAACTGTAAGACTTACCACCATCTTCCTGGTGGTTGTGCCACCAATCATCACCGCCTGGTGGCGGTGGTGTCGCCCTTGCACCATCTCTGCCGTGGCCCATAACAACGGCCACCAAATAAACAAACAAAAACCAAATCGAACTCATAACATCCTGCAAAAAGGAAATAAAAATTATTAGTCACATTATTATATGTAAGTCCTGTAATTAGAAATAAAACTTATTAGTCACATTATTATTATTATTATTATTATTATTATTATTATTATTATTATTATTATTATTATTATTATTATTATATGTAATAAATGAAGTATAAATAGTAGACATTGATTTATTATAATAAATACATGAAATCATCAACAATTACTGTTTTTTAATCAGACTAGATGTCGTCATAATCTGGATCGTCCTCGTCGTAATATGTCCTAACATCAGCAACTTCACTGTCGTCATTGCTTGGGGCATCAACTTCCATTGCATTCTCACCTGGAGTAGCATGTGGTGGTCTATCCTAAATTTGCCGGTGAGTATAACCGGCCAAGTGCTATGAGTCGAGCTTTTGATGCCGTAAGGATTAAAACCGTCAGCTGCAAGCCGTATGCGAACATTTCGGGGTTCACTCGAGAAGTTAGGGTACCTTAGATCAAAGTCCTTCCATGAAGATCCATCAACTGGATGACGCATAATACCATCTTCTGATCGTCCGGTACTGTGCCATATCATATCTTTTGCTGTATGCCTTGAGCCATACAAGCGTCGTAGTCTGGGGGTCAAAGGAAAGTATCGTAACACCTTGTGAGATACCTTCTTGCCACTTGTGTCTTTATTTACCCACCAACTCTCATTACAAACAGGACAGTTCTGCAGTGACTGATGTTCTTTCCAGAAGAGAGCACAGTCCCATTTACACACGTCTATCTTCTCATATCCCAAACCAGTCTTCATTAATATCTTTTTGGCTTTGTAATGCGAAGGGGGGGGGGGACCTTGTTACCTGCTGGAAGTACAGACTGGAAAAACCCGAGAAGCTCATCAAACGAATTATTAGTCCATTTGTGTATACATTGTACACGTAATTTGATACAAGGATTTATTATACTCGTTGATACAAAGATTCAATCACATGGTTATGTTGCATTATTTGTTTTACATGTGTGGTTATAGTCATAGAAGGACACAAAACCCTAATGTAAGGTAACTTGGTGATTGCGGTCCGGAACGTAATCATGAATTTACAGGTGCATTAAGGTGGTGTGAAATTCTATTAGGGTTTTTGGTAAGAAACCCAGTACGTTTTTTTAAGTATCAGAGGTGTGGTGGGTTAGCTGCGGTACACCTTGTATTTAAACATTAATGATACGTAAAAAAATGAGACCGAGGGATGGATCATTAACAAACCCTAGTTATTTGACAGTCTATTTAACCTAGATGGTCATCTTGTGCATTCTTGAAACCTACACTTTAGTGCTCCATAGGACCCCTATCTCAGACCAATATTACTCAAAACCTGGATCATGTTGCCCTTAAACTTTTACCACGGACACCTTAGCTTGTACCAAACATCCTCACCTACTCCCAATAGCTTCTCTAAAACCAACTTCGGGACGAAGTTTCTAAAAGTAGGGGAGACTGTAACCTTCGTAATTATATATTTCTTTTGTTTTTATTATCTTGAAATATATATATATATATATAATAAATCTCCGTTCGTCCGTTTTGACATTTTCCTACGTCAAACTATTTTATCACGCTATTAATATATATTAGTCTTATACTTAAGCAAATAATATTATCTAAATCTTAATAAAAATGGCGTTAAATATATATATATATATATATATATATATATATATATATATATATAGGGTAATGATAATGTGGAAACACACTCTTATAGTGAAAACTCTGGAAACTCTGACTTCCCAATTTTTTTTATTTTTGAAAAAATTAGGGCATGTAATGTACATGATTTTAAGCATTTTTGGCCAAAAAAATCAAAAAAAACGCCGAGCACTTTTTTTTTTAAAAAAAAAATAAATTTTCGACTAACACATGTTAAGCCAAACTAACACGTGTTACCCATTTTTTACCCGAAGACGGTTTTTATTTTTAAAAAAAAACGGCTCGGCGCTTTTTTCGATTTTTTTGGCCAAAAATGCTTAAAATCATGTATGTTACATACCCTAAATTTTTCATAGAAAAAAAAAAGTCGGGAAGTTAGAGTTTGATAGAGTTTCCAAGGTTTTCACTATAACAAGGGTTTCCAATATAACCTTATACTATATATATATATATATATATATATATATATATATATATATATATATATATATATATATATCGCCCAAACAGGATTCGAACCCGGGCATCAAGCCGGGTCGAGCCTCAACCACACAACAAATCACCACCACACCACTTAGATGGTTTGTGTTTTGAGACAACTTTGATAATATCTAACCCATTTCCCTCACTTGAGCCTGGTCAATCAGACAGACAAAACCAAGGTCAACCAACATAAAACCTTTAAATTTGCGCATCATTGAACTGAATTTGGAAACAATATTAATTGATTTTGATCAAGAATCATCTAATCGGCCATTAACACTGTTTAAAATCGAATAATGTAATTCTTATAATTCCTTTATTAATAAAATTTATAAAAAAAATCCTTTTATTTAACAAAACGATTGATAAAAACTCTACAAAAATTATTTTGGACTTATAAATTAATAAACTTTATAAAAAAAATTTATTTTAGGTAAAATATTAACTAAATACTTTTAATCTTTTTATTTTGTTTTAATCATAATAAATTCACAATAAATCTATTTTTCATCATTTTTGCATCAAAATTTCACATAAATTTTTTTTTTTTCATTTAGATCAGAAATATAATTTTATAATCTGAAATTTATGATTTTTAATATTTTTAGATATTAATACCATATTTTGACAAATAAATTATAATGTATTATATATTCATTAATTAAGAAAATAATTTTATAAAAATTATTTTCACATTATAACATTTTAGTACAACTACCTTTGATCAAGATCTTACAAAAATTCTTCTTATTTATTTATTTTCTCAAATTCTTTAGAATACCAATAGATTAAAAAACTTAGACTTTCCCAACACTTATTTTATTGCCTTGAACTTAGGGTAATACTTGGAAACGTTTGTGCCACATTTAAACTATTTCAAAGGATTTAACACTTGTGCTAAGGTGAGTTTACATAGCCCTTTTTTTACTATTTTACAATTTTTGGGGTAAAACATGTTACATTTTCAAATGCAATTCAACATAAGTGCCTATGTGTGATTTCTATGTTGCATTATGTCTTAAACAATACTTTGGTAAACACAATTAGACTCGCGTAATCATTAACTCCTTACAAGCCGACGATACACAATGATAGATCTATTGGATTGACAACCCCACCCGGATACGTGTACCTCCAGTATGGGTAACGTAGGTGATTGTTATCGAACACATAAACACAAACGAGTGAACCATATGCGTATGGGATGGACCACAATAATCATGTCACAAGGGTTGATTTGCAAACGATTTATCTGGTAGTTTTGTTTTCATATATGGACTAGATTTGCCATGACACCATAATTGTACAAGTTTTATTCTCATGATACAATTTTCAAACCTATGTAATTCTCACCAACTTTTGTTGACCCAAAATATTTTCAAACTTAACATGTTTCAGGTTCTAGCTTTGCTTGAAGATTAGAGTTAATGCTTGAAGATTTATATTTGGTGTTTCTCATTTGATGTACAAATTCCTTTTAGAACAATTGTATGTAATTCATTTAATTAATTATTGAAACTTATTATTTACCATGAGCTACTGAACAATCATCAATACGTGACATCCCGATGTTTTCGCCATCGGCTGGGGTGTTACAGTTTGGTATCAGAGCCTTGGGTATAGAGAATTAGGTTATTAGAAAAATAATCTAGTCTATAACCTTAGGATTTTAACTAGTATTTGCTCCTCTTACTTGCAACTCTACTTGTTTCTATTTTCTATCTCCATCCTACTTCTTATCCCTACCTAACCCTGACAAGATGATTACTCTCCATCACTGGATCTACCCCTAGACTAATAGCACAGAATTCTCAGGTCCTAACCTAAACTGCCTTGATGATCTCGTCGAAGTCCTAGATTTTAATAACGAACACGTGCAATTTGGAAGGGTGAACGCCTGTATTTTGAGTTTTCTGTCTAGGACTGGCATTGCGCATATATCCCAATCAGACGAGGGACCCGGATGCCTACGTTGGAATTCTCGGGATGAGTTTTCACGTATAGGCTAAAGCATGTCTTCACTATGTTATTAGAATCTGGAAGTTTTGATAAGTCAACGTTTTCGTTTATTTGTTAGGATTGACGAATAAATGATTATACTCCTCGTGTTTCCCTTGTTGAAAATGCTCCACTCTCATTAAAACCTAAGCTTTACATCTCAAAATTATACAGTTTAAATCCATTACTTATATAGTCTACTTATCAGCCCAATTTCATGATCATATGTGGATTTCACAATCACACTCCACCTTACTACTTTACAGTATTAGCCACATGTTTGATTATTTTCAACACTCTACCCAAATCATATTATTGTAACACCCCAACCGATGGCGGAAACATCGGGATGTCACGTATTGATGATTGTTCAGTAGCTCATGGTGAATAATAAATTTCATTAAATGATTTAAATAAATTACATACAATTGTTCTAAGAATTTGTACATCACAAGTTGAAAATACTAGCTATACATCTTCAAGCATTAACTCAAATCTTCATGCAAGTATAACCTGAAACATGTTAAGTTTGAAAATATTTTGGGTCAACAAAAGTTGGTGAGAATTACATAGGTTTTTGGAATATGATAGATAATAATAGTTTGTACAACAATCACAGTTGTATGATGATAAAGTATGATTCCGACATGTAACAATGCGTCTTTGTACAATCAAACCTTGTGTCGACTGAGGACTAACTCGCAAGTTAGTTAAATGTTGTTACTGTTATCGATCATCCCTGAATTTATGCGGGGGGATGGGTTTGTCAGACCTATAGCGCTATAATCTAAACAGGCGGCTTGATCAATGTTAATGATTGTACTGTGTTTTTTTTTGTTACAGTCAAATGATAGAATGAGTAAATGATAGTGTAATTGAATCACAAGTTTCAACAATGTAAGAATGAGTAAATGATAGTGTATAAAATGTTTAAACATGTTTCACCCCAAAAATGTAAAACAGAAAAAGGGGCTATGTAAACTCACCTTAGCAAAATGTCATGTCTCGTGAAAATAGAATATGTGTTGCCCAACGATGCCGAGTATTACCCTATAATTAAGGTAATAAATATGTCTAAGTCTTTCTAGTCTACAAATATATTCTAGGGTTTCGAATTGGGGATAAGTGTTCGTTTGATTAATAAATAAAATGTTTAATAATTAAGAGAAATTTGATAAATAAATAAACAAAAGTCTTTTTTGTAAATTTTAAACTAAAGATGGTCACAATATAAAGTTTTAAGTATGAAAATAATTTTTATAAAATTATTTTCTTTAAAAAATAGAATATTAAATCTATTTATTTCAATTCGTCAAAATATAACTTTAATATTTAAAAATATTAAAATTAAAGAATTTTTAAATTAAAAATTGTATTTCTGTTCTAAATAAATAGAAATAATTTATATAAAATTTTGGTGCAAAAATATTGAAAAATGAATTTATTATGATTTATTTATGATTAAAATAACCAAAAATTGATTAAAAATATTAAATAAATGATTTTTCGAAAATAAAAATCATTTCAGAAATGTTTAATGTTTTATAAACTCAGAATAATTTTTGTGGAAATTTATATAACCGTTTCGATATTTTTATAGAATTTTATAATTATAATATAATAAACTTGAAATATTTATTATATATAATAAATAAATGATTTTTGGAAAACTAAAAATTGTATGATAAACTTTTCTATTAGAATATCATAAAATAATTTTTGTAGAATTTATAACGCGTTTTTAGTATTTTAAAACTATTTTTAAAAGTTTAAAGATTAAGTATATAAATAAAGGAGTTTAAAAAAAAAATATCTGCTACTGGGAGGGTTCGAACCCGGGCCTCTGGCCGGTTCGTGTTTAGAGTCACAAGCCCAGACCATCTGGTCTGGACCCTGAGAACATGATTATTTGATTTTCAATTAATTATAAAGGTTTCTAGGATTAAGTCATAAAATGCTTAGAAAAAAAAGGATGTAGAGACGGGATTCGAACCCACGTCTACCACAGATTCGTTGCTTAACAAGTATGGATTTACCAACTGATCCATAGGTCAGTTGGTGATAAATTCTATTCTGCTTTAAATATATGCGATGATCTGCAGAAGCCTTTATCCCCAAATCAGCAAGAACATGAACCCTAATTATCTAATCTTGCCAATTAGCAACCAATAGCCCCTGAATCATTGGGGCTATTGTTCGCACAGTGCTGAAAAACAAAACCAATGATTCAATTGGTACTTACAACGCGTATAGATTGATGCACGATTCAGTCAACGAACAAAAGTCAACTGAGCTTGTTTCTTCGACTTTGAGCGATTGTGTGTAAAATTAGGGAGAGGGGTTTTGATAATCGGCATCTTTAGGTTGTTTAGGATGTTTCAATTTATAGTATTACATGTTCCCTCACGAATTGGAAAGTTTGACTATCCGATTAAATGTGACGCATCAATTAGCTCGTTTTAAGGCATGATTGCTTGTGATTGTTGACTGGAAATGACGCGGATGAACGATGTTTACCAAGATTAATACACGATTAAGCCAAAAATAGATCCTAGGCGCGTAATTTAGCATTCAATTGAGAAAGTCAACTGGGTGTTTGACTTTTCGTGGCTTGACTTGAATGAAATGCAGGTTTCTTATAAATATTCATCAAATCAGTTCTGAATCAATAATCATAGCTCAGCCTAGTGGTGTGTGTGTGTGATAAATCCAAACCGGTCCTGATCTTGGGTTCGACTCTTGTACCAGACATTATTATTATTTATTTATTTTGTGCTGTAGAGAAGGAGGGGGTGGGGTAGGCCTGCTGATGGGCTTAGGGATTGGGTTATATTATTGGGTTAGTATAGATTGGTTAGTATATAGGTTTGGTTATGGTAGTTTTTAAACTAAAACTTAATAAACTTTGACATTTTTTTTATATAAACTCTGAAATACTATATGTATTTATATACATATACACATTATTATTATTATTATTATTATTATTATTACTATTATTATTATTATTATTATTATAAATGTTTTGAAATATATAAGGTTTAGACATTGTTATTTTTTAAGCAAAGTGGTGATTTTACTAGTTTAATAATTAGAAAAAAAAACACGTGATGTTACAATTATTGCCTTTTTGAACATGTTACATATTTTTAAACTGTAATCTCATAACTTGGGTATACCTTAGCACAACACTAAAGATTTCTTAATATTGTCAAATTTTCATCACCTATAAACTATGGAAAATACATATTTTTTGTCAAAAGATGTCCTCAAACTTAATTTCTAAATTCAAATGTTTATTTATTAGCATAACAAAGGAATTTCGATATAATGTCACCTTGATCTATAAAACCTAATGTTGTGTTTAAAATCTTTGACTAACTGAAATATTATGATCTAAAGCCACTTAGTTTGTACTATTTAAGAACTTTTGTTTTATATACAAAACCAGTTTTAAAAAGAAAAATAATAAAATCTTTCCATCCGCATGAACAAAATTTAGTCTCCAAATTCCCCATTGATTTCTCAACTTGTTCGAACTTTTACAATTTTTGGTAACTACCACAATCATGTTTTCTCATACGCTTGATTTTCATATTTGATTCAAATTCCACGATTCATGCTGCTACATAATCTCCTTAGTACTTGTGTCTCTTTGAAAACATATGAAATAAACCCTTTAATTACTATTTTCATGTTCACTATCTTCCATAATATTGATGATTCTTTGAGTTCTTCATCATCCTCTCAAGAACTAAATTCATATTCTTTATCTTCTTGAACATGAACTTAATCCCTATGATAACTAAACTATTGAAACTTGATTGTTTGTTGCATAAAACTTGATTCTTAGTGATACAAGAAGATTTGATTATCAGTATTATCTTTGAACGTCTGATTATATGTGATACCTGTAAACTATATGCTATACTAGTAAAACAACATCTAGACTTAGTAACATCATCTAGGGCAACTCAATTACAAATTGCATGCTATAGCTGTTGTTTGTCACATTTACAACCTTACTTACATGTGTGTATTTTCAATTGGCAACTTATATGTTAAACTACAAAAATAATTATAACAAATATCCACTTAACAACTGGTAGAGGATGAAGTACATGCTCAACAGTTGGTTGAGTACCTAATAACTTGCTCAACGATTGGTAGAGGTCATCATGCCTACTCAACAGTCGGTAGAGGTTCGGTAGAGGTTCTAATAACCTGCTCAACGACTGGTAGAGGTCATCATACCTACTCAACAGTCGGTAGAGGTTCTAATAACCTGCCCAATGACTGGTAGAGGCCATCGCACCTGCTCAACAGTTGGACCCATTTTTGGATACATTGTACACGTAATTTGATACAAGGATTTATAATACTCATTGATACAAAGATTAAATCACAAGGTTATTTTGCATTGTTTATTTTACATGTGTGTTTAGAGTCATAGAAGGACACAAAACCCAAATGTAAGGTAAATTGGTGATTGTGGTCCCGAACGTAATCATGAATTTAATGGTGCATTAAGGTGGTGTGAAATTCTATTAGGGATTTTGGTAAGAAACCCAATACGTTTTTTTTGAAGTATCAGAGGTGTGGTGGGTTAGCTGTGGTACACCCTGTATATAAACAATAATGATACGTCCAAAAATGAGACTGGGGGATGGATCATTAACAAACCCTAGTTATTTGACAGTCTATTTAACCTAGATGGTCATCTTGTGCATTCTTGAAACCTACAGTTTAGTGCTCCATAGGACCCCTATCTCAAACCAATATTACTCAAAACCTTGATCATGTCGCCCTTAAACTTTTACCATGGACACCTTAGCTTGTACCAAACACCCTCACCTACTCCCAATAGCTTCTCCAAAACCAACTTCGGGACAAAGTTTCTAAAAGTAGGGGAGACTGTAACCTTTGTAATTATATTTTTCTTTTGTTTTTATTATCTTGAATATATATATATATATATATATATAATAAATCTCTGTTCGTCCGTTTTGACATTTTCCTACGTCAAACTATTTTATCACGATATTAATATATATTAGTCTTATACTTAAACAAATAATATTATCTAAATCTTAATAAAAATGGTGTTAGTATATATATATATATATATATATTTCGCCAAAACAGGATTCGAACCCTGGCATCAAGCCGGGTCGAGCCTCAACCACACAACAATCACCACCACACCACTTAGATGGTTTGTGTTTTGAGACAACTTTGATAATATCTAACCCATTTCCCCTCACTTTAGCCTGGTCAATCAGAAAGTCAAAACCAGGGTCAACCAACATAAAACCTTCAAATTTGCGCATCATTGAACTGAATTTGGAAACAATATTAATTGATTTTGATCACGAATCATCTAATCAGCCATTAACATGTTTTAATTCGCTATAAACATGCCAATTTTAAGCATAATAAACGCGTTTGTGATTTGAGCATGGTCAACTTACCTAATCAGTCGATACCAATTCTAATCTATAAATTGAACCCATTTTCTTGGCCTAAAGACACCGAAAAACTATTCCCCTACTTTAAATTTCACGCACAAATAACCTGTTATTCGAATTTTTTTGAGTTTTATCGTGATACTTGAGGTCGCGTTTCACATAGATCGAGTTTAGCAATCTCCATTCCTTGTTCCTGTAAGTATATCGGCCCTTTATCATCCTTAACCCCATGATTAGTCGGTCAATAATAATGTTTATAATTAGATTATATTTCTAGGGTTTCTTATGTTTTTATTTGGGGAAGATGACACAAGTTGTTATTTGTTTAAAAGATTTTTGAAATAAAAACAAACACCAACAAGCTACATAGTCCAGGTGGCTCCCTTGGTTGTGTTAAGATTCAAACCGGCTGGGGACCTTGGTTCGAGTCCCACAGCCACCATCTTTAAAAAAAAAACAAGTTTTTATTATATATAAAAACCGGTTGTAACCAGGAGTCGAACTCATGGTCTCTTGCTTTCTAAGCCTTATAATCACAAGCAGGTCTGGACCCTGAGAATGTTAACAATCCAGATTGAGTTATATCTAAACACTATTTAAAATCGAATAATGTAATTCTTATAATTCCTTTATTAATCAAATTTATAAAAAAATCCTTTTATTTAACAAAACGATTGATAAAAATTCTACAAAAAGATTTTGGACTTATAAATTAATAAACTTTATAAAACAAAATTTTATTTTCAGTAAAAGATTAATTAAATATTTTTAATCATTTTATTTTGTTTTAATCATAATAAATTCACAATAAATCCATTTTCATCATTTTTGCATCAAAATTTCACATAAATTATTTTTATTCATTTAGATCAGAAATATAATTTTATAATTTGAAATTTAATAATTTTAATATTTTTAGATATTTATACCATATTTTGACAAATAAATTATAATGTATTATATATTCATTAATTACGAAAATAATTTTATAAAAATTATTTTCACATTATAACATTTTAGTACAACTACCTTTGATCAAGATCTTACAAAAATTCTTCTTATTTATTTATTTTCTCAAATTCTTTATTTATTATTTAATTAACTATTAAATTAAATTAACTATATAACAATTGTTGATCCCGAAATTAGGAACCCTAGAATACCAATAGACTAGAAAACTTAGACTTTCCCAATACTTATTTTATTGTCTTGAACTTAGGGTAATACTTGGAAACGTTTGTGCCACATTTAAACTATTTCAAAGGATTCAACACTTGTGCTAAGGTGAGTTTACATAGCCCCTCACTACTACAAAATATACCTTCATTGACACACGAACAATGACACACACTCTTTTTATGACACTCAAAAGTGTGTGTCATAAAAAAAATGTCATGTTTTATGAAATCTAATAAATTTATGACATATTTTTTTGTGTGTCAATAATTTTATGTCAGCCAACAAAAAAAACATGACACAAGAAAAGTTGTGTGTCATGCTTTTGTGTTCCCAAAATCTATATTCCCTCCCATATATCCCGCCTATATTTCAAAAATCAATAGTAGAAAACCCCCCCCCCCCCTCTCTCTCTCTCTCTCTCTCAACCCTCTATGTTATTCTCTTCCCCAACCCTCTGCTTCTAACCCATTTTATAAACCTTTCAACTCCAACCCCAACCTTTGCTTATTACCATTCGATTTCCTTGCCTAGGATTTTTCCTTTCTTTCTTCCTCTATACTTATTTATCCATCGATCTAGGTTTTATTTTTAATATAATTGCAAAATGGTTCTTTGATTTAATTTAATAATATATATATTTAACAGAAAGGAGGCAAGTGGAGGGTGGTGACAATGGGTTGTGGCTTCGAGTCGACGACAAAGGTGTCGTTTATTGGCAACTGCGGTGGTCCAAGGTAGGTCGTGAAGATGGAGGCGGCAGTGGAGTGTTGTAAGTTATTGTTGTTCTGATTTAAGGTATTCTTTTTCGTATTTTTATTCAAATATTTTGTCATTGTTACTTTTGTTTAATGTGTTGTTTGGTTTTTGGTTTGTACTGTGCTGCTTTTTTCTTTTTTAGGCCTTTTGCTGTTTGTGGTTGATGTAATGTCCAATGAAGTTGATGTGGTGTTTGGTTCTTGCTTAGTGTCCTGTTTTTTGAAAAGTGCCTATCGGTTGCTCAATGAAATGCAGTTGTGTTGTGTTGATTTTTTAGGCTTTTTGCTGTTTGTGGTCGGTGTAATGTCCAATGAAGTTGATGTGGTGTTTGGCTTTTGCTTGGTGTCATGTTGGTTGAAAAGGTTTAAAAGATCATGTGTTGCTCCATGAAATTCCAGCAGTGATGTTTTTTTTTAAGTTTTGGCTTGCTTTTTGTTGTTATAACAGATATGAATTCGTGTGAAGTATTGTTGTTATATTGTTTCTAGAGAAAACATTTTGTTTCTCCGTGCTTTGTGGGGTGTTATGTTGTAACATTTCGTATTTAACTATTTATACGTTACGGATTAAAACGACAAGCCCTATTATTTTTGGTGATATTTTGAACCCCTATACAATGATAATTACTCATACATATACATATATATATATATATATATAGATTTATAATAAAAATAATAATAATAATAATAATAATAATAATAATAATAATAATAAGTTATACAAAACTAACACAATTAAATCCTGCCTCTCGTCCCTGGCCCATTAGATCAGCCCACAGGATCCATACCCGGCCCAAGGCCCAAACCCGGCCCAGCACCCACTCCCCCTCATCCCTTATATGTGTAAAAAATAATTATGGTCGGGCCGGGGATCGAACCCTCGTCCCCAGCCGATCTGATACCACAAACAACACTACCACTGCACCACAGCAGCTTTTGTGTTAGAACTTAGAATCTCTTTAATTTTAAAGGCTTTTTAACCTGCTTCCTTTCTTCTCTTCGACGTGCAGCAGCAGCAGCAGATAGTTATCTATTTTTTTTCTTCTTTCTTCTTTTCTTTTTGTTGTTGACCAAACCTAATCATCATAATGACTCGTAATTTCTTTAAAAATGGAATGGGACCATGATTGCCGGCCTAATGTTCATCAATTACCCGAACAATTTCAATCAATTTGACCAAATTGATTGATATCACGCGTTTGTTTTTAAAAACCAAGTCAAACTTACCAATTTATCGAACCAGACGATTGCACTATAAATTGATCATCCTCAAAGCATTACAACTCGCTCATAATCTTTTCTCAACCCCCAATTGTCTTCAAAACATTCTGATTTGTGCCTCACGAATTCACAGTTGACTTTTATATTTGACTGGCCAATCGTATACGAATCAGCATTGTAAGTTACATTTTTTTGTGGGTTTTAATCTCCGGCATTCACACATCAAAAGCCCTAAGATCAATTGAGCCATTGATGTGTGAATCAACCTATTGCAGAATCTAGGGCTCGAAGGGTTGATTTGGGGATAAACTCCATTTTACGTAGTGTATATATTTTAAATATAACTAAATTAATCACAACCACTGGTCTGGACCAAGTGGTTGTGACTGAGGGTTGCTTCGTGAGCCACCCGGGTTCGAATCCCGGCATGGCATTTTTTTTTTGTTCTTTTTTTCTCATTTATCCTTTTAAAATCAAATACTTATATATAATTTTATAAATTCGTTTTAATTATCAAAATCCTTTTATAAATTCTACAAAAAATTATATTATGTTAAACTGATGAAAAAGTTCAACACCCAATTTTTAACTTTCAAAAATTTATTTATTCAATATATATAATAAATAAATCAAGTTTATTCCATTTTATTTATAAAAATCCATTAAAATATCAAAATGATCTTTTAAATTTCCACAAAAATTATCCTAAGTTTTTATAACATTAAACTTTTCAGAAATGATTTTTATTTCTGAAAAATCATTTATTTAGTATTTTTAATCAATTTTTGTTAGATTTAATCATAATTAAATCATAATAAATCCAATTTTTATTATTTTTGCACCAAAATTTTATACAATTTATTTTTAAATATTTAGAACAGAAATATGATTTTTAATATAATAATTCTTTAATTTTTGTGTTTTTAAAAATTAAAGTTAAATTTTGGCAATTTGTAATAAATAGATTTAAAAATCTATTTTAAAAGAAATAATTTTATAAAAATTATTATACTTCAAACACATTATTGTGAGCATTCTAAATTCAAATTTTATAAAAAGGCTTTCTTTTATTTAATTATCAAATTTCCCTTTATTTAATTAACATTTTATTTTAAATTCAACAATTGGATATCCCAAAATTCGAAGCCCTAGAAACTTATACATTTATAGACTTGGTAGACTTAGACATATATATTACCTCATTATAGGGTGATACTTGATACATTGGGCAACACACTATTTTTCAAGAGATAACGTTTTGCTAAGGTGAGTTTACATAGCCCCTTTTTCTCT
This sequence comes from Ambrosia trifida, assembly GCA_028751855.1. Lineage (NCBI taxonomy): Eukaryota > Viridiplantae > Streptophyta > Magnoliopsida > Asterales > Asteraceae > Ambrosia > Ambrosia trifida. The sequence goes on along the minus strand of CM054124.1, from coordinate 98,208,942 downwards.
TTTACATTTTTGGGGTGAAACATGTTTAAACATTTTATACTATCATTTACTCATATTACTTGTGATTCAATTACAACATCATTCTATCATTTGACTGTAACAAAAAGACACAGTACAATCATTAACAATGATCAAGCCGCCTGTTTAGATTATAGCGCTATAGGTCTGACAAACCCATCCCCCGCATAGACTCAGGGATGATCGATAACAGTAATAACATTTAACTAACTTGCGAGTTAGTCATCAGTCGACACAAGGTTTGGTTGTACAAAGACGCACTGTTGCATGTCGGTATCATACTCTATCATCGTACAACCCTGAGTGTTGTACAAACTATTGTTATCAACTATTTCTCAAAAACCTATGTAATTCTCACCAACAATTGTTGACCCAAGATATTTTCAACTTAACATGTTTCAGGTTCTACTGCTTGAGGATTTGCTTGAAGATATGTGCATAGTCTTATTAAATTTGATGTACGAATTCTGGTAGAATCATTGTATGTAAATTATTTAAATCATTTAATGAAATCATTATTCACCATGAGCTACTGAACAATCATCAATACGTGGCACCCCGATGTTTCCGCCATCGGTTGGGGTGTTACAGATTGGTATCAGAGCCATGGTTATAGGGAATTAGGTTATTAGAGAAATAATCTAGTCTATAACCATAGGATTTAACCAGTACTTGCTTCTTTTGTTTGCTACTCTCTATCTCCCTCCTATTTCATATCCCTACTTTCATCCCTACAAGAAGGTTGCTCTCCATCACTGGATTCACTCTTAGACTAATAAGGCAAAATCCTCAGGTTTAACCTGGACCACCTTGAGATCTCGTCGAAGTTCTAGATTTTAATAACGAACACGTGCAATCTGGAAGGGTGAACGCCTGTATTCTGAGTCTTCTGTCTAGGCTGGCATTGCGCATATATCCCAATCAGACGAGGGACCCGGATGCCTACCTGGGAATTCTCGGGATGAGTGTTCACTTATAGGCTAAAGCATGTCTTCATATGTTATTAGAATTGAGAATCTTTGATAAGTCAACGTTTTCGTTTATTCGTTTTAATTAATGAATAAATGATTACACTCCTTATATAAACTCATTCATTTCATTGTGTCTATTACAGATCATGCCTACACGTCGCAGCACTCGCAACAGCAATGGTGGGAACCACGAAGAAGGTGGTGACAACCATAACCATGACCAAGTTCCTAACCACAACAACAATGGTGTCGATGCTCAACTGGCTGCGATCATTTCTCAACAAATGGCGCAGCAAATCGCAACTCTGGTTCCCAATTTACTCGCTCAGGTCATCCAAATGAACGGCAACGGGAATGGTCACGGTAACGGGAACGGGAACGGCAATGGCAATGGTAATGGACCCCAAGCCTGCACCCTTAAGCATTTCAACTCTTGTAACCCTCCAAAGTTTAGTGGTGAAGAAGGAGCTACAGGACTCCTCCAATGGTTTGAGGGTATTGAGAATACCTTCATCAACAGTGAGTGCCCCGACAACTTTAAGGTCCTTTATGCCATGAGTGTTCTTCACAAACGAGCACTCACTTGGTGGAATGAAGAAAAACGTACTCGTGGGGCCGAAGTTGCTCTTGCTATGACATGGGACCAAGTCAAGGAGGTCATGAAGGAAGAGTTTTGTCCTCGCAATGAAGTTAAGAAGCTTGAGGATGAGTTCCACACCTTAGTTCAAGATAGTGGGGAAAACCTTGCCTACAACACCCGCTTTCACGAGCTTAGCTTATTGTTACCCCACAATGTCACACCACGACAATGGCGGAAACACGTGGCGCGACGGTTCAAAAGCATAAAGTCAAGGTTATTGCTAAACACAAGTAATTTAAGAAAATGGGTCATTTATTATGACGTCAAATCTTGTTCAAACATTACACAAAAGTTAATTGTTTTTAAGATAATCATAGAGGTTTCTCATATATATCCCAAATGCCTTGGGAAATAAAAGTGAAACCCCGCAAAAGTTCGACGTCGCATTGGAGGATTCCTTGACCCAGCTTGCCCGGTGCTCCTTCATCTAGTTACCTGAAAGATATGTTTAAAAGTTTCGTCAATATAAAATATATTGGTGAGTTCACAGGTTTTTAGTTTCCAAAACTTGATTACTTGGGAAATACCATGTTATGACAATGTATAGGAGTTGCAAATTCCTATAACTCTACTTGAGACTATAATCAAACCAAGACATATAATAATTGTGCCCCGCTCCAAGTCGTTACTCGGTTTCCCACGACTTAAGTTCAGAATATATGCACCCCAGGCATAACCTAATGCATAATCGACGCTATCGATTAGGGGTGGGCCTTGTCAGGCACCAATAGTACTATTCAAATATTCCACCGGTTTCATTTCCCTGAACAAATGATTATAGAGGCGAGGACTCAACCCCGAGTGGCGGTCACACCTCAAGTAATAAACCCGTCAAACATTTTCCCTAACATATCTTTCCCCCGAAAAACGTAAAAATAGTTTAAAATGGGGCCGTGAAACTCACCTGAAACTCTGTCTGGATTACTTAGGCGGATAGCAAGGATGGTCTCGCACCTACAAACGTCCTAGACGTATAAGTCACTATTCCTATAGTGCATGTGCCTTGGCAAGTTGTACACCCAACTCCCGACCACAAGTTATTCCAAATCCCGTTTAATTAAGCGCGTATCCTAGGTTTCGTTGGCGTTACATTACCCTTTGTGTTACAAGTTATATATTACTCTTGTTAATATTTCCATAACTTGTATCTTATTATCATCGACTCGACTTCACTTAACATATAATTATCTTCCCATTTAAATAATTATACTTAAGATCGCATCGCTCGATATAATATATATTTCAATGCTCGACCCGACTCACTTTGCCACACATTTGTTTTCCCATTTAAACAAATATGCTAAGATCTTGTCGTTCGATTGTATATTCTTAACGTCCGATTCAACTCACCATACCGTATATTTATTTTCCCATTCAAATAAATATACTAGGGTCTCGTTGGTACGGCATACACGTATATATATATATCTTTGTCTTCTCGTCGCGGCTTTCCTTCCCACATATCTACTTTCCCATTAAGTAGATATACTAGAATTTTGCCGAGACGAGCGTACATATATATATATAAACGTGTAATTTTTCTTGTTAAGTATATACGTTTGTTTAACGTCTTTATGTCATGTGTTTCTCCCACGAATAATTCTCTTAACACTTAGGAAAGTGTTTATTAGTTTCCACCCAATGTATATATATATTTTACTTCTTAAAATATATATTTTTCTTATCTTGCCGCAATGGCATTTTTCTCATGATTTGTCCGTGTACGGTTCGTTAACGCGTCTTAGTTCGATATCTTAACTTGATTAGTTAATTTTTCCAAGTTTTTCCCAACATGTATTTCATAGAAATATTATCCATATTTCTTCCTATTTTCACATGTTACTTGGATGGTTTAAAATACTTATGTATTTTTAACCCAACTTGTTAACTTAACTACAAAAATGTTCCCAACACTTTTATATTCCAATTTATATAAAAGTATTCATTTTTGTATAAGTTTCTCAAGTTTGTTTAATATTTTTATAACATCTCTATTTTATAAAAATCCTTATGTTAAAACCCTCTATATTTTTATAACTTTCAAAAATACACTTTTATACAAAATACCCAAGTATATCTACTAGTATTTACAAAAATCATCCTTAGACTTTATTACTTACATTTTTGACACCAAACTTTCCATACTTGTATTTTTGGACTAATAGTTTCTAAAATATCCATTTTAGTCCTCTAACTTTCAAAGTTACAACTTTAGTCCCTTAACTTCCAAAAGTTGCATTTTTCCACTCTAACTTCCAAAGTTAACATTTTTCACTCAAAATAGTAAACTTTGAAGATTCAACTTTTTATTGGTAAGTTATTTTTGTATCAAAACACTTATGTTAGTCTTGTATTTCATATGGAAGACTACTTATGTGTGTGTTTTATGTATTTGTCCATTTTAACAAAATATCATTCATCTAAGTAAGCTAACTTAGATTTTCCATCTTCTTCATTTATGAACTTCTAACATGTTTTACCACATATTACACCATGTATGATCATAATAAGATGATTTAAAGTTACTTTTAACATATTCAAGTTCATTCCACAATTTTAACCAAAACATCATCCTACTTAGTCTTAAATGTAAACTTTACATATTTTCAAGACTAATACATCATCATCAACAAATCCATGGTTTATTTTCATATCTTTAATCTTCCATTTTACACATGTAAAACCTATTAAAGATTATGTTCAAACCTCTTTTTAAACCCTTCATGTACAACTTGCTACTAGGAACACATACATGAATAATAATAATCAAAAACAAGATTAAGAATGCTTACTACTAGCACAAGGCTAGGGAAGACAAACACCTTGGATTTGAGAGGGGTTTAGTGTGTTCTTCCAAGTGGTTTAGCTCCAAGCTCTTGAAACACACAATAGGGGTTTGGATGATGGATTGTTTAGGAGTAATTTGGAAGTGTTAAACTTGAAGAATAATGTGTGTATGTGTGTGAATACCTACGGCCTCAAGAAAGGAAGAAGAAAGAAGTGTTTTGCTTTGTTATTCAACCTTCTAACACATGTTATTTATAACCTTATCACATGTAATCATGCTAAAGATTCAAGAGATCTTATGGAGGATTGTATGTGTACTTGGGAGATTTTTGAAAATATGATATGTGTGTGTGTAGAGAGTGCCGTGTATGTATGTATGTGTAGGTGAGATTACTTGCAAATCTTGGTTAATCTTTATAAGGTATCATGATCTCTACATACAAGACCTCACAAGGCATGCATACACTAGTGTTATGATGGTTTAGAGTTGTGTCTTGGATTTACTTGGCCTTTGGCCGAAATTTTGATCAAGGGGGGACAAGATTAGAGTGCTTTTTGTACTAGTGTCTTCTTACAACTTTACCTTACACCTTTTGGCTTTACATGCATGCTTTATCTAAGTGTAGGTGATTATTATTATTAACACAAGATATGGATATATCAAGGCCCCTAGGCCGGCCCCTTGGATGGGTTTGGTGGGGTCCACAACTTCAAATAATTACCCATTGTTTGTTATGTTTAATCCTCCGTCGTTCGGGTGTCGTTCGGGTATTTTTCGGTTTTTAATCACGCGTTATCCGGACATTAAAAATACCTTTAATAACCCTTAAATATAGTCTATTTTAAGCGTTGATTGGTTATTTAGGCCTTTGCCGGGTGAAATTATGAGTTATACGCGTATCGGGTGCGGTACGCGCATTTTATTCGTTACCGGGAGATTTGTACAAGACGTTTTCATTTATGGTTTTGGAGTTCCAAAACTCATTATATCTTATGAAAATACCCTTTATTTTATATCCTGGGTGTCCGGGATCCGTTTCGTTTATTTAATTATTACCGGGTAATTGCCAACTTCCATACCGGATAGCTTATTTACACATGATCCAATCATGCTTTACCATTAAACGTATGCATTCCTATGCACTATTTGGAAATTGCTATCCCCTAAGGCCTTGATAATTAAATCACACATAATTGCATTTAATTACGTTAATCATATATTAATTAATTTGTACGGAATTACCTTATTTTTGCCGGTTGTTACATTCTCCCCCCGTTAAGAGAATTCCGTCCCGGAATTCACTTCGAGTTCTCCGGTACAGGTGTCTTCTCGAATAGGGCGGGGTATTTTTGCTTCATCCGGTCCAGCCTTTCCCACGTGAACTCCGGTCCACGCTTGGCATTCCAGCGCACTTTGACCAATCTGATCTTGCTGCGCCTAAGTTTTTGGACCTTCCAATCAGTTACTTCGATTGGTTCTTCAACAAAATGTAACTTGTCGTCAATCTGGATTTCGTCAGCTGGAATAATGAGAGTTTCGTCGGATAGGCACTTTTTCAAGTTCGACACATGAAACGTGTCGTGTATTCCACTAAGCTCTTGAGGCAACTTGAGCTTGTATGCCACTGTGCCTACCCTGGACAAGACTTCGAACGGTCCAATATATCGTGGGTTCAGTTTTCCGCGCTTCCCAAAGCGCGCGACACCTTTCCAAGGTGACACTTTCAGTAGGACCCTGTCTCCGACTTGAAACTCTAAAGGCTTTCGCCTCATATCAGCATAGCTTTTCTGGCGGTCCCGGGCCGCTTTGAGGCGTTCCTTTATCAAAAAGACCTTATCCGTGGTCTCTTGAACAATTTCGGGCCCGGTGAGTTGTTTTTCTCCAACTTCCGCCCAACACAATGGCGATCGGCACTTGCGTCCATATAGAGCTTCAAACGGTGCGGCTTGAATGCTCGTATGATAACTGTTGTTATAAGAAAATTCCACCAATGGCAAGTGCGTATCCCAATTACCTCCGAAATCAATCGCGCATGCCCGTAACATATCTTCCAATGTCTGGATGGTTCGTTCACTTTGGCCATCCGTTTGGGGGTGATATGCGGTGGTCATGTCGAGGCGAGTACCGAGGGCTTCGTTTAAACTTTCCCAAAATCTGGAAGTGAAACGACTATCTCGATCGGAGATGATAGATACAGGTACACCGTGTTTAGATACCACTTCCTTAATGTACAAACGGGTCAGTTTCTCCAACCTGTCCGTTTCGCGTATCGGGAGGAAGTGTGCAGATTTCGTCAATCGATCTACGATTACCCAGATCATGTCATGGCCGCTTGTCGTCTTAGGTAGCTTGGTAATGAAATCCATGGTGATTCGTTCCCATTTCCATTCCGGTATTTCCGGTTGCTGGAGCAAACCGGAAGGTTTCTGGTGCTCAGCCTTGACTTTTGCGCAAGTCAAACATCATAGGCTGCTATATCTCTTTTGAAATTCGGCCACCAATAAAGTTCCTTCAAATCGTGGAACATCTTGTTTGCACCAGGGTGAACCGAATATCTAGAACTGTGAGCTTCGGCCAATACTAGCTCACGCAATCCACCATACACTGGAACCCAAATTCTATTCATGAAATACAGTGTCTGGTCCGCTTTTGATTCCAGTGAATCAACCATCTTTCGTAACCTTTCACCTTTGACATTCTCGGGTTTAAGGGCGTTAACTTGAGCTTCACGAATTCGTTCAGTCATATTCGTGTGGATAGTCAGACCCAAAGCTCGAACACGCAATGGTTTAACCCGTTCCTTGCGACTCAAGGCGTCGGCTACGACGTTCGCCTTACCGGGATGGTACTTAATTTCACAATCGTAATCGTTTAATAACTCAACCCATCGCCGTTGTCGCATATTCAAATCCTTCTGATCAAAGATGTGTTGTAACTCTTGTGATCAGTGAAAATCGTGCACTTGGTTCCGTACAAATAGTGCCTCCATATCTTGAGAGCGAACACCACTGCACCTAATTCCAAATCGTGTGTAGTGTAGTTCTTCTCATGGATTTTCAGTTGTCTGGAAGCATATGCTATTACTTTTTCTCGCTGCATCAATACGCAACCCAGGCCTTGATGTGAGGCATCACAGTACACCACAAAATCTTCCGTACCGTCTGGAAGTGACAGTATCGGAGCGCCACATAACTTGTCTTTTAACAATTGGAATGCTGCCTCTTGCTTTTCCGTCCACTCAAATTTCTTATCCTTTTGGGTTAGCATGGTTAAAGCTTGTGCTATTTTTGAAAAGTTCTCGATGAACCTTCTGTAATAACCCGCAAGGCCTAAAAATTGACGTACTTCGGTAGGAGTTCGAGGGGCTTCCCAATTTTTAATTGCCTCGATCTTGGCAGGGTCGACGTGTATGCCCTTCTCGTTTACCACGTGGCCTAAAAAGTGAACTTCCCGAATCCAAAAGTCACATTTCGAGAATTTAGCATAGAGCTTCTCTTTGCGTAATACTTCAAGAATTAACCGAAGGTGATTCTCGTGGTCTTCTTTCGTGCGTGAATAGATCAAAATATCGTCAATGAAGACAATGACGAATTTGTCCAGGTATGGCTTACACACGCGGTTCATTAGGTCCATGAAAACCGCTGGTGCGTTGGTCAAGCCGAACGGCATTACCAAAAATTCATAGTGTCCATACCGGGTTCTGAAGGCTGTTTTTGGTATATCTTCTTCTTGTATACGCAACTGGTGATAGCCTGACCTCAAATCGATCTTGGAGTAATAGCTGGAACCTTGGAGCTGATCAAATAAATCGTCGATCCTGGGGAGAGGATAGCGATTCTTGATGGTTAGCTTGTTCAGCTTTCAATAGTCGATGCACATGCGAAATGTGCCATCCTTCTTCTTCACAAATAAAACGGGAGCTCCCCAAGGTGAGAAACTCGGTCTTATAAAACCTTTGTCCAATAATCCTTGTAGCTGGCTGGACAGTTCCTGCATCTCTGATGGAGCTAGGCGGTATGGCGATCGTGCCACAGGAGCTGCTCCGGGAACGAGGTCGATGCGGAACTCGACTTGTCGAGGTGGCGGCAACCCCGGCAAATCTTCTGGAAATACATCCGGAAAATCTCTGGCGACTGGAATGTCTTCCAACTTTCGCTCGTCAGCCTTCTTGTCCACTACGTGTGCCAAGAATGCGACAAGCCCTTTTCTCAGACACTTACGAGCCTTCATGCTCGAAATAATCCTTAGTGGCGTCCCGTGTCTTTCCCCTTGAATTGAGAGAGTTTCACCGTTTGCGAGGGGAACTTGAATAACTTTATCGTTGCAAACCACAATGGCACGGTGTGCGGACAACCAGTCCATGCCGACAACGATGTCAAAACTTCCCAATACAACCGGCAAAAGATCAATCCCAAACTCGTGCCCACAGAGTTCTAACTTACAATCTTTTGTTACCTCTCTCGTTTCAATAGTTTTACCATTAGCCAGTTCTATAGAGTAGGGTGTATCTAGTTTGCTAGTTTTTAAACCAAGTAGTCTTTTAAACTCAATGGATATGAAGCTAAAGTCAGCACCGGTATCAAATAATACAGAGGCATAATGACCATTTAGAGGAAACGTACCAGTGACCACATTGGGGTCTTGCCGTGCATCACCGGCTCCAATCACAAATGCCCGGCCGCGGGCCTGATTGTTGATCTTGGGGCAATCCTTCTTCCAATGATCTAACGACCCGCATGCAAAGCATGGTCTAGCCCCTCCATTTTTCGGTGCTCCAGAACGGCATTCTTCAGTCTTGTGCCCTGTGCGGTGGCACTTCCCACAAGTTAATCCATTGTTTCTCCCCTGATTTCCCTGCTTGTTACCATTACCACGTCCCGTGGCGACATATCCCTTTCCCTTCTTGTTCGAGCTACCCGACGCTCGGTCCCTTTTTCCTTCATCCCGTTTTCTTTTCCCAAACCTCGGCCTGTTACCCTGGTCGTTCGTCACAACAGCTGAGTTCGATCCCTGATTCTTGGCCTCGACACTGCTTGCCTCAGAAATTTTTAATCCCGAAACTTGGCGGATCAGTGTACCCATGCGTATGGCATCTTCGGTGAGACTGAGCGCAAGATCAATGGCCGCGCGCATGGTCGTAGGTTTAGAAGCAGTGACCATGCTGCGTATTTGCGGCGCTAGGCCGAACAAATAACGCTCAATTTTGTTGTTCTCAGGGGTAACCAATCGCGGCACCAATCTGGCAAGATCGTGGAATCGAGACGTGTATCCAGTAACGTCCGCTCCCACCATAGTGAGGTTCCAAAACTCAGTTTCCAATTTCTGTACCTCACTCGCCGGACGGTACTCAGCAATCATCAGTTCCTTCAGTTCTGCCCACGACAGAGAGTAAGCAGTGTCATCACCCAAAGACTGCACTTGACCATTCCACCATGTCAGTGCTTGGTCCAAGAACAAATTGGTAGAGTACATAACCGACTGACGTGGGGTACACCCACTGATACGAATAACAGCCTCGGTCTTCTCAAACCATTTGACCAGACCAACTGATCCTTCCGTGCCGTTAAAATTGAGCGGCTTGCAGTCGAGGAAGGCTTTGAAGGTGCAGCCACGCTCTCGCGAGGCCGTTTCTGCATTAATAAAGTTGTATGTTATTACGGGATAGGAGTCTTAGGATATTCTCCCATTGCTTTATCAATTACTTTCAACTTCTTACCAGTGGGGGAAGTTTCCTGTCGGTCACTCCCAGTCAAGTCGCGAGATCTTTCGGAGCGTGCAGCTTCGTGCTCCGCGATCGCGCGGGCTATGCGTTCAGATATCATGGTTTCGAGTTCGGCCGGTGTTGCGGGCAGTCCGTCTGCTCCGCTATTGCTTCTAGTGGCCGGTGCCATTTCTCTTCAATAATAATTATCAAAGGTTAATTTGGCAAACATTTATACAATACAAAGCATAAATAATAAACCAAAGCATGAACACAATAATCAACACCATGTCATCACACAACATACCAACACATCATACAAAAATAAATAGTAATCAACACAACATCACCACGCAATATACAAACCACAACATATGGAGTAAGCAATAATAATCATAGACAACAACATATTTCACCATAATAATAAGATTTTTCATTAATTTCAATAATACTAGTACAATGCTTGTTCATAATACAAAATGGAGAATACATTTCTCATACAATACATTGTTTTTGAAATAAATAAAACATCATATCATGTGCCGTATTATCCGTACGGCTAGGCAAAATGCAGACGAGTGTCATAACCCGTGCTGTACTACCATACTGCAGCTACTATGTACATAACTGGTGGGTCTTCTGTGCATCCCTGATACATCCTACTGTGGCGGCGGTGGCGGATACTGGTACTGCGGCGCGTGCGTACTGATCGTCATACCGATCGTCATGATACGCTCGTACAAGAAATGTCGATGCGCAAAGTGCGCATCCCCTGTGATACCGCACTGAGTGTCCAGGCTCAGCAACTCCTCCGCGTAATGCGCCAAAGCATCCCGCGCATCTATCATCCTCGTCCACATCAGACGTGTCTGATGCTCCACCTGTGTTACGGTGCGCTGCACCGTATCAGCGAGAGTCTGAAAGTCCCGCTCTAGAGTGATGGCAGTGGACCATGCTGGTCCAGACAAGGGTGTCATCCTGGGTGGCTGGGATGGTCCGGGTATATCTGGGTGTGTGGATGGGAATGGCCCGAAGGGGGCTGGTATCGGTATGTGTGGCAGTAATGGAGTGAAACCTGGTGGCCTGATGGAAAAGTGGGGTGGCATCATATAAGGGTCCCCTGCACCTAGAGGGTATGGTGCAGGTGTCATGCTGGGAATGGTGGGGGTGGCTTAAGTCATGGCTACTGGGGGTGGTGGCATAGGCTCGGCTAGAGGGGCTACTAAAGGCTCCGAGACAGTGGCCCACTCTGGAGTGGATACCACAACAGTGGGGGTAGGAGGGCTCGCGGTGGCAAAGGCTGCCATGCCTGCCCTGCGTAGCTCAGAGCTATCGGCGGGGCTACCCTCGAGTACATGTGCTGCTGGTCCCTCCTGCGGTACGGGCTCGAGTGGTGCTGGTGGGGCTATGGGATCAGCAGGTGCATCCTCTAACATTGGAGCCACTGGCTCCTCCTGAACAGCTGGAATCTCTGGTACCAGCATGTGCTCTACCGATGCTACGGACTCGTCGTCAGAGTCATCGGATATCCACCCGTTCCTCCCGCGAGAGATTGGCATGAGTCTCATGCCTGGAGGGATGTGGATGTGGGGTAAGGGTGCTGGCTCGTGCTCCACGTGAGCCTGTCGGTCGAATGGAGACTCTACTGTCTCCGACTGGGCTGGGATCGGCCGGGACGGTCCGGCACAGCCCTCAGGAAAATCCCTAATAGCTCGAATGGGGCGTGGGGCTAACGGTGCGGCCGGTACAATGGGTAGCGGCGCGTCGACCACAGCGGGTGCCCAATCAGGATCCTCGCTAGGATCCGTCTCATCCGAGTCGTCATCCGAACCTCCGTCGACGTTCATCTCCACATCTTCGTCCTCTGCGTCAAGTACTACCAGCTCTACTGGCTCAGGCGGTGGCGCAGGAATGATCTGGATGCTGCTATCGATACTGGGCGCTATACTACCAGCGTCGGACATCCTGCCAAAAGAACCGTACATGTATATATATATGAATTAATTTAAATTAGACAGTTAGGGCGTACATTATCAGTATCCTTTCTAACCTCTAATACTACGTTAATGCATAACGATACCCCTGGCTAGCTTGGTCGGAATCTCCTCATGCCCAATGCTTTCTTGAAAAAAATTACTTTAGCGTCTTTCTATATTTTTCTTTTGAAAACTTTATCTTTGTGAACCAAATCCGGTTATAGTCTAGTTTTTAAAGAAAATACTCTAGTTCGCTATAACCTTGGCTCTGATACCACCTTCTGTCACACCACGACAATGGCGGAAACACGTGGCGCGACGGTTCAAAAGCATAAAGTCAAGGTTATTGCTAAACACAAGTAATTTAAGAAAATGGGTCATTTATTATGACGTCAAATCTTGTTCAAACATTACACAAAAGTTAATTGTTTTTAAGATAATCATAGAGGTTTCTCATATATATCCCAAATGCCTTGGGAAATAAAAGTGAAACCCCGCAAAAGTTCGACGTCGCATTGGAGGATTCCTTGACCCAGCTTGCCCGGTGCTCCTTCATCTAGTTACCTGAAAGATATGTTTAAAAGTTTCGTCAATATAAAATATATTGGTGAGTTCACAGGTTTTTAGTTTCCAAAACTTGATTACTTGGGAAATACCATGTTATGACAATGTATAGGAGTTGCAAATTCCTATAACTCTACTTGAGACTATAATCAAACCAAGACATATAATAATTGTGCCCCGCTCCAAGTCGTTACTCGGTTTCCCACGACTTAAGTTCAGAATATATGCACCCCAGGCATAACCTAATGCATAATCGACGCTATCGATTAGGGGTGGGCCTTGTCAGGCACCAATAGTACTATTCAAATATTCCACCGGTTTCATTTCCCTGAACAAATGATTATAGAGGCGAGGACTCAACCCCGAGTGGCGGTCACACCTCAAGTAATAAACCCGTCAAACATTTTCCCTAACATATCTTTCCCCCGAAAAACGTAAAAATAGTTTAAAATGGGGCCGTGAAACTCACCTGAAACTCTGTCTGGATTACTTAGGCGGATAGCAAGGATGGTCTCGCACCTACAAACGTCCTAGACGTATAAGTCACTATTCCTATAGTGCATGTGCCTTGGCAAGTTGTACACCCAACTCCCGACCACAAGTTATTCCAAATCCCGTTTAATTAAGCGCGTATCCTAGGTTTCGTTGGCGTTACATTACCCTTTGTGTTACAAGTTATATATTACTCTTGTTAATATTTCCATAACTTGTATCTTATTATCATCGACTCGACTTCACTTAACATATAATTATCTTCCCATTTAAATAATTATACTTAAGATCGCATCGCTCGATATAATATATATTTCAATGCTCGACCCGACTCACTTTGCCACACATTTGTTTTCCCATTTAAACAAATATGCTAAGATCTTGTCGTTCGATTGTATATTCTTAACGTCCGATTCAACTCACCATACCGTATATTTATTTTCCCATTCAAATAAATATACTAGGGTCTCGTTGGTACGGCATACACGTATATATATATATCTTTGTCTTCTCGTCGCGGCTTTCCTTCCCACATATCTACTTTCCCATTAAGTAGATATACTAGAATTTTGCCGAGACGAGCGTACATATATATATATATAAACGTGTAATTTTTCTTGTTAAGTATATACGTTTGTTTAACGTCTTTATGTCATGTGTTTCTCCCACGAATAATTCTCTTAACACTTAGGAAAGTGTTTATTAGTTTCCACCCAATGTATATATATATTTTACTTCTTAAAATATATATTTTTCTTATCTTGCCGCAATGGCATTTTTCTCATGATTTGTCCGTGTACGGTTCGTTAACGCGTCTTAGTTCGATATCTTAACTTGATTAGTTAATTTTTCCAAGTTTTTCCCAACATGTATTTCATAGAAATATTATCCATATTTCTTCCTATTTTCACATGTTACTTGGATGGTTTAAAATACTTATGTATTTTTAACCCAACTTGTTAACTTAACTACAAAAATGTTCCCAACACTTTTATATTCCCATTTATATAAAAGTATTCATTTTTGTATAAGTTTCTCAAGTTTGTTTAATATTTTTATAACATCTCTATTTTATAAAAATCCTTATGTTAAAACCCTCTATATTTTTATAACTTTCAAAAATACACTTTTATACAAAATACCCAAGTATATCTACTAGTATTTACAAAAATCATCCTTAGACTTTATTACTTACATTTTTGACACCAAACTTTCCATACTTGTATTTTTGGACTAATAGTTTCTAAAATATCCATTTTAGTCCTCTAACTTTCAAAGTTACAACTTTAGTCCCTTAACTTCCAAAAGTTGCATTTTTCCACTCTAACTTCCAAAGTTAACATTTTTCACTCAAAATAGTAAACTTTGAAGATTCAACTTTTTATTGGTAAGTTATTTTTTTATCAAAACACTTATGTTAGTCTTGTATTTCATATGGAAGACTACTTATGTGTGTGTTTTATGTATTTGTCCATTTTAACAAAATATCATTCATCTAAGTAAGCTAACTTAGATTTTCCATCTTCTTCATTTATGAACTTCTAACATGTTTTACCACATATTACACCATGTATGATCATAATAAGATGATTTAAAGTTACTTTTAACATATTCAAGTTCATTCCACAATTTTAACCAAAACATCATCCTACTTAGTCTTAAATGTAAACTTTACATATTTTCAAGACTAATACATCGTCATCAACAAATCCATGGTTTATTTTCATATCTTTAATCTTCCATTTTACACATGTAAAACCTATTAAAGATTATGTTCAAACCTCTTTTTAAACCCTTCATGTACAACTTGCTACTAGGAACACATACATGAATAATAATAATCAAAAACAAGATTAAGAATGCTTACTACTAGCACAAGGCTAGGGAAGACAAACACCTTGGATTTGAGAGGGGTTTAGTGTGTTCTTCCAAGTGGTTTAGCTCCAAGCTCTTGAAACACACAATAGGGGTTTGGATGATGGATTGTTTAGGAGTAATTTGGAAGTGTTAAACTTGAAGAATAATGTGTGTATGTGTGTGAATACCTACGGCCTCAAGAAAGGAAGAAGAAAGAAGTGTTTTGCTTTGTTATTCAACCTTCTAACACATGTTATTTATAACCTTATCACATGTAATCATGCTAAAGATTCAAGAGATCTTATGGAGGATTGTATGTGTACTTGGGAGATTTTTGAAAATATGATATGTGTGTGTGTAGAGAGTGCCGTGTATGTATGTATGTGTAGGTGAGATTACTTGCAAATCTTGGTTAATCTTTATAAGGTATCATGATCTCTACATACAAGACCTCACAAGGCATGCATACACTAGTGTTATGATGGTTTAGAGTTGTGTCTTGGATTTACTTGGCCTTTGGCCGAAATTTTGATCAAGGGGGGACAAGATTAGAGTGCTTTTTGTACTAGTGTCTTCTTACAACTTTACCTTACACCTTTTGGCTTTACATGCATGCTTTATCTAAGTGTAGGTGATTATTATTATTAACACAAGATATGGATATATCAAGGCCCCTAGGCCGGCCCCTTGGATGGATTTGGTGGGGTCCACAACTTCAAATAATTACCCATTGTTTGTTATGTTTAATCCTCCGTCGTTCGGGTGTCGTTCGGGTATTTTTCGGGTTTTAATCACGCGTTATCCGGACATTAAAAATACCTTTAATAACCCTTAAATATAGTCTATTTTAAGCGTTGATTGGTTATTTAGGCCTTTGCCGGGTGAAATTATGAGTTATACGCGTATCGGGTGCGGTACGCGCATTTTATTCGTTACCGGGAGATTTGTACAAGACGTTTTCATTTATGGTTTTGGAGTTCCAAAACTCATTATATCTTATGAAAATACCCTTTATTTTATATCCTGGGTGTCCGGGATCCGTTTCGTTTATTTAATTATTACCGGGTAATTGCCAACTTCCATACCGGATAGCTTATTTACACATGATCCAATCATGCTTTACCATTAAACGTATGCATTCCTATGCACTATTTGGAAATTGCTATCCCCTAAGGCCTTGATAATTAAATCACACATAATTGCATTTAATTACGTTAATCATATATTAATTAATTTGTACGGAATTACCTTATTTTTGCCGGTTGTTACACACAAAGTCACTCCCCTGTCGGTAGCCATCGAGAAGTACATCGGTGGTCTGCCCATGCAAATCCAGGATACAGTGTGGGGAAGGAATCCTGCCACCTTGGAGGAAGCCAAACGTTTAGCAGCTACCTTAACTGATAATCACGTGAAGAACGGGACCTTAGTTCGGAAAGGCAATAAAACAAGTATTGTAGCCGCGGTAACCACTGTGAACCAGAAACGTAAGACCAGGGATCCTGCTGCAAACCTCACTCCACAAGCTTCTAACAAGAAACCTTATACAGGAAACCATCCATTGTGTAACACATGCAACCGACATCACCCCACTACTTCAGCGTGTCGCTTGTGCACCAATTGTGGTAGGTATGGCCATCTAGTTAATACATGTCGCGAGACCCCAAATCCAAATGCCAACCAACCCACCAACCCTGCTCAAGCTGCTAACCTTAATCAATACAACTATGGTCAATGCTATGAATGTGGAGACCCAAATCACTACCGTAACCGATGCCCTAGACTAAACCGAGATCAAGACCCTCCAGCTACCTAACCGCAAGACTCACCGTTTGACTATTGGTTGCTTTTATTCTATGTATTGACGTTATTCGATTCAAGTAATAAAATTCAAGTATTATCATAACATCTGTGTGCATGTTTGTCTGAATGTGAACTAATTGCTATATCTATAATCATACTTGCTTGTACAACAATTAGTTAACTACCAAACAACCAGCTTAACGATTGGTAGAGGTCATCGTGACATTCCAACAGTCGGGAAAGGCCCTACCACCTGAACGACTGGCGGAGACTATCAGACCTGCTTAACAATCGGTAAAGTCATAAAAGGACGCAAAACCCTAATGTAAGGTAAATTGGTAATTACGGTCCGGAACGTAATCATGAATTTACAGGTACGTTAAGGTAGTGTGAAATTTTATCAAGGTTTTCGGTAGTTGGCCAATTGTAACCCTGGTTTTCCCTTAACTTCGGGACGAAGTTCCTAAAAGTAGGGGAGACTGTAACATTTCGTATTTAACTATTTATACGTTACGGATTAAAACGACAAGCCCTATTATTTTTGGTGATATTTTGAACCCCTATACAATGATAATTACTCATACATATACATATATATATATATATATATATATATATATATAGATTTATAATAAAAATAATAATAATAATAATAATAATAATAATAATAATAATAATAATAATAATAATAATAATAATAAGTTATACAAAACTAACACAATTAAATCCTGCCTCTCGTCCTTGGCCCATTAGATCAGCCCACAGGATCCATACCCGGCCCAAGGCCCAAACCCGGCCCAACACCCACTCCCCCTCATCCCTTATATGTGTAAAAAATAATTATGGTCGGGCCGGGGATCGAACCCTCGTCCCCAGCCGATCTGATACCACAAACAACACTACCACTGCACCACAGCAGCTTTTGTGTTAGAACTTAGAATCTCTTTAATTTTAAAGGCTTTTTAACCTGCTTCCTTTCTTCTCTTCGACGTGCAGCAGCAGCAGCAGATAGTTATCTATTTTTTTTCTTCTTTCTTCTTTTCTTTTTGTTGTTGACCAAACCTAATCATCATAATGACTCGTAATTTCTTTAAAAATGGAATGGGACCATGATTGCCGGCCTAATGTTCATCAATTACCCGAACAATTTCAATCAATTTGACCAAATTGATTGATATCGCGCGTTTGTTTTTAAAAACCAAGTCAAACTTACCAATTTATCGAACCAGACGATTGCACTATAAATTGATCATCCTCAAAGCATTACAACTCGCTCATAATCTTTTCTCAACCCCCAATTGTCTTCAAAACATTCTGATTTGTGCCTCACGAATTCACAGTTGACTTTTATATTTGACTGGCCAATCGTATACGAATCAGCATTGTAAGTTACATTTTTTTTGTGGGTTTTAATCTCCGGCATTCACACATCAAAAGCCCTAAGATCAATTGAGCCATTGATGTGTGAATCAACCTATTGCAGAATCTAGGGCTCGAAGGGTTGATTTGGGGATAAACTCCATTTTACGTAGTGTATATATTTTAAATATAACTAAATTAATCACAACCACTGGTCTGGACCAAGTGGTTGTGACTGAGGGTTGCTTCGTGAGCCACCCGGGTTCGAATCCCGGCATGGCATTTTTTTTTTTGTTCTTTTTTTCTCATTTATCCTTTTAAAATCAAATACTTATATATAATTTTATAAATTCGTTTTAATTATCAAAATCCTTTTATAAATTCTACAAAAAATTATATTATGTTAAACTGATGAAAAAGTTCAACACCCAATTTTTAACTTTCAAAAATTTATTTATTCAATATATATAATAAATAAATCAAGTTTATTCCATTTTATTTATAAAAATCCATTAAAATATCAAAACGATCTTTTAAATTTCCACAAAAATTATCCTAAGTTTTTATAACATTAAACTTTTCAGAAATGATTTTTATTTCTGAAAAATCATTTATTTAGTATTTTTAATCAATTTTTGTTAGATTTAATCATAATTAAATCATAATAAATCCAATTTTTATTATTTTTGCACCAAAATTTTATACAATTTATTTTTAAATATTTAGAACAGAAATATGATTTTTAATATAATAATTCTTTAATTTTTGTATTTTTAAAAATTAAAGTTAAATTTTGGCAATTTGTAATAAATAGATTTAAAAATCTATTTTAAAAGAAATAATTTTATAAAAATTATTTTTATACTTCAAACACATTATTGTGAGCATTCTAAATTCAAATTTTATAAAAAGGCTTTCTTTTATTTAATTATCAAATTTCCCTTTATTTAATTAACATTTTATTTTAAATTCAACAATTGGATATCCCAAAATTCGAAGCCCTAGAAACTTATACATTTATAGACTTGGTAGACTTAGACATATATATTACCTCATTATAGGGTGATACTTGATACATTGGGCAACACACTATTTTTCAAGAGATAACGTTTTGCTAAGGTGAGTTTACATAGCCCCTTTTTCTCTTTTACATTTTTGGGGTGAAACATGTTTAAACATTTTATACTATCATTTACTCATATTACTTGTGATTCAATTACAACATCATTCTATCATTTGACTGTAACAAAAAGACACAGTACAATCATTAACAATGATCAAGCCGCCTGTTTAGATTATAGCGCTATAGGTCTGACAAACCCATCCCCCGCATAGACTCAGGGATGATCGATAATAGTAATAACATTTAACTAACTTGCGAGTTAGTCATCAGTCGACACAAGGTTTGGTTGTACAAAGACGCACTGTTGCATGTCGGTATCATACTCTATCATCGTACAACCCTGAGTGTTGTACAAACTATTGTTATCAACTATTTCTCAAAAACCTATGTAATTCTCACCAACAATTGTTGACCCAAGATATTTTCAACTTAACATGTTTCAGGTTCTACTGCTTGAGGATTTGCTTGAAGATATGTGCATAGTCTTATTAAATTTGATGTACGAATTCTGGTAGAATCATTGTATGTAAATTATTTAAATCATTTAATGAAATCATTATTCACCATGAGCTACTGAACAATCATCAATACGTGGCACCCCGATGTTTCCGCCATCGGTTGGGGTGTTACATATGTTGTGTGTACCATAATATTGTTGTCGTTAGAACATGTCATATTAGTTGAATGTCATATTTTTCGATGGCCATAATATGCTTTGTGGCTTGTACTGTCTATGATATAAACTAGTATTTGGTATGTGATCATGAAATGTATTGCAGTTGACTTTGAAATTCCAGTTAGCTTCCAAGACACATAATCTAGGATGTAATTGATTCTTACTTGCAAAAATACTCAACCTACATAAGAGTATTTAGTAAATAATTACTAAATACTAGTCACTCTTGTTTTCTTAAAACTAAAACCTTCGCGAACCTTAACCTTTAATCTTTATTAATTTAATTGTGTCTCAGGTTGGGGGAGGAGTGGATGTTTACATGGATGCGGATATTGATTTTTGTGATACCCCGCAATTTCAGGTTCCTGATTCAACTAAACTCTAGTTACTTGCACTTAGATTTCTTGCATTCTACTTTACTAGAGTTCACTAGATAAGTTACACGTGCACACACTAACTATAAATGTATCTATGGGATATCATAGATTGACAAATATATGATCAAACTTATGAGAGTTTATAAATATTTATCTATGAGTATACATGAATCTCTTAAACTCCTAAATGTGCTTAATATATATATATATATACA
This sequence comes from Ambrosia trifida, assembly GCA_028751855.1. Taxonomy (NCBI): domain Eukaryota; kingdom Viridiplantae; phylum Streptophyta; class Magnoliopsida; order Asterales; family Asteraceae; genus Ambrosia; species Ambrosia trifida. The sequence continues at coordinate 98,188,382 of CM054124.1, read as the reverse complement.
TATACAATAGGCTTTATACATACACTAGACCTTGACAAGTAAACTCTATCTTTGATAAATACCTTCTAGAAGCTAACATACATACATACACATATAAACACACGCATACATACTCACATGCTTGGAAGCTTTCTTTTGTCTCTAGTAGCCACCCTAAGCTATCTTAACTTACTCTAATTAGGCCTTAACACCTAAGCCATGGCAATGTCTTACAAGAACATCACCTAGAACAAGAAATCACCTATCCTTGTCCCATATTTCGGCCGCCACACATACACCCACACACATATGTCACTTTCAAATCAAACACTAACTCACATGTTGAGACATTCTTGGAACTTGTTACACCAATCATACACTAGAAGTAATCTATGATCTATCACTATCATCCAATACAAGAACTCCACATTAGCTAGGTTAACATGATGTAAGCCATTCTAGAAGCACATGAAGCAATCATTTACACCTTTATAGTAACAAACCAAGTATGACAAGATTACTTCTCAATGTCAACCTTTCCTAAACTAAAATACCATGTGCATAAATCGGCCAATTATGCACACCCCTTCACAAGTCACCATCCATGACACTAGGAAGCTAGGAGCTATCATGTGGATACAAGGCATGCCAATGAGATGTCACAATCAATTTCCTATCTCTAATAACTTTCGGCCGAAGAAAATATGGAGAAGACATAGGTATATGATGCGCGGTTGCAGGCATCATGTTTATTTGCCAGTTTTGTATATTTTTGAGTCGTTTAGATAGTATTTTTATTAGTTTTATGTCTGCACTCTGTTATTTTAGTATTGCATATATTTTATTACTTTTTGGTTGTTTTTTACTATTAATTTATTTATTTTATATTTTTGGTAGGTGATCACATGGAGCGGGGCTAAAACAGTACAAATTATATTTGAGACCCGAACACCCAAGTCGAGAGCACGGGGTCATAATACCATTTATAATAATAATAATAATAATAATAATAATAATAATAATAATAATAATAATAATAATAATAATAATAATAATAATAATGATAATAATGATGATGAATGTCATATATGGCCTAAGGCCCATTTCGAAGGAACATTAGAATGTATTAGGTATTATTATTTTTGGGAGGATTTTTTTAATCACAGAATATATGAAACGGCTCCAATTTACTTAAGAGGAGATCGCATTTTTTATTAAGAAGAAAAAGAGGGGTTCGCTTATTAGGACAAGAGAGGATCGCAGATTGGACAGAGGAGCATTGCACAAAAAAATTAGAAAAGAAAAGAGGATCCAACCTTTGAAGAAGCAAGCTCCATGGTCATGAGTGGCTAATCCTTTTGTATCACACTAAGGATGTAAACTTTTGAAGATCTAGGGTTAACAATTGGGTATTGTTCTTAAACTATTGATTGTGTTTTTGTGTGTTTGAATTAACTGTGTTGAATTGTGATTAACCTTATGTTGAACTCATTTTAGTTAATTGATCTTGTGCCAATTTCTAATGATATGAACATGGTTCCTTGCTTTAACACAAACATAGGATTGTATGTTCTAGGTAATGAAGTGTAGTTTATTCTATCTTCGATATTGATAAAACTTGACACCTAAGCCTATTGAGCAATCACTCCGTTAACACCAATCGCACTACTATTGTTTACCCATTTGTGAAATCCCTAGTATTAAATTGTTGAAACCCTAGTGTGATCTTTTTAATCAAATTGTTTACAAACATCATTACTTTTTATTTTTATAATTTCAATTAAATGCTTGGTATAATAAACAACAACTTTTCAATCAACTTAAATGAACCAAATGCAATCTTCATAATTAATTTAGCATCTTCATAAGCACCGCTGTTTAATCAACTAAATAATATTCACTAACCATACGCTCCTTGGATTGATACCCTACTTATCCTATCTACTTAGGTTAATTAGGTTTTGTATGAACCGTGACGACCGGCTCATCAAATGGCGCATTAGTTTTTAGTTGATTATTGTGATTAACTGTTTAATTTGTCTTTGTTACTTCTTTTTGTTTGTTTTTACGCGTGGTGTGTGAAGTGTGCAAGTGATAGATAATGCATGCATGCCACTTGTGTAAAATCTGAAGATTGGGAATTTAGCAAGACTTGATCGTCATCATCACAATGTATTGGGAAGATGATGATAATACTTGTCCTTGTTGTGGGAGCCCATATCATTTGTGGCGAGATTGTCCAGTGGCCCGTAGGAAAATGGAAGCATTTAAAGAACGAGAAGATCGTATTATTTTTGGGCTCGAAAAACCTGGAGGTTCACATTTATCTTCTTCACCATCATGCAAAACCAAAACAATTTATCGAGAAGGTAACAATCGGCGACCACCCCTTCCACCAACTCTCATTAACCAAAACCGTGCCAATACTCCACCACATCCACAAAACCAAAACCGACAATATCCCAACCAACGACCTGTACAATACACATTATGCCATCCATACTCTAAACCACCTCCACCACCGGAAGATCATTCTTGTTTTTGTTGCGGGAAAATTCACATTAGTGAAGATTGCCCAGTATTTTGGAGTAATTCAAAGTATTGGAAAGAAAAATTCAGGGCTGGTTATAGGGCAAAGCCACGTCAAGAAAATTACCAACCAAAAGCCAACCACAATTATAACTCAAATTGGGGCTATGAAGGTTATGAATCCGAAGAGGAGCCATTTTCAAGTTACCAAGAAGAATACAATATGAACCACAATGAATATCCTCAACCGACATATGAAGAACCTCAAAACTCACAAGATTCCAAGTTCGATGTTATCATAGATGTGATAAAAGAGGCAAAGCAGGAAAATAAAGTGAGAGGCAAAGCTCATGAAGCTTTGGTTATGCAGGTTCACCAACTAGCTGTGGAAATCTCCCAACTTAAACGTGAGCGTGATGAGCTGGCTAGTGGTGTAGTGGTTTATGCTGATATAGATGAAGATACTGCAAGTCTTTCTGAATGGTTAACTCCAACTGAAGACTTAGTATCTCATGAAGATTTGGTGGCTGAGGTGAAAGTTCCTCACGAATCTCATCCCGTGTTGATTATAGCACCCAACAAAGTGGAGGATGAAGGTTTAAAGATGAAGAAGAGGAAGGTGAGCTGGGAGGACATTGGGCAATTTATTGTAAAACGGCCCCGCAACAAGAATCACCAGATTCTCATGCCAATAACTGGGAAGCAATTGTGGATTTGGCATGTGAACTACCGAGTGTATGTTGGAAACTCGGTAGGAAAATGTGGGATAAAACCTTCATGCTTGGACTCGATGGATAAGTTGAAAGAGAATGAACAGATTGGGGCATGGAAGGTAAACTACCGAGCATACATTGGAAACTCGGTAGGCAAATGTTCTTTGAGACCACCATGAATGAGCATCAGGTACGATTCTTGTACATTTTGTATATTTATTTATTTTGTTTTATTTTTCTTTTATTTTTAGTTAGTATTTTGAGTCTCTTTTGATTTCTGGGAATGCTTTGAGTTTAACTTGCAATCAGATAACTTGCCTGTACTCAATCTCCATTCAGGCAGGGTAAATCTGTACACCATCAGTGTATCAGGCATCCCAGAATTTTACGTTTTTATTTTCTTTGAGTATTAGTTTCAGGTTTGTCTATCGGCCGCGAATGAAATGCTATACGGTTCGATTGGGAGGAATTCCAAAGACTCATACGCGCACTGCCTATATCCAGGGGAGTCTGTTCCTTTACTATTGTATTTTATTTTTATTTCTACTTTATTTTATTCCTAGCTCCCATTGAGGACAATGTGTCGTTCAAGTGTGGGGGTGGGGAAATTTCGTTTTTATTTATTTTTGTGTCTTAAAAAAATTCAAAAAAAAAAGAAAATGTCTTGAAAATTGTTCCTAAAAAAAAGCATTCTAATTAGACATAAAAACAGCTTTTTCGGTACCTACCAGTTGTTTCTTGATTGTTTTGGCAGTAGATCCTTAGTCATGGTCTAATTTGTGGAAAAGTAGTATGAACCGTTTTCAGCAGGTGTTTATAAGAAAAAAGTTTAGAATTGTCTGACTAGATTTAACAAGCTATTGGTAATAAATGCATGCACACATCGATAACCCATTTCCCCACTTTTGTGAGATCTTGAGCCTACTAGATGATAGATTGACTTATATATATATATATATATATATATATATATATATATATATATATATATATATATATATATATATATATATATTTTCATTTGTTGAGAGTAGGCCAGATGTTTCTCTGTTGCAGAACTTGTGTGATTTGATACATGCTGAGGTTGTAGACTATATATGCACATAGATGATAAAGGCGATTTAGGATTCCCTTTTTGTTTGACACCTTTTATTTATTTTGTGTTAACCAGTTTACCCAAGAATATTACCATTAGTAGCCAACTTTGAGCCTTATACCCTTTCGTTTGCTAAACCACATAATCACCCAAATAAACCAGTACCTTTACCAAGTGTTGATGACATCCAAAGTGTTAAGTGACTGTATTTATGTTAGAAAAAAAAAATATGTGTGAAAAAAAAATTAAAAAAAAAAACAAAAAAAAAGAAAAAAAAAGAAAAAAAAAGAGAAAAAAAGAATACAAAAATAGAAGTATGTGTTATGGGTCAAATATGCCCAAAGTTATGTTTATTTATGTGTATTGTGAATAAGGATTGTCAATCATGTTGGTGTCACCATTTTATTTTAGCCACTTCTAGTCAAATCTATCCGACTTTTACCCTAAGCCCAAAACCCATAAGTCCTTTAGATATGTGCATTGCTTACAGTTGAGGTGTGATTGTCATACAAGCCTATGATAACAGAGTTGCATACTTGGTTTTTGAGTGATTAATACTAGCGCATTACATGCTAGTCTAGATATTAAACCGAGTGGAGTGAAAAATTGTGAGGGATGTGTTGCATGAAAATAAAAACCGGAAGCATGTTAGATTTAGTCGGGTTAATTCTGTTTTTAAATGGATATCAATTTGACTTGCTGAATTAACACATCTAATGCTGATCTGTAAATGGGGGTATGACTATGGACCTTAGCTAAGGTATGATAGGGCGACTGGGGTGCTAGTCTGTGATACTGTCTCGAGCAGAGTGTATATAATTTTTTCGAGACGAAAAAAGATAAGTGTGGGGGTGTGATGCGCGGTTGCAGGCATCATGTTTATTTGCCAGTTTTGTATATTATTGAGTCGTTTAGATAGTATTTTTTATTAGTTTTATGTCTGCACTCTGTTATTTTAGTATTGTATATATTTTATTACTTTTTGGTTGTTTTTACTATTAATTTATTTATTTTATATTTTTGGTAGGTGATCACATGGAGCGGAGCTAAAACAGTACAAATTATATTTGAGACCCGAACACCCAAGTCGAGAGCACGGGGTCATAATACCATTTATAATAATAATAATAATAATAATAATAATAATAATAATAATAATAATAATAATAATAATAATAATAATAATGAATGTCATATATGGCCTAAGGCCCATTTCGAAGGAACATTAGAAAGTATTAGGTATTATTATTTTTGGGAGGATTTTTTTAATCACAGAATATATGAAACGGCTCCAATTTACTTAAGAGGAGATCGCATTTTTTATTAAGAAGAAAAAGAGGGGTTCGCTTATTAGGACAAGAGAGGATCGCAGATTGGACAGAGGAGCATCGCAAAAAAAAATTAGAAAAGAAAAGAGGATCCAACCTTTGAAGAAGCAAGCTCCATGGTCATGAGTGGCTAATCCCTTTGTATCACACTAGGGATGTAAACTTTTGAAGATCTAGGGTTAACAATTGGGTATTGTTCTTAAACTATTGATTGTGTTTTTGTGTGTTTGAATTAACTGTGTTGAATTGTGATTAACCTTATGTTGAACTCATTTTAGTTAATTGATCTTGTGCCAATTTCTAATGATATGAACATGGTTCCTTGCTTTAACACAAACATAGGATTGTATGTTCTAGGTAATGAAGTGTAGTTTATTCTATCTTCGATATTGATAAAACTTGACACCTAAGCCTATTGAGCAATCACTCCGTTAACACCAATTACATTATTATTGTTTACCCATTTGTGAAATCCCTAGTATTCAATTGTTGAAACCCTAGTGTGATCTTTTTAATTAAATTGTTTACAACCCATATTACTTTTTTTACTCTTACAATATTCAAGTTCTATTACAATAAACAAAATCTTTTTAAAAATCAAACTCTTAAATGATAACTTGCACTCTTCATAATTAAACTAGCAACTTCATAAGCAACATTTTCTAATCAACTAATCAACATTCACTAACCACACGCTCCTTGGATTGATACCCTATTTACCCTATCTACTTAGGTTAATTGGGTTTTGTATGAACCGTGACGACCGGCTCATCAGTATAGTTGTCACTAATCACCAAGAAAGAACTTACCACTACTTTTAGGATCTAACCATGATTAAGTTTGGCCAAAAAGGGAAGGTAAGATGAGTTGCCAACTTGCGGCCAACTCATGGAAACAATATATAGACATGTTGCTATTACATAGATATCAAAGTGGCATGAAGCCTAAACGCATAGCTAAGAATGAAGGTTGGGAGCTTGCCTTAGAAAACACTATATAAAGGGGGCTCATGAGCACTTCATTCTTACACCACACCACTCAAAAATCACCTCTAACTCCCTCTCTAACAACCATCGGCCGAAGACCCCCTTCTTGGGTGGATTAGCGAGCGCTAGAAGCTCCAAGTCTACAAGTTTTCCCTTTCTTACTAACTAGCATCCGGGTAAGTTCTAATCACTTATTTTCTTAAAGTTCCATCGGCCATTATTGTGAACCCAAGCTTAGACTCTTTGATCACTAGGATCGATCCCAACTAGCCATGATAAGTTGATTATTATGTGATTAGTAATCAAGCTTCTATTATGTGCACATTGTTTCACCTATATAATCAATTATATTATCTAGTATTAGAGTAATTGATTACACATAGATTTATGAAACATTTTTAGATCAAACATCTTATACATAAAACATGATCTACACCAATTGATGTGGTTCACAAAAGTAGGTGCCGAGCTTGTGAGATAAACAAGAACATAGTTTAATATGTCTTAAATGTTCATAGGGAGATCTTTGTTGGAACGATAGTTACTTTCTTTGCTTTGATAGATCTCTTGCACGAATACCAGGTGAGTTTCACTACTCTTTTTCTCAAAAGCATACGTCTCGGAAGGAGACAACTTTCTAAACTTTTTCATAGTCCGGTTTGGGACTACTCATACACATCCCGGGTTTGGGGTGCTATGATTCACTAGGTGAATTTGCTTTCACTAATTCATGCTTTATGTCCTTGATGAACTAAACCAACTCTATCATTGAAGTCCTTCTAAATACCGAATGAGTTGCCGGATGGCAAGCGGGTTACTAGTTGATAGCGCTATTAGGTCTCACAAACCTCACATCGTGTGCTGGAGAGCACGGGTGTGAACTATAACTCAACATATTATCATTGTTGATAGACAATGATGCAAGACACTTTGCTCACTAATATGGGATCTCGTTGTTTAGCAGTTCGGTATTACCGGTTTTAGTTATCATGAGTGGACTAGCTACCCCTGGCATGTGAATTAGCATTTACTCAAACATGGTCTGGAGGACCTACGTATTTACCAAACTTTGTGAACTCACCAACTTTATGTTGACCCAAGATTATTATTATACCTTTTTGCAGGACACTAGTTCGAAGCACGAGTAGGGCATGCATCATATAGCATCATGGGGATATGAATACTTATCTATTTTCGAATGTTTAATTATCTATCACGACTTCGAATGCGTTGTTTTACTCTGACTATTTGAATAACTATTATCTTTAAATTTCGCTTCCGCAACTATTGAAAATATTTGATTATCTATGAAACTTGTTTTACAATAACGAACTAAATGGTTTGGGCATTTAGAGTCGTTCATGTGACTTATGGCTATGGAGATCCTGGAACGTCACACGCCTCGCGGTATAAACCCCGCAGTGGAATTTGAGGGTGTGACAGTTTTATCCGTGAAGAATGGTCAAGTTATGCCACGACCTTCATTTTCAAGTGATCCGTATGTTTAGGTCTAGATCGACTAACGTAATGTATTGACATAATGTTTTTGTAAAGGTTAATACTTATGGTAGAATTCGACAAATGATTGTAATGGGTTTTTTGGTGGTATATATAATATATGCAGTTTTGTTATCAAATTTATTGATTTTGTAATTATAAATATAAATATAAATACAGGATATTAGTCATTTTGCAGAAAAAAATTTTTAGGTAAAAAAACCATGACACGCAAAATGAGTGTCATAAAGGTGTGTCATAAATGAGTGTCAAGAATGTGTGTCATTAAAGAGTGTCATGAAAGCGTGTCATAAATGCGTGTCATAAGGAGTGTCATTAACGCGTGTCATTAAAAGATGATACGCGCTTGCATGTCATAAAAATTTAATGACATGTTCTTCCTTGACACTTTTTTGTGTGTCATAAACACCCTTTCATGACGCGCAATGCGCGTCAAGATAGGGGTATTTTTCTAGTAGTGCCTATTTTACTATTTTACAATTTTTGGGGTGAAACATGTTACATTTTAAAATGCAATTCAACATAAGTGCCTATGTATGATTTCTATGTTGCATTATGTCTTAAACAATACTTTGGTAAACACATTTAGACTCGCGTAATCATTAACTCCGTACAAGCCGACGATACACAATGATAGATCTATTGGATTGACAACACCACCCGGATACGTGTACCTCCAGTATGGGTAACGTGGGTGATTGTTATCGAACATATAAACACAAACTAGTGAACCATATGCGTATGGGATGGACCACAATAAACATGTCACAAGGGTTGATTATGCAAACGATTTACCTGGTAGTTTTGTTTTCACATATGGACTAGATTTGCCATGACACCAGAATTGTACATGTTTTATGCTCATGATACAATTTTCAAACCTATGTAATTCTCACCAAGTATTATTGACCCAAAATATTTTCAAACTTAGCTTGTTTCAGGTTATAGCTTTGCTTGAAGATTAGAGTTAATGCTTAAAGATTTATATTTGGTGTTTCTCATTTGATGTACAAGTTCCTTTTAGAACAATTGTATGTAATTAATTTAATTAATTATTGAAAATTATTATTTACCATGAGCTACTAAACAATCATCAATACGTGACATCCCGATGTTTCCGCCATCGGTTGGGGTGTTACACGAGCCCCCTTCGTTAAGGTCTATATCCTCTTCCATACGATCCTCTTCCACACGCTCCGCTATAAGGTCTGTGATAAGTCATTCATATCGCTTCTTCCCGTAACCTCATTTACAACTACAGGAGACGGTGTAATTGGATTTTCACCGTGATAGATCCACAACGTGTAATCCTCATCGAAACTATTTATACGAATATGATATATCATTGTTATGAAGTCTATGAAGGTAGAATTATTACACTTTCTACATGGACATCTAATCGTTCCATGTGAGTTGACGAATTGTTCGGCATACTCAATGAAATTGTCAATTCCTTTTTCGTACCCAACATCCAAACGGTTCTTTATAAACATCCAGCTTTTATCGATCGACATGATGATGTGACTGAAACATAATTTGGGTTTGAGGCACGATAATTTAAATGAAACATATTATTGACACCTAAAGGGTAGACTGCTAAACCCACTTTTTGAATACCTTATCTTATATATGAATGTGTATTACATGATTGTTTGTTTAAGAAAAATTCGGCAGCATTTCTCCTAAGCCCCCAAGTATATAATATAAATATATACACAAGGAACAAAGAGGAAACGCCAACCGAATCTTTCAAAAACAAACAATCATGTAGTACACATTCACATCCTAAATGAGATAAAGTATTCAAAAAGCAGTCCCAAAACAGGGACTACCCGAAATTAATTACTAAATCAATTTCAGGCGGGTATTTCTAAGCTCACTATGTTTTAAATGGGGATTATTTTCGGGCATGTCTTTCTAGTCTCAATATGTAATAACATACAAATATAAACAAACATACACTTATACATACATACATACATACATACATACATACATACATACACGTATACATACATACATACTCCGACAAACATACACGCATACATACATACATACATACATACACGTATACATACATACATACTCCGACATACATACACGCATACATACATACATGCATGCATGCATACATACATGCATACACGCATACTTACATGCATACACGCATACACTCATACATACATACATACACGCATGCATACATACATACACGCATACATACATACATACATACATACATACATACATACATACAAATTAAAAAACAGAAAAAAATAAAAAAAATAGAAAAATATATAAAAACCAGAAAAAAAATAAAAAACAGAAAAAAATTAGAAAAATCAGAAAAAATAAAACAAAAACAGAAAAAAAACAGAAAAAAATATTAAAAACAGAATACATACCATTTAAAGCATAAAATTTAAAAAAAAAACAATTAGTGGCGACGACTAACCTTTAGCGGCGACACACTTCGCGTTCTTCCCTGGATCTGTCCTTTCCTACAAACACAAACAAATTATCAAAAAATAAAAAAAATTAACCTAAAAACAGAAAAAAAAAACTGAAGATAAAAAATAAAAAAACAGAAATAAAAGAAAAAAATAGAAAATAAACAAAAAAATAGAAAATAAACTGAAAATAAAAAATAAAAAATAAAAAGCAGAAAATAAAAGAAAAAAAATAGAAAATAAACAAAAAACTGAAAAAAGAAAAAAACTGAAAAAACAATAAAAAAAAGAAAAAAAAAACGGAAAAAATAAAAAAATTAAAAAAAATTAAAAACAAAAAATAAACAGAAAAAAAGAAATTAAAAAGAAAAAATAGAAAACAAATTACAATAACACAAAACAAAACAAAAAAAGAAGAAGAAAAAAACCCTCTAAATTACTTATGAGAGGGAGAGGGAGAGATCTGGTGGTGGTGGTTAAAATTGAGGGAGAAGGAGGGAGAGACGGGAAGAGGGAGAGGCGGGAAGAGAGATGAGCAAAGAGACTTTGAGGTGAAAAGAAAGAGAGGGAAAGAAGGAGAAGTACGCAGGTAGTTGAAATATGGGTACGATGAAATCCTGGCCCTCCAACACACTTTGATCAACAGTTTACAAATTTTAGACCTTTAGCGGCGACACTTTGGCGGGTCGCCGCTTAAGGTGTCGCCGCTAATAACCAAAATGCTTGTAGTGATAGTACATCAGTGGTTTATGGTTTCATCCATTTTCTATCAAATAACAAGATGAAATCCCTGGTAAGCTATTACACGTGTTCTGTTTTTCATTCATTTTTTTATCATCTCTTTATAATCTTTTATATAGCGGAAGTATTGTTTTGATTATATACAGATATTGCCAAAGGATTATCATGATTGGGTCGCTAATTACAAGTAACTTATTGGTAAGTGACCTATTTCTAATTTTTATTTTTCTGATAAGTTATTATTTACACTACTAGAAAAATACCCCTATCTTGACACACATTTAATGACACGCGAGAATTCATGACACACAAAAGCGCGTGTCATTAAAAAATCGTCATCTTTTAAAAAAATTGGTCAAACAATGACACTCTTTTTTGCGTGTCAAGAATCTAATGTCAAGATTTTAAAAAACATGACACTACAAGAATTAAGTGTCATGTTTGGTGTCAAATACTTCACACTTTTCAATTCCCACGCCCTCTCTCTCTCTCTTCCTCTATTATTTGGTCTCATATCTGCTTCTCAAACAACTAAAAAAAAAACATAACTCGCTGATCAAACCTGCTTCTCACATTCAAACCTTCTGCGACCCAAACCCTAGATGGCTGCTTCTCACATAACTCGCTGATCATAATCCTTCCCCAAATATGTGTACAACTTCAAACACTCCTGCTCCCTCTCAAACCCTAACACCGTCGAAGCGAAGATAGAGCAGAAGAACCCTCCGTATAAAAACTAAAAAGGGCGAAGCTCCTCCTTCCTCCATTCGGTTTGAGTGTCAGGCTGATAAAAAAAACCCTGCTCATAACTCTGCTCATAACCTTCTGCGATAAAAAAACCCTAGCGTTCATAACCTCGCGTAGACGAAGATGGAAGACAACCTCGCGTTATCATCATTTCAGTAAGTATTTGACATAATTGTAACCCTAGGGTTTGTTATCTCCTGACATTATAGGCGGCTAAGGTTGCAATCGAGCCAAGCCAAGCTTTACTCCAGATTTTTCGACTAAACTTGGTCAATAGTTTAATTCATATTGCTAAGGTAGCTTGGTTTCTGATGTTCAAATAGGTCGATGACACCATACCAGAGGATATAACAATGGTGGTTAGGAATATATGGATCGAATTAGAATGTTGACTAGTGGTTTGTTTGATAATATGTTAGCGATTTGGTCCCAGTAAGTTGTTTTAGGTTTGTAATTGCTTATTTAAAATTCTTAGAAATTAAACAAATTGGTTTAAATAAACAATTTAATCCTACTTTATGATACTTTTGGTCATTTGATTGAACACATGGCTGAAAATTCGACCCGTTGCCATATGACCGAGTAAAACAAGAGATGCACACATGGTAGTATTCTCGCCTGAAAAAGCCCAGACATTGGCTGGTTTAATCCAAGTTTTATGTGTTCTTCATCTAGGAGGTAAAGACCAGTCCGGACCGAGCCCAATTTAGTGATCTTGTCCTGGTTTGTACAGTTAGTAGCAGTTGTAAGTAGGGGTGAGCAAAGTTTAAGAACCGACCTGACCCATCAATTACCCGGACCGACCCGAAGACCGAGATTGGTAGAAATAGAGAACCGAATACAAGACCTAAATCAGAATCCGGGTATCGGTCTTGCTTCAATCGGGTATTGTCGGTTCTGATTCAAAGACCGAAACCGATGTTAATGATGCCAAATTTGATCAATAAAGCTTCAGGTTCATTTCAGATTACGCAAATCATCTTCCATATTTGTTGGTACGTGAATCAAACCTCTTTAACAAATTCTGTAATGTTCAATACTATTATGATCTATACCCAATTTCGTAGAACTTTCATCAAATTCTGTAACATATAATCACCTGCAACCATTGTATCATTTTTATGAACTTGCAAGTATCTTATACTTGATGGATAGGTTGATTATGCTTCTTTGTAAATGTGGTATTTAAGCTTAGAATGTTTGCACACCAAATGTTTGATATAATGTATAAGTGAAATTCATAGTTTTTGAAAGAACCTAGTGTGTCATTTAGTATTTTATATTACCTGAAGTCATACTTCCGTTGTTGTTAGTGTGTTGTGAAGATTACAATTCTCAAATATTCTACTGATTTGTTATTTGTTCATCCACCTTATGCTTTGCAAAAAAGTTGGATTACCTGTTGGATACAAGGGATGTCAATTTCATAATCAAGGATTTTATGATTCAAGCTAGTGATTTGCTAAAGGTTTAACTCTTTTCATCTAGTGATGCTTTGCTGTTAATTTCATTTTGTTAATCAAGTGTCACTAGACTGCTATCAAAATCCCTGAAATTGAATAACCATTAATCAATTATGTACTTAGTAGCTCAATTGAGGTGTGAATCATGAATCTTTTCTTTAAGTTGATGAATGGTGTTTTAAATTTAATAATCACGTACCCTTTTAGAGAAAGAAACATAATGCTAAGTAATTTGAGACAGTTAGCTGTTTGTTAATCAACTTTCGGTCCAGGATTTTTTTTCGGTTTTAAAGCCTACCAGAACCGACCCGACCCGAAACCCGACTTCAGTGATATACAAGAACCGATTGCAGAACCTAAACCACATCCACGGTTCAGTTCAGGTCTAAATTCGGTTCGGTTCTCGGTTTTATTTCGGTCCGGCCCTAATATGCTCACCCCTAGTTGTAAGTCCAATTTGTCTTGTGAGAAAGGGCAATCCCAATCTTGAGGTTCTCTTCAATAAACACAGCAATATATTTGCAAATACAAATTTTCAAGGCAAGATTAGATTTACAAGTTTATTTAGAATAAATAGATAAATAAATGAATAAACGTGACATAAAGATGGCATAGAACAACTAAAAGTTGGCAAATATGATTTTATCGTCTCCTTAGAGAAGATCCTCTTCTGGTAGCCTTCATATTTTGGGAGTACCGAAAGCAAATGAAGTGGACAATGGTGTTTCCGCCAGGATACACTACAAAAACACTGGTCCCTATGTTTTTGTTGCAAAGTGAACATATGCTCTCAGTTGTGATCTTCAGTTCTGCTTTTCTTTTGATATACAGTTCGTCTTTAACTTGTGCATAAATTACTTTAAAATTTAAATGCGTAATTAGACGTGATTTAACAGAATCATACTTCAGTTTTTTCGGTTAATCGGTTATGCGCAGTCGCCTGCTGCGCGCTGCTGCGCAGTCGCCTGCTGCGCTGCTGCTGGTCCGCTGCTGCGTAGTATAGAATACTATTTGTAGTGGAATTTGTTTTGCGAACCCGGCTATAATCTCGCCGGCTGACCGCAAACCCAAATCCCAACATAATATTGAGCCAGCAAGTAGAGTGGTTGTAGATCGTTTATTAAACAGAAATGGCAAGGACATCATCTTATTGCCTTACAACCCCAGGTATGATAGATCTTATCTTAGTGCATTTTCATTTTAGTGCATTTTCATTTTAGTGCATTTTCATTTTTTGTTTTTTGTAGAAACCATTGGGTGTTGGCTGTGCTTGACATGAAAGGAGCCACTTGTTACTATCTTGATTCTTTATGCCCGGGAGTGTCTTCGAGCCGTTAAGGCAAATTATTGATACGTAAGTAAATGCCGTATATGATGGCTTTGAAAAAAAATACTTTATTGGAAGTTACGTTTGAATATGCTTTAAGATATAATTTATTTTTAATAGGGCCACGACCGTGTATAGTGCTCAGACTAGTACCGGTAAGAGGTTTAAACTGAGATGGGTCAACACCAAGGTGAGCACTTAATTATCCTAACTATTTATTTGGACTGATCTGAATATAGATGCGCACATATAGATGCTCCTAACTAGCGCTGCAGGATTAGGGAAGCTTAATCCATATAATTCTTTTAAACTGAGATGGGTCAACACCAAGGTGAGCACTACGGACGGACTTGGAATATTGGACAATGTAAGTTGATCGAGTCAAATTCTAGTCACTTTTGTTTTCTTGAAACTAAAACCATCGCGAACCCTTAACCTTTCATCTTATTAATTTAATTGTGTCTCAGGTTGGGGGAGGAGTGGAGGCTTACTCGGATGCGGATATTGATTATGTTCATGAAGAATGGTCGGGTTATGCCTCGACCTTCATTTTCAAGTTATGATCCGTATGTTTAGGCTTACTCATCGACTAATGTAATGTATTGATACAATGTTTTTGTAACCCTTTGTGGTAGAATTCGACATAATTGTAATGGGTTTTTTAGTGGTATAATATATGTAGCTTTATTATTAAATTTATTGTTTTTGTAATTATAAATAAAAAATAATTCCAGGATATTATTCGTTTTGCAGGGAAAAAAAATTAGGTAAAAAAACATGACACGCAAAATGACTGTCATAAAGGTGTGTCATAAATTCATGTGTGTCATAAATGCTGTAAAAAATTCGTAAATGAGTGTCAAGAATGTTTGTCATTAAAGAGTGTGTCATAAATGCGTGTCAAAAAAGCATGTCATAAAGGAGTGTCATAAACGCGTGTCATTAAAAGATGACACGCGCCTGCATGTCATAAACTTTTCTTGGCATGTTCTTCCTTGACACTTTTTTGTGTGTCATAAACACCCTTTTATGACGCGCAATGCGCGTCAAGAAAGGGGTATTTTTCTAGTAGTGTTATTTCAGTTTCAGTTAACATTTTGTATTTTGATTCTTGAACTTTCAAAGATTGAAGAAAGTTTTTGTAATGTGGATGTTTTGAAATGTTTTAGCATAGAGTTCTTATCGTTAAAAATGATATGTTTGTGTTGTTTGTTATAGATGAGAATGATGTGAACAAAATCAAGTCTTTAACCATTGGAACAACTCAAAAGTTCGCTCACATCAAGGTTGTTGTAATATAAAATTTTAAAGAATGATCTTTGTAAGACGACCTACGAGGATGAACGTTAATTCATGATTTGGTTTTGCTTTTAGACGTTACTAATGGATCAATTTATTTTCGACATTTTATTGTTGCTTTAGAGATCTTCATGCAAAGTATTATACTTTGTCCAGGTGCCTGCTTTTGCAGAATTTTCTGCTCTTAACCTGGCAATGCATTATCATGGGTGGTTATCCTTCTTTATCCTCTTCCACTAGAAGTTGTTAGTTAAATTAAGTAATAATCCGTACTATGCTTATGCTAATATATGGCATCCATACTGGCTCCTAGCCCTGAATTCGTGAATTTGGAGTGATGTTTTCCAAGTCAGTAAGTCTTAATGGATACTTCATTAAATTACCCGAAAGGGCACTACTTGTGTAGGAATTCTAATTAACTATAGGGCCCTCACTTTTCCCTAGATCGTAAACTTGAAGAAAGATGAGGGCACAACTGAAGTCGTTTTCATCTTTCTTCAAGTTGAATTGTGATACTATTATGTTTTGGAAACTGGAACTTGCCATGACATGTAACTCCTAATTAGATTGATAATGAAGCACATGCATTTAGGCATGTTTTGGGTTCTATCTTTTCAAGACTTCCCCAAAACCTTTAAAATAAAGATGAAAATCAATCTTAATTGTAGAAAATTGTTTAATTTTGGGCATTAAAAGAAATTACGAGTGGACCCCGCTGTCTAAAATACCATCTGAAGTGTTGAAAACCGAACAGATCCAATTTCCAAAACCGCAAGAGCTCCGAGGTGACAGACGGAACGTGGACAAGTCCAAATACTGCGAGTACCATGAAGACTATGGCCATCTAACAGACAACTGTTACAGTCTGAAGATGGAAATAGAAAATGCTATAATATCTGGGCAGCTAACACACCTCGTGAAGAACATGCGGAGAAAGCAAAGAGACAACCTGAATGAGGAACCAGACGGCTACGAATCAGAAATTGAGGTGCATCACGATTCCAATCGAAAGCAGCATTCTAAATCTATTTCCAGTAACCCAGCACCAAAGGATGATGATCTATACAAGCCGTACAGGCCAAAGACTTTCGCTGTGAGATCAAAATTCTGTGCGCGCATCGCGCTAGCACCAATGCCTCAAGAGTGCAAACTCCCAAGTACAATTGGGAAATACGATGGTTTACGTGATCCAGACGATCACTTACATGCTTTTGACTGCGCAGGCAGTTCTAAGCTGTGGCCTTTACAAGCCTAGTGTCATCTGTTCGTGCAAACGTTAACAGGGGCAGCCAGGGTCTGGTACGAAAGTTTGCCTGTCGGAAGTCTGATAGACTTTGATGATCTCATAAGAAAATTCAAGAATCACTGTTCACACTTGCGCAAACACAAGAAGGACAAAGCGCAAATTCTCTTGTGTACACAACATGAGAATGAATCCCTGGAAGACTACATCGTCAGATACAACAAAGAAGCCCTTCAGCTAGGATGCGGAGAAGAACTTACCAGTGCAGTATTCATACATGGGGTAAGAAATGATGATTTAATGAAGTGTCTGACGGGAAAGGATGGCGTGCCGCACGCCTGGGACGAAGTAATTGAAGCTGCAAAGGTATACGCGTCCTCCAAACGATCTTTCCATCGAAATAAAAACATGCACCAAAGCATCAACCATCATCCACCCTCTAACAACAGAGGGAAAGGAAAACAATCCGTTTGGTCCAGAATTTTTGGCACGACAGAAGAAGGAAAATACTCTTCCGCGCAAGACGCGCGGAACATGCTCAGCTCGAGAGTGCCTCGCGATCACAAAGGGCACTCAAAGAAAAATTACGAGTGGACCCTGCTGCCTAAAACACCATCTGAAGGGTTGAAAACCGAACAGATCCAATTTCCAAAACCGCAAGAGCTCCGAGGTGACAGACGGAACGTGGACAAGTCCAAATACTGCGAGTACCATGAAGACTATGGCCATCTAACAAACAACTGTTACAGTCTGAAGATGGAAATAGAAAATGCTATAATATCTGGGCAGCTAACACACCTCGTGAAGAACATGCGGAGAAAGCAAAGAGACAACCTGAATGAGGAACCAGATGGCTACGAATCAGAAAATGAGGTGCATCACGATTCCAATCGAAAGCAGCATTCTAAATCTATTTCCAGTAACCCAGCACAAAAAGATGATGATCTATACAAGCTGTACAGGCGAAAGACTTTCGCTGTGAGATCAAAATTCTGTGCGCGCATCGCGCTAGCACCAATGCCTCAAGAGTGCAAACTCCCAAGTACAATTGGGAAATACGTTGGTTTACGTGATCCAGACGATCACTTACATGCTTTTGACTGCGCAGGCAGTTCTAAGCTGTGGCATGTACAAGCCTGGTGTCATCTGTTCGTGCAAACGTTAACAGGGGCTGCCAGGGTCTGGTACGAAAGTATGCCTGTCGAAAGTCTGATAGACTTTGATGATCTCATAAGAAAATTCAAGAATCACTTTTCACACTTGCGCAAAAACAAGAAGGACAAAGCGCACATTCTCTTGTGCACACGCCATGAGAATGAATCCCTGGAAGACTACATCGTCAGATACAACAAAGAAGCCCTTCAGCTAGGATGCGGAGAAGAACTTACCCGTGCAGTATTCATACATGGGGTAAGAAATGATGATTTAATGAAGTGTCTGACGGGAAAGGATGGCGTACCGCACGCCTGGGACGAAATGATTGAAGCTGCAAAGGTATACGCGTCCTCCGAACGATCTTTCCATCGAAATAAAAACATGCACCAAAGCAGCAACCATCATCCACCCTCTAACAACGGAAGGAAAGGAAAACAATCCGTTTGATCGAGAATTTCCGGCACGACAGAAGAAGGAAAATACTCTTCCGCGCAAGACGCGCGGAACATGCTCAGCTCAAGAGGGCCTCGCGATCACAAAGGGCACTCAAAAAAAATTACGAGTGGACCCCGCTGTCAAAAACACCATTTGAAGTGTTGAAAACCGAACAAATCCAATTTCCAAAACCGCAAGAGCTCCGAGGTGACAGACGGAACGTGGACAAGTCCAAATACTGCGAGTACCATGAAGACTATGGCCATCTAACAGACAACTGTTACAGTCTGAAGATGGAAATAGAAAATGCTATAAAATTTGGGCAGCTAACACACCTCGTGAAGAACATGCGGATAAAGCAAAGAGACAACCTGAATGAGGAACCAGACGGCTACGAATCAGACGATGAGGTGCATCACGATTCCAATCGAAAGCAGCATTCTAAATCTGTTGCCAGTAACCCAGCACCAAAAGATGATGATCTATACATGCCGTACAGGCCAAAGACTTTCGCTGTGAGATCAAATTTCTGTGCGCGCATCGCGCTAGCACCAATGCCTCAAGAGTGCAAACTCCCAAGTACAATTGGGAAATACGATGGTTTACGTGATCCAGACGATCACTTACATGCTTTTGACTACGCAGGCAGTTCTAAGCTGTGGCCTATACAAGCATGGTGTCATCTGTTGGTGCAAACGTTAACAGGGGCAGCCAGGGTCTGGTACGAAAGTTTGCCTGTCGGAAGTCTGATAGACTTTGATGATCTCATAAGAAAATTCAAGAATCACTTTTCACACTTGCGCAAACACAAGAAGGACAAAGCGCACATTCTCTTGTGCACACGCCATGAGAATGAATCCCTGGAAGACTACATCGTCAGATACAACAAAGAAGCCTACAGCTAGGCTGCGGAGAAGAACTTACCCGTGTAGTATTCATACATGGGGTAAGAAATGATGATTTAATGAAGTGTCTGATGGGAAAGGATGGCGTGCCGCACGCCTGGGACGAAGTGATTGAAGCTGCAAAGGTATACGCGTCCTCTGAACGATCTTTCCATCGAAATAAAAACATGCACCAAAGCAGCAACCATCATCCACCCTCTAACAACAGAGGGAAAGGAAAACAATCCGTTTGGTCGAGAATTTCCGGCACGGCAGAAGAAGGAAAATACTCTTCCGCGCAAGACGCGCGGAACATGCTCAGCTCGAGAGGGCCTCGCGATCACAAAGGGCACTCAAAGAAAAATTACGAGTGGACCCCGCTGTCTATAACACCATCTGAAGTGTTGAAAACCAAACAGATCCAATTTCCAAAACCGCAAGAGCTCCGAGGTGACAGACGGAACGTGGACAAGTCCAAATACTGCGAGTACCATGAAGACTATGGCCATCTAACAGACAATTGTTACGGTCTGAAGATGGAAATAGAAAATGCTATAAAATCTTGGTAGCTAACAGACCCCGTGAAGAACATGTGGAGAAAGCAAAGAGACAACCTGAATGAGGAACCAGACGGCTACGAATCAGAAAATGAGGTGCATCACGATTCCAATCGAAAGTAGCATTCTAAATCTGTTGCCAGTAACCCAGCACCAAAAGATCATCATCTATACAAGCCGTACATGTAACACCCCAACCGATGGCGGAAACATCAAGGTGTCACGTATGAATGATTGTTCAGTAGCTCATGGTAATACATAAGTTTAAATAATCCTTTATTTCATTACAGTATTGAATTACATTAAATGTCTTGAATGAAATCTAATACATCCAATAATTAAACAAAGCTTAAAACTTCAAATATCTTCTCATGCTAGCTCTAGACTTTAAGCATCAGTATTTCCTGTTGAGTTTGGAAAATATGGGGGGGGGGGGGGTCAACTAGAAGTTGGTGAGAATACATAAGCCAAGTCAAGCAATTAAGTTTTAGAATAAAAGTTTAGCAATTCATATGTCTAATGTAAGTTTAAGTCTACATGAATAAACAATAAGTATAGTATGCACATAATCAATCCTCCGACAAAATTTAGGTCCATCCCGCATCCACGGTTCTCCTTATAAAGTTTAGGTCCATCCCGCATCCATGGTTCTCCTTATAAAGTTTAGGTCCATCCCGCATTCACGGTTCTCCTTATAAAAGTTTAGGTCCATCCCGCATTCACGTTTCTCCTTATAAAGTTTAGGTCCATCCCGCATTCACGGTTCTCCTTATAAAGTTTAGGTCCATCCCGCATTCACGGTTCTCCTTATAAAGTTTAGGTCCATCCCGCATTCACGGTTCTCCTTATAAAGTTTGGAACGATAACAATCACCCGCGCTCCCCATAGAAATGGTCAACGAATCTAGGTGGAGTTGTCAATCCAATAGATCTATCATTGTATACCGCCGGCTTGATCAGGGTTAATGATTATGCAAGTTGAAGTTTAAGTCTAATAGTCTTTGTCTAATTCATGAGGCATTAAAGTTTACAACTAGACATGTATGTAGAATTGCTTAAGTATAAAGTTTCAAGTATAAAGAATTGCATAAACAAGGTTACGTAAACTCACCTGAAATTCACTGTGTAAGTACTAGCAAGTAGCAACAAGTCTGAACTTGGATTAATTGAACTCTGGTATCCTATTACAAACAAAGGACATCTTAAATTCTAATGCAAGTAAGCTTGCTTCGTTTCTTAGTTGTAAAGATAGTTGATTCAACTACCTAGATTCGTATTGTAAACAATACGGGTCTTAATGTGTGTATGACTTAACGAACCGATAGTAATCTGGTTTGGATTCTCGCAAATATATGCGAATGCATAGTTATATAAAATATATACTTTATTATGATAGGATTTCGTGATTTGAAATTTGTTAGAAGAAAACACTTAAAAGTAGCGAGAATAAATGTATATGTAACTTGATTCGCGTTTTAGCTTGTTTCGAATACCCAAAAATATATACAAATATTCTTATTTCGACGATGTAAGATTTGGGAGTTAGAACTTATTGGTAAAACGTAGCTTCACTTGCACGAAATTATAGATTGGAATGTCCGATATGTTCCCTATATTTTATAAAAATTTGGGCAGAGTTTCCTCTGTTTTTGTATAAAACCGACAACTAATGTTGTATATATTTTTCCAACAATCAATCGTCCAAAATTTACAATACACTTCATGATCTAACTAATCTTTTACTCGTGACAAGTGATTAACTTTCTAAAGCTAAAAATGAAACGCTTCGACAATTAATACATATATTTATATAGTTCGCCATTTAAATAATTCTTGTAAAAATATATATTGATGTAGGGTAGTCATTACTCGACTCGTCCAAGCTTAACAACAAGATTAATTATTTTCGTTATAAGTCGACTCAGTTCGTTTAACAATAAAAATAGTTTTTGTTACAACTCGGTTCGGTTCGCTTACACTTTTAGAATAAGTATTTATATACAATATACACGAAAAAAATAATAAATAAATAAAAATAAACTAAGATCGTGGCGCGCGTTATACCTTCCCGCGAACAACTCTCGAATCGATACGCATTCGTCTAGAACTAGAGTTTGACCAACTTCGAATGTTGACTGGAGTTGACCAGCTTTGACCACGGTTGACCAGTTTGACTGTGGTTGACCGCAAAGAAAACGAGCAAGAAACAGGCCTAACCTTCCCGAGCACAAGGAACACGCCTAAACCCAACGAGCATCTTGATCCGAATGGAACCGAACATGAACCCAACCAACTTAGCCCGAGTTGTAATCAAATCCAAACTGAAACCCTTGTGAATCGCTGCACCCATAACCAAACCATACACCACCATCAGTCACCTAGACCCAAACTAAGACCAACACCATGACCATACTCGGTCCCAGCAAAACAGCCAATTGAACTCATTATTATTGTTGTACCATAACCGGGTCGCTGCACAACCACCCTAGTTGTCATCCCTACGCGTGCACATGAGCAGAGAGTCAGGTCGCAACCTTGTTACCGGAGTTGGAAGGAGGAGTAGGTGGCGGCTGCTGTGTGGCGGTTGTTGTTGGCGTCGGAGGAGAAGAAAGAAGGCGGCGTACAGTGGGTTCAGGTGGTGATCCCTGCTTCTGCCGCTGCTGCTTAGTGAAGGAGGAGTATGTTTGCCACCGGAAAGAGGGAAGGCGGCTGCTGCTGCTGTTCTAGGAGGGAAGGGGAAGAAGCCAGAGGTGGTTGGCGGCGGCGGGTTATGGTGGTTGTCTGGTGGTGGCGGCCGCAGGTGAAGAGAATAGGGAGGTGAAGGTTGGAGGTGATAGTGTCTAGGGTTTTATTGTGTTAAGATGAAGAAGAAGTAGAAGACTTCGTGGGGTTTTAAATAGGTAGGGTCTTGTATAGGATGATAGCTAGGGTTTTGGTGAAGAAGAAGATGGAAGGAGGTAAAGATATTATATACCTAGGGTTTGGTGTGGGTTAAGTGGTTGGGTACCGCGTATACGAGCCAGTCACTGACTCGGTCTCGTTTAAATTACATAACTTGTTTAACCGTTAAAATAGTTATCTTGTTAAATTTATTTATATAAACCGACTTAAAACGAGTGGTTGAACCATACATATATATAAGAATTTACTAAGTGTCGGTTATTTGGCACATTTTTACTTGTAACAAGTTATTACTATTTTCAGATATTGTAAGAGCGAATTTAAATAATTTAATTTATCCATGAATAAAAATTGTATTTCTTGTTAACGAAATATTGTTGCTAATGAGTTTAAAAATCGTTTTATGATTATAATATTTCTTTTTAATAAATCTTTAGAAAATAGCTGGGCGTTACAGTCTCCCCTACTTTTGGGAACTTCGTCCCGAAGTTATTAAAAGCACAGGGTTGATGATGATTAGGTAGAAATTAGGGTAACTGTGGTTTGAAAATTTTTGGTTAAGGCATGACATGAATTTATTGTAAATAGAATAAACTGTTTCGAATAGTTTGGATAAGAGGATTGATATGTGTGAGTTTTAAGGGTTGGATTAGGTTGGTCTGAAATAGCAAGGTGAATGAGAATCTAGCAAAGCATTAAACTTAAATTTTAGGAATCCTAAAAGAAATGCATGAATTGATTTGACTATAGAAAGGCTAAATGAACTACCAAGTAACTAGAGTTTATAATTGGTTATCTACCTTGATAGAATTTCACACTACCTTAATGTACCTGTAAATTCATGATTACGTTCCGGACCGCAATCACCAATTTACCTTACATTAGGGTTTTGTGTCCTTCTATGACTCTAATCACACACGTAAGTAATGCAAAATAACCTTGTGATTGAATCTTTGTATCAATGAGTCTGATAAATCTTTGTATCAAATTACATGTATGATGTATCCAAAAATTGAGTCAAACTGTTGAGCAGGGAAAAAGACCTCTACCAGTCAGTGAGTAGGAACCTCTACCGATTGTTGAGCAGGTGCGATAGCCTCTACCAGTCGTTGAGCAGGTTGTAGGGCCTCTACCGACTGTTGAGCAGGCATGATGACCTCTACCAATCGTTGAGTAGGTTATTTGGTACTCTACTAACTGTTGAGCAAGTACTTCATCCTCTAACAGTTGTTTGATTAAGTGTACCAATTATTACACATGAGTTGCAAATTGGTAATATGTACATGTAAGTAATCAAGTATCAAGTATAGCATGCGAGTTGTAATAGAGTTGCCCTAGACAAGGTTAATGACTCTAGGTATGTCTATAGCAAATAGTTCTAGTATTAAATGTTCAAATATGGTAGATAATCGAATCCTCATGTATAACTAAGGATTAAGTTTGATGCAACACACAATCAAGTTTCAATAGTTTGGTTATCATGGGTAACTAGTTCATGTTTGAGAAGGTGAAGGATATGAGTCTAATTCTTGAGGGGATGGTGAAAAATCTTGAAGCAGAATCAAAGTTGTGAGAGATAGTGAATGTGAAAATAGTTGATAAGGAGTTTATTTTATAGTAAGGAGATTATATAGCGGTGCAAATTTTGGGGTTTGGATCAACGGTTAGAATCAAGCGTATGAGAAAACATGATCGTGGTATTTGCCAAAAATTTGTAATAATTCGAACAAGTTTAAAATAAGTAGGTGTCAATGGAAAAATTGTAGAGTAAATTTTGTCCCTG
Source organism: Ambrosia trifida (assembly GCA_028751855.1). Classification (NCBI taxonomy): domain Eukaryota; kingdom Viridiplantae; phylum Streptophyta; class Magnoliopsida; order Asterales; family Asteraceae; genus Ambrosia; species Ambrosia trifida. The sequence goes on along the minus strand of CM054124.1, from coordinate 98,163,249 downwards.
TGGATGGAAAGATTTTATTTTCAAAATTGGTTTTGTATATAAAGCAAAAGTCATTAAATAGTACAACTAAATTGATTTAGATCAAAATATTTCGATGAGTCATAGGTTTTAAACACGATGTCGGATTTCAAAAATCAAGAATTTGTTGAAATGTTTTGTATAATTGACTTTGATTATTCCATAAAAAGAAGTGATTCCTAATATATTAAAACTTTTTTTTTAAGATCATTTGTTACACCAGTAAATTGTTACACCAACATTTGAAATTTAGAAAATGAGTTTGTGGAATAAAAGGCTTTTTGACAAAAATATTTATTTGCTTTAGTTTGTGAAATTCCTAGGTAATGAATATTTCACAAAATTTAGTACTCTTTAATGTTGGTGCTAGAGTATCTCCTATAAACAGGTTACGAGATGATAGTTTGAACAAGGATTTTAAAATCTTGATTATGATGAAATTTGATGGTTGAGGGTGTCTTAAAAAAATATGAAGAGGGGAGAAGTTTAAAATAAAATTGGCCCGAAGGTAATACGATTTAAGAAGTAAAATATGTAATATGTTGTAAAGAGAAATATATGATTTGGGTTGGATGTTAAAAATAATTAAACAAGCGGGTAATATTATAAGTTTGTAAAATGAAATATGATTGTGAGATCCACAAATGTTTCATTAAATTTAGGCTAACTATGGGATTATATAAGGAAGAAAATAGATTTGAAGTGCAAGACTTTTTTTATTTTATTCAAATCTTAGAATTTTAAATGAGAGTGACGGGGTATAAATGAAAATGAAATACAAAGATTGTATTCATTTGTCCACGTATATGCGAAATGTTGACTTATCAAGACAGATCGGATCTAAGCCTAGTGAATTTGCCCTATTAAACTAGGAGTACATTAGGATTGCAACAAGTGAAAGAGAGTGTAGGCAAGACCAAGCTAGGGTAAGAATAAGGAGGAGGATAGGGATAGAGATAAGGATAAGGTAGAGCTACAAGCAACTAAAGCAAGTACTGATTAAAGTCCTAATGCTATAGACTAGATTATTTTTCTAATAACCAAATTCCCTATAACCAAGGCTCTGATACCAATCTGTAACATCTGTGTAACACCCCAACCGATGGCGGAAACATCGAGGTGTCACGTAAGAATGATTGTTCAGTAGCTCATGGTAAATAATAAATTTCAATAATTGATTTAAATAAATTACATACAATTGTTCTAAAGAATTTTGTACATCAAAATAAAAAATACTAGATACACATCTTCAAGCATTAACTCTAATCTTCAAGCACGCTATAACCTGAAACATGTTAAGTTGGAAAGATGGGGGGGTCAACTATAAATAGTTGGTGAGAATACATAGGTTTTGCATATAGTTGAAAACAATATGATGTATAGCAATCATAGTTGAAGTATAATAATGAGTAATGATAGAATATGAGTCCGACATGTAACAATACGTCTTTAGTACAATCAAACCTTGTGTCGACTGAGACCTAACTCGCAAGTTAGTAAAAGTGTAACTGTTATCGATCATCCCTGAATTTATGCGGGGGGATGGGTTTGTCAGACCTATAGCGCTATAATCTAAACAGGCGGCTTGATCAATGTTAATGATTGTACTGTGTCTTTTTGTTACAGTCAAATGATAGAATGAGTAAATGATAGTGTAATTGAATCACAAGTTTCAACAATGTAAGAATGAGTAAATGATAGTGTATAAAATGTTTAAACATGTTTCACCCCAAAATGTAAAACAGAAAAAGGGGCTATGTAAACTCACCTTAGGTGCATAATGAGTTCGTGCGTTTTATTGAGCGTGCAAACACTTAGTAATAATGCCTTGGAAAACTCGAAACTAGCTAGAGGAGATAATGACGGATGAAAACTTTAGTATATGGGAGATGGTATAATAATGTTTTTTTTTTTCTTGAATGGTATCAAGAGTTGAATGGTAGACTAGTGTATTTATAGTGTAAAATTTGGAGTTGTAATTAGGGACTACTTTGACTAGGCTAGAATTTAGGAACAACTTTGACTTGACTAGAAGACCATATTTACTAACACTTTGACTTGACTAGGAGACCATATTTACTAACACTTTGACTTGACTTGACTAGGAGACTACGTTTGACTTTTCAGGTTTGACTAAGGGACCTTGAAAGGGTTTAAGTTTAATTGGTTTTAATTAACATCACAAAACACCAAATGGTGTAGTGGTTTGTGTGGTGTGATTAAGGTTTAGCCCGCCAGGGACTCGGGTTCGAATCCTGGCACAGACAAACATTTTTTTTAACGTTTTTAAATCAGAATTTAATACAATCCAATTTAATATTGATTATACGTCGTTATTTAAACAAAAAAATTAACAAAATGGATGGTAAAGATACTGTAAACATGAATCGGATGAATAAACGAGGGAGTTCTATATATATATATATATATAAAGAAAATTTGTGTGATGTTACAGTCTCCACTACTTTTAGGAACTTCGTCCCGAAGTTTATTTTAAGAAGAAACATTTCGTCCCGAAGTTTATTTTAAGAAGAAACATTTGAATAGTGTTGAGGATAGTTAGGGTGACTATGGTTCAGAGTAGGGTAAGAGTTTAAGGAATGTATAAGATAAACATAAATGCTAGATGGACTACCAAATAACTAGGGTTTGTTATTGCTCTGACCCTACAGTATCCCTTTCCACGTATCATTAGTGTTTATATATAGGGTGTACCGCAGCTAACCCATCACACCTCTGATACTTCAAAAACATACGGGGTATCTCCCAAAACCTTAATAGAATTTCACACTACCTTAATGTACCTGTAAATTCATGATTATGTTCCAGACCGCAATCACCAATTTACCTTACATTAGGGTTTTGTGTCCTTCTATGACTCTAAACACACATGTAAGTAATGCAAAATAGCCTTGTGATTGAATCGTATACAATGTATCCAAAAATAAGTCTGACTGTTGAGCAGGAAAAAGACCTCTACCAGTCAGTGAGTAAGAACCTCTACCGATTGTTGAGCAGGTGCGATAGCCTCTACCAAGCAGGTTGTAGGGCCTCTACCGACTGTTGAGCAGGCATGATGACCTCTACCAATCGTTGAGTAGGTTATTTGGTACTCTACTAACTGTTGAGCAAGTACTTCATCCTCTATCAGTTGTTTGATTAAGTGTTTAAATTATTACACACATGAATTGATAATATGTACATGTAAGCAATCAAGTATCAAGTATAGCATACGAGTTGTAATAGAGTTGCCCTAGACAAGGTTAATGACTCTTGGTGTGTCTATAGCAAATAGTTTATATTCCATGAATTCTAGTTTCAAATGTTCAAATATGGTAGATAGTCGAATCCTCATGTATAACTAAGGATTATGTTTGATGCAACACACAATCAAGTTTCAATAGTTTGGTTATCATGGGTAACTAGCTCATGTGTGAGAAGGTGAAGGATATGAATTTACTTCTTGAGAGGATGATGAAAAATCTTGAAGCAGAATCAAGGTTGTGAGAGATAGTGAATGTGAAGATAGTTGATAAAGAGTTTATTTTATAGTAAGGAGATTATGTAGCAGTGTAAATTTTGGGGTTTGGATCAAAGGTTACAATCAAGTGTATAAGAATACATGATTGTGGTATATGCCAGATATTGTAAAAATTTGAACAAGTTGAAAATGAGTGAGTGTCGATGGAGAATTTAGAGACTAGATATTATTCCTATGGATAAAAAAAAAATCTTATTTTCAAAATTGGTTTTATGCATAAAGCAAAAGTTGTTAAATAGTACAAGCTAAGTGGGCTTTGATTAAAATATTCCCGTTAGTTGGAGATTTCAAACATGACATTAGGTTTTGAAGATCAAGGTTCTATTAAGTGATTTTTAATAGTTTAAAGCATTATATAGAAAATTGTTTGTTACGTCAATAAATAAACAATTGAATTTAAGTTCGAGGACATCTTTTGACAAAAATATAAACTTTGTAAAGTTACTAGGTAATGAAAATACAACAGGATTTAGAAATCTTTAGTTTGTGCTAAGGTATGAGGTTATAGTTTTTAAAAATAAGTAACATGTGGAGAAATGAAATTATATAATTTGGGTAGGGTGTTGAATATTTAAAAAGTGGCTAAGATGGTAAGGTGAAGTGTGATTGTGAAATCCATTTATGATTATGAAGTGGGATTGATTTAGGCTGTAAAATTTTAGGATTTTAGAGCTTAGTTTTAAGGGAAGTGAGTGTAATCATTTATTCATTAATTAGAACGAATAAACGAAAACATTGACATATCAAAGCTTCTAAATTCTAATAACATAGTGAAGACATGCTTTAGCCTACAAGTGAACACTCATCCCGAGAATTCCCAGGTAGGCATCCGGGTCCCTCGTCTGATTGGGATTTATGCGCAATGCCATTCCTAGACAGAAAACTCAGAATACAGGCGTTCACCCTTCCAGATTGCACGTGTTCGTTATTAAAATCTAGAACTTCGACAGGATCTTCAAGGTAGTTCAGGTTAGGACTTGAGAATTCGCCCTATTAGTCTAAGGGTGAATCCAGTGATGGAGAATAATCGTCTTGTAGGGATTAAAGTAGAGATAAGAAGTAGGAGGGAGATAGAGAATAGAAACAAGTAGGGTTGCAAGTAAAAGGAGCAAGTACTGGTTAAAATCCTATGGTTATAGACTAATTTTTTTTCTAATAACCTAATTCCCTATAACCATGGCTCTGATACCAATCTGTAACACCTCAACCGATGGCGGAAACATCGAGGTGTCACGTAAGAATGATTGTTCAGTAGCTCATGGTAAATAATAAATTTCAATAATTGATTTAAATAAATTACATACAATTGTTCTAAAGAATTTTGTACATCAAAATGAAAAATACTAGATACATATCTTCAAGCATTAACTCTAATCTTCAAGCACGCTATAACCTGAAACATGTTAAGTTGGAAAGATGGGGGGATCAACTATAAACAGTTGGTGAGAATACATAGGTTTTGCATATAGTTGAAAACAATATGATGTATAGCAATCATAGTTGAAGTATAATAATGAGTAATGATAGAATATGAGTCCGACATGTAACAATGCGTCTTTAGTATAATCAAACCTTGTGTCGACTGAGACCTAACTCGCATGTTAGTAAAAGTATAACTGTTATCGATCATCCCTGAATTTATGCGGGGGGATGGGTTTGTCAGACCTATAGCGCTATAATCTAAACAGGCGGCTTGATCAATGTTAATGATTGTACTGTGTATTTTTGTTACAGTCAAATGATAGAATGAGTAAATGATAGTGTAATTGAATCACAAGTTTCAACAATGTAAGAATGAATAAATGATAGTGTTTAAAAGGTTTAAACATGTTTCACCCCAAAATGTAAAACAGAAAAAGGGGCTATGTAAATTCACCTTAGGTGCATAATGAGTTCGTGCGTTTTATTGAGCGTGCAAACACTTAGTAATAATGCCTTGGAAAACTCGAAACTAGCTAGAGGAGATAATGACGGATGAAAACTTTAGTATATGGGAGATGGTATAATAATGTTTTTTTTTTTTTTTGAATGGTATCAAGAGTTGAATGGTAGACTAGTGTATTTATAGTGTAAAATTTGGAGTTGTAATTAGGGCCTACTTTGACTAGGCTAGAATTTAGGAACAACTTTGACTTGACTAGAAGACCATATTTACTAACACTTTGACTTGACTAGGAGACCATATTTACTAACACTTTGACTTGACTTGACTAGGAGACTACGTTTGACTTTTCAGGTTTGACTAAGGGACCTTGAAAGGGTTTAAGTTTAATTGGTTTTAATTAACATCACAAAACACCAAATGGTGTAGTGGTTTGTGTGGTGTGGTTAAGGTTTAGCCCGCCAGGGACTCGGGTTCGAATCCTGGCACAGGCAAACATTTTTTTTAACGTTTTTAAATCAGAATTTAATACAATCCAATTTAATATTGATTATACGTCGTTATTTAAACAAAAAAATTAACAAACTGGATGGTAAAGATACTGTAAACATGAATCGGATAAATAAACGAGGGAGTTCTATATATATATATATAAAGAAAATTTGAGTGTGTTACAATCTGGCCCCTCTCACCACCAATATTGTCTGCTTTGCCCCGATGGGTTGCCCATCCAGAGCTCACGGATTTGTTTTTGGTCGCCCCGGTTGAGACTTCCCAGGAGGTCACCCATCCTGATACTACTCCCACCTGAGCACGCTTAACTATGGAGTTCTCCTCTCATCCACTAGCATTAAGCCCAAAACGCGTTGGTGATTTAAGAGGCTTTGGATTACTTATGAACCAAGGATCTCTCCTGGCCACGACCGATGTGGGATTTGCCTAGGGTGTCATACAAAGGTCCATGTTAATCTTCTCAGAAATCAGTATTGTTACAGTACAGGCCAAAGACTTTTGCTGTGAGATCAAATTTCTGTGTGCGCATCGCGCTAGCACTAATGCCTCAAAAGTGCAAACTCCCAAGTACAATTGGGAAATACGATGGTTTACGTGATCCAGACGATCACTTACATGCTTTTGACGGCGCAGGCAGTTCTAAGTTGTGGCCTGTACAAGCCTGGTGTCATCTGTTCGTGCAAACGTTAACAGGGGCAGCCAGGGTCTGGTACGAAAGTTTGCTGAATGGCTCTCATCCATGAAAAATTAAACAAATATTCACTTCAGTAGCGCACCCTCAAGGCAATGGCCAGGTAGAACGCGCAAACCGAAGTATCGTCGAAGGTATCAAAACCCGTCTGGGAACAAGACGAAGCGGTTGGGTTGATGAATTACCTCATGTTCTGTGGGCTCATCGCACCTTTTCAAAAACAAGCAACGGAGAAACACCATTCAGTTTGACGTATGGAACTGAAGCGGTAATTCCCACAGAAGTAACATGCCCATCCCGAAGGGTCTTGTTCGCGCAAAGAACTGATAACGACAAAGAACTAAGAATGAATTTAGACTTGCTAGATGAGCGTCGAGATTCAGCCTATGTCCGCGAAGCTTCATATAAACAACAGTTGGAGAAATACTACAACGCGCGAGTCAAGGAACACCTTTTCCGCGTTGGGGATTTCGTTTTCCGCAGCAATGAGGCATCAAACGCTGAGAAACCTGGTAAGCTTGCTCCAAACTGGGAAGGGCCTTATAAAATCCAAGAAGTATTGGGAAAGGGCGCGTATGCTCTAGAACGCCTAGATGGTTCACTAGTGCCACGTACTTGGAATGCAGCGCAATTGCGCATATGCTATGTTTAATCTATTGTTTTAGATTTTGTAATAAGGACTTTAAGCCCAATTCATTTATATTACAAGCAAGCATTTTTCATACAAGTCATTGTTCAATACTTCAAAATCCAAACAAAAGACATAAACTGTTGATTCATCGATATACACAAAAGAAGGGGATCATCACAAAAACAAACATACCCCACATACAGACATTCAACAGCAATTTCAAAAGCTTCTACTTATGATCTACCTCTAATGACTTAAAGACATAAAAAGCATGCTTCCATTAATCCCTAACCTTCCTGAGTTTACAATGGGAAGTCTTGGGTAAATCTCCTAACTGTAAGCGCTTAGGATCGTCAAATCTACAAAGAGATTGATCAAACAAGTTTGATTCAGGTGCGGAATCCCTGAATCAATCCCAATTATGATAATCAAACAATCAAAACAAAGATATCATCTTTCAAAGGTTTTTCTCATTAATAATCAACTCAAATTACACGTTTTAATAAAGATTACAATCAGATATGACGTGAAAATAAGTTGACAAAACACTAGGGAGAGACACAAAACAGGAGGGAAATAAAATGATCAACAACTAACTTTCAAAAATGGCTTAACCTATTTATAGGCCTGCACATTCGCCCATATTGAATGGTCGAATGTGCAGGTTCGCCCAAACACTTCGTGCGAACCAAGCACTACAAAACAATAAATCTACATTCGCACTCCTTGTCTCTCCTTCGTATATATTCTCTCCTTCGCACCCATCAAAACCTTCATTCGCCCACATTCAAACTCCTTCGCCCGTTCGACAATCACCATTAACATATGTTTATTGTAATCCAAAGCATTAGTCGCACAATAATGCATCTACAAACTCCCCCTCGACTATTGCTTGGATTGTTTAAGCCTTCGTTCTTCATCCATTCTCTTGTTCATCAACTTTATGCGCAGTAGTTTCTTCTCTTCCAACGTCATCACCTTCTCAAATACTTGCTTCGGCCTTTTCTTTTTCGCTTCAGGAACCTCTTGAGCTTTAACAACTTGCCGAGCTTCTTATCATAGTCGCATCCGGCATTGATATCATGAGCAAAGCACAGAAATACCACACGCTGGTATTTACTTGCTTGTTCAGCATCCTTCACATCGCTGAAAATTGGATTGTAATACAACATAATGATGTCCTCATGTGAACAATTAACCAACCACATGGGATCAAATATGTGTATCTTTCTGAAATTCTTGTCTCCGTCTTTCAACACTATCACAGCTTCTGCAATCTTCCAATCGTAGTACCACCAGATAAAATCTTTTGCAAAATGTTGAGGAATCTGCAACAAAGGAATATGCCTCAACACTTTTGGTGGTTTGTACTTTAAAGTCACCTTGGGCAAACCGGTAATATCATCAATGGTTTTCTTGTGAACAATCCGCTTTGGATACTGAGGTTCAAAGAGATTCCACTTCGTCCTGCTTTCTCTCGCCATCTTATCAGCAAAGTAGGCAATCTGATCATTTGACGTTCCCCTTCTCCCACTTCACTGCAACACACTTCAATTGCTTTATAAACTTCCAACCCAACGCTTTTCCTTTAAACATATCGTTGTGGAATTTATAAAAGCTACCCTGAATCTCAGCTTTAGGACGATTAGCCTCTTTCTCTTTTAATTCCCTCAGTAACTCTTTCAAGCTATCGGATTGTCTGATATGCAGTTTATCATGCCCTTTGAACACTTCATCAACAAATTTATCACTTTTCTCTTTTGCAAGTCTCTCGGCTTCATTTAACAGTTCATCAGTGAAAGCAGTAAATCCAGAATCCTTGTCTTTCTTAAAATATTCTGGATACTCTTCACTAGTCACATCTTCAACTTCTATATCCTCGAACCCAGGTATGTCACGATCATCAGAATGATCTCCAGCTTCCTTTTCAGGTAGATCAGGAATCTGGTTATCAGCCAACAGTTCTTCTAACGTTTTTCCAACCTGTTTCGCTAAACCTTCAAAGATCTCTTTTGTCATCGCCGCCGAGACTTCACCATCTTCCAAATCTGGATCATTATATTCTAATTCAAACACCCTGTCACAAGATTCAAAGATCTCAGAAAATCTGCTGGTCATGTCAATCGTCCAGACTCGATCAGTAAGCATCTGGCGATACATCTGTTTATCATCTTCAGACATAGACTTCAGTTTTTCATTCCAGAAGATCGTATCATCATCCACAGATCCTCCAGGGGCTTTTGAACTAGATTCTCCTCCTTTTCCAGATTCTCTCTTCTCATACTTATATTTGTCTGTATCGTCATCATCATTGTCATCATCATCATCATCAAATGCAGAGCTGCTATCATCACCATAACCATCATTCGAACCATCATCATCTCCATCATCCTTCTTCTTTTTAGGAGCTTTACCAGCATCTTCATTAAGATCTTCATCATCCTCCTCATCATCATCAGACAGTTCAAAATCAACTTGCTCCTCATCTAGCTCTTTATCCTCTTCACCTTCTTTCAACTGAGGAGCTCGAGAGTATAAATATTTAATCAGATTGTCCATGTTTTTATTACTCTCTTTCAACTTCTTATTTTCTCCCTTCAAAGCTATAATCCGTCTGGTGTTCCTTTGCTCATGTTTTAACAATTTCTGATTATCCTTCTGCAACCGTTTAATCTTCTTTTTCAGCTCTTCATTATTTTCATTTGATATAACCACTACATCCAACATCTTTGACTCATTCTTTCTCAGTTGGTCAATCTCTGTCTGCTGCTTGTTTATGATATTCATCATTTCAGCAAGTTTCCGGTTAACAGTGTTCATCACATCACTATCCACTGTAACCTTTCGAGTGGAAACTTCAGCAACCTCTGGCAGTTTACCCTTCTTCATCTTCTTCAGTACGTTATCTAATGCTTCATTAAAGGCATCAACAGGTATATCAGCTCCCTGTTCAGTACTGGAAGTCGTTGTGGTTTTCTGCTTCTTTGAGGCTGGAGCAGCAACTGGTGATTTTGAGCTAGAAGCAGGTGGCAACTTCTTTCCTGCTATCAACGTTTCAATCTCTCTAGCTCTTTTCTCTGCGGGCTTTACCACCTTTTCTTTCTTTTTGAATTGGGGCTTCTTTGGTTTCTCCCCCTAAACTGGCGAACCAGGAAAGTCTCCTGCTCCTAGACCTAAACCCTCATCCTCTTCATCCAATCGAATAGGGCTATTCATTCTCTGTTCCTCCGCCAATCTATTCAGACTGGCAGACTCACCAGCCACAGTGGCCTTAGGCGTGGTAGTCTTTACCGTTTCAGCATCTGAATCCCAGTGTTCATCTTCCTGCGTCTCTTCAGAATCAACCGACGCCTCATCAACTAGGTGTAACCCTTTCTTCGCGATGCTCTTATGCCTTCTTGGTGCACTCTTCTTCTTAGCAAGCTCAGGAACAACATCTATCCTTATCTCTTTCTCTTTCCCTTTCCCACTTTTAGCTCCCACATTAACAACCTGTCGCTTTCGCTTTGCATCTGGATCAACAGGATGTAATGGATTGTCTTCGTCTGAAGCACTATCAGCATGTCTCACTTCACCTTTACCTGGATCCTCATAGTCAACCCTCGCCAAATGTCCAAATAAACGTCTAACAGGTGGACGTTCATTCAACGACAAGCCTTTATAAGCTTTCATTCTTGCCAGTGTATTGATGGACATATGTTCTAGAACTATAATCTGCTTTGGATCCCTCTTCAACTCTTTATACTTGTGATCAAAAATCATCTGAAGGAATCGAGGATACAACAAAAACTTCAAATTCCGTGTGCCTCTGACAGGTTCCAACAGATGTTCCATAAGCATCCCTGATACATTGAACGGTTTGTTCAATATCAATGCAACCATCATTGAGCTAATACTCTTTCTCATCAGATCATAGCCTCCAGCAGCTGAACCGAATACATGAATCATCACATGCGCCAAATACTTGAATTGTGGACACAGCTTTCCCTTGTGTAACGAGCCATCAGTAATCGGCCCGTTATATTTCATCCTTAGAAAGCACTTTCTCTGTTCCATTAAGCTAAGCTCCTTGGGATCAGTCTTTTCATCTTGAAGCTTCAAAGCTTCCCTGATATCCTTCTCTGAAACGATGACCAATTTTCCTTTTATCTTGCTCACCAGAGACATTTCACACTCCTAGAAATCCATTTTAGCTTCAGTCCAAAACTCTTGTATCATGTCTCGGTAGATAATAGCAGGTGTAGCTATTGCATCTATCACCCGACTTCTCTTCAGAAACTCTATAATCTCTGTGAACTCCGTATGCTTCTTAACGTCCCCAAGATATGCACAACAGTTATGCGCATTCTCGAACGGCAACAGTTCTTCATTTCCTTTAACAGTGGCTTGTGTAGATGATCCAGCTTGTTCAGTAGGTTTTTCCTGTTCAGACATGATTTAAACTACAAAATAAAACAAGTAAACAAGTTAAAAATCGACAAAATAATCAAAGTTTGAAAATTTGATAAATGAACTCTTCATTCGCCCAAACGGAGGTGCGAATGAGAGTTTCTGGGGGTACGAATGTGGAATTATAGGTGCGAATGTAAAAGTTTTTGACAAAAAGTTTCATTCGCCCAAATATTGTTCATTCGCCCAGACAAAACCCATTCCTTCGCCCGTTTTTGTACGTTCAACCGTTCGAAACGTGCGAAGGGACAGTTCTTCATTTGAAATTTTCAATTTTGAACATCAGTTGATTTCAACTTGTTATTTTGATTCATTAACCAACTAAAACTTCCGAATAATCTTTTCAAACAATCAATTTTATCAGTTTTTCATTGATTGATTGTTTTATTTCAAAAAATAGGGTTTATAAGTTTTAAATCAATCGATTATGCTAACTGATGTTTGTCATCTAAAAATCAATGATTAATGAAACCCTATCAAAACTAAGATCAATTATCATCTAAAAATCAATGATTAATGACCGTTAGGGTTCAGACTGAAATGCATCGATTAAACCTTCAAATGAAGATGTTAACCTGTAAAAATTATAGTAAAATGATCAGAAGTATCAGAGAAACACAATGAGAAGATCCAAATAGCACGAGCAACAAGTGGACTTTAAATCAGAGAATTTGAAAATTTTTTGTAAGGGTTCGAATGAGCAGATCAGTATATATATAGACTTCTCATTCGCCCGTTTACCTCGGTCGAATGTGAAGCTTATGTCTCCTACGCCCCTAATGAAAGGTACGAATGAGTCATAAGGGTTCGAAAGAGAAAACAACTAAAGAACTCTCACCTTCGCCCAAAATAAAACGTACGAATGAAAAGGAAATTCCTCCTTCGACCCAATCGAATGGGCGAAAGTGAATCGGGAATTTTAAAAATTTTACCAAATCTCAGAATCGAGTCCCGTTCAAAATATTTTTCAACTTTTAAGCATCCGACAATCATATTTTCTTAATTAAAGATAACAAAGCTCAAATGGTTCATCAAGGTTTAGAAAATCAGCATCAACCACCATCAGCTATCAAAAATAAGATAGAAATGTAAAATATTTTTGGATTTTCTAAAGTTTATGTTAAAACACGCCTAAAATCTTTTTGAGTTTTGTAATTTTTGACGAGAAAATAAAAATGCAGAAATGTAAATAGAAAACAGTAAATGTTTTGGGATTTCCGGTAAAGGGATCATATCAGTTATTGAGAAATCTAATCACACCGTTGATCTTTTGATTATTATCATTAAAGACAATGTGTGATCTGGCAATTGCTGATATTGTGATCCACATAAACTCACATGCAGACTTTTGTGCAGTGCTTTATACTAATACTATTATGTATAGTATAAACATAAATGTCTGTGGTTCCCACACACACGACATACTCCCGTATCAAGAAGTAAATGCACAAAGACTCATTGTAAAGCGTGATTATGCTTTAGTCGTCCGTAATTTACAAGGTATAATGCACAGAGGTATACAGGTCAGCAAATTAATGCAGCAAAGTAACATGTGCAATTTACCAGGTCGAGGACTGATATTAATCATGATTTGCATCAGTGATTAATACGAAGTTATAGATAATCTTTGATCATCATAAAACATGGAAAGTTCCTCAATTCGGTAACTATAGGATTTGGCATAAAGCTCTTTTATAAAGACACCCTATCTGATCTAGGTCCGTAATGACTTACAGCAGAAGATCAGAGAGGCTATCCTCAGACAACTAATAACATAACGACCCTAAACCTCCGAGTTTTGTATAAATACCCTATCAAATGAAATTACCGTACTAAGACCATATGCCAATGAGGAGTTCATCCACACATCAATTCGTTTGATATGTATGTATCAGGCACGTAGTACGAGGTCTACGAAGCCTATCAGCACATCGCACAGACTCATAAACACGCCCTATATAGCATTACATTTCTTAGAATGTGTCAGATCCCCACTGAAGTACTATCATTTCCCCTTTTTCTCCAGGAAATAATTTTTGGTTTTTCTGATTTTTATAAATTTTTGAATTTACTGTTCCCAAGGATAAGCTGGAGCATTTCAAATATGTGACTGCCCAGATATCGTTTGTTCACAGAAATCTGACGGCATTAATCTAAGAGAAGAAGATATAGCAGTTAGCAAAGAAATTTTCTAATTTTTATGGATTTTGAAATTTTTCAATGTTTTTGGATTTTCGAAATTTTTCTGAAAAACAGTAAAAATTAAACTAAAAAGCGATAAACTGAGGTGGTGATCAGTCTTGTTTTTCTTTAATACCATTAGCTTTCAAAAGATATTCAAATCTTGATTTATCAAAAGCTTTGGTAAAAAAAGGTCTGCGCGTTGGTAATCAGTGTGGATTTTGACCATATCGATCAACTCTTTAGCATAACAATCGCGGATAAAATGATATTTAATCCGGATATTTTTTTAGTGATTTACTAAGTCTTTTGTTAATGCGATTGCGGCTTCATTATCACAGTAAATAGGGGTTTTAAGAAATTGCAAACCGTAGTCCACCATCTGTTGTTGGATCCAAAGAACCTGTGAGCAGCAGCTCGATGCTGAAACGTATTCTGCTTCACATGTGGATAGTGCAACTGCGGTCCGTTTCTTGCATTGTCAGGTCACGAGCCTGCTCCCCATAAACTGGCATCCAGCCGTTGTGGATTTGCTGTCTTTGTCACAGCCGCCCCAATCTGCATCACTAAAAGCGATTAGGTCAAAATTATCATCATTAGGGTACCATAGTCCTCTTAATGGACAACCCTTCAGATATCTAAGGATACGTTTGACAGCTGCAAGATGACTCTGTTTCGGCTTCGATTGATAACGTGCACAGAGACATGTGACAAACATTATATCAGGTCTGGAGGCAGTGAGATACATCAGAGATCCGACGATTGCTCTGTATGTAAATGGATCAGTTAGCTCCCCCTTAGCATCAACACCAATCCCATGATTAGGTTGTATTGGGGTGTCCATTGGCTTTGAATCATCCATCTGGAATCGGCTCAAGACTTCAGAAACAGGTTTCGTCTGGTGAATAAAGATCCCCGTTGGTCTTTGTTCCACCTGCAAGCCTAGGAAAAACTGCATCTCTCCCATTGCGCTCATCTTGAACTTTTCCTGCATAACACGTTCAAATTCTCTGCACAGAAGTTCGTTAGTAGACCCAAATATAATATCATCAACATAAATCTGGACTAGAAGCAAGTCATCGCCTGTTCGTTTAGTGAACAGTGTGCAGTCTACCAAACCTTGCTTGAATCCTTTTGAGAGAAGATATGTGCTCAGCTCCTCATACCATTGCCTCGGAGCATGGTGCAACCCGTAGAGAGCTTTGTTTAGTACGTAGACCTTATCCCGGTGAATAGGGTCTTCAAAGCCTGGTGGTTGACCTACATATACTTCCTCTTTGACCACACCGTAAAGGAATGCGCTCTTGACATCCATTTGATACACCTTAAACTTCTTGTATGATGCAAACGCCAGAAACATTCGGATTGCCTCTAAGCGTGCAACTGGTGCATAGATTTCATTGTAATCGATTCCCTCAACCTGATGAAATCCTTGTACACCCAAACGAGCTTTGTTCCTTACGATCACTCCTCTATCATCCTTTTTGCACTTAAACACCCACTTCATTCCAATCTTCTTTCTTCCCGGGGGTAGATCTGTCAGTGTCCAGACGCCAAGTTTATGAAACTGCAACAACTCCTCTTGCATTGCTTCTACCCAAGCATCGTCCAAAAGAGCATCCTTGTAAGTTCGCGGCTCCACCTGCGAAACATAACATGCAAAAGACAAGTCATTTTGAAAACCAGATTTTTGTATTTTGGCATATAAAGCAAGATTGCCAATGTTTTCTGGTGAGTTCGCATTCCTCAATTGTCCTCTTGTCATTACACTGCTACCAGGATCACCAATAACTTGCTCAATCGGGTGAATTCGATGAATCCGAGATTCCGGATAATCGGGTACTTGAACTCCCGTCTGAGTAGTTAAGTTTTCTGCAGAAACCAGATCATTACCCACATTCGATGTTGAAGCACCATTTGTAGTTGGGTTCACTGGTGGTGTCACTGTAGCATGATCGAAGATAGCTTCGCTTGTAACATCATCGTCGTCATCTTCTGATTCTGATGAATTCAACGTTGTAGAAGCTTCTTGAAACATTTCTTCTTCAACAACAGGAACATTGGTATCATTAGAAGCTGTTTGAGGATTCACGGTAATCGGACGCACTAACGGTGAAGTCACTGCGTTTTCGACCTCGTAATATAAACGTAGTACAGCCTCTTCAACCATGCTATCTAGATTGAATGATTCAAAGAAATCTTTGTAATCAAACATCCAGTCTGGACCGCTTCCCTGTAAATTCTGAGTGTACCGTTGTACTTCAACGTTAGCCCACTCCTCGACCTGACGAGTTCTTTTGTTGAATACCCGTTTGAGCGGGGTTGCATATCCAACAAAATATCCTTCCTCGGCCTTCGGTGCGAACTTCTCAGATGGATTAAGCATAGTACAAGGGGCTCCAAACGGTTCTAGATACTCCAAATTCGGCTTGCGACAATTCAACAGCTCATAAGAAGTTTTGCCAAACTTCTTCACTGTTAAAACGCGATTAAGAGTATAACAAGCTGCGTAAATTGCTTCGTTCCAGAACATTACTGGAAGATTTGAATCCGCAAGCATTGTCCTCGCCGTTTCAATTAGAGTCCTGTTTTTACGTTCTGCGACACCGTTCTGTTGTGGGGTATACGGAGCACAATATTCATGATGAATTCCTTTGTTTTCACAAAGATCGTCCATCTGTGCATTTTTAAACTCCGTCCTATTGTCACTCCTAATCCTCTTGATCTTAAGACCATAGATATTTTCCAGACGAGTGAACAGAACTTTCAAGTTGTCAAATGTGTCGCTCTTCCTGTGTAAGCACATCACCCATGAAAATCTTGAATAATCATCAGTCACCACAAGACAGTATAACTCCCCAGCATGACTCTTACGCTTGACCGGTCTAAACAGATCCATGTGCAAACGTTCAAGTGGCAGTTCAGCGGAATTAACTTTCTTTGGTCTATGGGATTGTTTGTGCTGCTTTCCCTTTTTACAACTCACACACTTGTCATTTAGGTGAAAATGTTTGACGTTTACGCCTGTGACAAGTTCGTTCTTCACCAATTGATTCATTTTTCTAAGATGAATGTGTCCCATCCTCCTGTGCCACATAATGGATTCTGTTTCTGTAGCCTTAGAGAGGAAACACGTGACTTGGCCTTGGCTGGTCATTGCCTTTGACATATCGAGAATGTACAGGTTGTTCACTCTCGGTGCCTTTAGCATCACCCACTCTATTGGTAATTCAAACCCCGGCTTGAGAATGTAACAAGATTTGTCGTCAAAGAACACAGAAAATTGCTTGTCGCATATCTGACTGACACTCAACAGGTTGTAATCTATCTGCTTCACATAAGATATTCTCTCGAAGCTCACAATCCCATTACTCACACTACCCTCCATGGTAATGTAACCTCCTTTGTTCCCGGCAAACGCTACATAGCCTCCATTAATATTTCGAATATTGAACAGTAGCGATAGATCCCCAGTCATATGGCCAGAAGCTCCACTGTCAACAATCCAAAGACTGCTAACAGGGCCAGCTGAAGCTCCCTGCACATATCAAGTAGAAAAGTTAGATTTTTCGGGGGACCCAAGCCTGTTTGGTCTTGGGTCTTTGAACTGATTGATTCAAAGATTCATTTGTTTCACAAACATCTTGGGTTTTAACAACCTCTTTCTTTTCACACAAAACTTTTTCTTTCTCAGATTTCACATTTTGTGAAGTTGAAGCACACTCAGAACCCTTTGATGACCAAGATTGTTCAGTCCGTTTCAAGATCCGGATCTGAGATTTTGAGGTCTCAGCCGGTTTCTTTACTTCTTCCTTGAATGATACCTTCTTGGTTACCTTCTCTGATTTAGCAGAGACAGGTCCAACTGCTGGTTTGACATTAGGTTTAATAGGAACCTTTTTGTTTTCAGCAGTTGCGTTCACCAATGGTTTCTTCAATGATTTCTCGGTGGCTATCCGGTTACGTCTATCATAAGTCATCGGACGATTTTCCCTCCTTTTGAAATAGTTGTTTTGGTTATAAGAAGGTGCTTGTTGAGGGAAAAACCGTCTTTATGGATAACTGTAATTATCAACCGGACAGTCATATCTTTGCTTCATCTCCATCTCGTGCCTCTTGTGTCGTACATACGGGCAGGTGGCAAGTAAATGTCCCCTTTCCCCGCACTTAAAACACGCACGGTACTCTTCATAGTTTTCCTTGATGTTCGACTTAGAATAACTAGCAATGGGATATTGATCAACCATACACTGTCTTCTTAAACTCTCAGGAGCTGGGTCCTTTGAGTAAGCCGGCTCAATAAAACTATTTGACTTGTCTGTTGGTTTAACGAATTGTGTGACATTGACCTTTGGGTCTTTATAATTATCCGAATGAATTTTCTTTAAAATGGCTGGAGGAATATCATTGGTTTGTTCATGTTTTGGGAACCAAATTGTACTTTCCTGCCAGATCTTTTCAATTTTAGAATAGTTTGCAAATTGAATCGGATATTCTTCATCAGACATAATCTTATCGGAGCCTTGCATCTGATAGAAAACTTTCACAAGTTTATCACACGATTCGTTTTTCACTTCATTTGACTTTTCGGTTTTATTTTCTATTTTCTTTTCAACAGATTTAACAACATTCTTTTCAACATTCTTAACCACTTTCTTTTCAACATTCTTATCAATAGACCTCTCAACTTTCTTAGCAACATTCTTTGCTGATTGATTCTTTCTGTGTGCATTAGCCATGGGATGGACAATCTGAGATGGTGAAACCGGTTCAGTAGTGATGATGTGATTTTCATTAGGAATATCACTCACTTTTTCAACAACATTCTCAGACTGTTCATCCTCTTCATCAGAATCATCAGCAGCTACCACACCTTCATTGTTTCCCA
The DNA here is from genome assembly GCA_028751855.1 of Ambrosia trifida. Lineage (NCBI taxonomy): Eukaryota > Viridiplantae > Streptophyta > Magnoliopsida > Asterales > Asteraceae > Ambrosia > Ambrosia trifida. The sequence continues at coordinate 98,144,455 of CM054124.1, read as the reverse complement.
GAACAGGTCTAACATCAGAATACGGGTCTCCAACACTGGATGTGTTGGACTCGTTATCTGATGTAGAGTCAGGTTTGACTAAGCTCTCTGGTGCTATCGCATGCAAATTATGGTTTTCGAACAACACCGGAGCTGGGACAGCTTTGTAGTTTGCACTACTCGACTGTGAAGGTTCTTCTATGATGTGGTCAACTACATAAGCAATGTGCTTATAGCTTTCAAGCTTTTTGTTCACTTTCTCGGCAAAGCACTTGATGGTGGCCATTTCCAATTTTGTGTTTTCTAAATCGTTTATATAATTGTTTATGGCCATTTGCTTTAAAGACAAAGTCTTTTTCAATTCAGAAATATCTTTATTATACCCATCAAGTACTCTGTTGAATTCTTTTGATTCCTTTTGATATAATTGACAGTTAATTTTTGCACTCTCAACTTGAACCTTGAGTTGCTTGTTTTCTTCTGTCAATTTATCACAAGATTTGCAATTTTTAACACAAGTAGAATTAACAGTAGAACCAGTACTTACCTGCCTAGGAGATTCTATCATGGCCATTAGAGCAAAATGAGCTTCCTTTCCAGCGAAAAACTTGGAGTAGTCAATTCTGGTGCAAGCATCATCCACCATGCATGACTTCCGAGTCATCAAGAAATCAGCTTCAGCAAGCAGCTGGTCAATGTCGTCATCCAGTGAATTAACACAAGATTCAGAGTCAGAATCACTTTCCTCATCAGAATAAGTGGAATCAAACTGTTCTGGAATATCAGCAACAGTATCCATCACCATTCCAGTCTTCTTCTCTGCACAATCAACATCAACATTCATCTCATGACTCACCTCTTCAATCTTTAACTCACTCATCTTCTCAGACACAACTTCTTCTTCAACCTCCACCGGTTCATCCAAGTTCATCTTCTGTGCCACACAAGCCACATTCCCAGCTGTAATTTCTTCCACTCCCAACTACATACCGGTCCAATCGAAACCCTCATCCTTCTGTATCACCAAAGCTTGGTTTGGGTTTTCAGTTTGAGTTTGTGTGTTTGGTGTAGATATGGGAATGATTGTTTGGTTTGAGTTCTGTTGTGTTTGGTTTTGGTTTTGTGATGTGATGTGGATTGTCTAGAATTGTTATTTTGTTGGTTATTTTGGCGGTTTTGATAGTTGTTGTGAGGTTGAAAGCTTGAGATATTGTTGCAACTTTGGTATGATACTTGGTTTTGAGTTTGACGGTTTTGGTATGAAGAGTTGAATGGATTTCGATTACCTTGTTGTGCTGGCTGTGTGCCCTCTCTTTTAAAATGACCTTTTTCACCACAGTTGAAACAAGTTACTTTGGCTTTGTTGAAGCCATAAGTGGTGTTAGGAGAAGTTGAAAGATCCGTTCTCCCGGTCTTCTGAATAAAATCAGTGGCTCTTCTCATGATGCTAGCAAAAGCCTACTGTATATCCATCAATTCCATCTCTTCCTTGTCGATCTGTGCATAGTCCTCATTGGTCAAATTGTTGTTTCCAATTTGACTAGCAACCAGACCGTTGTATGATGCTACCATCGCTGAAACTAATGCTACATGCTGTTGTGCAATCTCAACAATAACATTATTCAGATTTGAAGTCTCCAACACAATCGGGCTTTGGTTTGGTTGGTTTTGGTTAAGTTGAATTTGGTTCATTTGAGGGTTGTAAGGTTGTTGTTATTGAGGTTGGTTAGCAGAGTAACACGCTGCTTGTTGCATGGGTGAAAATGGTGGAATATAGGAAGTTGTTGTAGGATATGATGGAGAAGTATATGAAGATGTTTGAGCAAGGTAGTTGATTGGTTGTTTGGGTGGTTCAACGATGTTAGAGACACATGCGATGTGTGGAGCAACATTGGTAGTAGAACTGGAAGTAGTATGAGAAGAAGATGTACCACCAAGATAAAGTTCCGGATTTTGAGGAATCTGAGCCCTCTTTGCTTTCCTCTTCTCCTCCATTTCTTTGTTCTCCAGTTTCTGTATAAACTCATTGATCGTCCAATACTGGTACGCATCCTTTTCTTTCAACACTTCAATATGTTGGTTCCAATACGGTGGCAACGCATTGGCAAACTTGTCCACCAGTTCAGACATAGGTATGCTAATCTCATAGCTTGACAGCTCTGTGAGTAAGTGGCAATACCTTGGAACCAATTCTATCAAAGTTTCGTTACCCATGTAACTAAAATTCTCAAACTCTTTGCGAAGCTCCTCCATCCTAAGCTTCCTAGTCTTCTCATTCCCATCATGTCTGTTTCTCAACATGTCCCATAGCTTCTTAGAATTTGTGCACGAACCAAACTGATGCAGCAAATCTGTGTTGATAGCTTGGGATAATTGAGAAAACGCCTTTTTCTCAATAGCAAACTTTTTCTTCTCATCGTCTGCTAGATTCTCCAAAGGAATAGGCTCTCCAGTGTTCTCCAAGATCGGAGCAACATAGCATTTCGCAATCATTTGCCATGCCTCAGTACCCTCTAAACCCATACCCTCCAAATGGATCTTGAATTTAGTCTTCCACGTGTTGTAGTCGACCATTTCCATCAGCTTAGGTGGTCGGTTTCCACTTCCAGATGACAAGTCTTGAATAAGCGTTGATATAGCATTGGTCGTCTGTGTGTGAACCGCTGCTGCCGCTACTCCCCAATAGTCGCCAATCGGTTGCGGTTGTGGTTGCGCAACATGTTGAGGAATACAACTAGTCATAGCCATATAGTTGATAGGTTGTGATGGTTGACTAGTCTTTTGGGCAGCAACCGACCAAGGATCCATAGTTGTCTGCTGTTGTGGTGTCGTGTTGGGTCGTGGTGTAGTCGGAAAGTTCCACATCATGATCTAAAAAAGTTTAAACATGAAAAGATTAGAAAAATTTAAAACAGTTTACTCCTTCGTATGAGTCGAATGGTCGAATGAGAGAAAATCTTCTCCTTTGACCGTTTTCAAAGATACGAATGTAAGATATAACAGACACAAATCTCCTTCGACCGTTTGAATTTCACCTTCGACCGTCCGAATGGTCGAATGAAACAGATATGGTCAAATTAACACCAATACACTAACAAACTCTTGGTTCGACCACTTAAAACACCGCCTTCGACCAAAAATCCTTTGGTTCGACCGTTTAACACACACGTTCGCCCATATCTCCCTAGGTTCGACCCTGAACTTTTCAAAAATGATTATTCTTTGAAAATCAGTTGATTTTTATCAAATTTTTCAAAAGTTGAAAGAATTTGATGATATTAATCAGGTTTTGATTCGGATTTGATTTGGAACAAGTTTATCAAAGAGAATTATGCATTTTATCCATGAAAACAAGCTCTAATCAATCAATTTATCACCAATTCAATGTTATCAATGAAAACAGAAAGTTTTTTTTTATCAAAATAGGGTCCAAATCTGCTGTAAAATTATCAAATTGTGGTTGTTTGATCCATATAGTGCTCTGATACCACTTTGTAAGCGCTTAGGATCGTCAAATCTACAAAGAGATTGATCAAACAAGTTTGATTCAGGTGCGGAATCCCTGAATCAATCCCAATTATCATAATCAAACAATCAAAACACAGATATCATCTTTCAAAGGTTTTTCTCATTAATAATCAACTCAAATTACACGTTTTAATAAAGATTACAATCAGATATGACGTGAAAATAAGTTGACAAAACACTAGGGAGAGACACAAAACAGGAGGGAAATAAAATGATCAACAACTAACTTTCAAAAATGGCTTAACCTATTTATAGGCCTGCACATTCGCCCATATTGAATGGTCGAATGTGCAGGTTCGCCCAAACACTTCGTGCGAACCAAGCACTACAAAACAATAAATCTACATTCGCACTCCTTGTCTCTCCTTTGTATATATTCTCTCCTTCGCACCCATCAAAACCTTCATTCGCCCACATTCAAACTCCTTCGCCCGTTCGACAATCACCATTAACATATGTTTATTGTAATCCAAAGCATTAGTCGCACAATAATGCATCTACACTAACTCTGAAAGCTTCTTCATCTTTAACGGCTGGCCATCAGAGGTCCCTTGATCATCAAGATTATCAAGTCTCATATCTTCTTGTGACAACAAATACCCACAATACTCAGCAAGTCGATCGAGAGCATCTGTTGAAGACTCATTATGAATAGGATGTTGAGACAACTCCATCATCCCTTGTAAAGCTAATTTTTCTATTGCTCGAAGCCTACTGGTAGAAGTGCTAGTCGACATTCACTCAGAAGATTTGAAAGAACTTTTCAAAGTAACTTATGAAGAGGATAATACCATGCACTTACTATATATAGAGGAGAAAGAATATGGTAATTAATTACCATTAATGGTAACCACTCAATTACCCTAGAGTAGTGTGACAGTCGCCCTAACAATAGTCGTCATAACTGTCACATCAATCATTGCTAGACTGACACACACTTGTGTCAGAAAAGGGATGACATCACCTAATGATTGGCGCAAGCTAAAGAAACATACCATCAGTTTGACATAAAGAAAAACATGACAAATTGTTCATAGTTGTTACATAACCACAAAAAGCAAAGAAAGAAGGACATTCATCCAAGATTTAAATACTGAGAAACATCGTCGGTATTTGGAGTCTCTTTGCGCATATCACCGGCTGCGGACGATGTACCTGCTCCGCCAGTAGAGGCAGCCCTCTTAGTTTTCTCTTCTCTACGCGCTTTCTCAGCTAATTCATCACCAAGGCGATCTGACTCCTTGAAGTAATTGCGCAACTCACCAACGGGGTCATCAGTCTTCATACACGCCTCCAACAAGTCAAACACCTCAAAATTCAAATGCTCATAATCATCATAGGCTTGTATCAGTTCATCATCATAAGATTTGTCATAATATGGCTCGTCCTCTTTCTTCTTACCGTCCTCATGGTGACAAAAGCCTTCACAAAATCCGAGCTTCAAACCTTGCTTCACGGAAGTACTAGAGATGCGGGCAATCACCTCTGTCAGCTTGGGATCACTCCAAACACGCTTGAATATTAGCAAAGACAAAACGCTATAATTCCACATATACATTCATGCAACAAGACAAAATAATTTACAGAAGGGCAAAGGCTAACTTACCCCCGCAACACCATCTCTCATCATCCAGGCAATCCTTTCATTAGCAGCAACAACTATGTCCGTGGCCTCTCCAAATGCACTCCGCACTTCGTCTAAATTCACTTTAGCCTGTGAACAGGAGGATTCTGCCAAAGCCTTTTCCTCCTGTATTTGGCCGTCTCCACACCAAGCTATTTTATCTTTGCCTCCGCATCAGACAATGAGGTGGTAGCTTTGATAAGATCATCATGTTGATGGTTATACTTATGAATGGTATCAGCCAGCTCTGCTTGTTTCTCATCACAAGTTTTTCGGCTCTGCTCCGCTTCCCTGACAAGTCGAGAATTTTCATTCTTCAAATTTTCAATAGTAGAGCGCAACAGCTCAGTCTCTTGATTGGTCCTTTGACAAGCAACGGACCATGCCTTAGCAGCTTCAGTCTTCTCTTTCTTCAACCTGTTAACCTCTTCCGTAGCCTCATAAGCCAACTTCTTATGATGATCAATCTCCGACCGGATGTCATGGCGTGCAATCTGGAATTCTTCTTCACGTTTCAACAAGCTAGCCTCTGACTCCTTTAAGTTCTGCCAATCACGCATAAACTCGTTTTCACGTCGGATAAGAGAACCGAGGCCACTAACACCCAAGGCAAGATTCATAGACATGTCAATAAAAAGCGATCGACGATCCACGCTATCCTGATAATCACGCTCAGCTGGTGGAACAGACAACGACACAAACTCTTGAGCGTCGAGCTCATTTGTGAATCGAGTCGTATCCATGATATCCCAGCGTGGCTGATACGGCCTCGGTTGGTCATTTCCACGTGAGGAAAACTTTCCTCGCCAATGACTGGACTGGCTAGACTTCCAACTACCCCCCGAATGTGCCTTCCTATATATCACTGTAGAATCTTCCACAGTCCGCACAAAGGTAGAAGGGTTCTCCTTGACAATCTCAGCCTCTTTCTCTTTCTCCAAGTTAGTAGCAACTTTTGGCCCCTGCGGAGAACCTTGTTCTTGCAGTCGTTCCAAAGAAATATCAGGGTTTTCAATACTTAAATTGGGAGTTGAGGACTCGTCCACCTTCTTCCCAGCTGCCTTCTCCAAAGCAATAGCCGAGTCATCTGCGATTGGCTCTACCTGAGTTGTTACATCTTCCTCAACCATTAACTCAGAAGCACTCAGATTAGTTACATTCTTCATTGGATCATCAACTGCACCAATGTTTTCAGTAATCGGATTGTCCGAAGACGATACCTTTTCAAAGACAGAAGAAGTCCGCTTCGAGCGGGACTCCGCAAACGGGTGTTGTCCTACATAAAAAGCTATTATAAAAGTTATATGAAATAACGTTCAAAGTACGAAGCGAAAGGCTAAGTTCGCCATACCTGATAAATGCCTCAGAGTCTTCTGTAACACCCCAACCGATGGCGGAATCATCGAGGTGTCACGTAGTGACGATTGTTCAAAAGCACATGGTACTAAAATGTAAATATATTATTGAATAATTTAAATTGTCTTACATGGATGAAATGGAAAAAAAATACAAAAGTCTGAACAAAACATGAAATTTGAAATAAATTAATAAAAGCAAGCACTAAAATCCAATGCTATGGAACTAAGATCAAACTGCACCTGAAACATGTACAAAATAAGTTTTGTCAACATATGAAATGTTGGTGAGCATTCCTAGTTTTAATACATATAGTATGTTGGAAAAATGTTATACAATTCAAGTGCAAAGCTACAGTGCAATTATGTAAACTATGTATCGTACAAATGAGCGAAATCAATCATGTGACTGTATAATGTACTAAATGAACGGTGGTGTACTTATCCAAATAATTGGATAATAACTTAACAATGACCACGGATTCTCCGATGAAAAAGGGGGAGAATCAACCTAGGCGGGTTGTCAATCCAATAGCGCTATCCAATGTTAAGGTCGGCTTGTACATGGTTAATGATTTCACTAAGTACAAATGTATTCTACATGTAATGTCTAAGCATAAAGCACGTTTGTAAGCAAATGCACATAGTACTAGAATTGTATTGTAAAAATGTAAACTTGTATTTGTAATTTGTATAAGTGTACATGTAACACCCCAAAAATGAATAAAAGCAAAAAGGGGATAGGAAATACTCACTTTCGCCAAATGACTAGATGACTAAGCGAGCGTGAAAATGCGAGCAATCCAAAGATTCAACAACGAAACTAGTCCAATTTAGAAGAAAAGAAACCGAATAGGAAAAACATCAAGCTTCCAATTCGCCAATTACAAGAGCTTATAATCAAAGCTTCAAATGTAGAAGTAATATACTCTAGAAGAAAGGTATGAGGGAGAGTTTAATCGAATTGAAACAATCGATTTAGAGGTGCAAAGTGTAATGGGTCATAGGTGGGTTTTTATACTAGTTTTGGATTTAATTAGGCTTTAAAATTGGTCAACACAATAAAGTAAGGTTTTAAGATAAATTGACTATTTGACTAGGATTTTAACTAAGACTTTGACTAGGACTTTTGACTAGGACTTTGACTGAAACTTTGACTGTTTGACTGTCTTAGCGGATCGCGAGGGCTAAAAAAAATAATTTTTCTAATTTAATCAATTTTAAGTTATAGACTTGTTTCCTTCTGTTTCTAAGTTGTTTTAGGACCGAAAATTAAGGGATTTGAGTATCAAGGTCTGAAACATACGTGCTCGGTGTAGATGTGAGTATAAAACGTGCATACTTTTACTTATAAAAATTATAAGTTTTATTAAATTGTGAATTTTGGTCCTATTAAAATACGAGGGTTAAAAATGAAAATTTTGAAATAGTTGAGGAACCAATTATGCACATTTATGAAGAGTGAAGGGTGCAGGTTGTCACATCTTCATAGGAAGATTCTGGCGCACCGGTGGAGGCTTCACAGCCACTTCAAGACCCAGCTAAGGGCTTAAAAACATCAACATGAACGCTGCAATAGGTTCCGGACGTGGAAGCTCGGTTGTTCCTTCAGATGATTGCGGGATTTGAATTTGCTTTTGCTTCAACTCATCCATCCTTTGTTGAAATAATTCCGCAGACATACTCTCAGACTGACGCACAGGTGACGAACACTTGGTGCGTTTATGCTCCAACTCCGTATCAGACTCTGTGACTTCATCCTCCACTTCTTCAACAATAATGGGAGTAGTTGGTGGTTTGTTCTTCTTGCTCGCCTTGACACGCTTCTTGGAAGTACTCGTGCCTGGTGCGGAAATCACATATGTATACATCAACCTATACATGAGAAAATAAACAAAAAATTGCAATAACTAATCAACGGGTTCCCGACACTCAGAGGTAACTTCTTCCGCTTTGACGGAAACCTTTCTGCGGAGTTGAATACCCACACCTGTCACGAAGAACGCGCATAATTAGCACGCGAGCTGCGTACATACATGCGCATCCTTCGCGCACGCGTGATTCTTAGCAAAATAGATGAAACAGATGCAGTTTCTAACCTGTTCTAGCATACTGTCTGGGGGGATCAATGAGGTTTGGAAATAAAAAATTCGAGCTCATTCTCTCCGCCAACCCTTGCTCACCCTCAACAATCGGAGTGTAACATTTTGCAATTACACTTGTACGTTACATCATCATTAATAATAAAACGTCAAGTTTCAGTATTTATGGGTGTATTTAATTATTTTTGTTGCATTTTGGTAACCCTAATACTATATATATTATATATATGTATGGATATGTCATGGATTATTGTTAAAAAAAATAATGCTTGGGCCGGGACTCGAACCCGCGCCCAAGCCGGCCCAATACACAACAACAAGTTAACCACCTGCTCTAGCCTTCATATCTGATTCAAACCAGATGCATTATAATTATATCCCTAGCTTTAAACCCTCACAGTTGACTTGAAAAGTCAACTGTGATACACGACTTGCCTAAAACAATCACATTAACTTGTGATTGATCTATGATTGGCATTCCTACATGATTACCGGCCTATTATGACTAGGATACACGATTATTAACATCCAATTGTTACCAAATTAACCATATACGCGTTCCACAATCAATTCCGAGTCAACCCTTACCAATTTATCATTCCAGATCGTTGTACTATAAATTGATCATTGTAGGACCTTCACAACTCGCCATTACATCTCACTCAATCCCCAATTCTTCACAATTATACTCTGTTCTTATACTACGATGGCGTTTTGATTTTTTTGGTTTGACCGTCCAATCGTACTCGAATCTACTTTGTAAGTATTAAACTTTTGGTGGGATTTAACCTTCGGCATTCACACATCAATAGCCCTAAGGTTAATTGGGCTATTGATGTGTGAATGAAACGATTGGAAAATCTAGGGCTCGTGGGATTAATTTGGGGATAAACATGATTTCGCATAATATATTTATTTTAAATCAAACGGAACTAATCACAACCACTGGTCTGGACCAAGTGGTTGTGTCTGATGCTAGCTTCCTGAGCCACCCGGGTTCGAGTCCCGGCAGTGGCATCCCCTTTTTTTGTCCCTTTTTCATTAATTCTTTTTAATCAAAACAAATCAAATAATTATATATAATATATATAATTTTATAAATTCGTTTTTAATTATTAAAACTCTTTTATAAATTCTAAAAAAATTATTTTTAACTAATCTGATGTCAAAATTTTACCACGATTTTTAGTTTTCGAAAATTAATTTATTTAATATATATAATAATTAAATCAATTTTATTCTATTATATTTATAAAATTCCATTAAAATATCAAAACAATTTTATAAATTTCCACAAAAATTATTCTGAGTTTATATAATGATAAACTTTTCTGAAATGATTTTTAATTCTGAAAAATCATTTATTTAATATTTTTAATCAATTTTTGTTAGTTTTAATCATAATTAAATCATAATAAATTCAATTTTTAATATTTTTGCACCAAAATTTTATACAATTTATTTCTGAATATTTAGAACAGAAATATAAATTTTAAAATAATATTTCTTTAATTTTAGTATTTTTAAATATTAAAGTTAAATTTTGGCAATTTGTAATAAATAGATTTAATAATCTATTTTATAGAAAATAATTTTATAAAAATTATTTTTATACTTCAAACACATTATTGTGAACATCCTAAATTCAAACTTTATAAAAAGACTTTCATTTATTTAATTATCAAATTTCCCTTTATTTATTTAAACATTTTATTATAAACTCAACAATTGGATATCCCCAAATCGAAACCCTAGAATATACTTGTAGACTAGATAGACTTAGACTTATTTGTTGCCTTATACATAGGGTAATACTTGGCAATCTATTGGGCTACACTCATACTATTCCTCAATACCTAATACTATACCAAGGTGAGTTTACGTAACCATGTTTATGCGATGCTTTATACTTGCAACATTTTATTTAAGCAATTCAACATGCATGTCTAGTTGTAAACTTTATTGCCTCATGAATTAGTCAACAACAGTTTCAACGAGTTTCAACGAGTTTCAACATTACATAATCATTAGCTATGGCCAAGCCGGCGATACTCAATAATAGATCTATTGGATTGACAACCCCACCCGGATACGCGTACCTCCTACATAGGTAGCGTGGGTGATTGTTATCGTTCCAACATATTACTAAGGTGAACCGTAGATGACGGGATGGACCTAAACTAGTCGGAGGTTTGATTATGTCGATTCAACATATTATGCTATTTCATGTAGACTTAAACTTACGATAGACATACGAATTGCTAAACTTTTATACTTAAACTATATGCTTAACATGGATTATGTATTCTCACCAACTTCTAGTTGACCCCCCCCCCCCCATTTTTACAACTCAACAGGAAATAATGATGCATGAAGACTAGAGTATTTTATGAAGACAATATGAAGTCTATGCTTGCTTGATCTTTTGTGATGTATTAGATTTCCACATTTAAAACTCTTTATGTATTTCTACTTTTGGATATTTGCACTTTAAATTTATTTCAATTAAAATTTGGTTACCATGTGCTACTGTATACTCATTCTTACGTGACACCTCGATGTTTCCGCCATCGGTTGGGGTGTTACACGGAGTATATAAGACTTTTGCCTCACCCCTCTTCGCAAACAAGTCAAACAGAGATACACCTGGAAATAATTGCAAAACATAACCTCAGCAAATTGCATATTAAATCAAAAACAAAACTCAGGGATAATAATATCACCTTCAGGAGGATTAGGGTCATGTCCTTCCGGACAGATAAGGCTGAGACCTAGCAAAGCCAACACACTCTCCGGACACTCATCCATCACTAATGGAGTGGCATTATCACAAAGCATCTTGTACCAGGTTTGCTCCTTATACCCCTCCATCGGTGGCAATTCTGCAATCTTCTCCTTCAAACCAACCACCATTCATTGGAAAGAAGCAGGTATAATGCCACGGTGGATATAAAAGAATTTATCATTCCATTCATACACAGATTTCAAATTCTCAGACACCAGTTGCTTCACTTTCCGGCGGGTACCCAAGCTATACCAACCATTCCCACCACGGGCAGCCTCTAGGACGTAAAATACATTCAATCTTTCGAATGTAGGTTTGATATTCAAAGCCCTACAAGTAGCTTCAAAGTGAATCAAACGACACCACCCAAAGGTGGTCAATTGTGTTGGATGAATGCCATACGTCAGAAGGGCATTCACTACAAATTTAGTGGCTGGAAGACGAAAACAGCACTTCGAAAACGTTGCTGCATATAGAGTTATTTTTCCTGGAGGTGCCTGTAAAGCAGTTTTACCTTCTGCTGGAAGCTCTGGTTCCCATTCCTTCAAAATACCATTGTAACAACCGGCAAAAATAAGGTAATTCCGTACAATTAATTAATATATGATTAACGTAATTAAATGCAATTATGTGTGATTTAATTATCAAGGCCTTAGGGAATAGCAATTTCCAAATAGTGCATAGGAATGCATACGTTTAATGGTAAAGCATGATTGGATCATGTGCGAATAAGCTATCCCGTATGGATGTTGGCAATTACCCGGTAATAATTAAATAAACGAAACGAATCCCGGACACCCAGGATATAAAATAAAGGGTATTTTCATAAGATATAATGAGTTTTGGAACTCCAAAACCATAAATGAAAACGTCTTGTACAAATCTCCCGGTAACGAATAAAGTGCGCGTATCGCACCCGATGCGCGTATAACTCATAATTTCACCCGGTAAAGGCCTAAATAACCAATCAACGCTTAAAATAGACTATATTTAAGGCTTATTAAAGGTATTTTTAATGTCCGGATAACGCGTGATTAAAACCCGAAAAATACCCGAACGACACCCGAACGACGGGGGATTAAACATAACAATCAATGGGTTAATATTTGAAGTGGTGGACCCCACCCAAACCCCTCTAAGGGCCGGCCTAAAGGCCAAGGGATGTCCATGCAACTTGTGTTGATAATTATAACCTAAAACCTATGTAAAAGCATGCCTTAACATGAGACAAAGTGTGTAAGTGAACATGTAGTACAAAAGCAACACTTTCTTGTCCCCCTTGGAGCAATTTTCGGCCAAGAGGCCAAGAAAAGCCAAGACAAAGCTAGCTAATCATACCCTAAGTGTGTGCATGCATGGAGGAGTCTTGTATAAAATCAAGTGTAAGATTAGGAAAGATTATAATCAATTACCCAAGATTTACACTCCACCTCTCTTGTCCTCTCAAAAACCCACGGCCACACCCCTCTTCCACTACCATCCAAGATCAACTTTAGTACAATACATATCTCTCATATCCTTAGTAATAATCACAAGATCCATGGAAGATTACATGTGATAAGGATATAAATAACACATGTTAGAAGATTGAATAACAAAGCAAAATACTCCTTTCTTCTTCCTTCTTTGGGCCGTGGGATTACATACACACATACACATTGTTCTTTCAAGTTTTTACATCTCCAAAATACTTAAAATCATCCATCATCCAAACCCCTTTTGTGTGTTTCAAGAGCTTGGAGCTAAACCACTAGGAAGAACACACTAAATCCCTCTCAAATCCAAGGTTTTTGTCTTCCCTAGCCTTGTGCTAGTAGTAAGCTTCTTAATCTTGTTTTTGATTGTTATTATTCATGTATGTGTTCCTAGTAGCAAGTTGTACATGAAGGGTTTAAAAATGGTTTTGAACATAATCTTTAATAAGTTTTCATGTGTAAAATGGAAGGTTAAAGATATGAAAATAAACCATGGATTTGTTGATGATGATGTATTAGTCTTGAAAATATATGAAGTTTACATATAAGACTAAGTAGGATGATGTTTTGGTTAAGATTTTGAGATGAACTTGAATATGTTAAAACTAACTTTAATTCATCTTATTATGATCATTTAAGTTATAATATGTGGTAAAACATGTTAGAAGTTCATAAATGAATAAGATGGAAAATTAAAGTTAACTCACTTAGATGAATGAAATTTTGATAAAATGGACAAATACATAAAACACACATATAATTAGTCTTTCATATGGAATATAAGACTAACATAAGTGTTTTGATACAAAAATAACTTACCAATAAAAAGTTGAATCTTCAAAGTTAACTATTATGAGTGAAAAATGCTAACTTTGAAAGTTAGAATAGAAAAATGCAACTTTTGTAAGTTAAGGGACTAAAGTTGTAACTTTGAAAGTTAAGGGACTAAAATGAACATTTTAGAAACTATTAGTCCAAAAATACAAGTATGGAAAGTTTGGTGTCAAAAATGTAAGTATTAAAGTCTAAGGATGATTTTTGTAAATACTAGTAGAAATACTTGGGTATTTTGTATAAAAGTGTATTTTTGAAAGTTATAAAAATATAAAGGGTTTTAACATAAGGATTTTTATAAAATAGAGATTTTATAAAAATATTAAACAAACTTGGGAAACTTATACAAAAATGAATACTTTTATATAAATGGGAATATAAAAGTGTTGGAAACATTTTTGTAGTTAAGTTGACAAGTTGGGTTAAAAATACATAAGTATTTTAACCATCCAAGTAACATGTGAAAATAGGAAGAAATATGGAAAATATTTCTATAAAATACATGTTGGGAAAAACTTGGAAAAATTAACTGATCGAGTTAAGATATCGAACTAAAACGCGTTAACGAACCATAACCGGACAAAATATGAGAAAAATGCCATTGCGGCAAGATAAGAAGAATATATATTTTAAGAGGTAAAATATATATATATACTTTGGGTGAAAATAAATAAACACTTTCCTAAGTGTTGGAGGATTAATTCGTGGGAGAAACACATGACACAAACGAATAAGACGTTAAAACAAACGTATATACTTAACAAGAAAAATTACACATTTATATATATTGTACGCTCGTCTTGGCAAAATTCTAGTATATCCACTTAATGGGAAAGTAGATATGCGGGAAGGAAAGCCGCGACGAGAAGACAAGGATATATACATGTGTAGGTCGTACCAACGAAATCCTAGTATATTTATTTGAATGGGAAAATAAATATACGGTGTGGTGAGTTGAATCGGACGTTAAGAATATACGATCGAACGACAAAATCTTAGCATATTTGTTTAAATGGGAAAACAAATGTGTGGCAAAGTGAGTCGGGTCGAGGATTGAAATATATATTATATCGAGCGATGCGATCTTAAGTATAATTATTTAAATGGGAAAATAATTATATGTTAAGTGAAGTCGAGTCGATGATAATAAGATACAAGTTATGGAAATATTAACAAGAGTAATATATAACTTGTAACACAAAGGGTAATGCAACGCCAACGAAACCTAGGATACACGCTTAATTAAACGGGATTTGGAACAACTTGTGGTCGGGAGTTGGGTGTACAACTTGCCAAGGCACATGCACTATAGGAATAGTGACTTATACGTTTAGGACGTTTGTAGGTGCAAGACCACCCCTTACTATTCACCTTATTGAGCCAGACGCAGTTACAGGTGAGTTTCACGGCCCCATTTTAAACTATTTTTACGTTTTCCGGGGGAAAGATATGTTAGGGATAGTGTTTGACGGATTTAATACTTGAGGTGTGACCGCCACTCGGGGTTGAGTCCTCGCCTCTATAATCATTTGTTCAGGGAATTGAAACCGGAGGAATATTCGAATAGTACTATTGGTGCCTGACAAGGCCCACCCCTAATCGATAGCGTCGATTATGCATTAGGTTATGCCTGGGGTGCAAATATTCTGAACTTAAGTCGTGGGAAACCGAGTAACGACTTGGAGCGGGGCACAATTATTATATGTCTTGGTTTGATTATAGTCTCAAGTAGATTTATAGGAATTTGCAACTCCTATATATTGTCATAACATGGTATTCCCAAGTATTCAAGTCTTAGAAACTGAAAACCTGTGAACTCACCAATATATTTATATTGACGAAACTTTTTAAAACATATCTTTCAGGTAACTAGAAGATGAAAGATCAGGCAAGCAGGGTCGGGGAATCTCCAATGCGACGTCAAGCTTTTGTGGGGTTTTCACCTTTATTTCCCAAGGCATTTGGGATATATTTGAGAAACCTCTATGTTTATTTCAAAAACAATTAACTTTTGTGTAATGTTGAAAAACAGATTTGACGTCAAAATAAATGACCCATTTTCTTAAATTACTTGTGTTTAGCCATAACCTTGACTTTATGCTTTTGAACCGTCGCGCCACGTGTTTCCGCCTTTGTCGTGGTGTGACAGAACGTGGTATCAGAGCCAAGGTTATAGCGAACTAGAGTATTTTCTTTAAAAACTAGACTATAACCGGATTTGGTTCTAAAGATAAAGTTTTCAAAAGAAAATGTACATGGTTTTAAATAAAAGTAATTTTCAAGAAGCATTGGGCATGAGGAGATTCCGACCAAGCCAGCCATGAGTATTGTTATACTGTAACGTAGAAATTAGAAGTTAGGAAGGTTACTATAGAGTACGCCATAACTGTCTAATTTAAATAAATCATATATACATGTACGGTTCTTTTGCCAGGATGTCCGACGCGGGAAGTATAGCGCCTAGTGTTGATAGCAGTATCCAGATTATACCTGCACCTCCGCCGGAGCCAGTCGAGCTGGTTGTACTCGATGCGGAAGAAGACGACGTAGAGATGGACGTCGCAGGAGGGTCAGACGACGATTCGGACGAGACAGATCCTAGCGAGGATCCTGACTGGACACCGGCCGTGATCGACGCGCCACAGCCCATCGTACCGGCCGCACCGTTGGCCGTACACCCCGTTCGAGCCATCAGGGATTTCCCTGACGGCTGTGCCGGTCCTTCGCGACCAGTTCCCGCCCAGTCAGACGCGGCAGAGTCTCCTTTCCGCCGACAGGCTCACGCCGAGCACGAGCCGGCACCGGTACCCCACATTCACGTACCTGCAGGCATGAGACTCCTGCCTATTCCCCGTGGGAGGAACGGATGGATATCCGACGACTCCGATGACGAGTCTGTGGGTTCGGTAGGGCACATGTTGGTGCCAGAGATTCAGGCTGACCAGGAGGAGCCAGTGGCTCCAATGCTAGAGGACGCCCCAGCCGACCCCATAGCCCCACCAGCACCCGAGCCCATACCCCAGGAGGAGCCAGCACCAGCAGCACTTATACACGAGGGTAGTCCCGCCCGTAGCTCCGAGCTACATAGGGCAGGCATGGAGGCCTTCGCCACTGCGAGCCCTCCCACACCCCCTGTAGTGGTGTCCACTCCAGAGTGGGCCACTGTCTCTGAGCCATTGGTAGCCCCACTAGCTGAGCCCATGCCACCACCCACCATTGCCATGACTATACCCATCCCCACCATTCCCAGCATGACACCTGCACCATACCCTCTAGGTGCAGGGGACCCGTATATGATGCCACCCTACTTTTCCATCAGGCCACCCGGTTTCACTCCATTGCTACCACACATACCAGTACCATTCCCCTTCGGACCCTTCCCATCCACACACCCTGATGTACCCGGACCATCCGACCTTCCCAGGATGACACCCCCCTCTGGACCCGCCCAGACCTCGACCATCACTCTAGAGCAGGATTTTCAGACTCTAGTCAACACGGTGCAGCGCACCGTGAATCAGGTTGAACAGCAGACGAGGTTGATGTGGGCTAGGATGATTGACACTCGTGATGCCTTGGCGCATTACGCAGAGGAGCTCTTGCGCATGGATGCGCAGAGCGGGATTACTGGGGATGCACACTGGGCACATCGACAGTTTTTGTACGAGCGCATCTCAGAGATCAGCATGACGATTAGCATGTATGCGCCGCAGTACCAGTATCCACCGCCACCGCCACAGTAGGATGTATCGGGGATGCACTGAAGACACACCAGATTATGTACATACTAGCAGCATTATGGTAGTACAGCACGGGTTATGACACTCGTCTGCATTTTGCCTAGCCGTACGGGTATTACGGCGTATGATATGATGTTTTATTATTTCAAAAGCAATGTATTGTATGAGAAATGTATTCTCCATTTTGTATTATGAACAAGCATTGTACTGACATTATTGGAATTAATGAAAAATCTTATTATTATGGTGAAATATGTTGTTGTCTATGATTATTATTGCTTACTCCATATGTTGTGGTTTGTATATTTGTGTGGTGTTGTTGTGTTGATTTCTATTTATATTTCTGTATGATGTGTTGGTATGTTGTGTGATGATATGGTGTTGATTATTGTGTTCATGCTTTGGTTTGTTATTTATGCTTTGTATTGTATAAATGTTTGCCAAATTAACCTTTGATAATTATTATTGAAGAAAAATGGCACCTGCCACCCGAAGCAACAGTGGAGCAGACGGACTGCCCACAACACCGGCCGAGCTCGAAACTATGATATCTGAACGCATAGCTCGTGCCATCGCTGAACACGAAGCCGCACGCTCGGAACACTCCCATGACAGGACAGGGAGCGAGCGACGAGAGACCTCCCCCAGTGGTAAGAGGTTTAAAAATAAATGAAAAAGTGATGGGAGGATATTTCACAAACTCCTATCCCATAATAACATACTATGTTACTATTACAGGGACAGCCTCGGGAGAGCGCGGATGCACTTTCAAGGCTTTCTTGGACTGTAAGCCAATGAACTTCAGCGGCACTGAGGGTTCCATAGGCCTGGTCAAATGGTTCGAAAAGACCGAGGCAGTTATCCGCATCAGCGGGTGTACCCCTCGACAGTCTGTCATGTACGCCACCAATCTGTTCCTAGATCAAGCGCTAACTTGGTGGAACGGCCAAGTACAGTCTCTAGGTGATGACGTTGCATACGCTCTATCATGGGCGGCACTGAAAGAACTCATGACTGCCGAATACCGCCCGGCAAGCGAACTGCAGAAGTTGGAAACCAAGTTCTGGAACCTCACCATGGTAGGGGCAGACGTCACTGGGTATACGTCAAGATTTCATGATCTCGCACGACTGGTACCTCGTCTGGTTACACCGGAGAAGAACAAAGTGGAACGTTACCTATTCGGACTAGCACCACAGATTCGCAGCATGGTCACCTCTTCCAAACCCACGACCATGCGCGAGGCAATTGATCTGGCACTAAGTCTGACTGAGGATGCTATCCGCATGGGTACCCTAATCCGCCAAGTTTCTGGGTTAAAAATTTCTGAAGCAAGTAGTGTTGAGGCCAAGAAACAGGGATCAAGTTCAGCGGTTGCAACTAATGATCAGGGTAACGGGCAGAGGTTTGGGAAAAGGAAGAGAGATGAGGGAAGAAGGGATCGAGCGTCGGGTAGCTCGAACAAGAAAGGAAAGGGTTATGCCGCCACGGGACGTGGTAACAATAACAACAACGGTAACAAACAGGGAAACCAAGGGAGAAACAATGGATTAACTTGCGGGAAGTGCCACCGCACTGGGCACAAGACTGAAGAGTGCCGATCTGGAGCACCAAAGAACGGAGGGGCCAGACCCTGTTTTGCATGCGGGTCATTGGACCATTGGAAGAAAGATTGCCCCAAAGTCAACAATCAGGCCCGCGGCAGGGCATTTGTAATTGGAGCCGGTGACGCACGGCAAGACCCCAATGTGGTCACTGGTACGTTTCCTCTAAATGGTCATTATGCCTCTGTATTATTTGATACCGGTGCTGACTTTAGCTTCGTATCCATTGAGTTTAAAAGACTACTTGGTTTAAAAACTAGCAAACTAGATACACCCTACTCTATAGAACTGGCTAATGGTAAAACTATTGAAACGAGAGAGGTAGCAAAAGATTGTAAGTTAGAACTCTGTGGGCACGAGTTTGGGATTGATCTATTACCGGTTGTATTGGGAAGTTTTGACATCGTTGTTGGCATGGACTGGTTGTCCGCGCACCGTGCCATTGTGGTTTGCAACGATAAGGTTATTCAAGTTCCCCTCGCAAGCGGTGAAACTCTCTCAATTCAAGGGGAAAGACACGGGACGCCACTAAGGATTATTTCGAGCATGAAGGCTCGTAAGTGTCTGAGAAAAGGGCTTGTCGCGTTCTTGGCACACGTAGTAGACAAGAAGGCCGACGAGCGAAAGTTGGAAGACATTCCAGTCGCCAGAGATTTTCCGGATGTATTTCCAGAAGATTTGCCGGGGTTGCCACCACCTCGACAAGTCGAGTTCCGCATCGACCTCGTTCCCGGAGCAGCTCCTGTGGCACGATCGCCATACCGCCTAGCTCCATCAGAGATGCAGGAACTGTCCAGCCAGCTACAAGAATTATTGGACAAAGGTTTTATAAGACCGAGTTTCTCACCTTGGGGAGCTCCCGTCTTATTTGTGAAGAAGAAGGATGGCACGTTTCGCATGTGCATCGACTATCGTGAGCTGAACAAGCTAACCATCAAGAATCGCTATCCTCTCCCCAGGATCGACGATTTATTTGATCAGCTCCAAGGTTCCAGCTATTACTCCAAGATCGACTTGAGGTCAGGCTATCACCAGTTGCGTATACAGGAAGAAGATGTACCAAAAACGGCCTTCAGAACCCGGTATGGACATTATGAATTTTTGGTAATGCCGTTTGGCCTGACCAACGCACCAGCGGTGTTCATGGATCTAATGAACCGCGTATGTAAGCCATACCTGGACAAATTCGTCATCGTCTTCATTGACGATATCTTGATCTATTCATGTACGAAAGAAGACCACGAGAATCACCTTCGGTTAATTCTTGAAGTATTACGCAAAGAGAAGCTCTATGCTAAATTCTCGAAATGTGACTTTTGGATTCGGGAAGTTCACTTTTTAGGTCACGTGGTAAACGAGAAGGGCATACACGTTGATCCAGCCAAGATCGAGGCGATTAAAAATTGGGAAGCACCTCGAACTCCTACCGAAGTACGACAATTTCTAGGCCTCGCGGGTTATTACAGAAGGTTCATCGAGAACTTTTCAAAGATAGCACAAGCTTTAACCATGCTAACCCAAAAGGATAAGAAATTTGAGTGGACGGAAAAGCAAGAGGCAGCATTCCAATTGTTAAAAGACAAGTTATGTGGCGCTCCGATACTGTCACTTCCAGACGGTACGGAAGATTTTGTGGTTTACTGTGATGCCTCGCATCAAGGTTTGGGTTGTGTACTGATGCAGCGGGAAAAGGTAATAGCATATGCTTCCAGGCAACTGAAAATCCATGAGAAGAACTACACTACACACGATTTGGAATTAGGTGCAGTGGTGTTCGCTCTCAAGATATGGAGGCACTATTTGTACGGAACCAAGTGCACGATTTTCACTGATCATAAGAGTTTGCAACACATCTTTGATCAGAAAGATTTGAACATGCGACAACGGCGATGGGTTGAATTATTAAACGATTACGATTGTGAGATAAAGTACCATCCCGGTAAGGCGAACGTCGTAGCTGACGCCTTGAGTCGCAAGGAACGGGTTAAACCATTGCGTGTTCGAGCTTTGGGATTGACTATCCACACGAATATGACTGAACGAATTCGTGAAGCTCAAGTTAACGCCCTCAAACCCGAGAATGTCAAAGGTGAAAGGTTACGAAAGATGGTTGATTCACTGGAACCAAAAGCGGACCAGACATTGTATTTCATGAATAGAATTTGGGTTCCAGCATATGGTGGATTGCGTGAGTTAGTATTGGCCGAAGCTCACAGTTCTAGATATTCGGTTCACCCGGGTGCAGACAAGATGTTCCACGATTTGAAGGAACTTTATTGGTGGCCGAACTTCAAAAGGGATATAGCAGCCTATGTTGCGCGATGTTTGACCTGCGCAAAGGTCAAGGCTGAGCACCAGAGACCTTCCGGTTTGCTCCAGCAACCGGAAATACCGGAATGGAAATGGGAACGAATCACTATGGACTTCATTACCAAGTTACCTAAGACGACAAGTGGCCATGACACGATCTGGGTAATCGTTGACCGATTGACAAAATCGGCACACTTCCTTCCGATTCGTGAAACGGACAAGTTGGAGAAACTGACCCGTTTGTACATTAAGGAAGTGGTATCTAAACACGGTGTACCTGTATCTATCATCTCCGATCGGGATAGTCGCTTCACTTCCAGATTTTGGGAAAGTTTGAACGAAGCCCTCGGTACTCGCCTCGACATGAGCACCGCATATCACCCCCAAACGGATGGTCAAAGTGAACGAACCATCCAGACCTTGGAAGATATGTTACGGGCATGCGCAATTGATTTCGGAGGTAATTGGGATACGCACTTGCCATTGGTAGAATTTTCTTATAACAACAGTTATCATACGAGCATTCAAGCCGCACCGTTTGAAGCTTTATATGGACGCAAGTGCCGATCGCCATTATGTTGGGCGGAAGTTGGGGAAAAGCAACTCACCGGGCCTGAAATTGTTCAAGAGACCACGGATAAGGTCTTTTTGATAAAGGAACGCCTCAAAGCGGCCCGGGACCGCCAGAAAAGCTATGCTGATATGAGGCGAAAGCCTTTAGAGTTTCAAGTCGGAGACAGGGTCCTATTGAAAGTGTCACCTTGGAAAGGTGTCGCGCGCTTTGGGAAGCGCGGAAAGCTGAACCCACGATATATTGGACCGTTCAAAGTCTTGTCGAGGGTAGGCACAATGGCATACAAGCTCGAGTTGCCTCAAGAGCTTAGTGGAATACACGACACGTTTCATGTGTCGAACTTGAAAAAGTGCCTATCCGACGAAACTCTCATTATTCCTGCTGACGAGATCCAGATTGACGACAAGTTACATTTTGTGGAAGAACCAATCGAGGTAACTGATTGGAAGGTCCAAAAATTAAGGCGCAGCAAGATCAGACTGGTCAAAGTGCGCTGGAATGCCAAGCGTGGACCGGAGTTCACGTGGGAAAGGCTGGACCGGATGAAGCAAAAATACCCCGCCCTATTCGAGAAGACACCTGTACCGGAGAACTCGAAGTGAATTCCGGGACGGAATTCTCTTAACGGGGGGAGAATGTAACAACCGGCAAAAATAAGGTAATTCCGTACAATTAATTAATATATGATTAACGTAATTAAATGCAATTATGTGTGATTTAATTATCAAGGCCTTAGGGAATAGCAATTTCCAAATAGTGCATAGGAATGCATACGTTTAATGGTAAAGCATGATTGGATCATGTGCGAATAAGCTATCCGGTATGGATGTTGGCAATTACCCGGTAATAATTAAATAAACGAAACGAATCCCGGACACCCAGGATATAAAATAAAGGGTATTTTCATAAGATATAATGAGTTTTGGAACTCCAAAACCATAAATGAAAACGTCTTGTACAAATCTCCCGGTAACGAATAAAGTGCGCGTATCGCACCCGATGCGCGTATAACTCATAATTTCACCCGGTAAAGGCCTAAATAACCAATCAACGCTTAAAATAGACTATATTTAAGGCTTATTAAAGGTATTTTTAATGTCCGGATAACGCGTGATTAAAACCCGAAAAATACCCGAACGACACCCGAACGACGGGGGATTAAACATAACAATCAATGGGTTAATATTTGAAGTGGTGGACCCCACCCAAACCCCTCTAAGGGCCGGCCTAAAGGCCAAGGGATGTCCATGCAACTTGTGTTGATAATTATAACCTAAAACCTATGTAAAAGCATGCCTTAACATGAGACAAAGTGTGTAAGTGAACATGTAGTACAAAAGCAACACTTTCTTGTCCCCCTTGGAGCAATTTTCGGCCAAGAGGCCAAGAAAAGCCAAGACAAAGCTAGCTAATCATACCCTAAGTGTGTGCATGCATGGAGGAGTCTTGTATAAAATCAAGTGTAAGATTAGGAAAGATTATAATCAATTACCCAAGATTTACACTCCACCTCTCTTGTCCTCTCAAAAACCCACGGCCACACCCCTCTTCCACTACCATCCAAGATCAACTTTAGTACAATACATATCTCTCATATCCTTAGTAATAATCACAAGATCCATGGAAGATTACATGTGATAAGGATATAAATAACACATGTTAGAAGATTGAATAACAAAGCAAAATACTCCTTTCTTCTTCCTTCTTTGGGCCGTGGGATTACATACACACATACACATTGTTCTTTCAAGTTTTTACATCTCCAAAATACTTAAAATCATCCATCATCCAAACCCCTTTTGTGTGTTTCAAGAGCTTGGAGCTAAACCACTAGGAAGAACACACTAAACCCCTCTCAAATCCAAGGTTTTTGTCTTCCCTAGCCTTGTGCTAGTAGTAAGCTTCTTAATCTTGTTTTTGATTGTTATTATTCATGTATGTGTTCCTAGTAGCAAGTTGTACATGAAGGGTTTAAAAATGGTTTTGAACATAATCTTTAATAAGTTTTCATGTGTAAAATGGAAGGTTAAAGATATGAAAATAAACCATGGATTTGTTGATGATGATGTATTAGTCTTGAAAATATATGAAGTTTACATATAAGACTAAGTAGGATGATGTTTTGGTTAAGATTTTGAGATGAACTTGAATATGTTAAAACTAACTTTAATTCATCTTATTATGATCATTTAAGTTATAATATGTGGTAAAACATGTTAGAAGTTCATAAATGAATAAGATGGAAAATTAAAGTTAACTCACTTAGATGAATGAAATTTTGATAAAATGGACAAATACATAAAACACACATATAATTAGTCTTTCATATGGAATATAAGACTAACATAAGTGTTTTGATACAAAAATAACTTACCAATAAAAAGTTGAATCTTCAAAGTTAACTATTATGAGTGAAAAATGCTAACTTTGAAAGTTAGAATAGAAAAATGCAACTTTTGTAAGTTAAGGGACTAAAGTTGTAACTTTGAAAGTTAAGGGACTAAAATGAACATTTTAGAAACTATTAGTCCAAAAATACAAGTATGGAAAGTTTGGTGTCAAAAATGTAAGTATTAAAGTCTAAGGATGATTTTTGTAAATACTAGTAGAAATACTTGGGTATTTTGTATAAAAGTGTATTTTTGAAAGTTATAAAAATATAAAGGGTTTTAACATAAGGATTTTTATAAAATAGAGATTTTATAAAAATATTAAACAAACTTGGGAAACTTATACAAAAATGAATACTTTTATATAAATGGGAATATAAAAGTGTTGGAAACATTTTTGTAGTTAAGTTGACAAGTTGGGTTAAAAATACATAAGTATTTTAACCATCCAAGTAACATGTGAAAATAGGAAGAAATATGGAAAATATTTCTATAAAATACATGTTGGGAAAAACTTGGAAAAATTAACTGATCGAGTTAAGATATCGAACTAAAACGCGTTAACGAACCATAACCGGACAAAATATGAGAAAAATGCCATTGCGGCAAGATAAGAAGAATATATATTTTAAGAGGTAAAATATATATATATACTTTGGGTGAAAATAAATAAACACTTTCCTAAGTGTTGGAGGATTAATTCGTGGGAGAAACACATGACACAAACGAATAAGACGTTAAAACAAACGTATATACTTAACAAGAAAAATTACACATTTATATATATTGTACGCTCGTCTTGGCAAAATTCTAGTATATCTACTTAATGGGAAAGTAGATATGCGGGAAGGAAAGCCGCGACGAGAAGACAAGGATATATACATGTGTAGGTCGTACCAACGAAATCCTAGTATATTTATTTGAATGGGAAAATAAATATACGGTGTGGTGAGTTGAATCGGACGTTAAGAATATACGATCGAACGACAAAATCTTAGCATATTTGTTTAAATGGGAAAACAAATGTGTGGCAAAGTGAGTCGGGTCGAGGATTGAAATATATATTATATCGAGCGATGCGATCTTAAGTATAATTATTTAAATGGGAAAATAATTATATGTTAAGTGAAGTCGAGTCGATGATAATAAGATACAAGTTATGGAAATATTAACAAGAGTAATATATAACTTGTAACACAAAGGGTAATGCAACGCCAACGAAACCTAGGATACACGCTTAATTAAACGGGATTTGGAACAACTTGTGGTCGGGAGTTGGGTGTACAACTTGCCAAGGCACATGCACTATAGGAATAGTGACTTATACGTTTAGGACGTTTGTAGGTGCAAGACCACCCCTTACTATTCACCTTATTGAGCCAGACGCAGTTACAGGTGAGTTTCACGGCCCCATTTTAAACTATTTTTACGTTTTCCGGGGGAAAGATATGTTAGGGATAGTGTTTGACGGATTTAATACTTGAGGTGTGACCACCACTCGGGGTTGAGTCCTCGCCTCTATAATCATTTGTTCAGGGAATTGAAACCGGAGGAATATTCGAATAGTACTATTGGTGCCTGACAAGGCCCACCCCTAATCGATAGCGTCGATTATGCATTAGGTTATGCCTGGGGTGCAAATATTCTGAACTTAAGTCGTGGGAAACCGAGTAACGACTTGGAGCGGGGCACAATTATTATATGTCTTGGTTTGATTATAGTCTCAAGTAGATTTATAGGAATTTGCAACTCCTATATATTGTCATAACATGGTATTCCCAAGTATTCAAGTCTTAGAAACTGAAAACCTGTGAACTCACCAATATATTTATATTGACGAAACTTTTTAAAACATATCTTTCAGGTAACTAGAAGATGAAAGATCAGGCAAGCAGGGTCGGGGAATCTCCAATGCGACGTCAAGCTTTTGTGGGGTTTTCACCTTTATTTCCCAAGGCATTTGGGATATATTTGAGAAACCTCTATGTTTATTTCAAAAACAATTAACTTTTGTGTAATGTTGAAAAACAGATTTGACGTCAAAATAAATGACCCATTTTCTTAAATTACTTGTGTTTAGCCATAACCTTGACTTTATGCTTTTGAACCGTCGCGCCACGTGTTTCCGCCTTTGTCGTGGTGTGACAACCATATTGATCAAGAAACCCAGAAAAGGAGGCTTCATCACACTTAATTGTAGTTGCATCAATACTTTTGGATGACTCTTTTCCAGAATCTTTCACAGAACCAGATGTCTTGCTTGACTTAGGAATGTTCTGTGTATCTTGAGACATAGCTAAAACTCAAGAAGACGCAAGGAAGACGGGAGAGGAGATACGTTAAAATAAATTTCAAATTTGAAATGAGTGGAAATGGAAAAAGGCAACTTCAAAATTTAATATATAGGCTTGGTAATTAATGTAGCTGACGTCAGGATCAGTGGGCCAGCCATACCTTTTTGTACATGAGCCCAATAGGGAAGTGACACGTGTACATATGGAGACAAACAGACGCCACACGCGCCTCACGTGCCCACTCGCCTGACAAACCGCCGATCAACGTGACTGCACACGTCTCAACTGCCACTAGTCACGTCAACCCCACGAGCCAGGATGACCACACGTGTTCAAGTTCATGGGGAATTGACAACTGTCCACAACCAAATGCTGATGTGTCTTACACCTGCGGAGCTTTGACGTAAATTCACAATATCCGTTCTCCGCAAACATTACTGCAACGCAAGAGTCATTCACCGCACCCCTATGCGCAATGTAACCTTAAAACAAGCCTTCATCAAGGACCTATATTTTACAAGTACAGCATCCCTCCCATCTCATCATAACTTCTTAGATAAGAGACACACTAGACTGGGGGGGACTTGATGGGATTTGGTACTGAATACACTATTCCGCATACCCAAACCCGGAAAAACACTGCTACGCGGAGAAGGTCTGTGCGCAAGGAGTAGTCAAAGAACGATAATGACTGGTCAAAAGTCAAGTCTTGGTCAAAGGCGGATTTTATGCATGGTCAACTGCCATGCATAAATCACGTAGGCTCAATAACAAAGGCAGTATAATGTTCCATTGTTCCCATTAATTTAGCTTTCCTTATATCAACATACTAACACAACTAAGGGTGATGGAGACAACCTAACCACAGTTAGGACTTGGGTAATGGTGGCATACGAACTCTCCTATAAAAGGGATCGCATCCCTAGTAGGAGGGGACACTTTCTGCTAACCCGGAGAGCTATCACTAAAAGATAGTATCCCATTCACCCCGTTTTTGTCATAAACTACTACCTTGTGTAGTTGTCTCCACATCCACAATCAACTCTTACTTGCAGGTTCATCAATCCATAGCTGCTAGTGAAGGATCAACCCTGTAGATACAATAATCTTATCATCCCTAATTGGTGGTAAGACTATTTGTTTCTTCAGCCCGGTAAATAAGAATGACTCATATACCATCCCGGGCAGTGGCGGATTTAGTGTATGAGTAGGGTGGGCATGTGCCCACCGTCCAGCCATGACAGATTCATGCTTTTTCCCGTTTGAGCAGTGCAAAAATTTGAGCATTTGTTTGTGTTTCCCTTCCCAAAAGAGAAGTATTGGAGGAAAAAGAATTTATTTTTTAAAAAGTTTCGATAGAGTTGCAGAGAGTTGAAGATGCTCTTTGGAAGATGAAGATATTTGTACTTGATTTAGTTAATTGAAAAAAATATTTACATTAAGCCCCTTGAAGTTGGAGTAAAGTTACAAAAATAAATTCTTTAATTTGATTTAATTTTTAAACTATGCCAAAGTTACGGATTTAGTATTAAATTAATTTAGACTAACTAAAACTAGTTTGACATTCTTATAATTAAATATTGAACACATAATAGTGTAATTAGGGTCAATTTATTCAATGATTTTTATAAGTGTTTTTTTCCTAACTTCTCGATTACAAATGTTTTATTTTTTTTATTACACATGCTTAAGTTTGATAGAAAATAATTTTTTTTTTGTCATTATATCATTAAACAAATAAAATAAGTACGGATGAACGTCTTTGATCTGACTTATTTTGTCACCTATTTATAATCTGACTTAGCTTGTTATCTGGTTAACACTAGTTTATACCACGGCTAGATTTGTTATCCAATTACCCTTTAATAGATAAGTATGAATTAGTTTGACTCGAATATGTTGACCCGACTTCTTTTAACTTAACTAATTTGTGCCCCCCGTCAAAAAGGTTTCTGGATTCGCCACTGATCTCGGGTACGTCAAACACACACCCGTAATTAGAACCATGCAAATAAATCAATAATATTAGAGTTGTTTACTTTGCTATATCATGTATAGGACAAAATGTGATGCATTGCAATCTTATAAACATATATGCTCCCAAATTTCACAGATCAAGATCACCATGATAAACAAGGGCCACTGTATTATCACTGTTAATCCCATTAGATGGTTATGAATGGAATGTTCAACTACCACGGACGTAGAAATAAGCCAAGTTGATAGTTTATGTAAATATTTTAAAGTTTAATTTAAATAAAATTACACTTTGTGTCTTTTATGTATGACCAAAATTATGAAGCGTGTTTTTTAAAATAAAAATTTTCGTTTTATGTCCGAATTCTTTGTTTTTCTTACAGATTCTATACTTTAATACTAACTCAGTAAGTAAACTCAATTAACTAGGGGTGTGCAGAATCGGGTTGACCCCTAAAAAAACCGAGACCCGGACCGGAAATTACCTAAAACCGAACCGATGTTACATATAGATGTTGATCTTCGGTTCCTATAATTTCTAAAACTCGGGTCCGGGTCGGTCCTCGGGTCTGACCCGAGTGTAACCGACTTCTCGAAGATAGGACCGACTACACTCTCATTCCAACCACCATCAATGTAAGTAGTCTGCTTTAATATGCATGAGTTGTTGGAACCAGGAAGAGGGCTCATTCTTGGCCGTCATGATGATATGGTCATCGTGATGGCGTGGGGCAGTTGCAGTGGTGGCTTGACATTGTTCATCGTTGTTCCTTCTTTGTTATACTGAGAACTGGAAACAAATATCATAGAGGTTAGACATATTTACTCTTACAAATTGATTTTGAGAATATAAAAGATGAAAGCAAACCCACCTTCACTTTAGATTTTACCTTCACTTTTGAAAACGACACTAGCTCTTCAAAAATGACAACCTCGAAAATGATGAACAATTCTCGGAAATAATGAACATTTTATTAAGAATATAAATTCATTTTAACTAAATAGTTGATATCTAACCAGCCACTAAAAACTAGTTTCGTTATTTTTCTTTATTTATTTGTAACTTATGCAAACTTGTTTTTTTTTTTTTTTTTTGAACATAAACTTTCATAAAAAACTAGCAAGTTCTAAATACAGAACCGCCACCAAAAACTATATGTACATATACAATGGGTATTTCACCCAATCATTCCAAACAATATCACTATGTTTCGATCTATATTTTAACCATAAAAACGCCTTGCTCTTCACTTCCGAAACAATATCCGTAACCTTCACCGCTTTATCTTGAAAAATCTTAGCGTTTCTAGAATTCCAAATCACCCATGTAGTGATCATTACAATGCCACGAATGATCTTCTTTCTCCATTTCCCGGCGTGAACGTTATTATAGAGCATCAACACATCCTCATAGTCGTATGCGAAGAACGGAGTAATCCTACACCAACTACAAATGTTATTCCAAACCTCATAAGTGAATTGACAATCCACCATCAAGTGCATTATATCTTCACTCGCTGCACCACAAAACGGGCAGCCCACATCCTGCAGCATAATACCCCTGTGCACCAGGGCCGATCGCGTAGGAAGACAATTTTTGGCTACCCTCCACACCAGCAAACAAACCTTGATTGGAACCCAACCCACCCAGCTAAAAGCCCGCAACATCACATCAGCGCCCCTTTGCCCATCCGAACTAAGCCGGTTTCTGAATTCTTTAACTGAGAATTTATCAATCTTTTTTCCGTCCCATTCCCATTTATCCGGACTGTTTGTAAACCTTTGTTCCCCAAGAAGCCGAACTAAATCTTGATACTCCGATATCGCTTCCACAGTTGTCAAATTCCTCATATATTCTTCTTTGAAAACTAAAGAAGAGTTCACATCTGTTACCCGATGACTGACCAAACACAACTTATTACCGTCCAAACGAAACAGGTTCGGCCACCGATCCTTTAGTAATGAATCACCCGCCCAATAATCCAGCCAAAAACGAATTTTATCTCCTGAACCGAAGACACCCCTGATCAGCTGATTTATCTCTTTATCCTCCACCTTAGTTGCCTCCAGTATATTGACTATCACCTTCCAGCAGCCAGACATCGATCTATTGATAGGCAGGAAGCTCCAATACCCTCTTCCACCATGTATACCTTCAATTATCTTCCTCCACACTGAATGATCCTCAACTTTGAATCTCCAAGCCCACTTCGCCATAAGTGATAAATTCACATCTGCTAACTTTAAAACACCCCATCCACCTAATTTTTTTGGAGTCGTAATCACATCCCAAGACACCCAATGCATCTTTCTCTCTTCATTCAAACCGGACCATAGAAAATGCCGCATTATTTTTTCTAACGATTGGATGACCTTAACCGGAGCTTTGTAAATTGAAAAGTAGTAAATCGGAAGGCCTGACAAAACTGATTTCACGAGAGTTAGCCGTCCACCCAAAGACAAAGAATTCGCCTTCCAAGAAGCCAATCTATTTTTAACCGTATCTACCACCGGATCCCAATGACAAACCCGATTCATATTAGCCCCAACCCGTATCCCCAAATAATCAAATGGCAATGACCCATCCTACACCCCATAAGTTCCGCCATACATTCCACCTCACTATCTTCTACGCCAACCCCATATAAGTACGACTTATGTATATTTATTTTTAGGCCAGAACATAAATGGAACACCCGAAGGACTCTAGAAATACTTTCTAAGTTCTCTTCCGACCATTCTCCAATAAGTAATGCATCATCCGCATAAAATAAATGAGACAGCAATGTGGCCCCCCTGCCCACCCGAATACCTTTTATTTCCCCCACCTCCACCGCACGAATAATCATGCAATGCAAAACCTCCATAACCACCAAGAACAAAAAAGGCGACAATGGGTCTCCTTGTCGAACTCCTTTTTGACATTGGAATTCAAACGTTGGAGACCCATTCACCAAAATAGCCGACCGAGCCGAAGCAAGAATGTCGTGGATCCACAAGCACCATCTATCCGGAAAACCCATTTGTTTAAGAGTCTCAATCAAAAAACCCCAATTCACATTATCATATGCTTTTTCAAAATCCAACTTCATCAAAAGAGCTTTTTTATTTTTCTTTTTAAGCCACCCGATCGTTTCATTAATCACCAACGGCCCATCTAAAATATATCTACCACTTAGAAATGCGGATTGGGTATCAGATATAACCGAATCTAACACCTTTCGCATTCTAAGGGCTAACACCTTAGAAATCACTTTACTAACCATACCAATAAGATTTATCGGTCGATAGTCTTTCAAACCCACCGGCGTCTTAGATTTTGGTATCAACGTAATAAACGAGGAACTACAACCCCTACTAATCACTCCATACTCATGAAATCTATTCAGCATGTTCACAAAATCGTCTTCCAAGTAGTTCCAAAAGTGTTTGACAAACCTGAAATTAAACCCATCCGGGCCAGGAGCACGGTCCGACCCACAGTCCATAACCGCCTCTTTAATCTCCTCTTTCGTGAAAATAGCAATCAAATCTTCACCCCTATTACTCTCCAATCTTTTAATATTATGGCACCGAATCTGCGGCCTCTCCTTCACACTTTCCATGAAATGCCGTCTAAAATGTTTCAATACTTGATGCTTCACCAAAGTCGGTTTACTCACCCATTCCCCATCAATTAATAAGCCCGGAATATTATTTGCCGCTTTTCTCCCATTCACCACCCTATGAAAGAAAGCTGAATTTTCGTCTCCACCTATAGCCCATCTAACTCTCGATTTTTGTTTCAAGTCTTTATTTGAGTACAAGTTGAGCGAACCAATTTCTTTTTTACATTCTTCCAACACCCAAACCTCTTCTTCCTCTAAATCTCTATCCTCCATGATTTTTTCTAACCGCTCCACATCTTCTTTTAACATAATCATATCGTGACTTTCTTTCTTCAGAATATCTTTCCACCACGCTTTGAGAATACTTCGCAGGTGTTTCAGTTTCGCTGTAAGCATCTCATCAGGTAACCCTTCAGCCTCAAATTCAGAAAGAGCCGTAACAACCACTTCTTCACAATCCTTTCGATGTAGCCAAGAATTAAACCATCGAAATGGCTTCGGACCAAAGTTAGTATCCTCCACCGACAACACAATAGGGCAATGATCCGATAGCTCCCTACCCAACGCTCTCACACAAGCCGTGGGCCATTTATTGAAAAAACCTTGACACACCAAAAATCTGTCAATCTTGCTCATTTTTTGATCTCTACCGTTGCCAGACAAAAAAGTATACTTAAAACCTCTCATATGATACTCATGAAGCCCCAAGTCATGAATAAAATTATTAAAATCATTCGCCTCCCCCTGTTTAAATACCGAGTTTCGCCGTTCTTCTGGGGAGCGAACCACATTGAAATCACCAAACATAATAACCATACCACTACAATCCCTTATAATCCCAGCCACCTCATCCCATAAACATCTTTTAGCCCCTTAACGCTGTGGCGCATAAATATTAATAATGTTCACAATCGTCCCATCCTCCACCAACGTGCCCGTTGTGATCAAAAAATTTCTGTTTTGAATTGACGCCAACTTCTGAAAAACTTTCGGATTCCAAACATTAACCAAACCCCCCGATAACCCCACCGCATCCACTGCATCAAACTCCACCCCCCCATCACCCCAAAAAGACACAATTTCTCGCATCCCCAACCCGGACACCTTAGACTCTTGTAAACCCAAAAAATTAACACCAAACCTTTTCCGCAATTTTCTACACCAAGCCGCCTTTCCCATCTTCCTCATTCCCCTAATATTAATTGACAAAAAATTCATTTAAGACCAACCTGTACGCCTTCACCTTGCAACGATGCATTTATCAATGGCCTGTGATTTTCCAGATCCGCTCCCAACAAATGGCCCACTCTAATTGTAGCTTGTATTTCCTTCTCTTTATCGCCATCTTTAGTCATTACTGTATCTTTCTTATCTTCACAAATAGCCGTATCTCGTGAAGGTTCCTGTTCAGGAGTACACAGAAAACCCTCCACTGAATGCAGGCCTAAAGTATCCTCTTTACCCAAAAAGTTATCCAACATATCTTCGTTAACGTAAGAGTCTTCTTGGCCCATTTGGTTTTCAACATCCATAGCAACAGCCGAGCCCACTGGGCCGTCTTTAACTCCTTTTGTTTTTTTAAGAATCTTGGATTTCTCAATACTACTAGAATACTCCCCCATTTTATGACATATATCCACATTACCCCCTTGTTTTTTCTTTCTTTTATTAATTTTTGAAAAATTATCCTCCCCACCACATTGGTCAACCAATTCATTAGTCAACCTATCGAAATCAAACTGACACCCTGGAACAAAATTATCACAGCAATCATTACCTGTTTCTTTTAAGGAAACCACATTTAATGGCTCCTTTTTTTCCGCCCCCACATTCATTGCAGCCGGAATCGGATCCGATCCGACCACCGGAAATTCCTCTTCCTCTTCTTTCTGTTCCCTATCTTCTTTCTCGTCATCCGTGGTCTGTTCATTGGATTTACCATCATCCTCTTCCGCATCCATATCATGTTTCTGGCCATCTTCATCAAATTCCATGAACTGTGGAACCCAATCTCCCACCTCCTCCTCCACCCACACCCTAAACCTCATCCCTCTCCAAGAAATAGTCACCTCCTCTGCAACCTTCCTAACTTCACCCATCAAGATACCAACATACTCATACGACAAATCACCGTCATTTTCTGATCTCGGTGGCTTGTGTATTATTCTTCCAAACAGTTGTCCCACTTTGTCAATAACCGAGTCAAGCATAAGTTGTAAGGGTAGACCTTTGATCTTAATCCATGCAAGTCTCTCGAAAGCAAGAGACTGCCCCTCCCAAAAACAAATTCCTGCAAATCTCCCCACGACTTCTTTGGCTGCCTTAAGAGCCATCTCCGCCTCCTCTCTACTTTCAAAAGTAACCAAAACCGAAAGCCCTCCCACATATTGAACCCTGCAGTCGCCCACATGTAGATCTTTCAGAATCAAGTTGATCCTTTTAAGGGCATCCAAGTCCATCATTCTCATAATAAGTGCCCTTCCTTTTATGCTTTTAAAAGCCATGAACTCATCTTCCACCTGTATTTCTTTACCAGAATTGATCTCCTTATGTTTACCGGTTAACATCTCATGAAAAGAACGTCCACCATGAGAAAACGTGGTTGCAGGTTTACTCCCCCCACTGGATCCTTCCTTCTTCCTATCATCATATCCTTCCTTATTCGCAGGTTTCTGATTAACATGAGCTTTCGAACCGATCTCACCATCCTCATAAATAAATCTTGCCACGTTCGCTTTTATCGTATAGTCACCCATCCGAACCCTACATAACATCCTAGTTATCTCTTCCACATCCTTAATATCCACAAACGTAATAAATCCAAAGCGGTTCCCATTCTTGTCACGCTTCCTGGCAATATAAAGATCAAAGATCTCTCCCAACGGCCTAGTGAACTCCGCTAAATCCTTACCGCTGCACTTGTCTGGAAGGTTGTAGACTTGTTTGTACTCAATTTGTTTGTACTCACTTATTTAATTGTTTAATAATAATATAAAGTAATAAAATAAAATTTAGCATGGATACTTTAAAGTTCTTATTTAACTACACCAGTACACCACACAGATTTGCACGTATAGGAATATTAAAGTAATATTAAATTTCTCCACTTTATATATCTATCCATCTCCATGACTCCATCTGTATTCATTCCATTTCTTTTCTTTTATAATAACTTTCATTAAAGAGATGAATTTGTCATTATAATGTTAATTCATCATGATATTATGAGAAACATGGAAACGAACATGAAGGTTCATGGTTTTTAAGAATGTGTCGAAGTTACAAATTAAAGACATTCTGTTGCTACTTCTCGGTCTTGGTCCGCGAACTGTAAAACGGTACCCGAAACCAAGACCGACCAAAGCCCGACTGCACATTCTAGGTCCAGGCCTCGGTTCCATTCTTCAATCCATTCTCGGGTTCGGGTCGGTTCGGGTTTATGCCGGTTCGGTTCGGTTTGCTGACCTTGCTCAGCCCTACAATTAACCACAATCTAACCAAGGGCAAAATAGTCCATTCACATGCTTTTAACTAAAAAAAACCCCTATTTGCCCCAATTCTAACCTCTTTAATGATCTTAATCAAAATCAATCATTCAAAAAAATAAAAAGTCCCTATCTTCACCATTTCCTGTGGAAGCATCAAGAATCATTGAAGAACAATCCACGCTGCAATTATTCGTTTTAAGCAAATCATAGACAAAGATAGCATAAAAGAATTACTGAAAAAGGATTTAATACTATCAAGCATCAATATATTCTACAACTTATGTAATAAACACTGGCTTAGACTCAATGTTTAGCTCTTAGCCCACAACTGTGGGGTATTATAGAAAAAGGAAAACAAATATCTTAAAGCCCATTGAACTTCCCACAACTAGGGCGCAATCTTGGAAGCTACAGGAACACATACTAAGGAACAGCGGGGTGGTTGGGATGGACGATGATTATAAGCTCGCACTGGACAACATTCGCAACTCTCTCCCCAATGTAGATGTGGGCGGCTTTACAGTTAAAGACACCGCCCCAAAAAAGCCTCAAAAATCTTGGCGAGTGTGTTTAACTGTAAATCCATGCAGACTATGGAGGAGGAGTTTAACATGTCTTCGCGCCAGAAAGCGGTGTTTGAATGTCTTAAAGAGGCCCATGCTCAAGATTTCCTCACTACACTCCCAATTGACGGACTAGGGCAACATATGTCGGCTATCGAATATCGGGCGGTCCTCAAATACCGACTGATGATTCCCATGTTCCCCGTCGACGAACCGTGTCCGATCTGTAAAAAAAACACGCTTGGACAAGTTTGGAGAACACGCCCTACATTGTAAGGAGTTACCAGGCTTTAAATACAGACATGACTTGGTTAGAGATGTTCTATGGGATGTTTTACGAAGGGCAGGGATTTCAGCCAAAAAAGAGGCCCCCGTGAATTTATTGACGGACCCACGTGACGGGCGGTCCACATTGAGGCCAGCGGATGTTCTTGTGTTCGGATGGGCGCAAGGCAAGCATGCGTGTGTTGACCTGACTGGGGTATCCCCATTGGTGGGACTTCGGGATTCGGGTTTTGTGGCTGGGCAGGCAGTTTTGAAAGCTGAGGGCAAAAAAGTGGATAAACATGAAGCGGCTTGTCTAGAGAACCAGCATGTGTTTGTGCCCTTCGCTTTTGATACTTTTGGAGCGCTGGCCCCGCAAGCAATCAAGCTCCTCGATCGCGTGAAGAAAGTTATGCAAAGTAATTTCCCGGCTGCTAAGGGCCAATGTTTTATTTTCAATAGAGTAGGTTTTGCAATACAAAAAGGGGTAGCGGCGCAACTTGTGGCCCGTTTACCTACGTATCACTTGTAATTGGTTGTCTTTGGTTTAATGAAATTGATGTTTAAATGATAAAAAAAAAAAAAAAAAAAAAAAAAAAAAAAAAAAAACTATCTTCAGCTTTAAGCCACACAACAAAACAATAGAAAAAAGAAAAACAAATGTCATGTAATTATCTAATGCCCACTGAACTTTCCTTTGAAAGTTGAAATACAGGTGGACTGCTCGTTTTTTTCTAGAAAGATTCAGGTAGTGGTGAAAAAAAATGCACCCAGAACCCCTAAATTAATAATGAGGTGGAGGTGATGACAGGTGGTGTTGGTGGTGAGTTGGTTATGGAAAAACCTCTAAATTGATTTTGAGGAAGAAGATCATTAAAGAGGCAGGAATTTAGGTCGGATGGGGATTTTTTAGTCAAAAGCATGTGAATGGACTATTTTACCGTTGGTTAGATTATTGTTAACTGAATTAGTATAAAAAGACAGAATCCGTAAGAAAAACAATGAATTTAAACATAAAATGAAAATTTTTATTTTAAAGGCCACGTTTTATAATATTGGTCATACATAAATAACATAAAGTGTAATTTTGTCTTTAATTATTTGTTTTTGTACTTCTTGCTTATATATTATGGATTAAGTAATTTCAGTTGATCAAACTAAACCTTCAAAAGTATTGTTATTTGTTGAACCGTGCGTCCACATGGGCAATAATTTAGTAACTATTAATAAACCAAAGGAAATGAATACTGATTCAATAACTGTCGTACTCGTGGATGAATCCCGGCCTTCCACGTTTAAACATAACCCACTCACGTGTAAACATAATCCCTCATTTGTTTCGTGTAGTGTTGTTGCTTCCGAAGAGAGAGACATAACCCTAACTATTAACATAAATTTTCAGTTAAAGTACAACATTTGTTGTGACTTTATATACCATAAGTAAACTCTTGGCTTTTAGCTTTAGGTAACTTTTACTAGTTTTCATTTAAGAAACTAATATACACCAATATAATTATTACATTAATAATTAAAATTTAAAAGGTTGCACTTTATGGAATATACCATTTATATCTTTACCAAATATGATTTTAGAGCATCAATAAGGAAAATCTCACCTTTCAAAAAAAAAGGAAAATCCGTGAGCAATTAATGCATACAAACTCATCAGAAACGCTTAAAGTTAAAAAGAAAATATATCAAGCGTTATAAACTTATAAATATATTAATAACAAAAAGGCATTAATAGCTAGGTGAATTTAAGAGACTTGTCCATAGGACCAAACCACTATATATATCGAGGCAAGACTAATGATCATAGTACAGAATTAAGAAATCTTACTTGTTTTTGTGAAAATTTTTAAAACATGACGAAAACTTCATTAAAAATGTTGTTTGTGATCGCGATATATATCATTAATTCTCAGGTAAGCTTGGTCTCACTAGTCACTAGTCTCTAATTCATGTTCATGTGTTTTGATTTTAACATGCACTAATGAAATATAATTTGCAGGATTGTGTAGTTTCATCCGACAAAGGATTGGCAACGAGTCGACGTTCACTTATTAAGAATGTTGGTACCGACACTTTTAAAGATTGTTGCGAACTTGGTATTCCCGAATGTTGTGGCCTAATGCAGAAGAGTTCACCCGCTCTTTCTAAGAGTGTTGGTACCGATACTTTTAAAGATTGTTGCGAACTTGGTATTCCCGAATGTTGTGGCCTAATGCAGAAGAGTTCACCTGCTCTTTCTAAGAGTGTTGGTACCGACACTTTTAAAGATTGTTGCGAACTTGGTGTTCCCGAATGTTGTGGTCTAATGCAGAAGAGTTCACCCGCTCTTTCTAAGAGTGTTGGTACCGACACTTATAAAAATTGTTGCGAACTTGGTGTGCCCGCATGTTGCTTCATAATGAAGAAATTGCAATTGTCCTAGTTGTTTCTACCATTTATATAACAATAATAATAACAATGATATATTATTCTTGTTTTGTGTAGAATATTATAACTTGAATACCGCATACAAAACTAACAATAAATAACATAGAACCTATAAGGAATGAGATAATATGAGAACTCACTTAAGTTGTGAGAACTAGAGAACCCCTCTGAATCATTCATCAAGTGACACATCAACACTTTTATTATTTTTTGTATTTTTTTTAATTAGGGGTATTAAGGTCCTTTTGTTTAAAATATTATGGGCATTTTAGTAATATTACCCTACCCCCACCCCAACTACCTTTTTAAATAACAATAATAATCATAAATCAGATTACTCTCTCTCTCTCTCTCTCTCTCTCTCTCGTGACCCTCTCTCTATCTCTCTCTCACATACACAAAAACATCTCTCTCTCTCTCTCTCTCTCTCTAAAAAACAAAGAAGACAGAGGGTTTTTTTGTAGGTTGTTCGATGGTAATGGTGGTGGTGGAAGGGGGGACGGCGGAGGACGCTGATGGTGGCAGGGGTGACGGAGGACGGTGTTTTTTTGAAGATGATAGGTGGGTGGTGGTGATGATGAAGATAACGGTGGGGAGAGGGTTTTTTAAGGGCAGAGGACGGTGGTAATGATGAAGATGGGTTTTTTGCAGAAGGGGGGTGAATCTGTGGTGGGTTTGCAGAGGGTGGAGGGGTGGTGGGTCGATGGGTGGTG
Source organism: Ambrosia trifida (assembly GCA_028751855.1). Classification (NCBI taxonomy): domain Eukaryota; kingdom Viridiplantae; phylum Streptophyta; class Magnoliopsida; order Asterales; family Asteraceae; genus Ambrosia; species Ambrosia trifida. Next base: position 98,104,809 of record CM054124.1, on the reverse strand, counting down.
ATGATGAAGATGACGGTGGAGACAGCGGTGGGGGGGTCAGGGGTGGATCTGTGGATCTGGGGGACGAAGGTATGTTTTATTATTATTATTATTATTATTATTATTATTATTATTATTATTATTATTATTATTATTACTACTACTACTACTACTATTGTTACTATTATTATTATTATTATTTTATTTTTTTCTGTTATTATTTTTTATTTTTTGTTATTATTATTATTATTATTAATGATGTTAGGGTGAAAAGATAGGTTTTTTATGTTGAAATTTGGGGGGGGGGGGGGGTTGTTAGGAGATGATGCTGCGAAGAAGATGATGTTTTGCGGTTAAGGAGCCGATGTTGTGGAGACAACAATGAATGGTGTAAACATCAGTTTACACCAGCGTAAATAAGAAATGTATAGACGTTTTGATGTAAGAAAACACCGGTGTAAACATTAGGTTACACCAGTGTAAATATGAATGTATAATCGTTTTGATGTAAGAAAACACTGGTGTAAAATATCAGTTGCACTAGTGTAAATATGAATGTAAAGCACACCATCATCTAGTTTGTTTTTTTACACTAGTGTATTTTTATAGAAGTTTGTGTATGGTAGATTTACACTTTTGTAAATCATCCTCATTATATGTTTTCTTTGGCTTTTTACACCAACGTAATTGTTGTAAAAGTTTGTGTATGGCAGATATATACTGGTGTAAATAATTACACAAGTGTAAAAAACGAGAGTGATATGGCAGATTGTTCAATTTGATTTTTTGTTTTAAAAAATTAAATTAATTAAAAAATCAAATTAAGATTAAAAAAATTAAATGATATTATATAATTTTAATTAAAATAATAAAATAAAGTTTAATAAATATGATTGTTTTTAATAATGGAATAAAAAATAACATAATATTATATTAAATCTTCTCTCCCATGGGTTTTTATCTAAATGTCTCAAATTGTACTTTAACATATTAAAAAAAATACTTATTAATCAAGTAAAGACAAAACCCTAGAAACCCTAGCCTACAATCGAGTCGATTAAGCTGTGAAAAACGAAATTAACCAAAGGGCTTTTATGCTACAGACCAATTCGAGTAAAAAAGACATAAAAACTTACTATTTTGGAGTATGAATCGAGGGGTTTCGATGCTTGGCCTGAGCTCCATATGTTCCGGCGAGTTGGATTGTGTGACACCCGGCAAACTCAGGTTAGTAACATTGACTAAACTAGTAAGTCTACCTTAGCGAGTCATGCATATTACGTACTTAACTGGGTCAGTCGAGTCGTTATGATGATTCTGGGGAATCATCGGGAGTCGCTACAATGATCCGCGGGATCATCGGGAGTCGGTCCATAACCATGTGTACAAGGATTGGTGTGTAACATCGCAAAATTTTCCCCAAAATTTTAATACATAAAAAGCCCTTATATATATATATATATATATATATATATATATATATATATATATATATATATATATATATATATTATTACACCTTTATCATTAATATTATACAAATGTGTCTAAGTCTTTATTTATCCTAACTCACAACTTATATACATACATAAATGTATATAAATAATAATAATAATATGATTCTAAATTCTTTTTTTTTTTAACATACAAGATTTTTTTTTTTTTAAATAAAGCCTTGAGTCAAATAGTCAAAGTCCTAGTCAAAGTCTTAGTCAAACAGTCAAAGTCTTAGTCAAACAGTCAATTCATCATAAAACCTTACTTTATGGTGTTGACCAATTTTAATGGCTAATTGAATCCAAAACTAGTATAAAAACCCACCTATGACCCATTATACTTTGCACCTCTAAATCGATTGTTTCAATCCGATTAAACTTTCCCTCATACATTTCTTCTATAGTCTATTACTTCTACAATTGAAGCTTTGATTATAAGCTCTTGTAATTGGCAAATTGGAAGCTTGATATTCTTTCTTTTTCGTTTTCTTCAATTTGGACTAGCTACGTTGTTGAGTCTTTGGGATTCGCCTCGCATACATTCACAACACATTATTCTATTTTTTTTACGAGACATAACATTTTGCTAAGGTGAGTTTTACATAGCCCCTTTTCTATTTATCACCATTTTTGGGGTGAAACATGTTACAACATCATTTATGCAATTCAATCATCAATGTGTCTATGTGTTTTTCTATGTTGCATTATGTCTTGAACATGACTAGGGTAAGCACAATTCTAGCATAAACATTCATCAGCCAAACGGTATACATTGATAGATCTATTGGACTGACAATCCCACCCGGATACGTGCCTCCTACAAAGGTTGCGTGGGTGTTTGTTACTGCAATATAAACGAGTGAACCATGAGCGTATGGGATGTACCACAATACAACAGTCACAATGGTTGATTATGCACTCGATTTACTTCTAGTATGTTTTCACATATGGACTAGATTGCCATGACACATGAATTGCACAACAATTTTATTCGATTATCAAAACCTATGTAATTCTCACCAACTTTTGTTGACCCAAAATATTTTCAACTTAACATGTTTCAGGTTCTACTTGCTTGAGGATTTGAATTAATGCTTGAAGATGTGTGCATAGTTTTATTCAATTTGATGTATGAATTCTTGTAGAACAATTGTATGTAATTTATCTAAATCATATAATGAGAATTATTATTTACCATGAGCTACTGAACAATCATCAATACGTGACATCCCGATGTTTCCGCCATCGGTTGGGGTGTTACATGGTGATTCGTGGAATCACCGGGTTTAACGCACACACGCAAGTCTCGAGTCCCGGGAATTGGTGAACGGACGTAAACGTGTTAGTTATCGTGCATTATGTGTTTGTAATCATTATGTGACTTGTCGGTATGTGAATACGTGTTTATATATGTTAAAATAGTGTTTAACGCGCCAAAAACCCAACCCAGAATGCTATAGGCGATTAGGCACCAATGGGTTGCCTAATCGCCAGTATTAGGCGATTGGGAGAGATTAGGGGCAATTGGAGCTCTTAATCGCCAGTATATAGGCGATTAGGATTCCTAATCGCCTAATCTGCTCTCCTACTCGCCTGACTTGTTGTGCACGAGTCAAAACACCTATAAATACAACCCTTGACTCCCCAAACACCCTTAGTGCAACCCTTACAGATCCTAAGCCTCCCACACACCTCAAAACACTTCTAGAACTCATTTTGCTTCAAAACTCACCATTTCCAAGCTAACACACCTTTCTTTGATAAAATCCAAGGTGTGTTCTTCATCCCAAACCATTGTAATGTTATTGTTTTGGTTCCCCAAAAGTCCAGACCTTGTTTTGCTAAGTATGTGTCTTTAAAAACCTTTGAAATGAGTTCTAAAACAAGTCTACACCATAATACTTGCTATATGTGAAGTATTTATGCATATGATGATTTTTGGTGGTTATAACATGAATGTTTATATGAAATTGATGTACTTCTGATGTGTAGGAGTTATTAGGATGATTATCTAAGGATTTGAGCTATTGTTATAGTGTTTTGATGAAAGTATCATTTTGACCCATTTGGATGATTCTTGAAGAATTAGGATGTTATGATATGATTCAATGCTTGTTTGTTGTTAGGAATCACACTAGGATGATATTATAACAAATAGATGATGATTTGCAAGTTGTAGGAGGTGTAATCTGGTCTTTACCATTTAAGGAAAGATTTCATAGTTAATGAAACCTAGTACTTTGCCATTTTTAGAAATAATCGCACCGAGGCCGTTAGAGCAGAGATAAATTGGGGGTTTTCGCTTGGAATGGGTTGGTTAATAGTTTAGGTTTGATGTTGGGTGTTTTTACATGTTTCGGATCTGATTTGGAGGGTTTAACGCGCGAAAATTTGGGACAGAACTGCAGGTGGCTATTAGAGCTCTAATCGCCACCTCAGTCAGGCGATTAGCCTCCAATCGCCACTTCAATCAGGCGATTAGGCCTCTAATTGCCTGTTGACTCTCTCCAATCACCAGTTGACTTTTCCCAATTGCATGTAAGTTTCCTAATCGCGTGTACTGCTGTTGTAAGCGTATTTTGACATCCCAAAACATGATTTGACACCTAGGAACATGATAGGAACCCCGAGATATGTCCAATGACTTAGTAACACATGTTCGGACTTATTTATGTGTTAATTGAGCGTTATGCTAGACTAGGTGAACTCTTGCGCGTATTAAGTGTTTAATTGCATATGTTGCATGATGTCTTGTATTCGGCTAACACGTGAGATGTTGGGTCACCAATGGGATGTAGAGTCTTGTCTGGTACGGTCGGTTTAACAGTCAAAGGTGTTTTCAAACGTTTATGGTTATGGTCTGGACATTCGGGGACTAGTTAACCTACGGGTTATTAGTCCGGATACTCATACACATCTTATGATAGGTCGCCGCTATTTGGGGCTATCATAGCATACTTATTTAACTGTTTTCAAGTAACGCAATCTAAGGTGAGTGTCACAACCCCACTTTTACCGTTTTGCTTTCGGGGGAGAAACATGCTACTTGATTACTTATTAAAGGTCATGTTATACTATGGTTACTTCATGTTACTATACGGCTTTTACGTAAAGTCCCAGGAGAAACCATGAATGTGCGGGGATGCACAAAGAGGGAAATGTGGATAGATCTATTGGGCCTCAGAAACCCCACCCGACGGCGGGGATGCCGGGCGGGTGCATATTGTCTCTAACTCTCGGGTTATCGAGGCATCGGTAACCCAGTCAATCTGGGCTGGATTCAACATTGGTACATGTTTAGTAATGGGTTTCCAACCGTAGTAGTAAAAACACTTAACGTCTAGCTAACGTTCTTATAACCTAGTAGTAACGGGAATGATCTTTTCAAACTTACAACAACTCTTTTATTAAAGAAAACCTGTGAACTCACCAGCATTATATGTTGACATTTTTGGCATGTTTTCTCAGGTCGCTAAGGTAGCAGTTAATGGACTAGGCGCACGGAGTCTTGCATAGCGTCTAGAATTTTGATGCATATTAAACAATGTTTTGTAAACTATAATATGCCTTTTGGTTGTAAACAAGAAATGCTTCCACTGCTGGTTTACGGCTCAAAGCATGATGTTTTGGTTTTAATATATATATATATATATATATATATGCATGTTTGTTGTTTGTTTATTGTGATCGTTGACTGGGATCCTGGTGTGTCACGCGCCTCGCGGTACAACCCCGCATGTGGAATTTGAGGGTGTGACAGATTGGCTCCACAGCTTCGTAGAAGAAAACGCTTGTTGACTTTAACTTGAAGAGGATCGCTTACCAATTATCATAAATATTACAGGACAAAAAAGGATACCACAAGATACTCGAAAATTAAGATATACAATGACCATGGTCAAACAAATTCAGATCCACTAGGATACATATAATTCAAGCACCTAGTGGATTACACACCTCATAAAGAAACAACGAAAAATTAAAAGAATGACACATTTAGATTCCTTAAGCTCATAATAGTTTTTTGCATTATTCATCAGATGCTCTAGTCAAATTTGCTAATCTATTAGTCGCGGTGGTGGCCGGTGGTTGGAGGTGGTGGCTGGTGGTGCCTGTTGTGTATGGTGAAAGAGAGGTGGTAGTGTCTGATGATTATTGTGTAAGAGAGAGAGAGAGAGAGAGTGTGTGTATGTGTGTGTTTATATAGGAGGGAGAAAGGAAATTCAAAATGTTTAGATGAGAGGGAAATGTAAAAAGACTATTATAACCTTTAAGACATAAAATAATATATTTTTTAGTGGGCTATGTGGATTAATATTGGCCACAAGTTAGGTTTACTTGAGTTTCTTCATTTTAGAGGGTTTTTCCTAAATACTTAGCATATATATATATATATATATATATATATATATAATATTTAATTGTCTTATTACATAACTACCCCCTAAATCAAAATCAAAGATGAATGGCTCAAATTGGTTCCTATGTTCCTAACTAGGGTATTGGTTTATATTTGATCTTTTTCCTATATATATATATATATATATATATATATATATATATATATATATATATATATTAGGAACCAATCTGAGTCATTCATCTTTGATCTTGATCTAGGGGGTAGATATGTAATAAGACAATTAAATATTATCTTTTAATATAATTAAAATTGTTATATATGGCAGTTATTTGACTTCATTAAAATTGTTATATATGGCAGTTATTTGACTTCATGATATATATATATATATATATATATATATATATATATATATATATATATATATATATATATATGGATAGAGAGAGAGAGAGAGCGATGAAAAGATTTGTTGTTAGTTGTTATACACCAGTGTATAATTATACATCAGTGTATAATATATGTATTTAATACTATCATTCTTTACAGTGTATAATTATACATCAGTGTATAATATATGTATTTAATACTACCATTCTTACCAGTGTATAATTATACATTAGTGTATATTAATACATTTGACCTCGTTATCTTATTTAAGGTTTGATCGATTACCTTTTCCATATAATATACACCAACGTATATTATCCAAAACTATATAACATCATGTACTGCACATATTGATGAAGAATGATTAACATGGGGAAAAATAAATACTTTCCTAAAATAATGGAATTATAAAGGAAACTAATTAAACATGTATTATTAATAGTCAATATACAATTACCACATTGCCCTTTGATTTAATTAAATATTTAATTAATGTTTTACTTATTTACAATCATGCCATTAGAGATCAATGGCTAAGATTGTTTCCTATGGTTTCTACTTAAGGTATGGTTCCTATTTGAACCCTACCCTATATATATATATAGTGAGAACTTTTTTCCAAATTGAGAACTGAGAGAACCATTTTGAACCACAAATTTTCTCTAAGGAAAAAAAATTATTTTTTTGCTTTAATCGTTGCTTTATATGCAAGAAAAAAATAGTTTTTTTTTCAATATACACATATGCACATATGTATAACTTAAAATGTAATATACACATATGTATAATTGCTATATACACATATGTATAAATGAAAAAAAAAATTGCTATATACACATGTATAAATGAAAAAAAAAAAAAATCCTTGCGTAAAAACGTGCGATTAAAGCAAAAAAAAATATATTTTTTGCCTTTATAAGAAATGCCTGGCCCAGAATGGTTCTCTCAGTTCTAATAGGGGTTGGTTCTCTTAGGATCTCTACCCTATATATATAAATATATATAAATTTTTTTTTAAAATTCGGGCCCTCGCGCCGCCTAATAGAGCCAGCTATGGTGCTAGGAGTTCATTTAGCTCTAGGAGCCGGATCTCGGATTTGGTTGATGTCTGACTAATCAAGCGCGTGTCGAGTTAAAACTCAAATAACATTATAAAAGGACATCTTTTGGTGTTATACATGCAAATTTTCTGTAGCTATACATTCATATTCGATCACCTTTGTTTTACAACAAAGAAGATATTAAAAACTAAAATTACTCTCAGCTAATCAATGGAGGCTAATAAAATGAGATCAAAAGGCTTTAGGACCATCAAATGCTTGTGATAAAAACGCGCGATTTTGGTCTGTTAAACTGTAATAACCATTTCCCTATGGGGTATGGATCAAGTTTTTAAGGATTCCATAATCTTCAGATTACGCGATTCAAGTAACATTTTAGTTCACCAGCCGTGCTTCCTACCTGCAAGAATCATGGCTGTGCATAACTGTTTGTTGCTCATATTTTTCTAAAAGTTTATGGTTTTTACCTTTTTGCATCAATGATCTTCGAGCCGCTTGGCGGATTTGGCGCTCATGCCTCTCTAGAAGTTCAGTGATTTGGTGGGACTGCGTTAACAAAGGACCCGAAAACTCAATCTTGTCTTCTTGATCTTGATACACCTGTGTTAAGAAGTCCAAAAGTTGAAAACTTGTATCATCAAACACAAAAACAAACAAACTCCATCATGGGCTTTGGTAGCGGTGGTAAAATGGGTGTGTTGGTTAACGGGTCAAAAAGGAATTGGTACGGGTTCGTTTGGTTAACCCCAAATATTTTTTGTCCTTTTTTTTTTATAAATAGTGTGTCAAATATGACTTAGAAGTCGAGTTGGGTTGACGTGAAACTTTTTGTACATATTTTTTAAAATATTTAGTGTCAAATATGATTACAAAAGTTATTATTGGAATAATAATAATCTAACATTTTAAATAAAGTGATGTTGAAGTTTATGCATTATAAATAACTTAGTGTGTGAAATATGATTTGCGAGTCGGGTTTGCTAAAGCATAACCAAAATCAACCCATTCATAAGTTAAACGGGTTGAAACTGCCACCTCTAGCTTTACCTTCAAACAAAACGAACTTACCGAATCGATTTTCCTGAAAAATGCCATAGATAGATCTCGAGAAGGGTAACCATGAGAGCCGCCATCAGATGTAACCTTGGAGCCCCGACCTCTAGAACCGGTTCGTTCAATCTTTTCAATATGTTTTGTTTCCCTTGAATGTAATGTAGCATCAGGCTCCGATACAAGACTTTTGGAACTCGATTTACCAAGTGATCTTATAGACGAAGAATCATCATACCGCCTTTTTGCCCACGCAAAACCACTTGAACCTGGAACTTGTAACGGCCCTGAAAATGTAATGTCTCCTTGAGACTCGGAGGAGTCTATTGTGCTTTCAGATGGCTTTCGAGGCTCAAAAGCTAAGATTATATCACTGTCTTTCTGTTTATTTAATCTACTTCCATTGATTTTGAGCCTTACTTCGGTTTTGACTGACAAATTCTGTTAAAATAGTCATCATCAATAAGAATGCATAAATACAAACACACACACACACATATATATAGAGAGAGAGAGGCAGAGGCAGAGACAGAGACAGAGACCTCCTCAGGCACCAATTTACTCATGCCATTCGGTTTTCTACTCAATCGTCGTGACACTTCAGGCCCTCGCGTTCTTCCAACATGATTCTTCCTGAAAAGGGCATGCAGCGTATATGAAACAAATTATCCAAAACTCATTATTTAATTAATCATATAATCAAAAGCAAATTCTGTTTATCCAAACTTGATATCAGTATATGTATACGGGTAAAAATGGATTACCGTCGTGAGTCTTCACGATGCTTAGCGTCAATTTCTTTACTAGGAGGGTATTTTGGTAAACTCGATGGCTCACATGCATACGGCTTTGTCCTGAAATACTGTAATATATATATATATACACACAGTCAAATTGTTTGATTTTCATATGCAAAGTCCAAAAGTTGATGGAAGGTCCGAATGTTACCTCAGATGCAAGAGCGGAAGAGGCCGTCCCACGCTTATATGGTTCAATGGACAACAAAGTTTCTATGAGTTCCACCGTGTTCTTAGGTAGATCTTTAAAAGTTTCACGTAGAGAGCTTTCGTAAGGACGTTGTGGCTTAAACAACATAGCATGAGGAAGTTTTGACCTATCCCAATAATCTTCAGACGGTGATCCACAAAGCTTAAAGATTTTGTGCATTTGTTCCACCTGAAGTTAGAAAAAAAAAAAAAAAAAAAAAAATTAACATTCTAAAAGAGCTCTAGCTTTGACTTTTGAAAGTCAAATATAGTACTCTTACAACTTGGAATTTATACAATTTCTTTGTTATTCAACGCCAATATTTGTACCAGTATAAAAATCGTATTGACTAATATGTTTGTTTTTCAAAATTATGGATCAACCATCAATTAGGAGGGCTGAAAAGCAACCGATTTGACTTTCAAAAGTCAATCATGGTATTGTTTAAGCTCAAACTATAAATTGATAAGCATATCATAAATACTAAACCCAATCTATTAATGCAGTTCACATTGTTTAACTTAATGCAGGTACCAATTCACACATACAGAAATCAAGCTTTAGTTCATGTTTGACTTTTATAAGTCAAACATAGTACTTTTAAGCGTAAACCGTCGAAAGTATACAAATCTTTTGAATTCTAAAACCCATTGACCATAATATGGAATAGATTGCATAACCCAACATGTGTATCAATTCTTTCTTTTTAAAGATAAAAAGAGTGCTCGTTAGTTTGGACGTCAAAAAATAAATATTTGACTTTAAAACGTCAAGCAAAGGAGCGTTCTAAGTACTCAATCCATAAGTCAAACTCTATAAAATCACTGATATTTTTTTTGCAATTTCAAAAGCTATCCATTTGACTTCCAAAAGCTAAACGCTATTTACCTCGGTTCTACCCTGAAGAATAGGTACACCAAGAAGAAGCTCTGCAAATACACATCCAATACTCCATAGATCCACGGAAGCTTCATAATCCGTGGACCCCAACAAAAGTTCAGGAGGTCGGTACCATAAAGTAACAACTTTACTAGTCAAAGGCCGTCTATCATGAGCCACATTACAAAAATTCGCCAACCCGAAATCACCTATTTTCATAATTCCTTCATTATTTACCAAAAGATTTGCCCCTTTGATGTCACGATGCATTACTCCCCGTGAATGACAATGCTCGAGTCCTGACAACAACTGCTTCATGTAGCATTTAATCTGTTTCAAAGAAACTCATAAATTATGTAATAAATTGTAAATGCATAAAAAGTAACCAACTCATAAATAAAATAATAAAACTTTGCATGTTACGAACCTGTGATTCGGTGAATTTGATGTCGGGGCATGATAAAAGTCCTGAAATATCATGTTCCATGTACTCAAAGACAAGGTATATGCTACATGATAACTGTGAGGTTATTATCCCCTCAAGTTTCATGATATTTGGATGGTTAAGTCTACGAAGAATCATTATTTCACGAGCCATAAATCGAACACTTTCAGGTTCAAGATTGTCGAACCGCACCTTCTTTAGGGCAACTATCCTCCCACCTTCTAGGTCACGAGCACGGAAAACACTACTATATGTACCTTGTCCAACCTATATAAGCAAATTCATACCATATTTATTAGCCAGCCAACAGTTAAGAAAAGAAGCACAAATGTTCTATTTATAGAACCACTTAGGATTCAAGGGATGGCGTAGTGGTAAGCGCCCGAGACCCCTGGTTTTTTGCCTTTAAGCCCCTTGGAGGCGACATGCCTATGAAAGCTGTGATTTATCGTATCCCATTGGTTCACAGGGTATGGGGTCCCATGAGTTTACTGGTAATTGGTTCTCATGGTCACGGAAAAAAAAGTTGATACGACAAAACTGTTAATTGAAGCATCATTTAAAATGTAAATCCTTGAACAATCAGAATTTTCCAAATACTGCATGACTTCAAACAACATAAGAACATCTCACATAATCATTTTCAAAACACGATGACAAAACACCCCCTGCAGGTAACGAATAAAAAGACGAGAATGCAGGATCCATAACGTGGAAAACTGAGGCGTGGCCCCCAAAACAGAATAATGGAGGCATGCTAATATTCAAGAAAATACACATGGCATTTAGCAACCTGCCTAAGTTTTGAAATTTTCCGGATTTTTTTTTTTTTTTTTTTTTTGCAGGTTTCAAATCTGATTTGGACTCGTTAATATATAAATGTACCACATCCGCCTAACAAAATTAGGGTTCTACTAAACGCACCCAACCTCATGGTTTTACTAAATGTACCACATCCGCCTAACTAAATTAGACAATCAGTCACATCATTTCTCTACTTTACCAATAGCGGGGTGCATTAAGCATACAAGGGGGTACCTTTATCCTCACCCTCGAAATAACTATACCGTGTGATCCAAATTCGGATTTTCATCAAGAAAACTAATATTTTAGAATAAATGCAAAATTACCAACTTATGAATTGACTTAAATCATCATAAAAACTAACCAAAACCAAGATTTAAACATCCATATAATGTATGTATAATGTATTTAACTATTAAAACAATTAACTGAAACAAAAAAATGAAAAGCTAAAACACACAATGTATGCATTTAACTATTTATCCATAAAAATAATAATAATAACAATAAACAATTAACCTTCTCCAACTTCTCAAAAGATTCAGCTTTCAAAGGCACCCAACCATGAATAGCTTCACCAGCCACAGCACTAAGCCATTGAGGCCAACCAGCAGCCACATGCTCAACTTCAACACACCTATGCAAATTCCCCAACCGAAAACTCACCGGCTCACCACCGCCCCTACCCGACCCACCAAACTCACTCCAACTCATCCCAGACACACTCCTTGAACTCCTCTTCTTCCTCCTACCCATCTTCCCCTCTAAATGGGCCATTACCTCACCACCATTCCCATCAACACTCCTGCAAGAACCCACCACCACATTGTCCCTAAAACCCCCTGAATGGTCCACTGCTGGTGTTACAGACACTGTCTGTTTAGATGACACACAACCCATGTTGTTACAAGAACTTCAAGAAGTTCAAGAAAGTGAATTCATTATAAAAAAGATTGGATTTTGTTGAGTTTTAAGGGAATCTGGATCAGACCCAGATCAAGATTTATAAAAATATTAATGGGTTTGGGTTTAGTTTATAAATCTGAGTAAACTTTTTTTTGGGTTAGAGTCAGAAATCTTTGTTGGTAATGAGCAAATGTGGGGAGCACTAACATAGAAATCCAGTAGGACTGCTTTCTGGTGGTCTTAAAGACACCAAAGGTGAATTTATTGGCCATTTTTTTTAAAGGTGGATATCTAAGTGAAAATATATTATATTGACTTATTGAGATTTGTATGAATATAATAAAGTTAGGTTTTAAAGTACAACTAGTTTTATACCCGCCGCGCGTTGCCGCGGCGGGGGCGAACGTAACATGCACAACGATAAACACTATTAATCCTCACGTGTTGTCGCGCTTTACGGTGACAGTCCGACGTCATTACACGCTCTATCTTTCTCTCGTGACCAGAAAAGACTAAAAGACGATAAATGGTCCTTCGATGGTGTTAAAAATATAATAGGTTATTATATTTTATACACTTTTATTGTTTTTTATTAATTTTGATATCTTACACACTTTTATTTATGTAGTTATATTTGCATATTAATCTTCATGGGCTTTTGGACGTTTCTAGAGTACATGATTGGTCATGGGTTAGGCTATTGGAATTATAAAAGGAAGAGTTCATGGGCTTATGTCAGCCCATGAGTCCAATATAACTGAATACGTGGCAATTAGAGATAAATGATGGAGATTGTTAAATAGTGTGTTTCTTCAATCTAATCCAACGGCTGCAATTGATCAGCTTGTATTTTATTTGGAAGTTTCCAACCTGCTATAAATAATGGACTTTTCATTCATATTTTCTCTGTTCTAAAGATCTGGTCTTAAGATCATCTAAATATGGTTTTATAACAACCTATTGATAAAATCCTTACACACCATTCTAGAGAGAGAGAGAGAGAGAGATAACAGACGGAGAGAAGGGGAGGCCCAGGGGGTTCCGGCCACCATCAACGATTGAAGTACTCCCGGAGGAGCTCCGCCACAGACGGCGGCGCGTCTCTTCCTTCCGGCGACAATGTCGTCCCTTTTTCTCTCTAAAAATTCACCTATGTCTCCTCACTCCAACTCTCTCTTTCTCTCTATAACCCGGTAACACCACCACCGCTCCTCCCCCGCTCTCTAAAAAAAATCGTAGCCACCACCATCACCACTCTGGATACTCCAGCAACAACTTAATGAGTCGAGATCAGCCTTTAGGATGAAGCAAGCATTTGTCGCCGGCCACCGTCTCTGTAGACGTACCCTGTCACCACATGGCCTCCGGTGAACACGAAGAAGGAGCTGTCGGTGGCGGCGGACCTGCTATCGAGCAACACACCCAGAGAGAAATAGAAGCTAGAGAGAGAGAGGAAGGAGTGGTTTGGCAGGTTTTCCTGGGGCTACGTTTTTCTGGGCGGTTTGGTTAGAGGCGGGGGCGAACGAAAGGTGCACGATGATAAACGCCATTCCTCCTTACGTGTTGTCGGCCATTGCGGCATTTAGAATTATGTGCAGTTAGAAAGGTGGCTGCTGCAGCGACAGCCTAACGTTTGCGACTTCATTACACGTATTACGATAACGACATTAACATGACTTTATTATACGTTAGCAAAGCGTTCGCAGGTGGTGGCAATTTGTTAATCGTATTTTTCTTGTTACCCTAACTTAACTTATAGTAATGTGATAAATATAAATTAGTGAACCACCCTAATGAAAAGTATGATTCAGTAGTCGTCGACCCTGGTTTCGTTGGCCAAGTGGAATTAGATGTAATTAAAAAGCCAATATTTTTTATTCACACGTATTAAAATAATTAATATACAATTCTACATTTATTGTATTGTACAAAAACATTATTTAAACAATAAACTCACCATATCAATATTATATTCCACCGTGTAGGGCAGGTGGCATAGTTGAAAACTTTTTTAAAACCATCAATTGGAAAACCAAAACCATGGACACATGCTCAGGTATTTTCAAAGGCATATCATCTTTTTGTTTACCATTTTTCACACTCTCACACATAAGCAAAGCAAGATCGGTGGTAGGTTGGTAGCAACACCACTCCCCAACCACCAACACCACCACAACCATCATCACCATCACCACTAACAACGCCATCACCATCGGAAAGACACAGACATCTACATGAAAAAGACCACTATCGCCATTGCATCTCCAGCAAACAACCACCACCGCTACCACCTCCTCATTTGCTTCCAACACCTCCACTTCCTCCACTGCTGCCGCCATGTCCTGAGCCTCCTTTACTTCTGCTACAGTAAAGGTATGAGGGGGCCGACGTTACCAATTTTATTTATACGACCTTTCCGCCGAAGAATTCCGTTAGAAACGGCCATTTTACGATGGAGGTTCCAGCGACTTTACGATGGAGGTTCCCGCGAATTTACGATGGAGGTTCCGACGACAATCAAATCAACGTTTTGCATGTCCTTGTCTGTCTACGACTCTACGTTACCTCTTGTGTTTAGAAAGAAAAAGAGGGTGGCAGTAACGACTTGTACGTGACGTCGGCTGACGTCGTCGATGACGCAACTGAGCTTTAAACTGTTGTATTGAGCGAAACAGTGTTATCCTCTCACATCAAAAGTTACCATTTGTTTATATATATAATAATTAAGGAGAAAAATGATTGATTGTCAAAGTGTTAGGGATGGGGCGCCACTAGAAAAAGCTACGGGTACCCTATAATCAGCGCGGTAACACCGTCGTCACCAGTGCTGGTAGGGGTTTCGTGAATCGTTTTCTGGTTCTATCTAACGGACTGGTAAAGAATGATAATAATTGCAACGGTTGAATTTAAGTATTTATTTTATTACTTTTTTGACCGTTTGAATTTATTTTATATGAAATAGTAACATTTTTTGACCGTTATTTTCAAATGGTATAAAAATGTGCACGGTTGTGAATCAGAAGATCAAACAAGGAAACTGAATTTCCATTCGACCTAGGGGAAGGGTCGAATGAAAACTTAGAAGGCACGAACCAAAGTTTATTAACTTGGTTCGTCCTTGTGAGAGTGCAAACGAGAGCTGGGTATAAATATAACATTTTGCCTGATTTTTTATCATTTCATAACCCTAACTCGCCTCCAAGTGCTCTCTCTCAACCCCAAACCTGTAGGAAGGAGTTTTTGCTCTCATTTTTCGAATCCTAAAGCTAAAACACGTTCTATAACAAAATCAAGTGAAGATTCAAGGTGTATTCATCATCTAAACCCTTTTTAATCAAATTTCATACATTTTTTATAAATCCTAAGTATCCAGATCTGATCTAAAGGAGTTTTCATGGATAAAAACCTTCCTAAGATCTTCCAAGTTAAATTATACATAAATAATGAGTTTCTTATAAAAACCCAAGTATTAATGAGGATTGGATGATTGTGTAATGTGGTACGTGTTATGGAATGATGTGAAGATGCTTTAGGACTAATATGGAACCTGATTTATGGTTGTTTTGATGTTCAATTGATGTTTGATGGATTTTCACCTATTTTTGTGGTTTTGCGTTAGATCTAGGGTTTGTTCATGAGTATGATGATGATAATATAATTAGGGATTCACTAATAAATATAAATATGTGCTTGTTGATCTGTACATAAGGTTATTTTGATAGTTTCCTTTTTAGGTAAAGTTTTCATGCAATTGATGTGACATTTTCATAATTTGCTATTTTAGGTAAGTTGTAAATTGTTATGTGAAATGGACGGATTTATGAGTGTAAATGGTAGGGTTGCATGAGGATAGATTATATATGACTGACTACTGTGATTTGTAGCTTTTCGTGACGTTTTCAGACTGTTTGGATGGGATTTTGTTCGTTTAAATGATGCAGCAGAAAAATGGGTCAAACCAACATATCATTCGACCCATCGAAGGGTCGAATGAAATGGGTGGAGTCCCATTCGACCCACTAAAAGGGGCTAACCAAATGAGAAGTTTTTGGTCCGTGCCCACGACTGCAGAAATGAAAATTTGATGTAAACTAAGTGTTTTATGAGCATTTCTTGTATGCAAACCATGTATGCTTGATCAACTAATGTAACGGGTCACCAACGGGATGTTGAGTCTGTCTTGCGTGTCGGCTCAACATTCAAACGCATTTCAAACAAGCATAGTCATGATCTGGACAATCAGGGACTAGTTAACCTACGGGTTATTAGTCAAAACACTTACGCACGCTTTATGATAGGTCGCCGGCATTAGGGACTATCATTTCCTTGTTGGTTATTCTATTTTAAGAAGATGCAACCTAAGGTGAGTTTCACAGCCCCGCTTTCACACACTTTCTCACGGGGGAGAAACATGCTACACATTTTTGGAAACATAAAGGTCATGTTATACTATGGTTATCTCTTGTTTACTATACGACTCATCCAAGTCCCAGGGAAACCACTAATATTGGGGTACATAACGGGGAAAATGTGGATAGATCTATTGGGCTTGACAAACCCCACCCGGGCAGAAACACGAAACGCTTATCAGTAATGGTTTCTAATCGTAGTAGTGACATACATACGTCTGGCTTAGGGGTGAGCAAAGTGGCTGAACCGACCCGAACCGAGAATTAACCGACCCGACCCGAGAACCGATTTTATATAAAATCAAGAACCGTAGACAAGACCGTACGACCAATGTGTAACATCGCAAAATTTTCAGATTTTAATACGTATATTATTATTTTATTTTATTTTTCATCATTCAAAAGGTGCCTAAGTTTCATTTTCCGACCACACAACTTATATATATATATATGTATATATATATATATAAATAATAATAATAATAATTATTATAATTCAGTTTTATAAAAATATATATATATATATATATATATATATATATATATACTACAACATGGGACCAAATCTAATTCAAGCCCAAACCCCTTGTTCCTTTACATTTCTGAAGCCCAACAAGTGCCAGCCCAAGTACCCGGCCCACCCAGTCAAGCCCAACACCCTCACCTCCTTTAATCTATAAAAAAAAAAATAAAGGTCTCAGCCGGGTTTCGAACCCGCGCCGAGCCAAACCACAACACACCTGCCAAACCACTACGCCACTTAGGCAACTTGTGAATGATCTGATACATTAAAACATTTATACGCGATTTTAAACCTTTTTGTCTTTCTTGTCTGCAACTCGCAAGTATCGTTGTTGCATATTTTTTATTTTTTTTGTTTTGTTTTCCTTTAATCCACTACTTTGAACATCTAATCTAGACCTATATGAGTTTATAACTCGTAATTAGCAATTGCACCATGATTATCGGCCTAATCCAAGTCAAATGCCTCGTCAATTATCACCAATTCATACGTTTGACGCGTCAAAAATTAAAACCCGAGGTCAAACTTGCCAAATCAAACATCAATCATTTATACTATAAATTGAACGCTCCTCAACCTTCACAACTCGCCATTTCATCTTTCTCCACCTCTATTTCTTCATAATTATACGCTGATCTTGCTCCACGATTGTGTTTTTGACTTTTGGCTTGGCCAACCAATCGAGCTCGATTCCACATTGTAAGTATGTTTATTGTGGTGGGTTTTGTTAATCGGAACCTACACAACATTAACCCCATGATTAATTGGGTTAATGTTGTGTAATTCAATTGATTGTGAAATCTAGGGCACGTATTCAAAATTTTGGGGAAGAACACATTCGGTCTATTTATATTTATTTTAAACCAACAATATCCAAACACAACCACTGGCTTGGACCAGATGGTTGTGTCTGGTGCCCTATACACGAGCCACCCGGGTTCGAGTCCCGCGGGTGGCGTCCTTTTTGTCCTTTATTTTTTTTTTTTTTACAAATCAAATACTTATATATAATACATTTAATTTTATAAATTCGTTTTTAATTATCAAAATCCTTTTATAAATTCTAAAAAAATTACTTTTAGTTAATCTGATATAAATGCTTCACTTACAATTTTTAGTTTTCTGAAATTTATTTATTTAATATTTATAATAATTAAATTAAGTTTATTCTATTTTATTTATAAAAATCTATAAAAATATCAAAACGATCTTATTAATTTCCACAAAAATTATCCTGTGTTTTTATAACATTAATCTTTTCAGAAATGATTTTTATTTCTGAAAAATCATTTATTTAATATTTTTAATCAATTTTTGTTAGTTTTAATCATAATTAAATCATAATAAATCCAACTTTTAATATTTTTGCACCAAAATTTTATAGAAATTATTTCTGATCATTTAGAACAGAAATATAAATTTTAAACTAATAATTCTTTTATTTTAGTATTTTTTTAATTATTAAAGTTAAAGTTGACAATTTGTAATAAATAGATTTAATAATCTATTTTAAAAAAAATAATTTTATAAAAATTATTTTTATACTTTAAACATATTATTGTGACCATCTTAAATTTAAATTTCATAAAAATATTTTTGGTTATTTATTTACTAAATTTCTCTCAATTGGCGAATATTTTTAATATTAATCAAACGAACAATTATCCCCAATTCGAAGCCCTAGAAACTTATACATTTGTAGATTTGATAGACTTAGACATATTTATTACTTTATTATAGGGTGATACTTGATATATTTGGGCAACACAATTATCCAAATTTCTCAACAGATATAACATTTTACCAAGGTGAGTTTTACATAGCCCCTTTTATTTATCACCATTTTTGGGGTGAAACATGTTACAACATCATTTATGCAATTCAATCATCAATGTGTCTATGTGTTTTCTATGTTGCATTATGTCTTGAGCATGATTAGAGTAAGCACCATTCTAGCATAATCATTAACTCCGTACAAGCCGACGGTATACATTGATAGATCTATTGGACTGACAATCCCACCCGGATACGTGCCTCCTACAAAGGTAGCGTGGGTGTTTGTTATCGTATAACATATTCAAGTGAACCATGAGCGTATGGGATGTATCATATTATAACAGTCACCAGGGTTGGTTATGCACTCGATTTATTTCTAGTATGTTCTCACATATGGACTAGATTGACATGACACATGAATTGCACAACATTTTTTATTCAATTATCAAAAACCTATGTAATTCTCACCAACTTTTGTTGACCCAAAACATTTTCAACTTAACATGTTTCAGGTTCTATTTGCTTGAAGATTTGAATTGATGCTTGAAGATATGTGTATAGTTTTATTCAATTTGATGTACAAATTCTAGAACAATTGTATGTAATTCATTTAAATCATTTAATGGAATTTATTATTCACCATGAGCTACTGAACAATCATCAATACGCGACATCCCGATGTTTCCGCCATCGGTTGGGGTGTTACACAATGTCGGGTATCGGTTTCTTTTAATATCGGTTCATCGGTTTCAATTAACAACCCAATACCGATGTAAAACGATTGCATCTTCAATTTGGGTTTTCGTGTAAACCTGTTGCAAAAGGTACGTCATTGTTTAATCCTTTAGATTTGGTTTTCATGTGAACCTGTTGCTATACCATCTTCAATTTGGACTAGTTGTATTGGATATGTGAAATTAAATGTAGTTGAACAAGAATGATTGTGGTTCGTTGTTCTTGAGAGTTGAGACGTGCAGCTATTTCAGAATCAAACCCATTGCACACCACATGTTTGATCAAATGTCGGAGTTTTATTGTTTGATTATTTGGTTATTTAGCGATCTCGTGGAGAGTTTAGTAGTTATTGTTTTGTAAATTGATTTTGCTCAAGGACTTAAGGTATGGATTTTTGCTCATATGGAACCTACTTATCAAAATCAGTTAGCTCAAATCACTTTTGTTCAAGTTATGAATTTTCTATTGAAGATTGATCGATGCCGCCGTCTGTGTTACTTTAAACAAGTAGGCTAAAGTTACTTGTGTACTTGGGTCGCATGCATCTTCATCTTTAATGTTCAGTCCTTTATGCAGAAATCGGTTATCTTCGGTCCAAGACCGAGGACCGAACCGAACCCGAAAAACACCTAAAATGGGAATCGGGGACCTATTTCTATAGCTCATATCGGGTTCGGTTTCGGGAAAAATCGGTCCGGTTCTCGGGTATTTTCGGTCCGACCCGAATTATGCTCACCCCTAGTCTGGCTAACTTACACATAACATAGTAGTAACGGGATTGATCTTTTAGAAACCTATGAAACGTTTTTATAAACTCTGTGAACTCACCAGCATTGTATATTGACATTTTTAGCATGTTTTCTCAGGTCACTAAGGTAGCAGCATTTGGATAGGCGCACGGGGTCTAGGTTCATGCATTTGATAAACTTTTAAAACACTTATCTTTTATTTACATTTGAGGATTGTAACTATTATGCTGCTGCTGTGTTGTTGGTTGATACTTTTAAAACTGAATGGTTTGGTTTACGTTATTTTTACTCATATAGTTGTCGTTTATTGTGACCGTTGATTGGATCCTGGTGTGTCACGTGCCTCGCGGTAAAACCCCGCAAGTGGAATTTGAGGGTGTGACATGATGCCGAGGGGGGAGAAATTTGGAAAGCGAACAAAAGCTGTGAAGTGGAATATGGCACAAGAGATTGCTTTGGCAAAAGCTTGGTGCTATGTGACGGAGAACAGAGAGAAGAGTAACCAAAGAAGCAAGTGAAGTTTTTGGAGGGCTGTCCAAAAACATTACGCGGAACTGTTGGGAGGATCCACCCGAACAGTTGATCAAATTACTTCTAAATGGACCGCCATAAACCCACAAATGAATGCGTTCAATGGCCTTTATCAACAAGCAATAACGATTATGATATATTTAACTTACGTTTATATTTAATTATAGAAATTTTTCTAAAATATGTTTTTAATTGCTTGAATATAGGAGCACCTATAAATTTTTCTAAAATATATTTTAATAGATATTTTTTTATAAAACAATACTTTATCCATCAACCACCACCGAAACTAAAAGGAGTAAAGAGGGAAAGGGGAGATTGACTAGCGATGTCGAAACCGTCATAGAGGCAATGGTAGACGATGTCGAATGTGACACGAGCAATAACACTTTTATTGATATTATTAGCAAACATTTATTATTTAACATTTTTAAGTTTTGTTTTTTCAATACAATACTGCTTAATAATTTTAATATTTTTTATAAAAGAATAAACCCTTTTAATGAGTAAAAGTATAATTATTTAATTTAGTATATTTAATGTGGCTGAACATTTTAGTCACTTTTAATAATAACCTACATTAAAATGATACTAACAATATATTTTTTATACAGCAGTACTTTTAAATAGCTATAACATAATACTTTAGTCTAAACCATATTTGGCACATTTATTTTTTATAAACCGCATTCTGCACATTCGGCATGTAGTTATATGGATAAAAGTATTGTTTTATAAAAACATATATATCAAATGTATAGAGTATAATTATTTAATGTAGTATATTTTGATAATTTAAAATTTATAAGTTATAATAATATTAATAGATTATTCTCATTTAAATAAATAGCAAAAAAAAAATCCCTTATAATCAATTAGAGTTAATTAAAAGAATAGCTCCTCTAGTATTATAGGGCATTTTAATAATTTTATCAAAACTTAACTAGAAAAATTAATGAAGTTAGCCTTAATACCCTAATTTGTTACAAAACTGAAACCATAAACCCTTAACATGTTAAAAAAATAAGTTAGTACTTTAAGATGATACTTTCTATAAACCGTAAGGACTATCTGTGTAGTTAACTCTATTTAAATTTTCTTTTTGCATGTTAGAACTCTAAAGGTGTAGTTATACAACAAAAAAACACAATGTTTAGAAGATAATTATAATTATAATTATACTATAAAATTGATTCTCGTTTCTATTTTATCTTATGAATTTGAATATAAAACACCCGATTAGCTAATATTATGAATTAAAACACATTTTAAAAAAACTAAGCATGTCAACCTATGAATCCATCGGGTAGACTTGCACGTAGTTTTGTATACTAAATATCTTTTGTGGGTTCAACCCAAAACTGATCATTTAGGCTAAACTCGAATCCATAAATTTTATGTTACTTCTACTTCATGTTCTCATGTTGTGTTCATGTTGAAACTGTAAAGAACTTATGATTGCCAAGCAATTAAATATAAATACTTGAATCAAGTTGGAAAACTATAGTTTCCCTCTAATGGCAAATGAATGAAGACACACAACTAATTAAAAGAAACAATCTATATCTATATCTATCTATACATACTAATAAATAAAACTCCCTATGGACATTTCTCAATTTCTTATTCCAAGTTCAATTTTATTCAAATCCTCATTTGGACAAGTGGCACTACCATATAATTTCTATCTTTATTTCTTTTTTTTTTAACAAAAATCAATAAATGAGAATGGGAAAGGAAAGTGACATAAATTAGGAATCATTAAATATGTATTTTTTTTATATTATTATCTTTATTACGCGATAAAGGTTTTTTTTTATGCCATATTATTTTTGTAATAATAATATAAATTAGGAAGTCATTAAATTTCGTTATTAATTCAGTTTGCTATAAGAATTCTCGGTTATTTACATGTTTTTATTAATAATGCAATTTAGGTCACAAATTATTCTCGGTTATTTACATATATTTATTAATAATGATTTTGGCCTTGGAATGCAAGTTAGATATATTAACAAGGCAAGTTTCATATTTTTTCTCTGATTTTTTAACTTTTCGGAAACAAAAAAAAGTATTATATTATTATTACAAATATTACAAAAATAACATAACCCAATGTTTATATATTGATGGTATTACACATTCATTATTCCATCCATCTAATCAAATTTTTTTACTAGCAAAATAAGTTTCTTGATCCTATCCCGTTTTTAAAAATTATTCATCTATTTATTTTTCTCTATTATTAACATTATGTGTTTATGTTTATAATTTTTATTTTTTTGTTAGGTTGTAATGGATCTTAGAACCGCCCAAATGGTAGCCAATGACGCTATTCTTCATCAAATTACGTATTGTGAAATATGCAATGTGAATTGTCTTAACGACACTCAGTTTTTTGAACATTGCAATGGGAAAAACATAGATCAAAGGTAATAGATGTATATATAAATATATTTATCCGTGTGAATTTAATGGTAAGTAATTTACTTTTTCTATCTTTTTTTAACTATAAATCTTCAATAAATTATTTATATGTATCCTCATCTTACAGAGTTTATTATTTATATGTATCCTCATCTTACATGCTTCCTATCAAATCTCCGTATTGTTATTGCCTTATACCAAAATCCTCTGTATCACTGCTCCGTTTAGTGATACCAAAGGCGTTTGTTTAGTCTCATGTTCTGTTAACGATTTAGTGTTAAATGATTTATGTTTTCAATGTTATTGTTTTCGATTTTGTTGAATACGATTGTTTCTTCTTTTGTGGATGAGTTTATGTTAATAGAAATCCTTATTATTATGTTGGTGTTCATCATATTCATACGGATCATGATATTGTTCTTTGAATGTTCATTGGAATTTTACTTTTTATCTTAATTTTTATGCTCAATAATGGATTACATGTTTGTAGGATCGTTTAATTGGTTACCAAGATTATAATATTAATTTTAATTGATTTAGTTTGACCAATTTTTTTTTTGAAAATTCGAATTTAAAATTGATTTAATTGGTTAAGTTCGACCAATTTTTTTTACATTTTAAATTTTGGTTAACCTTTAAAAATATTTGAATATTAAATGTTATATTTAAGTATTTACTTTCAAATTTTAATATTTACAATTTTAATTTTTAATGCCTACTATTCTTATGTAATTTCCCCTTTTGTTGAAATGAAAATAATTATTCTAAAAAAATCGGTTAATATTATAAAAATTTTAAAATTTGAATTTAAGATAGTAATGGTAAAAGTTAGAGTTAATTAATACATTTATTAAATTTAATTTAAAATTTTAAATGATCTGAATCTTTTTTTAAAAAATCAAAATTTCAAATTAAGTTAACAATGGTAACAATTATATATACTTTTACTTTTAAATTAGAGATTTTCAAATATATTTAAAATTTATTAGTTAATAATTTCGGTTTTAAAGTTTTCAAATCAGTTACAAGTTAATATTCAAATTTTAAATACTAAATTATAGATTTCGGTTAAAGTTTAAAGATATTCAAATACTAAATGTTCTATTTAACTATTTAATTTTAAATTATAACATATATAATTTTAATTTTTGATTTTTGGTTAATATTATAAACTTTTAAAAATATGAATTAAAGATAATAATGGTAAAAGTTAGACTTAATTAAAACATTTTATACATTTAATTCAAAATTTTGAATGAATAGAATCTTTTAATTTTTTTTTTAAAATATTTTAGTTTAAGTTATTAATGGTAACCATTACACCTGATTATAATTTTTAAATTATAGATTTCTTATTATATTTAAAATATAACAATTAATAATTTCATTTATAAATTTCTCAAATTAGTTAAAAGTTAAAATTAAAATTTAATTACTACAATTTTAAATTATACATTTCTGTTAAACTCTAAAAATATTCTAATACTAAATATTCTATTTAAGTATTTAACTTCAAATTTGAATATTCATAATTTTATTTTTTAAATTTTGGTTAATATTATAAAAATTCAAAAATTTGAATATAAAATAATTATGGTAACATTTAGAATTAACTACTACATTAGTTTCAAATGGTTGAGTTATTCTACAAAGGCTACAAAAAATGAGAAGGGTGAGAAGGATACAAAAAACACAATAGATCATGAAATATGATACAATGAGCCACAATATATAACACAGTGCCAAAAAATATAACACAATGCTGAAGAAAAAAAAGACATAATGAATTGAAAAAAATGACACAATGATGAAAATAAGAAAAAGACACAATGGTACATAAAAGACACAATGATATAACGCATATTCTAAAAACTACAAGCTAAAACCTCAAAAAACGAAGACCTAAAAAGTAACGTCTTATGGTTCGATAAGACGATTCCAATGCCGCTTGAATGAGTTCAATCGGAGTCCGTTTGATACCCTTCCTACGACTTTCTATTTTTCTTTCACAGGGTATTTGATCTTAACCCCAGTTTCATAATTGTAAAAGATTTGAATATTTAAACAAAATCCAAATTTTTTAATTTAAGTTAATAATTGTAACAATTACACCTACTTATTACCTTTAAATTGCCGATTTTCTAATATATTTAATTTTAACAAATATTAGTATTGGTTATAAATTTCTCAAATTAGTTACATGTTTAAGTTCAAATTTTGAATGAATATAATCTTTTAATTTTTTTTAAATATTTTAGTTTAAGTTATTAATGGTAACCATTACACCTAATTATTATCTTTAAATTATTAATTTCCTATTATATTTAAAATATAACAATTAATAATTTCGGTTATCAATTTCTCAAATTAGTTATAAGTAAAAATTAAAATTTAAATACTATAATTTGAAATTATACATTTCTGTTAAACTCTAAAAATATTCAAATACTAAATGTTCTATTTAAGTATTTAATTTCAAATTTTAATATTCACAATTTTAATTATTAAATTTTGGTTAATATTATAAAAATTCAAAAATTTGAATTTAAAATAATCATGGTAACATTTAGAATTAACTACTATATTAGTTTTATAATGTGAATGATTTGAATATTTAAAAAATCTAAATCTGTTAATTTAGGTTAGTAATTGTAACAATTACACCTACTTATTACCTTTAAATTACATATTTTCTAATATATTTAATTTTAACAAATAGTATTACTGGTTATAAATTTCTTAAATTAGTTACAGGTTTAAATTCAAATTTTGAATATTATAATTTCAAAAGATAGATTTCAGTTAAACTTTGAAAATATTCGAATATTAAATGTTCTATTTAAGTATATAATTTCAAACTTTAATATTTATTACTTTAATTTGTTAATCGTGGTTAATATTGTAAAATTTCTAAATTTTGAATTTATGATTATAATGTTAGCAATTAAATTTAATTAATGCATTTAATTTGAAATTTTGAATGAATAAAATATTTTAAAAATTTTCAAACTTGTGAATTTAAGTTACTAATTATAACAATTAAACCTATTTATTACCTTTAAATTAGAGATATTCTAATATATTTATATATTTTCTAATTATGGATGACATGTATTTATATATTTTTAGACTAAGATGCAAACACAGAAACAAATCCAAGAGTAACACAGGGCCATCTTTAATGGTATTGTCAAAAGTTAAGAGCAGGACATGGGTTAAGTTACTTGATACCGATGGGAATGTCATAAATAAATCAAAAAATGTAGTGTATAAGGAAATATTTAATGATATTTGAATTTTATGTGTATTTCTTACTTTTAACAATTTATCAAAATATTTTCACTATATTTTATGTTTTACTAAATTTTACCCCTCAAAATGCTAAAATTTATTGAACCCGTATCCACGCGGGCATTAATCTAGTTGGTATGATAAACAAAATCGGAGAGAAAAGATTGAAGACCAAAGAACTAAAGAGATTACGAAGAACTACTATTAAAGGAACAACTGACATCTTAGCTATCAGTTGTTTTACTAGGACAACTGTATATGTATTTTGCAGTCTCTTATATAGCATCCGTTGTTTGTAAATGATCAGTGATTTATATATAAATTGAGTATCTTTTAATTATTTAGATTGGTAGATTTATATGTGTAAGTGAACTTAACTAATGCATCTATTCTTTCTCATGGAGAGAGAGAACATGAGTGATATCATGCCGAGGGAAAACTTAAGTTTGTACTATCTAATTCAAATACACACATACCAACAATTCAAATAGTAAAATTAAAATCTATCTATATATATAAAAGAAAACGTATATGCTGACGTGGCGTGCAATGGGGCCTCAACCTCCCATTGAGAATGTCACGTGGCTTAATAATTGAGTGTTTTTTGTGTTTTTAGTATTTTCCTTATTTAACAAAAAAAAAAACCCCGATAACCTAAAAAACCCTAAAATTTCATTCGCCTCTTCTCATTCCCATTATCTCACCGTGCCTTTGCAAACCCTCTTCAATCTGCTTCATCCCCAACAGAAGGTAACAAACAAACCCCATTAAAACCATTGTCACCTGTTCATGGTTCGTATATATATTTAACCCCTTATTTTCTTTCCATCTATATATAATATTAGTCTATATATTAAACTTTCTAACGAGCAGAGTTGTTCTGTTGTTGTGTACGATCAGGATTTTGACTCCGTCGTTGTCGTTTTGCAGACGGCGGCCGCCACATTAGGTGGCTGTGAATCGCTGTGTTCGCCGATGCCGAAGAGCGTACGGAAGCGACGGCGCGTGGAGTACCGTCTTAGGGTTTATATTATTTATTGGATATATTAATTACGGTCCGAGTGATAATCCTTTAAATTTAGTATTATCTTGAATTTATAATTTCATCCATGAATCAGAAGCTCATCACTCTGTCTCTTCATGATCTCTTTTGGTGGTTTATAATTTAGGGGTGTTCAGAAAAACCGCAAATCAAATAAAAACCGAAAACCGAACCATAACCGTAACCGAAAAAACCAATCCGAACAACGAATTTGGTGTTTGGTTTGGTTTTAACCGAAACCGAATTGCTTATTCGGTGTTTGGTTTGGTTTGGTTTTTGGTTCTACATTTTTTTTATTTGGTTTATTTGGATAACCGAATAAACCGGTAAAATAATTAATTATTAAATAAAAATAATAATATTTAATAACTCATATATAATATATAAGCCCAAAATATTAAACCCAGCCCAAAATAAATAAAGCCCACCAATTTATAAAGGTAATAATATGAGTATAAACTAGTAAACTAGGGTTCATTTTACTATTTCTAATTTTTATGATGTTTCTGTTTGCGTGGTTTGATTTGTTGGTTTATATTTATTGCAAACTTTCTTTTCGGATTTTAGAACATATAGGTATATAAGTTAGAGAAAAAAAAAACTTCGTTTCAATTTGGTTTGTTTGGTTGAATTTGGTTTGGTTTTCATATTTCTAATTTGGTTTGGTTTGGTTTTTGGTTTGAGGTACAAAATTTTGAAAACCGAATAAACCAAATCGAATAAACCAAATAAATCGTAAACCGAACCGATGAACACCCCTAGTTTATATTATCACAGTCCTGCTCCAATCACCTGCATTAGAATTTAGAATACAAACTTTGTTGTTATTCGAGGTATCTTCTCTCTCATTTGCTTTACATACCAATTGATTATTATTATTATATCTTTTACCAATTCGGCTAGGTTTTTAGTGCTTCAAATGTTGAAGTATTAAGTGTTAGCATTGGATTTATAGATCGTTTTAGGTTAGATATTGAATATTAATATTAGAGTTATGCGCCCAAGGCATTATAGCCTAGTGGCATCTTGGTGGTGAGATAAGACTTAGGGCCCATAAGGTCCTGGGTTCGAATCTCACAAAGGGGGTTTTCTCATAATTATGAGTTTCCTCCTGAATTGGTGACTTGGTGGTGGAATATGATCGCGTGGAAACATTGGTGGCACGATGATACTCCAGTGTTCCGTGAGTGATTCCAATTTGTTGGCCGTTCAAAAAAAAAAAAAAAATATTAGAGTTATGCATTTTTTTAGCATTTATGATAGATTTAATAATATAGTTATACGTTATTTTAGGTTAGGTATTGAATATTGATATTAGAGTTATGTATTTTTAGGAAAATAAAAAAAAGTTGAAGCTTTGTGGGAGTTGTGAGATAGATCGATTAGATGCCTTGGTCTTTACTATTCTTTTTTTATGGGGTCAAGCTAGGCGCACAAAAAACGAGAATCAAATAAGAAACCAGCCAAAATGAACCGGACTCGCATATTCTTCATACAGTGACGGTTACAATAGTTATGGGATCTAGATTCCGTTTATAATTCCGACTAGGACCTGATTATGGTGGTAAGTCCCATAACTTTTCTCCATTCCGTTTATGGTTTGTTAAGTAAAACAATATTAGGATTATGATGTTAGCATTGGATTTATAGATTGTTTTAGGTTAGGTAGGTTATCTATTGAATATTGATATTAGAGTTATGCATTTTTTAACGTTTATGATAGGTGTTAATATTAGAGTTATACATTCTTTTAGGTTAGATATCAATATTAGTATTGTGAGACTTGGTACATAGATGTGATAAGTTTTTTAATGGTTATAACGTCCAACCTAAGTGATTGTTTAGTTAATTAGGTTAAGAATTATAGGAGTCATTAGAGATTGATGAGTTTTTCAATAGTTGCAGCTTACATAAGTGATTGTTTAGATGAATACTGATTAGGTTTTAGGTTAGGGAATAAATGGACATGCAGTGATTGAGAGATTTCGTGGTTAGTTAACTTGAGTCATTTGCAATAGGTTATCACGTAGTGAAATTTTTTAAGTAACATTGATTATGTTTAAGTTATTTACTCTTTTCGTGAAACGAGTGCAGAAGGTGGTCCACGGTGACTCGCAGAGCCTTAAGAATCAAGGGTTTGTGTTTAGCAGAATAGGCTTTGCGATTCAAAAGGGGATAGCGGCGCAACTTGTTGCCCGCTTACCCACCATCTAAATGTAACTTGTTTTTGAATTTAAATGTGAGGAGGATATAATAAAAAAAAATATTGTAATGAGTTTTTTTCTTTTATCATTTTTTATTAAGTCATATTAAAATTTCCAACCCCGGAACCTTCTCAGGGTAATCAGCTAGTACTAAATAAATAAAACCATGACAAGTGGTCAAAACTTTTTTAATACACATTTGCATGTAGCCTTTTAAATTATCCTATGTCACCAATGACTAATCAAAACGAACTAAAATTGAATAGTGTTTTGTGAGGAGACTAAAATTTTGATAGATAATAGATGGAAATGTTGCTGTTATTTTGTCAGTCAAAAAAAAAACTTTGTAATCATTATCATTATATGTGATACTAGCTTATACCCCGGGAGCGTCCCGGGTTGAGAAATCTAAGTAAAGTGAATAAAATTAGAAGTATGTAAACTATAAAAAATGACATCTATATAGCAATTACCTATTGGAGAGCGTCCCGGGTTAAAATATCTAATATGACATAATAAAATATCTAATATGACAACATAATTAATGACTTGGCAGTATATGATTAATGAATATTATTATTATTTTAAACAAATCTCTGTCATAAGTTATCATATTCTAATATATAAAAAAAAGGTAATTGGGTCAGGTATCACATAATCCTAGGCCCGACTCAAACCCAAAAAAATTTTTTAAACTAATTCCAAACCTGACACAAGACATGTCGGGTTACAAAAAATAGTCGTTTTTTTCTCCGTTTTTTATATAGCATTATGGTACTCGTTGGAAAGATAATAAAACGCTCGTTAATTTGATGTAATTTTTTTCTTTAAAAAATCTCGTATATAAAAGATATTAACGTTTAAAAGTTATGAGAGGAAACATGAGAGAGAAAATAATAAAGTTTTAATATTTACATTTAGTAGATTATGTATTTAATAGATTATGTTAAATCAAACCATATTTATTCATTTTTTTTAATTGGTCTAAAGTTGCCACATCACATCCTATATGGCATCTCTTAAAAGAGAGATTGCATAATATTATGACATGTCATAAAAAATGCTTTGGTTTATTATATATATAGATATAGATATAGATAATGACTTATATTATGTGAATTTTGTGCAATAAATGATTTTGTATTAACAAGACACTATCATGATCGTTTACAGCAACACAACAAATACAACGATAACACATACATCAAAATGTACTAAAATACAAGATCAAAGGTTTCCATTCGTTTCATGTTATTTCGATGAATTTTACTCTATGTATGACCTATTTATACTATTGATCCTTTACCTTTTCCACCAATTTGTACATGGGGATCACTCTGTTCCTAAAATTCTTTCCGATTTTTTTTTTTTAACGGCAAACAACATTTTATTCCATACCAATATTTACACATCGTCTAATAGCAATTTCATATTTTCTTATATAGTGTGTTTTTAATTGTGATTAAAATATTAAATAAATAAATGATAAGCTTTTTTAAAATTTGAGATACACATTTGTTTCACGGATAACTTGGAGGAACATTAAGACCACATCCAATATCTACTTGTCAATATCCTATTAAGACCACATCCTGATCATGTGGCCTAGTGGTAAAAGGGCCGAATCTCTTTTTGGGGGAGCCGGGTTCGATTCCCATGGGAGGCATGTGATGGATACCCCCACCCTTGTGGTGGGGTAGGTGGTTGGGAAGTGATGGAGAGACCCTTGACCCTTGTGGTCATGGGTTCGACTCCTGATCCCTCCAGGTTTTACCGGTTCACTACCGTCGTGCCTTCGGGCGGGTTTGTAGGCCGGGTTTTCCCTGGAACAGGAGACGGATGGGCCGAAGGGCTCTGTCCGTACAGACTAGAGGCCGTCTGGGGCCCCTTTCGGCCATTAGGGGCCGCGTACAGAGTACCTGGCAATACTTTAGTTGATCGTTAAAAAAAAAATAATGAATTTATTGCTTTGTCTCTAATGTCTAGTAAGATGTCTTTATCAAAAAAATAAATTTATTGAATTTTATATTTATATCTACTTTATTATTTCTTAAAATCTATTTTCATCTATACATATAATTTCGGCCAAAACATCCAACTCTTTATATATGAAATATATAAACTAATAAAGTTACTAAAAAATATTATAAAAACTATAAAAGTAGTATATTTTCTATGTGTGACAGAACTAGCTATAAAACATAATTCCATGGAATGATCAAGATTCTACAAACAAAAACCTTAAGCTTTCTTTCCTCACGGGGATGGTTCATTTTGGAAGTAGTTTTAATACGAGAAGAATATTAATAATTCATTTTTATCACTTTAAAAAAAATAAGAACACAAGAAAATTTGTGAAATTTGTTTATTCATCTATCTTGAAAATAAAACAAATATATGAAGCAATTTCATTAATTTATATAACCTACACATGTACAAATTTTGTATATGAATATTACCTACGCATAATATAACACATGCATAATTAAACCTTAAAAAAACATTTGATGAATCATTTACATAAATAGTAGAGTTATTTTTTTAGAAATTACTTTTGGGGGGTATTGGGAAAAAAAACCAAAAATGGTGATGTGTAGTTCTCAATTGGCGGCATCTAATAAATCAAACCTTGATGCCGCCAATTGATAAGTTTACATTGAAGCCGCCAATTGAGATGGCCATATTGAAGCCGCCAATTGAGATGTGCACATTGATGCCGCCAATTCATTTCTCACTTTCATTTCTTATATAAACCGAGCCTCTGCCCATTCTCCCCATCACATTCCACACCTAAACAAATACATTATAACCACAATAAAACCCCCATTTACAACACACTGTTTTCTGCGGGGATAAGCCATGCTGTGGCGTCCCTCTTTCTGGGGTCCAAGAAAGCGCGGTCTTTGGATCGGTGTTACATCCACATGAAACTACTTGGATCGATGTTACATCCACACGTGGTATAACACGTGTTGAATGCAACGTTGTCTTTGTAGTTTATAATATTTTGCCGTTGGTTGTCGGTGGTGCTCTCAATCTCCAGTCTACCAAACCCGGACATTCCAACGGCATAATTAGGGGAGTCAACTTTCCAGACAAAGGCTGTAGGGCAAGGCCATCCGGTGTTGAAGAATCACATCATGTGATTAGCGACGTCGAAGACATCGGATGATGCGGTTCTTCACCGTGCTATTCTTGTATGGCAGCCTGGGTTGACCATTGGGTACCTGTAGATTTCGTACACATGTTCAACAGATTGATTGATGTTCCCCTGTTTGATTCAGATGGGTTCCCCCTGGAATGTGAGAAACGGAAACCATTGGGTACCTGTAGATTTCGTACACATGTTCAACAGATTGATTGATGTTCCCCTGTTTGATTTAGATGGGTTCCCCTGGAATGTGAGAAACGGAAACTTAATGAACTCGGTAGATTGTATAGTTTGATTGAGTAGTTTGGAATTGGTGATCTCGGAAATAAATTGTCTTGTAACTCGGTAGGCTATATAGTTTGATTGAGTAGTTTGGAAAAATAGTTGTTAAGTAAATTTGTATTATTTGTTTTAAATAAATCTATCATTATTAACTTGCCCGTTTTCAATCGTTGGGTGGTGGTCCTTGATTCCCGTACCCATCATTATGCGGGGGATGGTAATGTAAATCACTAACATCGTTAAACATTAATAGGAGAAACAACAATACATAATCAAGTAACATGACGAGAAGTTGCTTCACAACGGCATTTGTATAGCTCATCTGCCATGTGTCGTCGATAATTCACACAAGCATCTTCGACGTCGATTTCTAGCGACAACGACTTTTTTCTCACAAGCCTATCCATCATCATACAAACCAAGACACCAGCATTATCAACCTTTCCCTTGTCTTGGGGCACATCTAATTCAACTAAACCAACAGAAATTGGTGTTTTGTCCACGCGATTAGACTTCAGCCAGTAACGAATACGTTTTAGAAACCATTCGAAAAAAAGCCTAATCATCTCCATATAGTGAGAAACTTCGCGTCGCCTTTCGTTTCTCCATCTCTTATCAGTCCAATATTGGGTAATTACCATGTTTCTTAGATCAATTAGGATAAGCAGCCAGTCTCCCACCCCCATCGATAAAGGAAGGTAAATGCGGTCAACTTCCCAGAATGGCGGGTAGGGTTCCATTCTTCCAGCCATGTCGAGGGCAACTGAAGAATTCGAGTCCTTCATTTCATCATAGAAGGCAGGGGGTAAAACTGTCCAACGTAGCTGTGAAGCAGGATCTCTTAAAAGCTTTGCTTGTCTAAGTCGCATCAGTCTTACCGTCCACGCCTCAACGTGCTGAAATCATAATAATGCATAAGGTTCGTTATTAAGTTAAGCAAATCAATTTACTTTCAAGTTAAATTAACGTGAAAATTACCGTTGCGGATAGCGCCCTGTTGGGTTGGCACCCTAGAAGTGTACCCCAAAAATTTCTGTCTAGTTTGGCGGAAATGAAGCGAGTGTAGCAAAATGGGGCATCCCCGTTTGTATAAAAGTCGACAACATCAGCAGACCAGTTGGTTCTGCACTGTTGGTTTTCTTGCGGGTTTTCTTTGGGCTTGTCTTGGTCGTTTTCGGCTGCTTTCACTTGTGGGTTACTTGAAGTCGAACCAGCCGTGAATGTTGTTGATGGCTTGCGTAAACGCCTCCAAATGTGCTCGGTCGATTTTACCGTTTTAGGAGCTGGTTGTGAACAGTAAAAGCCTTCTCCATTGTTTTCCATTGTTATATATTTCAAATATGAGTGGGTAAGAGAGAAAGAAGTTGAGTGAGTGTTGTTTGTGAATCAGCTAGCTGCTTGCTTTTAAAGAGGTGAACCCTTGTAATGGTTTGGCGGCATCTACATGAAGCATCGTAATGGTTTAGCGGCTTCTATACCTCGTAATGGTTTGGCGGAATCATAAAAAGTTGAAGCCGCTAAATGGTTAAGCGGCTTCTACATGAAGTGAAAAATGCCCCCGGCTGACGTTTTTGGCTGTCTATACAGTCTGGCAGGGCCTGGCAGTCAGGTAACCGGACCTTCGGACGCGTTGTCCTTGGCTAGTACACGGGTGTCGCACCATGTCCGGGCCGTTTTCGGGTCTCCGGGACCTGATCCAGGCGGCCCGAAAACGGCCAGGAGGTCATTTTTCAAAAAACCCACAAAGTGGAAAATGACCCGGGCTGACGTTTTTGGCTGTCTATACAGTATGGCAGGGCCTGGCAGTCAGGTAACCGGACCTTCGGACGCGTTGTCCTTGGCTAGTACACGGGTGTCGCACCATGTCCGGGCTGTTTTCGGGTCTCCGGGGCCTGATCCAGGCGGCCCGAAAACGGCCAGGAGGTCATTTTTCAAAAAACCCACAAAGTGGAAAATGGCCCGGGCTGACGTTTTTGGCTGTCTATACAGTATGGCAGGGCCTGGCAGTCAGGTAACCGGACCTTCGGACGCGTTGTCCTTGGCTAGTACACGGGTGTCGCACCATGTCCGGGCCGTTTTCGGGTCTCCGGGGCCTGATCCAGGCGGCCCGAAAACGGCCAGGAGGTCATTTTTCAAAAAACGCACATTTCATAAATCCACAATACATAAACACATAATACATAAACACATAATACATACATCCTGATCCCAAAGAACTTATTTAAAGCTTACATAAACACATACTAAAATCCTAAATTACTTGGGAGTAGCCAGTGGTGATGGTGGTGATGGCCTGCTGGTGTAGCCTGCTGGTGGGGGGGGTGGTTGTACCTTGGTTTTGGGGGATCTGTGTACTCTCTTGCATCCGGGGGGTGGGTGCTGACAACCTTAAACGGTCCAAATCCCGTAGAGCCGTGGCATAATCCACAACCCAGACCAACTCCTCTTCCGTTAACTCATCATCTGCTGGGGGAGTAGGATGACTTGTTTGAGTAGGAGCAGGAGGAGGAGTTATTTGAGTAAGAGCAGGAGGAGTTATTTGTGCAGTAGGAGGATTATAGAACGAAGGTTGTGCAGGAGTAGGAGGAGATGAAAATGATACTCTCCGTCCCCGGCGAGAGTATCGCCGGACATTTGAAGATCCGTCACATTCGTGATAACCGCCACCCATAGTTTTTAAACCCGATGAACAGAGGAAATTGTGACTTAGATTGAGACTTGATATGGTATTTATACTGGTTTGGCGGCATCATGAAAAGTTGATGCCTCAGAATGGTTTGGCGGCATCATGAAAAGTTGATGCCTCAGAATGGTTTGGCGGCATCATGATGCCTCAGAATGGTTTGGCGGCATCATGATGCCTCAGAATGGTTTGGCGGCTTCATGATGCCTCAGAATGGTTTGGCGGCATCATACAAACTTGATTCCTATTTAAGGGATACTCATCCCAATCCATCAACACACCAAAATTTCTTCTTAAACTATCTCTATATCTCTATATCTCACAAACCCAATCCATCAAATGGCTACTTTCGTTCCATACCTGGTTAGATTATACTGGGGTGGTAAGTTTTCATACGTAAACGGGGTTGTTCAAGATGATAACTCGTTGGAATCATCGAGCTTTATTATGCGACAGAAGATGTCTTTTGAACAACTGGTTGAATGTGTATGTGCTCATGTTAATATCAACAAGGAAGCTGTTACTGTCAAACTCCTGCTCGGATACACTTATGCTGGGTACTCTCAAACCAGCCAAATTTTCAACAACGACGGGGTTGATATGATGGATTATTTAGCCGCTGAGAGACGTGGCGACTTTGTTGCGGAGATCTATGTTGAATGGCAACAAGACCCTCCGTTACAACAGCTTACTTTTACTAACCTGCTACGTGACGTGTCGAACGTAAATGTACCACCCTTTGGGTCTCAGCATGATTTCCCCCCAATGGAACATGATGCCGATAACGAAGTCAATGACGAGGCAGGATCCCCTATGACGGACGAAGAATGTTTACAAGAACCTCAATATGTTGCTGGTAATGACAACAATGACGGGTTTGATGAATCCGGAAACGGAGACTCTAAAGACACGGAAGATAGTGATGACGAACAACCGGCATCAGAAGACTCTGAAGACTCCGCAAACGAGGCCGATCCTACTCAGGCGACGACCCAACAGACACCACCAAATGACAACCTGGCTCTCCAGTTAGGTCCACGTCAACACTACGATCCTCAAGATGATGTGGAGCTAACAGATTACATGGTTCAAGAATACGAAGA
This sequence comes from Ambrosia trifida, assembly GCA_028751855.1. NCBI lineage: Eukaryota > Viridiplantae > Streptophyta > Magnoliopsida > Asterales > Asteraceae > Ambrosia > Ambrosia trifida. The sequence continues at coordinate 98,067,543 of CM054124.1, read as the reverse complement.
GGATGAGTTCTTGTTATGGAACCCAAAAGCAGGGGACAATATCCGGCTTGGTATGTATTTCAAATCAAAAGAAGAGGTAGACCGTGCGGTTAGACAGTGGAACATCCGTCGTGGACGGGAGATGTATGTCAAGTCAAGCAAACCGAAGGTATACACGGTCGTATGTTACACCAGACACCCAAAGTTTGTAAATCCTTTCTCTAGTGGCCGCAACTGTGAGTGGCGTTGCACGGCATCGATTCGGTCTGACTCACATTACTGGCGAATTACTGTATGGGCTATAAAACACAGCTGTTATTCTTCGGCCGTACGTAATAGCAACAGAAGTTTAAAGGCAAAGGATATTGCAAGACACATCTTACCGCAGATACGTACGGACATAAAGATTAAGGTAAAACATATCCAAACCCATGTCAAGCAGGCCCTGAATGTTGATGTTTCGTATTCCAAGGCGTGGCGAGCAAGAAGAAAGGCCATAGAAACTATCTATGGTGACTGGGACAGCAATTTCAAGGAGTTACCCACATACCTTATGCGGCTGCAGTCGAGGAACCCAGGTACCATTGTTTCGTTCTTTAATCATCCGAACGGGGATCCGAATTACCCCACGTTTAAATATATTTTTTGGGCGTTCGCTCCTTGTATCCGTGCATTCCATCGATGCATGCCTGTCATATCGGTGGACGCGACTCATCTGAAAGGACCCTACCGGGGTAAGCTGATCCTTGCGGTAACAAAGAATGCAAACAACTACATCCTGCCTGTGGCGTATGCTGTCGTTGACGAAGAGACTGTACACAGCTGGTGTTGGTTTTTCCAAAACCTTTCTGAGTACGTTACCCTTGATAGCATGGGGCCTTTGTGTGTGATATCAGACAGACACAACGGCATAATTAATGCTATGGAAAACCTTCCACAGTGGAAGGAACCCAACGCCTACCATCGTTACTGTCTTCGTCACATCAGAAGCAATTTCAGCGGGAGGTTCCGAAACAAAACCCTACGGAAACTGTGTTGGTCAATTGGTAGCACATCTCAGAACCTAAAGTATCGCTGGGCTGTTAGCGAAATGAGGCTGAAAAATCAAGAGGCATGGGACTACCTTAACAACATTGATAAGACTAAGTGGACGGTTAGGTATGATAAAGAGCGTCGTCGGTGGGGTAACCTAACGACGAACATCTCGGAGTCCATGAACAACGTCTTGCGTGAAGCGCGACTACTGCCTATCACAGCTCTCATTGACTACACCTTTCGCAGAGACGTCGAACAATATGTTAAGCACACTCAAATTTCGAGCGTTTGCAACACACCTCTACCCCCTCGCATATGGAGCAGGTATGAGAGCCTTTTGGGAGTTGCTATGCAGCATGAAGTGACGATGTACGATGCGAATGCGTTAAGGTGCAATGTTCTTTCAAGGGTTGAGACAAATGACAGGGGCGGAAATGACTACACCGTTGAGTACAAAAAAAGGGTATGCTCGTGTGGAAAATGGCAAATGCAAAGATTTCCATGTTCACATGCAATTGCTGTTTGCAATTGGTTGGGTAAAAGCCCTCACAGTATTACTAGTTGGAAATTCCACACAGACACGTACATTCAACAGTACAACAGTCATTTTTACACCTTGGGGCATAAGTCTGAATGGCCGGCGGCAGAGTGGAGAATTCAAGGGGACCCGTCGATGATTACTACACACCGAGGCAGAGTACGTCAGAGAAGAATGCAAAATGAGATGGATGTGAATTATGACGATCGCCCGAGGCGTCATGCATGCACTCGATGTGGAGAAACAGGCCATAACAGGAAGAGTTGTGGAAATGCAAGGCGTCAACGAAATCAGTGAATGACCCTACAGGGTTGTGTCAGTCCTATCATCACGGTCATCTTTTTTATGTTGTTTACTTTTTTATTATCTGTATCGTCAATCACCTTTTGCTTTCATGGATGAGTTGGGTGACTCATCTCATCATGTTCTGTACTAGCTTTATTTAATAATGGCAGAATTATTATGGTACTGTTAATTTTAATACCACTACTATTATTATCAGAACTTTTCTAAAATAAAAGTAAATAAATACATGTAGTAATGATAGATTTATTTAAAACACATAATACAAATTTATTTAACAACTATTTTTCCAAACTAGTCAACCGAACAAACTATACAATCTACCGAGTTACAAGACAATCTATTTCCGAGATCACCAATTCCAATAGCTTGTGTGTAAGTTTTATTAGCTTAAATATCTCTGATCCATGATATGAGAGGAATAATCCATCGAGAACTTGAGAAACAGAGAATAAGAGAAGAGATAATAACATATGAGCTACAATGACGTCGTGTTTTGGAAGCTACGTAAAGACATCATTGTACATATACCTCCTTATCTAAAAGAAACCAAGCTCGTAGTGTTTGAAGCCTAGTTCTTTTGGACACAGGTACAGTGAGATTGATAACTTCTCTATGGAAGTTGCTAGAATAGTTAAACAAAAGCTGAAATTGAACAGTTATTTGGAATGTTTCTGATCATTTCAGTTATGCCATCACTATTCCAGTCTCCCGAGATCACCAATCCCAATATTCTACCGCTGCTTCATTAAGTTTCTATTTTGCGCCTTCCATCTCCATTGCTTCAGTGACATCAATAATTGCTTTATTGAAGGCAAACCTGTAGCTGTGGGCACAGAAAGGCGTTCTTCCAGTCAGCAGTAAATAAGGACCGCATTCAGATTCAAACCCATCTGAATGCGGCAGGGGAAGCATATCAATATGTTGAACATTGGTACCAGATCTACAGGTACTTAATGATCAACCCAGGCTGCCACACCGAAGTAGCACGATGAAGAATCGCATCATCCGTTGTTGCCAACGTCGCTAATGACTGACCGTGATTCTTCAACATAGGATGGCCTTGTGCTACAGGCTTTGCCTGGAAGGTTGTCCCCCCTAAAGAGTCTGTTGCCATTAATAGAGGTGGTACACTGGAGATTGAGAGCACCACCGACAACCGACTTTATAATATTATAAACTACAAAGGCAACGTTGCATTCAACACGTGTTATACCACGTGTGGATGTAACATCGATCCAAGTAGTTTCATGTGGATGTAACACCGATCCAAAGACCGAGCTTTCTTGGACCCCAGAAAGAGGGAAGCCACAGTATGGCTTATCCCCGCAGAAAACAGTTAAAACTCCATGTGAATGTAACATCGACCTAATATCAATAAAAAACCGTTCCCTCCAGAACAATTGGTATTTTCTTTGGTTTTCTACGATAGGTGGCATTTGAGTATGTGTGGTTTGAGTGTGTGGTTTGGATGTGGATGGAGAATGGTAATCTGGTGGGATTATATTTATATGAGGGATGCCTCATTATCAATTGGCGGCATCAAAGGGATGCCTCATTATCAATTGGCGGCATCATGTTTCAATTGGCGGCATCTCCATTGATCCCTCACACTTGGTTGGCGGCATCAGTATGATGCCTCATACTTAATTGGCGGCATCAAGGAGGTTAATTTAGGCGGCTTCAATATAAACTTATCAATTGGCGGCATCAAGGTTTAATTTATTAGATGCCGCCAATTGAGAACTACACATCACCATTTTTGGTTTTTTTCCCCAATACCCACCAAAAGTAATTTCTAAAAAAATAACTCTACTATTTATGTAAATGATTCACATTTGATTGCATTAGTTTAATGAGTTTTTGTATATATAACATAAACAATGATATAAAAAAGAGTAAAAACTCTAAAAATATATGAACTATTACTAATAAAAAGTATGATTTAGGTTTCTTCTTGCATTTCTCGCACTAAAGCACCCTTCTAAAAATAACCTAACACATTTCCTTATAACCGTAAAGATAACATTTAGAGAATATGCCATGAAAAAAGAAAATTACGTAATTAAGCCCATTAATAGAAGATAGGCCGATGAAGTTAAACAAGTGATGTTATACAACGTTTTTTTTTAACGGCCAACGAATCAATTCCGAGCACTTTCGGACATCTTTTTGGCGAATCAGGTACTCGAGAGTATCCGGGTCACCAATTGCCATCAATTCCCGGGAAGACCCGACCGCTCACCCGCCCGAAGGCACGACGGTGAAATAATCGGTAAAACCGGTCGGGATCAGGACTCGAACCTAAGCCAATGGCCGGGTCATCCCTCATTTCCCCTCCACCAATGTCCTCCAAATGTTGCTAGTGGGAATTGAAACCAAGCCTCCCATAGAAAACTTTAGGCCCCCAACCAACTGGGCTACAATATGATGCTGTACAACGTAACAATAAATAACTCGAATCATACAAGAGTACACAAAGTTGATAACATATGATAATAATAATATGAGGATGCATATATAACTAGTAGGGCTGCAAATGAACTGAACTTTCAGTGAACAGTTCATGAACCGTTTGGTGAGAAGTTCGTTTGTGTTCGTTCGTTTAATAATTGAACGGACATGAATAGAAACGGCGTTCGTTCTTTTATGTTCATAAACGTTCGGTAACGTGTTCGTTTATGTCAGTTTGTGTTCGACAGTTTAATATGGTTTTTAGTTTTTATAATTTGTTTTGATATTCTTTTATTTTTATTTACTTTACCCAAATAATTAATTATTTATTTGAGATATATATGTATGTAATTCGATTTTATTCTAAAGTTAATATATGTTCGTTTGTGTTTGTTTCCGTTCATGAACAATTCTTTGGGTTCATTTGTGTTCGTGAACACTTGTTTATGTTCACGAATGTCCGTTTGTGTTCATGAGCATACATGAACAAAATTAACAAACGAACACAAACGAACAAGAGCGCTTTGTTAACAAACGAACACGAACAGAAAATCCCGTTCGGTAAGTGTTCATGAACTGTTCGTGAACACATATATTTTCTTAACAAACGAACACAAACAAGGCCATATTCGTGTTCGTTCGGTTCGTTTGCAGCCCTAATAACTAGTCTATGCACAAGTTGTGCGATAGGTGTGGACATTCACACTAATCAACCTAGTTTTTAATACTAACATTTTAGGACCAGTCCATATGCTTTCTTTAACCTATTATGACAATATCCACTATCAAGTACATTTTGAGACGTCGTGATCTAAGCTCGGTTATTTAAACATTATGTCACATTTGGGTCAAACGTTGTGAACTTCATACTTCATAGTGAACATTATAATTGTGGGACACATTTATTGAGGAATATTGTTAAATACTTCTGAATTAACAATGCATGCTTCATGTGTTCATCAACACATCTTAAATTGTAATGGGGTTAATGAAATATGATTATATGAACCGTGGAGATGGCCAATATATATATATATATATATATATATATATATATATATATATATATATATATATATATAGGGGGTGGATATTTTGAAAACCCACTCGAGTTAAGAAAACTCCGAAAACCCGTCAAAAAACCATCTAAAAACGTTTTTTTTTTTTTTTTTTTTGAAAAAAATACACAAGGTAACATACATGTTTTTAAGAATTTTGGGCCAAAAAAATAAAAAAAAGCGCCGAACGAATATTTAAAAAAAAAAAATAAACAACGCAAACTTTGTAACAGCGCTGTTAACATATGTTTTCTGCTTTTTAACATATGTTACAGCGCTGTTAACATATGTTTTCTGCCTTTTAACATATGTTAACATCGCTGTTACAAAGTTTGCGTTGCTTATTTTTTTTTTAAAATATTCGTTCGGCGCTTTTTTTATTTTTCTGGCCCAAAACGCTTAAAAACATGTATGTTGCCTTGTGTATTTTTTTCAAAAAAAAAAAAAAACCTTTTTAGATGGTTTTTTGACGGGTTTTCAGAGTTTTCTTAACTCGAGTGGGTTTTCAATTTATACTTTCTCTCTCTCTCTCTCTCTCTATATATATATATATATATATATATATATATATATATAGGGTCGAGATCGTGTACAAAGTGATTTTTTTGTGAGAAGTGTGAGAAGGATTAAAAATTGATACTTAGGCATCATTTTTTGAACTTAGTCGTGATGTTTTGGATTGTTTTGCCTATAAAAACACCAAACATAACAATTAAAACCCGAAAACAATGTATTTTAGGCTTAAAACTTAAAACACAATGCTAAGAACATTAGCAGTGTGTTTTAAGCGTTAAGTAGTGTGTTTTAGCTGTTTTTTAAATTAAATGACTATAATACATTGTATTGTGTTTTAGATTGCTGTGTTTGGTGTTTTTCAAGTTAAAACAACCTAAAAAATCATTCCTAAATCCAAAACATGAGGTCTACATGTCAATTCTTAGTCCTTCTCACACTTCTCATGAAAAATGTACTTTGTACAGGATCCTAGACCTATATATATATATATATATATATATATATATATATATATATATGTATTGTGAGAACGCTAAATATTGTGAGAACCGTGAGAACAAGTAAAAAAATCTATCGAAATCAATTTTTTTTTAATACAAACCTCTTTATAATCAAAATACAACATTAATAAATGAATTTTCTTTCCAAATAATTCATCTTTTCTTGCAAAAACACTTTCAAATTAACCTTTTACACATGTGTAAATGAAACAGTTTACACATGTATAAACAGTAAATTTACACATGTGTAAAAACAATTTATTTTCGTATACCTTTGAATTTTTACGCGTAAATTGTATTTTTGGGATTGTATTTTAGTAATAAAGATAAGTGTAAAAAGAAAATTTTAATTTGAATGGTTTTAGATGCCGTTCTCGCGGTTCACACGAAATATAGGTGTTCTCAAATTAACTTTCCCATATATATATATAGGGGGTGGTTAAAATAAAAACCCACTCAAAACGAGAAAACCCGGGAAACTCTGACTTCCCGAACTTTTTATCATCTGAAAAAAATAGGGTATGTAATATATATGTTTTTAAGAGTTTTGAGCCAAAAAAAAAAAAAACAAAAAAGTGCCGAGTGGATATTTTTAAAAAAAATAAATAAGTTTTTTGTGTTACATATGTAACATGTATATATATATATATATATATATATATATAGGGTTGGGTTAAAATAAAAACCATCTTGAGTTGTGAAAACTCTAGAAACCCATTTATAACCATTGATCTACACTCATCAATGGCTAAGATTCATCCAAGCATTTTTTATTCCAAAAAAAAGGTGACTTTGAAATTAAAAGGTACAGAAGGGCATATTTGGTATTTTGCTTTTCCTAGTCCTCTTTTTTCATTCACTTCTCTCTCCTCTTTTTATCTCCTGCATCTCTCTCATCTCTCTTCCCTCTTTTACATTTATTCAAATTTATTACCTTTTAATGGATAACCGATCAGTCAGATTTGTCTGTAACACTTATGTGTTACGTTTTAACATGTCATAGGTATCATCAGTTAGTTTTGTCTGTAACACTTATGTGTTACGTTGTAACATGTTATAGGTATCATTGATATTTGTTTACATTTTATTATATTTTACACTGTAAAAGAGCAATTTTAACAATTTTCACATTGTAACAAAGACAAAACATGTTACAAAAATGCCAACTTATAATAAAAACATGTATATACATGAAACAACTTTTTGTTACGTGTTACATCTTTTACTTATAGTATATTATGATTTTTGTTACCATGTTACAACTTATAATCCCCATGTTAGATTTATGTAACATCTACAGTAGAAATAAACAAAATGCATTTGATTATTTTTAAAGAAATAAAAAGAACATAATAATCTATTAATTATTAAATGTACACTTGTAATAAAAAATGATAACATGTCTCAAATAAAAAAATGTTCATTATAACAACCCATCTCATGTTCTTTCACACCCTTCATCAAAAAATCCATCTGCACAAAAGAAAAATGGTAGAATGTTAAAAAAAAAAAAAAAAAAACTGAACATTTTAAAAATATATTTATGTAACATGATTTTTTTTCTATTTAAAAAAATGTTTGCTTTTTCTATTAAAAAACTGCTTGCTATAAACAAAACATAGTATCAATAAAACAATTTAATAAGTAAAAAAACGTAGTATCAATAAAACAATTCCGTTAACAATTGCCTCGGATGGCTGAGAGAGTGAGAATACATCAACATTTAATAAGTAAACAAAAAAACCACCGCCCCAATGTAAATCCCAGACCACCCCCAAACGATTATTATTTACATCATCAAACATTACCTGGCCGACGAGCATCATCAACATCACCTGGCCGACGAGCATCATCAACATCCTTATGATTTAGATTTGTCAAACCAGATCTAAAATAAAACTCATAATATCCATAAATAAGCAAAAATAACTAAAAAACTTACCCTTGAAAACTCCGATGGGGATCACGACCGGATCTTGTTACCCCGTCCAGATCTTCTTACCACGACCAGATATTCTTCAGCTTCTGCTTCGATTGATATTCTTCAGCTTCAGCTACTGATTCAAATCTGGAACCGTCCAGATCTTGTTACCCGGATCCACAAAGCTTTTGGTGTTGGATTTGATTCAGATCTGGACAACAGAACCGAAGCTTTTGGTGTTGGATCTAAGAGAAATTGGATTTGTGAAGAGTGTTGCACAACGTAACAGAAAAGCTTTGTTTCATGCACGATTTTCGAAGCAGAAAATGAAGAATATCAATCGCTGCCTTCAGTTGTGGAACGAGAGTTGGATCTGAACACAAATGTGTTATATGATTGAGAGAAAATAATACAAAAGAGAGATAGGAGATTAGAGATAAAGGTTAGATGAGAGAGGTTGAGTATCTTGATGAATGTGTCAAAAGATAAAGGTGGAGGAGATATAAACAAATTGATGTACCGAAAATAACCTTGGAGCCATAAAAATTAGAAATGACGTGGCTGATTATAGTCCATTAAATGGGTTTCTAGAGTTTTTCCAACTCACATGGGTTTTCACTAGATACTTACCCTATATATATATTGATGACGTGGGTAGTTTAAGGTTAAACTAACCAATTGCACTTCACAAGTTTACTTGAAAGGTTGAAGGCTAAAAGGAATCAGAAAGTGACAACCATCACCAACAAAAAGAAGAAAGCCAATGACATATCTTGTCATTGCTTTTCCTCGGTTGACTCCCCCAGCTGGCCACACTCTTCACATGGACAAGTCGCACCTCTTTAACCGCAGGTCCAAAGCCTTTATCGGCTTAAATGGAAAGTCCCTAAGTTGTTACTTGGATCAAGAGTTTATTAAATCCTCATATAGAAGATTCCTCTTCTATAAATCAAACACTCCATTAGTTGATCTGATCGTCACTGACACTCACACACACTTCTATTCTCTTCTACTATCACACTTCACGTGTGATATTCTTCTTCACTTCACTCAACTCACAACTAAAGTACTAAACAATATTCTGACTTTGGGTCGATCCCAAATCAGAATCATAACAACTAAAATATCAAAACTCTTGAACCTCCCATCTACGTTTACAACGTAGAGGGACACCACGACATACGTTTGGTGAATCTAAACCATTTTATCCCCGTGGGACTTTACACTAATGTCGGTTCAATATTTGTTGTAGCAACAAGTTGTCGCCCACCGTGGGGCTGCGCCGTTGAATTATTTTCATAGATCAGTTGTGTAGCACCAACTTCTCAAGATGTCCGACCATGAGTCTCCGGAAGAGGTAAGTCAAGCACCTCCGAACACTGGTGAAACACCAAACCTTGACCAGACCATGCTAAACAAGCCTGTTTCTTTTTCCACACCTTGAAGCACTCCTACGGGGCTCTCATCCCCAGAGTTCTCTCTTTTTCAAACCCCTACACCCACTCGTTCAAGGGTTGCATCTCCTTAACTCGGACCTATGCGAACGCCTGAACGCATAGATCTAACGCCCGAGGGAGTTGCAATTACAGCTAAGATCCCTTTTAAGTCAACATGTGAACAGGGAAATAGAGAAAGGGGTACGGATCCGTTTGGATTATGACGAGGATGAACCCTCACTTGCACCCGAGCCTCCTCATCCTCCTCACCCTTTCCTTTCAAGCTCTCAAGCTGCAAGCCCCAATTTTTGGGCTGGACCAAGCTCTGCATTCACTCCTTTTAACACCAACTCTTTCTAGACTGGGAGGCCAAACCCTGCTGCCTTTCCGTTGTTCACCTCCCAACCTTTGATCCCAAGCATGCCCTTGGGACACGAAGTAACCCTGGACCAGCTCTTATAGTCGCCAGTCTCTAGTGTTCCACCTCCTGCACCGACTTCACGGGAACAAGCCATGACATCCCTGCCAATAGATCAAAGTGCAGCCATGAATGTGCCCGTGGGAACTGGCTATACAACAACTCCTGAAAGCCTTCAAGGATTCACCCTCATGCCACAAATGATGGCCCATTTCCCTTGGCAGTAACTTATCAGCCTAGGCGTTAGCTACACATCAAGGTAACTCGAGTGGTAACACCAACACTGGAGTCGAGAATGACATGAACAAACCTTACAAGCCCAGCAGCCTCTCATGCTTTTCTCCGCAAATAGCCGACTATGAATTTCCTAGCATGCTAAAGATGCCCTCTCACATAAAAACATATGATGGTACCGAAGACCCCGAAGATCATTTGCAAATTTTCTCAGGTGTTGCCAGGATGGAGAAGTGGGGTAACCCCAAGTGTTGCCTCATGTTTATGTAAATACTCGCAGGTTCAGCCCGGATCTGGTTTAATGACCTTCCGGCTGGAAGCATCCGGTCTTTTGATGACTTAGGGAAAGGGTTCCTAGCCAACTTCTCCCAGCAAAGGCGATGTGTGAAAGATGCAACCGCCGTCTTCCAGATCAAGTAAAGAGATGATGAAAGCCTTCGTGATTTCATTGAACGATACAAGAAAGAAGGTCTTACTTATGTCGGTGCTAATGAAAAAATGAAGGTTGTAGGGTTCATGAATGCTATTACCTCCAAATATCTCACCAGAGATTTTAACAAGAGTCTCCCAAGAACCCTCGAAGAAGTTCTTGAATGGGCCTAAGCTCACATTCAAGGGGAGGAAGCTGTAGATATCAAGGAACAAAGGAAGAGAGCAGCCAATTGGAGAGGTTCAAGCCCTCAACGAAAGAAGTGAAGTTATGGATCCTTTGACAGACGTCACAAGGGATCTGATTCTCAAAGATATGATGGAAGGAACTCTTCAAACAAAGACAGATTGTGAACTTCACTGCTCTCACCAAAACTCCACAAGAAATCCTTGCTACCGAAGAAGTCAACCACAGCTTTAGACCTCCTCGACCCCTACCTAAGAGCAAGAGGAATGGAAACTCCAATCAATACTGTGAATTCCATGAAGAAAAAGGACACCACACCACTGACTGCTTCCAACTTAAGAAAAGGATCAAGGAAGCCGTCAAGTCAGGAGAACTTGCTCACCTGGTAAAGGGAGTAAAGGATAACATGACTGATGGAAAGAAAAAAGAGGTTAACATTGTGTTCCTTGAACAAGAGACTCGAAGCAAACGTCCTCGGTTGGAAGCTTGGGAACGTCAATGTGTGTGTTTCCCCCTACCAGAAGGGGATAAGAGTTGTGGCCCTCTAGTGGTTGAAGCCTTGTCAGGCTTGTTAACAATACGAAAGGCCTACATTGATACCGGTGCCGCCACAAAAATTATGTTTGAAAATCACTTCAACCTGCTAGACCCGATCGAACGCTCTAAGATTTAACCCGCAGAATCTTCCATAAAAGGTACAGCCGACATACCTATTAAGCCTCTGGGCCGAATCACACTCAATGTTAGCTTTTCAGAAGGAAATATGAGGAGAACAGAACCTCTAACCGTCGTGGTCCTAAACCTCCCTTCCAACTAAGACGTGATCATTGGAAGGCTAAGACTGGCAACCTTTGACATGGCTGTTTCCATCGGTCAAAAGAGTGTGAAGTTCCCCACTGAAAATGGGGTAGCTGTCACACCCCGCCACGGAGGAAACACGGGAATGTGACCTCGAAAGGTTTTCATAGCACAAGGTACAAGCAACACACTTATATTTATTAAAAGATACCATCAACTGATGGTTATTGCCATAAAACTTATTTAAAGTAGAGAAACATTGTCTGAAAACAAGTAAATTATCTGAACAACCATGAAACTACAATACTACGGGATAGACAAAACCCAATCCATTGTGATACCACCTAGTGCATTCTTGGACCCCTCTCTCAAACCCCTGCTGCTTTCCATTAGTTACTTGAAAAACATGCATGAAAGATTTGTCAACATTAAAGTTGGTGAGTTCACAGGTTTGAGTGTAACAAGTAAAACAATTGTGTAATTCATGTATGACCAATCATAGGCTAGCTAAGCGAATGATTTCTGTGCAAACCATGAGTCCCGTAACCAAACCCCTTGACTGTGATGCCTTGCGCATTGTACACTAAAGACAATGTATGTATAGTAGAATACTAACACTCTTCTGTATGTGACTGGTTAGAGCGACTAACCAAGAGTGGGGGTGTCAACCCAATAGATCTATTAAAGTGTTCCATGGCTTTTGATAGCTAATGGTTATAGTAAATGTTGTACGAGGACTGATGATCTCATGAACCAAATGTCGCATGTTCCACATGGCAATCACGATAGAATATACACACAAAATGACAATTGTACTAGAGTTGTAGCATGTTTGTTCCCCTAAAAATATGAAAATAGTAAAACGGGGCCGTGATACTCACCTGATAGTGTCACGTGTGGTCGAGTACAGTCGACAATGTAAGATGGCTACTGTCCGGATGTTACCCTATGATCAGTGGGGACAGAGTAAGTTCCATAGTTTTGTTTGTTCATCATACAAGCTATTCACCCGACATTCGTGGATCCTTGTGTTTAGTGTATGCTTTAATCATATAACTCCGGAACTCGGTTGCTTTATTGAAATATAGTATTTATTGTAAGCAAGACGGACCCCTCATGTTGTCATGGGCCCTAAGTTGACACCCATTCATCACGTGTGGTCGATCCTTAGAAAAAACATAGTTAAATCATATGTTTATAACCCTTTTAAGTCTACCATAGCATTAACACATGTTTCGGCCCATGCTAACATATGTTAAGTGTTCATAGCCGAAACAATGCTTCATATGGGTATCGAATCCGAAGGTTATTTGGATCAAAAGAGCTTGGTATAGACTTGTTAAGTTATTGCCGAAAGCTTGTAAGATGTTCCAAGGGTTTTAATGACAAAATCGATGGTAAAAACATCCATTATGTCCTTAACCTTTGAACATGGATCAAATGAGTTTGTTTTAAATAAAAAACAATCACTAGGAGGTTGTTTAGGGTGGGGTTTGATTCATTACACACAACCCAACCTACTATATAGATGTAAGGGCTCATTCTAACTAGGTGTAATATTGTGGCAAAGTGACTGATAGTTAGTCGATTGTATAAGTGAAACAATGTGTGCGATTTGTGAATGTGTATGGCCAACTTATGGGGATCAAATGTCGATGGTTTGGGTGAACATGATAAGACCGAAAGCTAGGAGTTTGTTTGGACAAGATGACTTACCTAGAAAGAGCTTGAGATGGTACAATGCCTAGCGATCTTGGCCTTCTTCTCCTCGGCTTGGATCTTGGCTTGGCCGATGGAATTGGATAGTTTTAGAGAGTGTTTTTGGCTGCTTTGAGATCAAGAGAAAGAGAGGTGTGGTGTGAGTTTTGGTGAGGATCAAAGGGGCATGTATATAGAGAGTTCAAGTAGGTGATGACAAAACAGTTGTGGCATCCTCTCCTTGTTTCGGCCATGGCATTAGTTAGAGGAAAAGTTGCATAAAATAGTGTAAGAGAATGAGTTGTAAGCTTTTTATCCTAAGTAGGGGTGTGTTGACTAGATTAGGATGATGATGCATTCTTGTCTTTAGCTAAATAGATGTAAAGGACTCCTCACATTGGCCGATTGTCTTCTTGTGTATACCATGATGTTCTTGTGATCCATCACTTTCATACTTGTGTTGATTATAATCGGCCGAGATCATGTAGTGATGTAAGGTAGATAGTGACCTTGACATGCTCTGTCCACATACTCTTGGATGTTGATAGCTCAAGATATCTTAGTTGTTAATTTGGAAGCTTCTTGGTGTGTTGATGAGGTAATCGACCGAGAATCATGGAGACAAGATGGTAAGGATCAAGAGTAGAGGTATAGATGTGAAGTTTCTATTTAAGTGTAAGGGAATGTTTGTCCTATATTGGAACCAATCACGCGTTAGCAATTGGGACTTGTTCTATGGATTCTGCTCTTGTTTAGCCGATTGTAGTGTGATACACACACACATATAGGTAGTGATTTTCATGTGGGAAGATAGTTATCTTTGGCTTTATGCCTTGTTTTGTATAAATGATTACCTCATGTACTAGTTTAGTAGTTTGTGTCATGTGGTTGTGTGGAAAGCACCTACGACCGATATCCATAGTATGTAAGTGATAGTGAGGTGTCTAGGATCTTGTGTTTGTCTCACTAGGTGTGATGGTGATGGTTCTGGTCCCTTGGTTATTGTTTGCGAGACAAATCATGTGTATATGGGCGTTTTTTTGGTGAATGGTTGGGTGTGTTGTGAATTCGTTGTGTGTACTTGGTGTAGTTGAGGACTTGACGTTGATATAATCATGCTTCTGTGTCCATTACTCGTATACTCTTGTTATAAGGTGTAAGTATATGAAAAACCTTCATGATTCATAAACATGTGTTAGTGAGGGTTTATCATGTGTTAGGGTGAAATAACCTCATTGTATGCTTGTTGGGTGATTTTCCGGGTGTTGTATGCATAAACGATTGATTTCTGTTGAGTTTTCTGAATAACTCATGCTTTACTAGGCCCGGGGGTGGGTGTTTGTGTGTGCAAGACATCTAAATATGCACATATAATGATAAAATAAATGAAATGCGTACGGATGTTGACCTGGATCGTTGACTGTTGTCACATTCTCTCCTTGTTTTTGGAATTTCGTCCGCGAAATCAAGTTTTCCTACTAGTTTCAGTAGTCTTAGGAAAAAGAGCTGGATACCTGCGTCTCATCTGGTCTTCGCGTTCCCATGTAAATTTGGGACCACGCTTTGCATTCCATCTGACTTTGAAAAGTTTAGTGCGGCTCCTTCTCAATTTCTGGACTTTCCAATCAGTCACCTCGATTGTCTCCTCAACGAAGTGGAGTTGATCATCGATGTGAATTTCTTCGGGAGGAATGATCAAAGATTCGTCGGACAAACACTTTTTCAGATTGGATACGTGGAAAGTGTCATGAACACCACTGAGCTCTTCTGGTAACATGAGCTTGTATGCCACGGAACCAACCCTAGAAAGTATTTCAAATGGACCTATGTATCGGGGGTTAAGTTTCTAACGTTTGCCAAACCATGGTACACCCTTCCAGGGTGAGACTTTCAAGAGTACCTTGTCGCCAACCTGAAATTCGAGTGGTTTGCGACGACGATCAGCATAACTCTTTTGATGATCTCGAGTGGCTTTCAAGTGATCACGGATCTGAAAGATCTTATCGGTTGTTTCTTGAGTAAGCTCGGGGCCAGTCAAATATTTGTCTCCAACTTTCGCCCAACACAAAGGAGATCTACACTTACGTCCATATAAGGCTTCAAATGGGGCAACCTTGATGCTGGTGTGGTAACTGTTATTGTAAGAGAACTCAACCAACGGTAAATGAGATTCCTAGTTTCCACCAAAATCGATTACACATGCCCGAAGCATGTCTTCCAATGTTTGGATCGTACGTTCGCTATGGCCATCGGTTTATGGATGATAGGTTGTGCTCATGTTTAAGCGAGAGCCCAAAGCATCCATTAGTGTTTGCCAGAATCGGGAAGTAAATCGACTGTCTCGGTCAGAAATGATTGAAACAGGCACACCATGCCTAGTTACAATCTCTTTGATGTACATTTTGGCGAGTTTCTCTAGCTTGTCGGTTTCCTTGATCGGTAAGAAATGCGCGGACTTAGTCAACTTGTCAATAATTACCCAAATCTATGGAGATTTGTTCCCATTTCCAAACAGGAATCTCTGGTTGCTGCAGCAGACCAGACGACTTCTGATACTCAGCTTTGACCTTTGAACAGGTAAGGTATCGGCTGACGTGTGTTGCAATTTTGTAAGACCCTAACCCATAAACACACGATTAACATTAGAACTTACGGGCTTTGGTCTTAATGAGTTAACACTCCCGATTTCGAACTTTGATATTTATAATATCCAACCCATTATGATTTCTATATTATAGGTCCCAACAAATTTTCTTATAATTAGATTTACTAAAAACATGTACTAAAGCTTGCGTTTTAATCGGGAACTTCAAATGCGGAAGCTGGTTGAGAGTTTGGGTGTGTTCGGTTCTTCTCGCGACTTGATCTTTGCTTCTGAAGTCTCGCCACATGAATACCTAGCACCATTACACAAAGAATGGTTAGTGATTTGTCAATAATAGAGGAAATATCCTCTGCTCAGTTTTTCCTCTGGTCTAACTATCCTCTGGTCTGAGCAAACATCCTCTGCTCATTTTTCCTCTGGTCTAAACAATCCTCTGGTCTGAGCAAACATCCTCTGTTCATTTTTCCTCTGGTCTAAACGATCCTCTGGTCTGGGCAAACATCCTCTGCTTCCTTGCTTGTTTTTCCCCAACCTTTGGGTGCTTTTAAACCAAGTTCAAGGCCCTTCCTAGGGGCACTTGGGGACTTGTTTGATACCCTTTATTGGGCTTGAAAGATGCCCGTTTATGGTGGTTTATAACCCCTTTCGGCTTAACTATTACTTACATGTTTTTCACCCAAATCGACCCGTTAAGGCCTTGGACTCTACAAGACACTTTTTAAGCACACCAAAGGCATTGAAATCATATTGTTAGCACATTGGACACATGTTCAACTAAAAGCATTGTCCGTTTTGTGTCATGATGAGTCATTTCTTAGATTTAACCTTTAGTAAATCTTTAAATTCCCAAAACATCCTTTTATAGCCAAATCTTTAAATTTAGCCATATATGGCGACACTTTTGATTCAAACCCATTGGTTTCGACTCGATGACTTGTTTAAAAACCGCTAAGTCCTTTCGGACTTAGATTTCCACCATTTCTCTTGTTTTCTCATATTTAGTCAATTATAAGCGCAATAGCGCGCATTAGACATAGTTATGGAAATAACTTACTTGATTGCCACCCACACTTCATGTGAGTAGTTTTAGCACCCACGTTGCTTCGCCCGAAAGCATCATTTAGCTACGGACTTACCGAGTGGCGTTGACCCATACCTTGCACCCATATGGATTACTTAGGCAACGAGTGCCCAATTTTCAAGTGTCCTCCTACCTACACTCTAGATTGACCACATTAGTCTCTTGGGACTCAATAGTAATGCATTTACCATTTGACCCGTTATCCCCAAGTTTCTTAAATCTTAGATAACCGGCTTTTAATGTCGGGTTCGAATGGTGAGGGAATCACCCACCCGACCCGTTAAAACTCATGATTACGTAACTTCCTTATTCATGTGATTTTTATCCAAAACCCTAGCTTAGACTCTTGTTTACCACATAGCTTTATTGGTTGACCCAATTGATGATTTTCATCATTTGATCAACACTATATGACTCATTTATGACCATGAATTTTGTTGTGACATGAATTCGCATAAATCACCCGATTAATAGGTTTTACCCCTTGAGGTCATACCTTTGTCCCACTTCAAAGTCTAAACACTTATATCAATACAAGTGTTGTATTTTTAGAGTAGTGTAAGTATTACTTGTACCTAACTTAGGAACATGCCAAAACTTGTTTTTGTTAGAACACATAATATGGAATTCTTTCATAATCCATGGCATCATGTATTCATTTTTCCTCAAGCTCAACATTTACATTTCTAGTTTTCATGTTCATACATGTTCTACACATTTATTTTTCTCATTCAAGCATTTCATCAAACACCTTATATGCACTAATTTCATCATGTTAATTCTAGGTGTTCAAGACTTTCTAGATTCCACCATGGCTTAGCTAACCATTTGCACATGATCAATTCACCAATTAGCATACATACATGATACAAATCACATATAGTTGCAAGATTTACCACATAGTAGGGTAATTCATGTTTAGGATAAAAACCCACTACTTATACATAATGAGAATTCACAAATTCATATGAATCAACATCATATAACAATTCATCACGTTTTATAGCTTCCTTGATGTCTACTAACAAATAGAAATCCATAGAAGCTAAGAATTCATGTTTTTAATGTGAACCCTAATTTACCATCTTCCACATACAAGTGTTTTAGGTGAAATCAAATGGGTCTAAAGATACCTGGTGATTGGTAGAACACTAGATAAACAAGAATTTCACCATGCATCAAGAAACCCCCTTAAGTTGAGCATATTTGTGCGTGGTAGATGCTTTAGGGTTGGAGCTCTTCTTGGGGGTCTCATGAAGATCATACGAACACACAGACACATTGTGTGTGTTTTATTTGTTTTATTTTTATTAATAAACCCCACTTTATCATATTAGCAACTATGGCCCCTCAAGTTTTTCCAAAGTCTTTTGTTGTTAAAACTCATTTAGCAAAACTAGTGTTATTCCCATAATAGGACATAACCCAAGTTCTCATTATTCGAGTCTCACTTTGTTATTTTGCTAATCACGCCTAATCGTGTAATTATGCGAAAGGGTGATTTTTGGGTGTTACAGGTCTACCCCCCTTAAAGAGGTTTCGTCCCCGAAACCTTTCTTGTGTTGTTGCTTTGGTCACACCAAAGAACCTTAGTGTCTATAATCAAATTTGAACGCCGCTCATTCCCATGACATTCTATTGTCTAACAATTAGTATTATATACTTAGGGTTGTTACCCCTTTACTCGACCTTCTAACTTTTTGATTTTTTTTTGTATGAAGGCCTCGACTTTATATCACTACTTTGAGTCACACCATTCTTCTGTTTGACTAGACGTTATTTCTTTGCATAACATCTATTTACATACCCATATAGGGTATTCCAGTTATTCATGTATTTTTTATAGATTCGCTTTAGAACCGCATACTATCCCCATCTACCATTGTCCCGAAGGATGTAATGTTTTAAGGGTCCATTCTATCATGCACCCTAGGGTATCTACTGTGACACTATGATTGTAACATGCACATGCATCGATTACTAATAAGTAAATTTGTCTTGATTTCCAAGACTAACCGGCTTTTCAACATAGCCGTTTTCTAACCCCCTTGGATTCATCTCCAAATCCAACTACTATCCTTTTGGTTTGCTAGTATGTTAAAACATACTTTGCTTTACACTAGCGTTTTCCATCCTTTGGCTAATCCTATTTTAAGAATTTGCCATTTATTGGGTTTCCCTTACCCTTCGTATTTGTTGTGGGAATCGTTACCGATTTCCCACATTTTACCCAGCCAGTTTGCTGGACTCCATGTTTCAAGTATTGTATTCTAAGGTATGATCCATTATGGTTCACCCCTTTTTTAACCTCACACCAAGTGAGTTATCCAGTTTACTATGCTTGGGCTCACCCGTAACATATCTAATTTGTGTCCGAGAATTTGAACTAGGGTTTCCCCCAAATTCTCGTTTTGCTAACCCGGTAGGTGGTTATTGCCCTAACCGACCCGTTAAAAGACTCTGGAGTTTCAGATTTCAAATCGTTTATCTCTTTAGAAGGCTTATTTTCTTTTCAAAGAAAATCCTTTTTCTAATTTACCGATATCAACATAAGTTGAGGTTGGTTTTCATTTCATAATAAAACGGTGTTAAACTGACATTACAACATATTATATCGATTAATCCCTTGTTACCACGGTTTACGTTAGGTTGTACCGACTATATAATCATAGCATTGAGCTACAGGTTTTACTAGATTGTACCGAATCCACGGTTTTCACTAGATTGCACAAAATATACTTATCGTAGCGTTATGTCACATATTTCACCAGATTGTACCAGATCCACGGTTTGTACTAGTTTGTACCGAATCCACGGTTTAAACTAGATTGTAACAAATCCACGGTTTGTACTAGGTTGTACCAAATCCATGGCTTGCATTTTTTTTAACTCGAGAGTTAAATGATTTATTGATTTATCACGGCCCAAGTCCACTGTTCATGTCATTTATCCGAAGATTTATGATCTATCCGATTATGACTCAACCTTTGATTATGGTTCAAGTCCCTTTTTATGAATTTATCCTTCTATAAAAATTCGAGTTAAATTATGGCTTAACCTTGATAAAAGCTCAAGTCTATTTCTAAACCGAATTTACTCATGACTCAACCTTGATAAAGGTTCAAGTCTATCTCTGTAACAAGTGAGTAGTTTTAGCACCCACGTTGCTTCGCTCGAAGGCATCCTTTAGCTACGGACTTACCGGGTGGCGTTGACGCATACCTTGCACCTATATGGATTACTTAGGCAACGAATGGCCAATTTCCAAGTGTCCTCCTACCTACACTCTAGATTGACCACATTAGTCTCTTGGGACTCAATGGTAATGCATTTACTATTTGACCCGTTATCCCCAAGTTTCTTAAATCTTAGATAACCGGCTTTTAATGTCGGGCTCGAATGGTGAGGGAATCACCCATCCGACCCGTTAAGACTCATGATTACATAACTTCCTTATTCATGTGATTTTTATCCAAAACCTGAATTTAGACTCTTGTTTACCACATGGCTTCATTGGTTTACCCAATTGATGATTTTCATCATTTGATCAACACTATATGACTCATTTATGACTATGAATTTTGTTGTGACATGAATTCGCATAAATCACCCGATTAATAGGTTTCACCCCTTGAGGTCATACCTTTGTCCCACTTCAAAGTCTAAACACTTATATCAATACAAGAGTTGTATTTGTAGACTAGTAGTGTAAGTATTACTTACCTCATATCCATTTCGCTTCCGTACGCATTGAGCTTGCATCCGTTTGACCCGTTTGTTCCCTTGTCCTTATACCTAACTTAGGGACATGTCAAACCTTGTTTTTGTTAGAACACATAATATGGATTTCTTTCATAATCCATGGCATCATGTATTCATTTTTCCTTAAGCTCAACATTTACATTTCTAGTTTTCATGTTCATACATGTTCTACACATTTATTTTTCTCATTCAAGCATTTCATCAAACACCTTATATGCACTAATTTCATCATGTTAATTCTAGGTGTTCAAGACTTTCTAGATTCCACAATGGCTTAGCTAACCATTTGCACATGATCAATTCACCAATTAGCATACATACATGATACAAATCACATATAGTTACAAGATTTACCACATAGTAGGGTAATTCATGTTTAGGGTAAAAACCCACTACTTATACATAATGAGAATTCACAAATTCATATCAATCAACATCATATAACAATTCATCAGGTTTTATAGCTTCCTTGATGTCTACTAACACATAGAAATCCATAGAAGCTAAGAATTCACGTTTTTAATGTGAACCCTAATTTACCATCTTCCACATACAAGTGGTTTAGGTGAAATCAAATGGGTCTAAAGATACCTTGTGATGTGTAAAACACTAGATAAACAAGAATTTCATCATGCATTATGAAACCCCCCCTTGATTTGAGCAGATTTGTGCTTGGTAGATGAGTTAGGGTTGGAGCCCTTCTTGGGGTCTCATGAAGATCATACGAACACACACACACACACACAGACACACACACATTTTGTGTGTTTTATTTGTTTTATTTTTTTAATAAACCCCCTTTATCATATTGGCAACTATGGCCCTTCTCGTTCACGGCGTGGCCGAGAAATTGAACCTCTCGGATCCAGAACTCGCATTTCGAGAATTTGGTGAACAACTTCTCGTTTTTGAGCAACTCTAAAATGAATCGAAGATGATGTTCGTGCTCTTCCTTGGTTTGCGAGTAGATCAAGATGTCATCAATGAAGACAATTACGAATTTGTCCAAATAGGGTTTGCAGACTCGATTCATAAGATCCATAAAGATAGCAGGAGCATTTGTCAAGCCAAAAGGCATAACCAAAAACTCCTAGTGCCCATAACGAGTTCGAAATGCCGTCTTCGGTATGTCATCCTCTTGGATCCGCAACTGGTGATAAAACCTTTATCCTCGGTAGTGGATACTTGTTCTTGATCGTCAGCTTGTTCAGCTCTTGGTAATCAATACACATGCGAAAACTCTCGTCTTTCTTCTTCACGAACAACACAGGCGCTCCCCACGGAGAAAAGCTCGGGCGAATGAAACCTTTGTCCAACAATTCCTGAAGTTGGTTAGACAATTCCTGCATTTCGGATGGTGCCAAACGGTACGGAGTGCGGGCTACTGGAGATCTCCTGGGACAAGGTCAATGCGATACCCAACTTTCCGTGGCGGTAGAATCCCTGTCAAATCTTCTGGAAAGACTTTGGGATAGTCTTGCACTACCGGTATGTCATAGAGTTTCCGATCTTTAGCTTTTTGTTCAATAGCATGTGCGAGAAATGCGACACAACCTTTCCTTAAACATTTTTGCGTCCTGATGCAGGAATTGTCTAACCAGCTTGTTCAGCGCATGTCGATCTTCGAGTAGTAGCTGGAACCCTGCAATTGGTCGAACAAATCGTCGATCCTCGGTAGTGGATACTTGTTCTTGATCGTCAGCTTGTTCAGCTCTTGGTAATCAATACACATGCGAAAACTCTCGTCTTTCTTCTTCACGAACAACACAGGCGCTCCCCACGGAGAAAAGCTCGGGCGAATGAAACCTTTGTCCAACAATTCCTGAAGTTGGTTAGACAATTCCTGCATTTCGGATGGCGCCAAACGGTACGGAGTGCGGGCTACTGGAGCAGCTCCTGGGACAAGGTCAATGCGATACCCAACTTGCCGTGGCGGTAGAATCCCTGTCAAATCTTCTGGAAAGACTTTGGGATAGTCTTGCACTACCGGTATGTCATAGAGTTTCCGATCTTTAGCTTTTTGTTCAATAGCATGTGCGAGAAATGCGACACAACCTTTCCTTAAACATTTTTGCGTCCTGATGCAGGATATGATTCGATGAGTAGATCCACCGTGGTCTCCTGGGACAATTCCGCCATCCGAAATGCAGGATATGATTCGATGAATCCCTGTCAAATCTCCTGGGACAAGGTCAATGCGATACCCAACTTTCCGTGGCGGTAGAATCCCTGTCAAATCTTCTATAAAGACTTTGGGATAGTCTTGCACTACCGGTATGTCATAGAGTTTCCGATCTTTAGCTTTTTGTTCAATAGCATGTGCGAGAAATGCGACACAACCTTTCCTTAAACATTTTTGCGTCCTGATGCAGGAATTGTCTAACCAGCTTGTTCAGCGCATGTCGATCTTCGAGTAGTAGCTGGAACCCTGCAATTGGTCGAACAAATCGTCGATCCTCGGTAGTGGATACTTGTTCTTGATCGTCAGCTTGTTCAGCTCTTGGTAATCAATACACATGCGAAAACTCTCGTCTTTCTTCTTCACGAACAACACAGGCGCTCCCCACGGAGAAAAGCTCGGGCGAATGAAACCTTTGTCCAACAATTCCTGAAGTTGGTTAGACAATTCCTGCATTTCGGATGGCGCCAAACGGTACGGAGTGCGGGCTACTGGAGCAGCTCCTGGGACAAGGTCAATGCGATACCCAACTTGCCGTGGCGGTAGAATCCCTGTCAAATCTTCTGGAAAGACTTTGGGATAGTCTTGCACTACCGGTATGTCATAGAGTTTCCGATCTTTAGCTTTTTGTTCAATAGCATGTGCGAGAAATGCGACACAACCTTTCCTTAAACATTTTTGCGTCCTGATGCAGGATATGATTCGATGAGTAGATCCACCGTGGTCTCCTCGAACTGAGAAGGTTTCACCATTGGACAAGGGAATATGAACCAGTTTCTTGTGACAGATGATCTCTGCACGATGTTTGGATAGCCAATCCATGCCAATGACAACATCGAAACTACCCAATCGAATAGGCAGCAAATCAATATGGAAATCATGGTCGCCAAGTACCAAAACACAGTCCCTAACAACTTCCCTAGACAAAATTAACTTACCATTGTCCAATTCTATTGTATAACGTGTTTCCAACTTACTAGATTCTAATCCAAATGATTTCTTAAAATTGGTGGACATAAAGCTAAAATCAGCGCCTGAATTAAATAGTACCGATGCAAAATGGTTGTTAAGGAGAAATGTACCCGTAACCACATTTGGATCATGTAAGGACAAAAAGGATTGAAGAAACCTCTTTTGCTAACCTTAGTCTAATTCCTATTTCTGCCAAAACATTCTAAGTATGAAACTACTGAAGAAAGAAGAAGAAACTGCTGAAGAAGGATTCAACAAGTACTAAAGAGTAAAGATCAGAAGTTCTGAAGTCAAACCAGAGAAGTCAACTGAAGAACTACTGAAGACAAACTACTCATCAGTAGTTTGTCACGCATCAGCATTTGTAATAGAATCTTTCCACCGCCCTTATGTTTCAGTAGTTTATTATTATAACATTACTTTATCTTTTGTACAAGTTCCAAGACTACAGCCTATTGCAGTCTTGCATTTGTAACAAGGTTCATGTATCTGTTTGTCTATAAATAGATGGGTTAATCCTACTATTTTAGACATCGATTTTAATTGAAACTGAAATCCTTTAGAGCTTTTACTTGAAATACCATTTCATAATCTGAGAATCTCTTTGCATATTTATTATCATATACATTCAATTGCTTAGATTCTCATTAACTGTCTTTAGTTCATTACATCCATGGGGAGTAATAACTCCTGTTGAAAGTGAAACTTTACAACTTATTCTGCTGTGCAAACTGCTTTGATTAACTTGCA
This sequence comes from Ambrosia trifida, assembly GCA_028751855.1. Classification (NCBI taxonomy): domain Eukaryota; kingdom Viridiplantae; phylum Streptophyta; class Magnoliopsida; order Asterales; family Asteraceae; genus Ambrosia; species Ambrosia trifida. Next base: position 98,042,690 of record CM054124.1, on the reverse strand, counting down.
AACACATAAGTGTTCATAAGTAAACAACTGTTAAAGAGCATACTGATCCAACAATTGGTATCAAAGCACTGGTTTATCTGATCAAATATCAATCTAACAAATTGAGAATCAGACACAGGCTCTTATTGATATTCAATATAGGATAAAAGTTCACTTTTTCAACATCCATCACTTTGAGAGAAACTTGACAATTCAATACTCGCAAAAATGGATCCTCATAATACTGGTTCTGCCAATAAGCCTGCTATGCTTGTTCGTTCAAAATATAAAATATGGCCAAAAAGGCTGGCACATACTCTGTCTCAGACCAACACTGGTTGTTAAAGATCTGTGATGTATGGTCCTCACAAACCAGTAAATATAAACCTTAAAACTAAAGTAGAAATACCAAAAGACCTAAAAGACTACACAGATGAAGATTTCCTTAAACTTGAGCTTGATGCCAAGGCTTTCTCAATGTTGGCAATGGCACTCCCAAATGAAATCTACTCTGGACTTTTACATTGTGAAAGTGCCAAAGAGCTTTGGGACTGCCTAAAAGAGCAGTTTGGAGGAACTGAAGAGGTGATTGCCAACACCAGAGAAATCCTGGCTCAACAATATGAAACATTTACTCATGTTAATGGGGAAACTTTGACACAACAGTTTGAAAGATTCTCCTCATTAATTTCTGAGTTGAAATTAAATGGTCAGACCTACACAAATGTATCTATGCTTCATAGATTTTTAAGGTCATTACCAGAAAAATGGGAAACTTACTCTATAGTCCTCAGATCTACACCAGACTTTAACTCCCTCACTCTTACAAAATTACATGGGAGATTGCTAACTTTTGAAATAGAAATTGATCAAAAGAAAAAGTTGCAAAGTTCTGGCAAGACAGCTGATGACTATGTACCAGGTAGTACAACACTTTTAGGACAAGACTCACCTTCTTGTTCAAATAATTTTGGATCTTTTGACCACATTGACATAACTGCTGGGATCTCATCAGAAAGATCATATCCAGCTTATGACAATGATGAAAATATTCAAACTGCTGATAACATGTGTTTTATCATGGATGACTTAAAAATATTTAGCAGTGATGACTTGGAAGAAATGGATATTTTACACCAACTGGCCATGTTAAGTATAAAAACTAACAAATTTTACAAAAGGTCAGGAAGGAAATTTCCAAGACTGAACAGTTCAACTAAAGTTGGTTTTGACAAATATAAACTTAGATGTCACAAGTGTCAGAAGTTGGGACACTTTGCTAGAGAGTGTAGAAGCTCTAGCTATAACCAACCACAGTCTGGAAATCAGTTTAACCCTAGTTACAATAGGAATAATGGAACACAGGGAAGTGCGCATTTTGTACAGGCACAAGCTCCACAAATCCAATATGTGCCATAAATACAGTATATACAGATGCCTGCTCAATAAATGCAGAGACAACAACCAATCCCTTCCATTCAAGCTGCTCAACAACCTCCACAAATTCAACAACCCTCACAACAAAGTCTTTTTACTTCAGGGTATGTTGACTGGAGCACTCTTACTTTTGACACAACTAAGTGCAATCCTGATGCAGACAACAAAATGTTTGACATCAACTGGGGAGAACCTGATAATGGCAGAAAGAACTTTGCCTTAATGGCATTTGAGGGCTGCACCTCTAAATCTTCCTTATCTCAGGTATCAAAAGAATCTTTGACAAAACTATGTTCAAACTCATGCAAAGAATCTTTTGCTCTCATAAGAGAGACCAATGTGCATTTACAAGGCAAAGCCAATGACTCAGAGAGAAAGTATACTCAAATAAAATGTGATTTAGAAAGAAAACTTGCTGCAAAATCAAAAGAAAATTCTAAATTGACAAATAATGCTATTGAAACCCAAGCACAACTTAAAATCATGATAGAAGACCTAGAAAATGTTAGAAAAGAGCTTGCTGACACCATGGTTGAATGTGAGAAATGGGTTGAGTCATGTAAAGGGTACCAACTGCTGCTTAACAAACAAAGTGCATCAAATGTTAGGTTTGGCATAGGGTACAATCACACTGAAACACCAAATGATTTTACTCCCAAAACTACTGATGATGGGAGTAGAATAGTTCAAAATCAAACTTCTGAAGTGAAAGAATGCACATCTTTTCATGAAAACTTTCTTTAAATTGAAAAAGAAAGTTCTTCAGAAGTACTGAACAAATCTGACTTTAAGCCATCAGTAGTTTCATCTACATCAGGAGTTGAGAACCTGAAAACTCCTGATGACCTAAATCAAAACAAGACATTCAGAAATTTTCCTTTAAATGAAAAAGAGAAGGCAAAAGAATGTGAAATTTGTGGTCTGTTTAACCACAAAACAGAATTTTGTAGATATAGAAAAGGAAATCAGTACAACAAGAAGATTTCACAGCTGGTTGTGGGAAAACAACTCAAAAATGATTTTGAAGAAACTTTCTTTCCCAACAAACAATAACCTAGCAACACCTTTTCTCAGAAAAAGATAAAATCTCAACAAAAATCTTTTTCTCAAAATTCTCTTTCAGTAGTTAGACCTACATCATTAGCAGTTTCACAAACTGCTGAGATTGAAGATCTCATGTATATGGTAAAACTACTGATGACCAAAGTTGATGGTGGTCCTCAAAAGGTACCACCATTGCTCCTAAAGAAAAATCCATTGCCAAAAAGACATGGATTCCTCAAACTGGTCAAGAACAAACTGTTCATGTTCCCAAGAGCAAACCCAAAGCCAAATTGGTTTGGGTTCCTAAATCTAACCAATTTGCTACTTTGTGCAGAGGGTCTCCAGAGGCTTAAATAGCATTTGGTATGTTAAAAGTGGAGGCTCAATGCACATGACAGGATGCAGATACCTGATAAACAATTTTATCAGTCAAAGAGAAGGACCTGTATCCTTTGGGAATAATGCCAAGGGATATGTGCTAGGACATGGCAATGTCTCTTCTGGAAAAATACAGTTTGACAAGGTCAATCTAGTTGAAAACCTTAAGTACAACTTGCGAAGTGTGTCACAAATGTGTGATAAAGGATATTCTTCCTTTTTCACAAAGACAACATGCAAGATCATATCACCAGAAGGCTAGAAGTTGATAGAGAAGATCATTGAAGATCATACTTTGTTTGGGAAGCGAGGGAAGCTCAATCCCAGATACATAGGTCCATTTGAGATTCTTGCACGAATTGGACCGCTCGCTTACAAGCTCAAGTTGCCCCAAGAACTTAGTGGTGTTCACGATACGTTCCATGTTTCGAATCTCAAGAAGTGTCTTACTGATGAGTCACTTATTATCCCTCCAGAGGAGATCCACATTGACGAACAACTCCATTTCATAGAGAAGCCACTCGAGATAACAGACTGGAAAGTTCAGAAACTTCGCCGTAGTCAAGTCAAGATGGTCAAGGTACGTTGGAATTCCAAGCGCGGACCCGAGTACACTTGGGAACGTGAGGATCAGAAGAAGCGCAAGTACCCACATCTCTTCCAAGAGACCACCGATTCAAATGGCCAGCACCGAAAATTTCGCGGACGAGATTCCTCTAACCGGGGGAGAATGTAACACCCGTCGAAATCACAGGTCATATCCGTACACTTAGCTACACGTACACGTTGTGCATGACATTAATTTTTGCATGTTTCATTACAATTGGGCCATACAAGGCCCCAACAAGTCAATCTTGATGCTTACAGTCTAGCATTAGGCCCACTAGCTGATACAATTCCATAACTAGTCGAATAGTTTATCATGAGCTTTAGAGAGATCTCACCAAAACCATAGTTGGGAATCCACACAATTGAACATAACATTATAATTATGATCCAACTGAGACAAAAACAAACAATGTCCATACACAAGGATTGTCTGAACACAATGTCCATCTACAACTAGTAATACAACTAGTTAAAAATCATACATATAGTGCACACAATTATATATTATTTTGTATTACATGGACTTGTACAAAGACCCTCCTTAATATCTAATCCTTATATTTAATCAAGTATTGTACAAGATGTGTATTGATTTGTTTAAAAAAAATATATATTTATACACACATATATGTATGTGACGACATACATATATATATATGTGTGTGTGTGTGTGTGTGTGTTGTCATTTTCAAAGATTATACTCCTACATTTAATGAACCATCATTTCCATCACTTAGATTCCACCTTATTTAGAGCAAAACACTTTATCACTTATCCATTCCATAACCTTTGACTTACCACATATATCCACCTCCATCCATACATACATGTCGATACATACACACATCCACCTACACAAAACACTAAGATTCTTGATAACTATTTACACCAACATAGAAAGTGGACCTTGATCAAACCATGATGGCTTTCCCTAAATAACTTACACATTCTTCCACTTTGATTCATCCAACACATGCATTAGTCTTTTCCATCACATTCCTAGACTATTACCAAAGAGGAAAGATTCTTATGACATCCAAGAAAACACAATGTTGACTTACCCTTTTGATCATCCATCACCTCCACCAAATATTCCACTTAATCTTTCCATGATCCTTGACAATTAGTTACACTAACTTGGAAGTTAGACTTTAACCAAGCCATGATGACATTCCTCATCTTCCTACCCATCTAAATCAACCATACTTACACTCAAGCATGATCACTAGAATCAAGACTTACACAAGAATGGTAATATTCCTTTGCCTACACATCCAAGGAGAGTTGACTTACTCCAAATACATGGCACTAGTAGTATAAATTAGGGACTTAGGAGCACCAAATGGAATCACACAACTCCTCCACCTCTCCCTCTCTTTCTCTCGGCTCGACCCCCACCGCCGGACCCACCACCACCTCGACCCCCATCACCACCGAACCACCACTCCACCATCAAACCCCACCCCTCTCAACCCTATACACTTAACCAACGACCACCACTTTCAAGGGATTTTTAGGGGTACAAGGAGCATAACCAAGGTGTACAAGGCCCCTAATTCCCTCATTTCTTAGGCACTAGGAGGTATAATCTTATTTTTAGACTTGTGCTTTTATTTTCATTCATACACTAAGTAAATGTGTAAATTCATGCCTTAAAATACATAATGTTAGTTGGAAAATGTATGTATTACACACAGTATGGGCCGAAAGTTTCATAAAGAAAAAGGTGAATATTTCCCAAAGCTCATTAACATAAGATATAATGTGGATGGTTATAAATCATGTGTGACATTTTAGATCCATAACAAGGCTTACAAGGTGCATATGTTTTCAAGAAAAGTTATGTTTTAACATGGGATATTGTTATCTTCACAAAAGTTGCTATACTTATGAAATAATAAGTTAAAGATACCTACATATCACGGATCTATACACATGTCAAGAAAAAGGTTGTAAGACCTACAACACATGAACCCCTACACCATCCAAAGTGTATAAAATACATATTTTTACAAGGAAAAGTGGTATTTTCACAAAAGGCAATACTATCTTTTTACCCAAGACACGAGTTTACATAAAGATAGTAGATCTTGTCACACAAAACATGAGGTTCATATTTTGAGTAAAGTTACACCTAGAGACCTTAACATTAAAACATTTTTTGTTAAAAGAAAACATTGTAACTTTTAGGAAACAAAGTGTTGAATGCACAAATCCCTACATCATTGACACACCTAACTTAAAGAGTTAAGTTACAAGTACAAACATGACAAGAGAACAACTTGTAGACAGTACAAGTGGCATAGACCTAAAATGTCCCTTTTTACATAGGACACATAGGTTGATCTCTCTAGATCCAAGCTCATTAGTTCATTTCCAGACACACCCACAAGGTGAGTTTTTCACGACCCATTTTCACTGCTTTACATTTTCTGGGGGAAAACATGCGTACAGTTTTCAGGTACAATCATGACTATTATGTGAACATGAGACATTCAGGTTCATGATCCATTAAGCCCTCGTGTCATACATCATATCATAACCATTAGCTATGGACTTAGCCATGAAACACCAGGATAGATCTATTGGGTTGACACCCCCACTCTTAGTCAGTCGCTCTGACCGGATGACAGATTTCAAAAGAGTGCTTGTATTTCACATTTATTCTTGTCTTAAGTGTACAATGGGCGAGGCACAACATGTCAAGGTTTGGTTATGAGCTCATGTCAGATCACATATTAATTATTGCCCTAGCTAGGCAATGATTTAGTCGGCTTTGGATTACATGTCCATTCATTAAAACCCGTGAACTCGCCAACTTTGTGTTAACCTATATTTTTACATGCATGTTTTTTAGGTAACTAGCATGAAGCGTGGAACTTGGGAGGTCAAATGCGAGCATCATGGGATACCATCTTTTGAATTGTTGTTGTATTGTTTTTAAACATTAAGAATTTCCTACAATGGTTTTATTCGAGACAATTTAGCTTAAGGTTTTGTAAAACTATGTTATCTTATGGAAGTCCCTCTTTTAAATAGATCGATGCTTGCGTCACCTTTTGTGCTTGGAAATCATTTCGGTCGCTTCCCGTGTTTCCGCCTAGGCGGGGTGTGACACGTTTGGTGGAACATGACAAATTGGCTTTGGATCTCTTGGCCTATGGAGGTTAGTTCTATTTCCGGAATGGTGGAGTACATCCGGAACTCTCCGGTTTCTAGGAAATGGAAGAAAATGGTGATGTTGATTGCGGCTGCTACCGTTTGGAGGCTTTGGTTGGCCCGCAATGTTAAAGTATTCGAACATAAGTTCATTCCTGTGCGGATTGTGATCGATCAAGTGAAGGAAGACTGCTACTTTTGGGTCGTTAATCGTGGCAGGTTTTCTGCGATCTCTTGGGAGGATTGGGCCATTTTTAATGTTTCTAATTTTGTTTAGTTCTCCCTAGTGTTTGTTGGGGGGGGGGGGGTTTCGGTTTTTTCTATTTTGTTTCTTGGTGCTTGGTGTACTCCAGCGGCTTGCTGACTCTTTATATTCAGCTATAAAGTGTTTGGTTATTCAAAAAAAATATGAGTTTTTCTAAGCTTATAAAAAAATTCATAACTTCCTAACCATGAAATCATAACTTATCCTTTCAATTCACAGCTACTAAATTTCTATATGTTGTATCTAAGCATTGAATCATACTTAGAACAACAAGCCAGCAAATCATTATCATTTATAATTACAAAGTTAATCCATGAATAATTACTTACCTTTCAATGATGAAGATGAACCTTCCTGGTGATCCTTTAGCTTGATCACCTATTCATTTGTAAACAGATAACTTTAATACCTCTATTCAACAACATAATAGTCTCATAAAGACCACATTATAGAACATGAATGGCATAAAAAGAGAAACACACAGTTGTTTGGAAGATGGCTGAATATAGATGATGAGTGTCAATCGCCTTTACTAAGACGAAAAAGAAAAAAAATCAAATTAGTCCTAATTTTGTAACGAACGAAACCAACTCACCTTATCGTTCTCAAACACACCGTCGTCGCCAATGTTTCATGCTGGAACACTAGCCGCAGGCCTTTATGGTACCATTCGTCGCTGAATCTGGCCACCTCAGTCGTTGGAGGAGTAGTTTTTGTCACACCCTCAAAATCCACTTGCGGAGTTTTACCGCGAGGCGCATGACAAACCAGGATCCAAACCAACGATCACAATAAACAAGTCTAAATGAACATATGCAATTTAAGAAAACATAGTTTAAAATCCCCAATTACAGCGGAAGCTTATTCAAAACATAATCCAAAGTAAACCAAGTGTTCAACGTTTGAAAACCATGCAATCCTAACTAGACGCCGTGCAGACGCGTGCGCCCTAGTTCCATTGTGCTACCTTAGTGACCTGAGAAAACATGTAAAAGTTTACGTCAGCACAAAAATGCTGGTGAGTTTACAGGTTTGTAATCCAAGTACCAAGTCCAACCTGTCCATACTATAACAAATCGAAAACCAAAGTACGCAAGCTAGGCGTATGTTTTGTTACTACTACGATTGGAAAACCATTACTAACTCGCAAACCAGATGTTGTGCCCGATGTAGTAAACCTGTTGTTCCTGTTTGAGACAATATGCACCCGCCGACCCTCCAAGTCGACGAGCGGGGTTGGTCACTCCCAATAGCGCTATTCACATTTCCCCGTTGTGCTAACCCGCACATTCATGGTTTCCCCCGGGACTTCCAAAGATCGTATAGTAAACCATAGAAACCCATAGTATGACAGTAGTTACCAAACATAAGTTTTAACACATGTTTTCTCCCCCGAAAAGTGAAACCAGTTAAAAGAGGGGCCGTAAACTCACCTTAAGTTGCGTTACTTCGTAATACGAATAAACTCAGCAGCTATGCTAGTCCCGTAAAGCGGCGACCTAACATATGACAGTTACAAGTACTTAGACTAATAACCCGCAGGTTAGTTAGTCCCTAGATGTCCAGACCATAACCAAGTTCGTTTGAAAACACCGTGACTGTTTAACTAACCCAATGTACAAGACTCGACATCCCATTGGTGACCCGAGACTCCCCGTGTTATGTTTACGCTCTCAAACATACAATCATGCAATCACACTTAACATACGTTAACGACCAACAAGTTATAGCACGTAGTTCAAGTACCACATAATTAAGTCCGAACATATGTTACCAAGTTGTTGGATATGTTACGGGGTTCCTAGCATGTTCCTAGATGTCAAATCGGGTCTCGGAATGCTAATTTACACTTACAGCAGCAGTACACGCGATTAGGAAAAGTCAACTAGCATTTAGGTTGGTCAACTGGCATTTAGGAAGGCTAATTGCATATAATATAGGCGATTGGTGGCCATAAGACATGTAAACCATGAGTTTATAGGCGATTAGGGCTATAAGACATGTATTTCAGGACTTAACTAGCATTTAGGATCACAATTGCATGTAATAGAGGCATTTAGCCCCCAATCGCATGATATATAGGCGATTAGAGCATCCCTACTGGTGATTGGTCTCCTAATCGCCTATAACATAGGCGATTAGGGTTGCTAATCGCCAGTAACCCCGCTGTTCCGGTTTTCGCGCGTTTAACACTCCAAATCAGATCCAGAACGCGTGTAATCATCCAATATCAATCCAACAACTATACCAAACATGTTTAAAACAAAATCCTTCGTTTAGCCTCGTATTATCAGCCCTGCATGCAACCATGTAATCCAAACACAATACACATAGCATGAAACATCACATTAACATGCATAACTATAACCCTAATGAACAATTACTCAGATTTCATTAGCATGATATCATTATTAATCTGAAACTAACCTAATAACATGTTAATCATCCATCTTGAATCATAAAAACCCTAGCTTTCAATCATAAACACACATTACACATGTATGATAGTTAGAATCCGATTAACAACACTTATTAACGATTTTCAGAAAGCTTATTCGTTTTAGAACAGGTCTGGACCGTTAGGGATTTAATAAAAACGTTAATAAAGATTGCATGGATGAAAATCACACCTTAGATTGTGTTAGATTGATGAAATAAGCTTGAAACCTTGTGTTTTGATCCAAAATCACGTTCCAGAGGTTGTGTGTGTGTTGGGGCGGTTTATGGGACGACTAGGGTTGTTATTATGAAGTTTAGGAGGTCAAGCATTGTATTTATAGTCGTTTTTAGTCGTCCAGCACGTAACACGCGATTGTGCAGCATTTACACGCGATTAGCATTGCTAATCGCATGACATTCATGCATTTAGGGGCTAATCGCCCCCTGTAGCATGCGATTAGCATGCTACTCGCCTCCCAAGAGGCCCAATCGCCTCCCTTATAGGCGATTAGCCAACCCTAATCGCCTATAGGGGTTGGTTCCGTGTATTTTGCGCGTTAAACCCCGTTTTAACACATACCGACAAGTCACATAATGATTGTAAACACATAACACTTGCAAACAAACATATTCACACTCGTTCACCAATATCCCGGGACTCGAGACTTGTATGTTCCGTATGACTATCGTCACCATTTGTTTACTTGGTTAAGGACTGACATCTAATGAACCTCTAGACTAACATCCGATGATCCTCTATACTAAACTGATAGTTCCCGAACCATAACACGACTTAACTAACCCAGTTAAGTACAATATACGCGTGACTCGCTAAGGTAGACTTTCATCTAGACAACGTTGTTAACCAGAATTTGCCGGGTGTCACAGTTGTAGCCTCTGTTACATAAGAGAATCTGGAAGTCCACCATTCTCTCTTTCTAACATGTGGTGGTGGAAGAGATTATGCAAAGAAAATAATCACTATGATGATACGTTCAAAGATGGATGATGATAATAAAAAGACAAACCTTGGATGGATGAAACGGAGAGATAACTATCATAAATGATAATGTTGTAAAATTTAGTTCTTGATTGAATTTAGTTTAGAAGAGTTACCACAAATAATTTGATAGATATGAAAGCACCCACGAATAATCTCGAGAGAGAGAGAGAGAGAGAGAGAGAGAGAGAGAGAGAGAGAGAGAGAGCAGATGCATATATTATATGAGAGGGATTAATTGAGCCTCTGCTTGTCTCAACCATAGTGAAGCGGATTTAAGCTCGAAGAGGTTTTCTGAAATCTGGATCTTGGATGAAGAAATTGAGAGAGGAAGAAGTAAAGAAAGCAACAGTTGATGAAAAAGTGATTGTGTCTTCTTTCTCCCTCTTTTTATATCAGTGGTTTTTATTTTGATTTTTTTTTAAACGGCCAACAAATCAATTCCGAGCACTCTTGGGCACCCTTTTGGCGAATCAGGTACTCAAGAGTACCCGGGCCACCAATTGCCACCAATTCCCGAGAAAACCCGACCACTCACCCGCCCGAAAGCATGACGGTGAAATAGTCGGTAAAACCGGTCGGGATCAGGACTCGAACCCAAGCCAATGGCCGGGTCATCATCATTTCCCATCTACCAATGTTCTCCAAATGTAGCTAGTGATAATTAAACCCAAGCCTCCCATTGGAAACTTTATGCCCTCAACCAACTGGGCTACAAATGTTGGAAGGAATCTTTGAAGTTCAAAATTAGCATCTATTAATTTTACCTCGATATACTAAACAATCAACAGATGTTGAGTGGCCATGTTGGAAAGCTCAACAGATGTATATGTATATTCATCAGATGTGAGAAGGAATCTTTATTGAGTGGCCCACACATTAATTTATATTATTTATATACAAGTGACAAATTTTTGTAAATATTTTTAACAGATTAATGTCATCACATTTATCATCAGCAAGGCATTGTTGGCCTATCTCTATGGCTGCCACATCAGCTTTTCTAAGAATTTCTTATGTCACTCACGACTCTCCTATTATAGTAAGTATAGATATAGATATGGAGGTGGGAAGGTTTTCCCCTATGGGATTTATGTCCGAAAGGTACCTGGTTCAAATCCCATCGTCCATTAAAAAAATATACCCAATATGTTTGAAAGGGACCGACGTGTGGAAATGATTCGATTTTGTAAAGAAAGTGGTTTGAAGTTAAAGAATTTTCACTAACGTACACATGGCAAAAAAAATAAAAAAAAGATCAACATAAATGGAAAGAAAGTTATGGATTAGTAATTACAGTATAAGTTACAAAAGAATCATTAAATATCTGTAATTAATTTTTTAAACTACAAATAATCCAAAAATTACAATTTACAGCATATAAATTCTGTTCATCTCACTCGAAGTCAAACCACCTTTGTATACTCTACTTGTGATTCGAAAGAAAGAAAACATACACGAGAATGTTGAAACTCGCCATCATATATCTTGTTATTTTCAATATGGTTTTCGTCTCGTTTATTGATTGTAAGTCCGAACATATTTGTTTTCTCTTTCTCTCACAACAAACATATATACACAAGAATAAGAACACATAATTGTCATTCATAGTTTAATCAATGAATATTCTTTAACTTCTATGCAGGTACAAGAATCCAGAGCAATCAACAACATGAAACTGGTGTTTTAAACTCGTCATCCAAACTTGGCAAGTTCGTTTGCAAGAAGGATACTATCCCTGGTTCTGAAGATAAGTGGTGTTGTTTATGTGACGTTGGGAGTATCGTCTGCATTTATAGTAGTTACGAAGAATGCCAAACAGCTTGCTCAAGCACATGTGGTGCCAAAAAGTAACGGTCGATGCAAGTATAACCTTAATAAATTTGTGCTTCGGCTATATTCTTTTCATATCATTATATGTAACGTAATTTGCTTCACCATATGAAATGGATTGATAGATAAAATGATTCTAGAAGGGTATATCGTTTTTTTCGATTATATTAGATTTATTTATATTTATTTTGTTAAAACCATATAATATGTTTGATTATTTAGGGGTAATGCTTATAACGCCTAGTCTTGCTAGTTTTATAACTAAACTAAATAAAGTAACTAGGGGAATTTGTTCGCACGTTACTACGATAATTTAATCGAGTACGGCATATAACAAGCAAAAGAGAAATTCTAATAAGTAAATTCTAATTACTTTACAAAAAAAGTAAATTCTAATTATAAGGCCGGAATTGTTGGAATTTTTAATATTTTAAATGGATATTTAATTAACAAAATTTATTAATTAATGTATTCATAATGTGAATTGAAGAAAAACTCTTGAGTAGAGTTTTCTATTTCACTTGATTAACTTTTATTAGAGTAATTAAGTCTCTAATTAAAGAGAGACTCTTCACTTATCCTCAACTCTTGTATAAATAGTAGGCTATGTGCCTTATTTGATACTAGAGGAAATAACATACTTGAATACATGAAGGGATCTTGATATGTTGAGTACATAGAGATAAATACTTTCTACCAAATTCCATAAGTTCTAACACTACAATTTACCTGGTGTAACCTCGGGCGCGTAGCCTTCTCCGGCAGTACAGACTGCTTCGGCTGTTGTACCCTGCGAGACAGACGCGTTGTCTTTAGTAGAGGCGCGAAATCTGTTTTAAGGGAAGCGTGTTGAACACGTGCCTCAACCACAACCGTCAACATTAGTTTGTTCATTCTTGCAGCCATGGAGGACTATAAGAAGACCTTGTTGAAGACTTGACCTTTTGAAGATCTTAGTTTGAATCAATTTACTTACATCTGTTGTATTTATTTTTAATTTTCATACACGGTTTGTGTACTACAATTTTCCAAATGTATATAGAGTGCGTCTCTATTACTTTTATTAATATTTTTTCATAAAATCGTGACCCATGTCCTACAATCTTAAAACAGATTTCATGAGATTGTTACTACAATCTTAAAACCTTATTCATAAGGATTTTGGGTTCACGAAGTGGTTAAAAAAATTGTTTTAGAGATTTTTGTATAATCTTGTAAATATTTGTTTGGGAAATATGTATGTAGTACAACTTGTTGGGTTTGGATTTATGGATATTGTGGTATAATGTTAAATCTTACACCGTGATACAAAACAATTGGTTTTGATTCAACCATTTGGTTTTAAACGATCTTAATCGTGATTTTTTATAACATGTGTGTTATACCGGGTTTATTGGTGTAAACCATACATTTTTTTTGTAAACGTTAAATTCCACAACGTTCACGTAGGACTTGGTTTATTTTATAAACAATGCGTTTTTTGTAAACGTTTCATTTTCTAACATGTGTGTTAGAAATAATTATATTAGAAAAATATATTGATTTGAGAAGTTTGTCTAAGCGTCTCGTTTCTTATAATGGGTGTTAGAAATAGTTTATTTTGATAAACTAAAAAGCCTTATAATGATTTTTGTAATCATTTATTTCTAACGAGCATGTTAGAACCGGTTTGTTTTATGCAAACCGATAAGTTTTATAACGATTTTTGTAATCGATAATGTCTAACAAGTGTGTTGGAAACTATTTTTTATATATAAATCAATAAGCATGCCAATGATTTTTGTAATCATTTACTTCTAACGATGGTGTTAGAATTTGTTTATTGTATATAAATTGTCAAGTTCATAACGATTGTGTAATCGTTTAATTCTAACGAGCATGTTAGAACTGATTTATTGATTAGTTTTATAACGATTTTTGTAACCGTTTATTGCTATCGATTGGGTTAAAAAAAAGGTTTTAATTGATTTTTGTAATCATTTGTCTTCTAACATGCATGTTAGAAATGGTTCATAAAAACTGCCGATATAAAATAAAAAAAAGGGACGATAATAGTTTTTTTTTCCTAACTTGTGTGTTAGAAGTGGTTTAATATTATGAACCATGTGTGTTTAAAATATTTCGTATAGAAGTTTTAATACTTCTAAATGTGCGCATTAGAACTCGTTTTAGTTTTCTAACATGTGTGTTAGAAAACTTTTATCGTTGATACGAATTTAGATACGATTTATTTTATAAAACGAAATATTTGGAAATATTTCATGAAAAAAAAATGACTCTAACGTGCGCGTTATGATCATTTAAGTTCTAACATGTTTGTTAGAAAAGTTTTATTTTGTAAACCACAATGAAAAAGAAAATGTTTTATGTAAACATTTTAATTTTCTAATATGTTCATTAGACATTGATTCTTTTATGGATTATATCATTGAATAACGTTTTATGTAAACGCCCAATTTTATAACGTGCACATTATAGCATGGTTTGTTTTTTAACATGTGTGTTAGAACATTATGGTAGATGTGTATTAAACTGAAACCATATAAAATAGTTTGCTATTTTGGGTTTCGATATACGGTTTCATAAACCCGTATTAATATTGCAAAACTAAAGGAATGTTTTAGAATGATTTTTAAAACAAAGTTTTGCATAGTTTTGATCATTCAAATGGTGTGTTACTTTTTCTAAATGTAGCATATGTTGAACCAAAGTAGTGTTGACACTATATAGCGGAAAACAACTTGGTGTTGTTGTGAACAAGATTAATTGTCCAAGCTTCACTACTTAATTGTAGTTATTGTAAACAACTTGGTATTGTTATGAGCAGATTTTTGACTGTTCAAGTTTAGAATTTCACGATCAAATGAGGAACTTCTCAAGACATGTTGGAAGACAATATTGTTGTGATTACTTTGATCGGATGATAAAAGTGTTGAAGATGATAACACTATGAGATTTGATGTGTAGATATGTCTACTTATCCGTTTAAACTTTTAAAAGTGCTTTGCACTTTATGATTTAGTTTCGAATGTATATTATTTATTGTTTTTTGTTCAATATCTTTAGATAACACATGCAATTTTTATTTACAAAGAAATAAATCAGTAAGGTTTGTGACGTATGAAATGTTATTTTTTAATAAATAACTATAACGTCAAATATACAATGTTAAAGAACATTGTTATAAACGGATAGTATATGGAAAGAATTGGACATAAACAACTTAATAGTTGTTGCATTGACTAAAAGCTGGAGACAACACATCAAATGTCTAGCCACATCATGAAAGAATCGTGAAAGAAAGTGGTGAGTGTATTGAGATGAAATACACAAGTATGTTACATATCGATATATTTCACAAGGGTGAATATTAACATATGGAAGAAATATATATTAATACCAATCTTTAATTAATCAGGCAAGATTTGTTCCAAAAGATTTACAATTGGAAATGGAGGACATGTTGATATGTCTACCACTTTCACGTTGTTGGAAGTATGTAGAGGTTTTGACTTTAAAATTTGGGAGAGTGTCCTAAATATACATAGATTTAAAAGAAAACGACAAGGCATGTCACTTAAAGATGCAATTTTGAAGTCGTTTTGTTGAGTGTAAATCTAAGTGATATCATATCAACATAAAAGTAATTGTACACTTATACTATTCATACCTTTTGTTGGTGATGAATGTGTTCACCAAAGTTACTCGAGATAAGACTTGTAGTCAAGTACTTATAAGTTAATGGTGAAGCCTTAGAGAACAAAGGCAAAAATGTTATATTCTTAGACTGGATAATGAAAAATGCATGTTTATGTAACATACATATGAGACTATATGGAAAAAAAATCTCATGGTCATGTATAAAATAAGAATGAATGTTGGTAAGAGATAATGCATATATCTCTTAAGGCTGTGAAGAATCAGAATGATGCATCTTCTGTTCACATGCTAGAGTATTGTAGTCTAAAGCATGCTAGACTAGTACATGTTAATTTAGATGCTCTGTGGGGATTAAATTAACTTTAAACATTCAAATTATAAGATGGCATGAGAATGAATTTGGTGTCTAACAAACACTAAAAATATATAACTTCCTTCAGTCTAATGGATAGTGAGGAGAACACATACACGCAAAAGTGTTGGCATCTCATGCTAAGGCATATGTTGCCTTGTTTAGCTTTAGAACCTCTTGTGTACAAGTGGAATATGAGGTGAACAGTATACTCGAATGACTTCAATAGTACAAAGATGTAGATATTTGTGATCTAATCAAGGTGTATAGTAGTCATCGTGAGTAGTATTACTTAAACTTGATCGAAGTGCAAGTAATGTGGGGGAGAGATCCATTTAAGGAACAACCATAGGTTTGTATAAATGGTGTTTTAGGAGTCTCTCAATCCATATAAAAAGATGGCATTTCTTTACCTTTTATCTTGTGTTGGATTGTTTCAATCTAATAACGCTTAAATGTGGGGGGTAACTTGCATTTGATAATATGAAGTTAAAAGTTGGAAATAAAGGTTATGGTTGTAATGAGCCATCTGGTTGTTTAGACTCAGATGTCATCTAGAATACACAATGGTCATAAGGAGTTAATCTGGTTGATTAGACTCATATGCCAACTTGATAAGGAGTCAATCTAATTGATTAGACTCAGATGCCAACCGGTTTGATATTAATGTCTGATGATTGAGCATATCGGGCATATGCATAATGAATACATGTTCATATTGAAATAAGATTTGTTTTAGTCTAAAAAGAAGACGTTATAACTAGATCAAAGTTTAGATCATGAGTTATAGTCTTACAAGTTGACAATAAGGCATGAACGACTTGCGAGTCAATAACATGTTAGTAAAATTGATCTCAATTGCAAAATTATCAAGTAGTGACTTGACGAAGTCAAAGATAATCTTATGGATCCAACAACCTGAGGGTTGATGAGAGATCAAGTTGTGGAATGAGACTAAAGCCCATAGGAAAAGGCATGTGAAGGAAACCTACCTTAGTTAATTGGAGATCCCAAGATCTAAGTTCAATAGGACAACTAATTCATACGCCTAAGGGTGGTCACTGTGGGGGCATGGCTAATATGTGTAAGCTAGTATATATGGTTATATATATCCCCCCTAAACTATAAAGGGTGTTTAAATACGTCCTTGTCCATTCCTATGATATTCAGTGACAAATTGTGAGGATAAGCATAATATATGGTAAATGATGTAGGTAAATCATGGTAACCATAATGCTTTTAATGATTTGAGAAAAATCACCTATGTTAGAGAGAAGTGGGGTCGCTTCAAATGGAATTGGGGGCACAATTCCTAGAGCTCTCGCAGAACCAGGAAAGTGTTCCAGGACCATTATTGGACACGAAAGTGAGTGGATGGCCCGGCTAAGGAGAGTATTGTGTGAAGTGTATTGTCGTCTACACAAACGGGGGTTTGTTCAAGGACATCGCGTCTACAAACTGCTAGGAGGCTAAGTATGATTCACAAAGGAAGGTTCAAAGCTAATACCTACCTATCCTGCAATACTAAACTGTCGAGGTTGCATTGGAAATTTTGTATGTTTTGATCAATCTCCATTCATGTGAGGGATTGTTGGAATTTTTAATATTTTGAATGGATATTTAATTAACAAAATTTATTAATTAATGTATTCATAATGTGAATTGAAGAAAAACTCTTGAGTAGAGTTTTCTATTTCACTTGATTAACTTTTATTAGAGTAATTAAGTCTCTAATTAAAGAGAAAGACTTTTCACTCATCCTCAACTCTTGTATAAATAGTAGGCTATGTGCCTTATTTGATACTAGAGGAAATAACATACTTGAATACATGAAGGGTTCTTGATATGTTGAGTACATAGAGATGAATACTTTCTACCAAATTCCATAAGTTCTAACACTACAATTTACCTGGTGTAACCTCGGGCGCGTAGCCTTCTCCGGCAGTACAGACTGCTTCGGTTGTTGTACCCTGGGAGACAGACGCGTTGTCTTTAGTAGAGGCGCGAAATCTGTTTTAAGGGAAGCGTGTTGAACACGTGCCTCAACCACATCCGTCAACATTAGTTTGTTCATTCTTGCAGCCATGGAGGACTATAAGAATACCTTGTTGAAGACTTGACCTTTTGAAGATCTTGGTTTGAATCAATTTACTTACTTTTGTTGTATTTATTTTTAATTTTCATACACGGTTTGTGTACTACAATTTCCCAAATGTATATAGAGTGCGTCTCTATTACTTTTATTAATATTTTTCATAAAATCGTGACCCATGTCCTACAGGAATTATAAAAATAACAAAAATAATAAAAGAAATCTATATCATAATACCCATTTTCTCATAGAAAATTTTATTCTGTTTACATTTTCTTTTTCTTTTTTTTTTTCATTGAATGAAAATACGCTTGCGCTTGATTGTGTTTAATTGACAGAATCTAATCAAACATCTATATGAACATAATGAAATGTATGTTTTTATTTTACTATTTGTAAAAGAGTAAATTATTAAAACCGGTCCTTGTGGTTTGGCTCAATTTGTCATTCCAGTCTAATCTTTTAAAAAGTGGATGAACACTCCTTGATATTTTAAAAAATATGCTAAAACAGTTCAACAACTTAACCCAGTTAACTTTTCTTCGTTAAGTCAGGGGCATTTTCATCAAGTCAGGGCAAAATTCATCTTCTTCCCCGTTTTCTTCTTCCGTAATCAGACCCACCACTGTGGTTTGGTAATTTATTCTTTGTAAAAAGTTTTGTAGGTAAATATAAAATATATGATGGGATAATCGCATCATGTATCGAGGGTGTTTGGGATTGAGTTACAAAATAACTTATTGACTTATTTACTTCTTTCAAAAGCCCATAAGTTATTAAACTGTTTGTGTAAACCAAAAACACTTTTGGTTTTGGCTTTTCAATAAGGGTAGAAAAGTTGTTTTCAAAAAGTCAGAAATTCCGGCTTTTGGCTTTTGACTTTTGGCTTTTGATTATTTTACGCTAATAAGTTAAGCCAAACGCTATTTAAAAAAACAACTTATTGACTTTTTTCACCACAAAAGTCAATCCAAACATTTTTTTAGAAACTTCTTCATAAGTCAATAATTTATTCTGACCAAAAGCACTCTTGGGAGACGTGGGGCGACAGAGTAAGGCTTTCATTGTTTATTAATTGACAATAAAATGTAAACTAGAAGAGGGAAATCACTGTAGCAACCAACCTTGTACTGCGTTGTGATAAAACCATTAAACCGAACAAAAATTAGACGTAAAAATATTAAACCACGCACACGTTAAAGTAAATACCATATATGAAACTGAATTTTGGAATAATGGTTTATCCGTTTATATATTCTTACTTTCTTAGTACTCATATTTTATTGACTGAGTTACAACTTTTGTCCTTTAAGTTTATACCAAATTTCAAAGATTGTTCTTTACCTTTAAAATTGTACTTTATGTTTTCAAATCTTACACATTATGTCCTTTGACTCTAACTCTTTTAATTTTTTTTAGTTAAGTTGGGTCATGTGCAATGCACATGAGAGCATTTTAGTCTTTTCGCTTTTTTTGTTATAAATTTATATTAGAAATAACTATAAATAATATATATATATATATATATATGAAGGGATAGGGTACCGGATCCTGGCTCGGATATCGTCCCTATCCCAAAACACCTTCCATGAAAACCCGCGGCAACTTAATCCACGGAAGGAAGCCTCCATGTGACAACTAGTCAGATTACCGCGGAACCAATCTCGCGTGTGGTAACCAGCTCACGCGTGAGATGACTTCAGCTTTATGATGTCACGAATGAAAGGGAATCTCCGCACGTGTATATACGTGCAGAATATTCGTCCAACCTCAGCTTTTGATATGAGGTAAGGACGATCAAGAAATAAGAAGATTTGGTCAGATTTGTACACGTCCTGCGCCACACAAATAACAATACGTGTCTGGAATGGTCCAACAACCGCTGAAAGGGAATAGCGACTTGACTGCTCCCATGATTCCATCTTGTTGCTGTGAACAGTTCTGGTCAGAGCACTGTTCAAGCATGTTTGCCTGCTGCCAGACGTCACATCAGACGTCGGCAGGTGGTCAACCATGCTGTGTCAGAGGGAAGCGCCACCTGAGCCCAATCAGACAACGCCACGTGGATCTTCTACGGTCCAAGTCATGCCCTCTCTCACATCAACATTAATGGCCACATGTTTTCCACCATTTTCCGAGCCGAAGACATCTGGGCCTGAACCAAGGCCCAGATCGGTGATTTCCTTCTTGGGCTGATTTGGCCGGCTGATGTGTGCGAATATATACATAATTCTACAATGAAATAACACACGTTTCTGCTTTAATATTTATAAAAATGGTTTAGACCTTAATATTAAAACACACACAATAGGGCAAGTGTACCCTGTCATATATGTAGTAATGTACAGATAAGAACCACATATCGATCCATGGACGCGCGCGGAGCAATTGTACTTAAACTCTGTCCTCAATTTACCAGTAGGAAAAGATAGTGAAAGTTTGTTTTAAACTAAATTAGTTCTAAAATATCTAATTAACATATGTAAAACTCCAAATACAAAATATATCTATATAGACTATATTATATCAACCCTAGCATGTCATCTACATATCATATAAAATAAAGGCGTGTGATCAACATTCCCATTTTCCGACAGTTAGTGTCCCTTTCGGGCATCCTAACATGACAACTATATAGAAAGCTAACACGAATACACACGTTAACCACTTCAAGTCGTTTATTAGCGAGCAGCTGATATGATCTCATGCAAATCTTCTAAAGATAAGTTAATCATCTGTTAAGAGTTTTTTAACCTCACTAATCCGGGAAAGCGATACCGAATACACAATACAGCCACCTAGACTAGAATAAAGTAGAGCATTTCACAACCTATTCCATTTTACCAACTTTGAACACAAATCTACTAAGATCGCTATTTTTACCAAAATAACTACCAAAGATCATTAACCGTGTCGAAGATCAGTAACGACACCATTAAGCTTTTAAAACCCTTTTACGTGCCGGTAAGCATTTTTCACAGTTATTCGACTGACTTTAACCAAACCAATAGCCGGTTAGAGTTTCATGGTGTAAATTTATTAACAAGTTAACTAGTCTACTATCGGACGATTAAACGGACGGTTTTTCAACATGTATCCGCTTAACACATTCGACAATCATCAAAGTCATTCAAACACAATCACAAATCCAATAAAAATGAAACAAGGTTGCATTATGATCATCAAGATTAAGTCACGAATAACGCCAAATTTATACAAGACATGATTAACTATACAAACGATTGTTTAACATACTACATACTAGTGTCCTTGCCCGTAGGCGTACGATTAACTAAATTAACATCACAAGAACATACAAAATTAGATTTGATACGAAAATAGATAATAAGATCAAACCATAGAAATGCGAATGTGATGGATTGGATGATGATGGATGGATCGGATGGCTTCTCGAGCTTGTTCCACGCCTGTGCAGCACTTCAAAAGCCCAGAAAATCGCCTGAAATCGCTCCCCAAAGACCCAATAATCGATCAGCGAGCTGAATGGGCTTTTTATACAAAACAGGGGGCTGTGAACAGCTGCTCGGCCTCTGTGATTTTGGGGTCACTGTAGTGGTAGTTGTATCTGGTTCATTCCTAGGAGGTGAGTCCATAGAAAGAGAACCAGATGCCCATTTGTCTTGGTTCTGGGGACTTCCAACTGATTTTGGGGTCACTATAGTGGCCTAATCAGTTGTTGCCTTCAAGGAAGTCTTAGCTATGTAACCACTGTCCTGTTGTGAGACAATGGTCTCTACATCAGTAGTGGCTGCTTCACTTGAAAACTCACCTAGAGTTTCATTTAACTTCAGGGTGTAACCTCCTCTGTTCGTGGGTTAGCTGATTGATTTTCCTCAGTCCCAGTCACTTATTGGTGTATACTCTAATTGATGGGTGAAGGAGAGGAACTGGGAATGTCCTGAGTTTTATCAATAGCTTCGAACAATGGTTGCATTGTTGGAAGGACATGTGATGGTGAAGGTGGAGGGGTGAAAAGAGAAGTAGCCCTGGGAGAAGGGCTTATGATCATATGGTCAAGTGACTCATATGCCTCATGATGTGGTTCCCATTGGCTTACAACGTGATCCTTTTGTGAGGATTCATGAGGAGTTTGTTCAGGTTGAGATATATCCAACTGTTGTGAGGAAGTAACAACAGTGGTTTCTTGTTGCTTTTGTGTTGCAACAGGGTTTTCCTTTGGTATCTCATCTTCCAGAGGCCCCTTTTTGGGTTTTGTGGTGGTTATTGTAGATGGACGTTTTCTTTTGGAGGTGGCGGGTGTGGGTTTCACAGCACTGGATGTAGTGCCATGATCACCAGGAGCAGTGGGTTCAACAACAGAGGTTTGGGCAACAGTTGTTGTCTTAGTCCTCTTTGTTTGTGTTTTGAAACTTTAACTTTTGACACTTTTTCTTGGGTGTTTGAACCCAGCATTCTTGTAAAAGTTTCATTAGTTAGACTCTTTATTTGAAATGATTTACCCTTTTTAAAATCCTTTTCAGGCAAAACCTTTTGAAGGATTACACTTAAAATTCTTGGGTATATCCGAAAAGCATTATTAGACCCAGACTTTATGGCCTTCACATTTGATACTAAATCCAAGAACAGGCCCTGGGATAGATTGAAGTTAGATTCTAACAACATAGCATATCCCAAGTACTGAATTCTCAATGGGATTTCATTGAAGGAAGTGGATTTAGCAGAGACACAGAGAAGGAGTGTATGAAAGAAAAATTTCATGACTGGTGGGAAAAACTTTTTGAAAAGAGTTGACCCAGTCATTTGTGCATCATAACCCCTTTCCTGAAACTCAGTGTGAAGTTCAGCCTTAGGTAAAGAGTTGTTACCTGACAGGTCATTCAATGAGAAGGTTGTGGATATCAGTTGGGGGTAATGACGACATTTGCCTCTCCAATTTTTGATATAATGGTTGTGGGCTTTTTGTCCTGAAGAAGAACCTCAGCATTTAACCAAAATTCTTGCAGAGTATCAAGATAGATGGGAGCATCAGCGGTTAGTATTGTCAGGTATTTGGATTTGAGGATGATGTCGATGGTGGTATGGAACGGGACGTTTTCATCTGTTTTGACCAGATATGGAAGGTAAGTGTGGGTGGCTTTAGCCTGAAGATCCATTGTAATGGATTTCGAGTGTGAGGATGAGAGGAATTTGAGTGAGGGTTTGAGGTTGAAGAATGCGGTTTTAGTATTTTGAATACAATGAGACAGTGTAACATCTGTTGTGGTAAAACGGGGTTTTTATAGTCTCTGGTGAAACTGCTGATGTGGCCAAAACTCTGCTTTTGAGAGCAGACGTGGCAAATATCTGGTGGCATACAGCTATTGCCAAAGGACTGATGCAAACAGTTGTTGTTATACCAAAGTGCTGATGCTAACAACACTTGAGTTTTTTTATAGATAAATATATATATATATATATATATATATATATAATAGAAAGAGTTGTTTTATCTGATCAGATGTTTGAAACAGATTTTTCAACTAACAATGGATAGAATGGATGAAACAATGGTTGTTTTATCCTTAGCAGATTTTTCAACCAAAATGCTATTTTTAAGGATGAAATTTTGATTTTCTGAAACATTTTAATGTTTTTATTTAAAACATTTTTGTTGTTTAGTCCATGTTTAGCATACCAATCCTAGAAATCAGATTTTTAATGGTAGATGTGTCTAAAGCTTTTGTCAACACATTTGCCAACTGATCCTCTGTTGGAACATGATGCAGAGAAATCAAACCTTTTTCATAGCTATCTCTGACAAAGTGATGTCTGATGTCAATGTGCTTTGTGGTTGAATGAGAGACAGGATTTTTGAAGATATTTTCAGCAGCTTGACTGTCCAGCATGAGTGGAATCCTTAGTGCAGTTATACCAAAATCCAGAAGTTGATTTTAAAGCCACGTGAGTTAGGCTGTACAGCTTGCAGCAGCATTGTATTCAGCCTTTGCTGTTGAAATTGAAACAGCTTCTTGCTTTTTGCTTTGCCATGAGACTAAGGCATTCCCTAGAAACTGGCACCCTCCTGATGTAGACTTCCTTGTGGTGTGGCAGCCAGCAAAATCACTATTTGAATAACCTGAAAGCTCAATGTTTCCATTAGCATGATACCAGATACCAAGTATGGGAGCACCTTTTAGGTATCTGAATATCCTTTTCACAGCAATAAGGTTTGACTTTCTAGGTGAAGCCTGGGATCATGCACAAACACAAGTGGCAAACATAATGTCTGGCCTAGATGCAGTTAAGTACAATAAAGACCCAATCATGCATCTATAGTGTGTCTGGTCAACCAGTTCATCCTTGTCATCAATAGTGAGTAGCTTGGCTGTACTCATGGGTGTACTACATGGCTTATAATCATTCATATCAAATCTGGTTAACAAATTTTTCACATATTTGTTTTGATGAATGAATGTGCCATTTTGCAGCTGCTTCACTTGGAGACCAAGGAAGCACTGAAGTTCACCCATAGCACTCATCTCAAACTCTGCTGTCATGAGTTCCCTAAACTCTTCACACATTTTGTTACATGTGGACCCAAAAATAATGTCATCCACATATATTTGAACAATCATTAAATCTTTCCCTCTCCATTTTAGAAATAAAGTTTTATCAATTTTACCTCTTGTGAAACCAATGGATAAGAGAAAGGTGGAAAGAGTTTCATACCAGGCCCTAGGTGCTTGTTTGAGTCCATACAAAGCTTTGTTGAGCTTGTATACATAATCAGGATGGAATGTGTCTTCAAAACCAGGTGGTTGACATACATAGACCTCCTCCTGATTTTTGCCATATAGGAATGCACATTTAATGTCCATCTGATACACCGGCTAGGAAGAGTCTGATAGCTTCTAGCCTAGCTACAGGAGCAAAGGTTTCATCATAGTCTATCCCTTCTTCTTGTTTGAAGCCTTGAACCACAAGCCTGGCTTTATTCTTGACAATTATACCCCTTTCATCAGTTTGGTTTTTGAAGACCCACTTTGTGCCAATTGGACAAACATCCTTTGGCAGTGGTACAAATTCCCATACTTGTTGTCTTTTGAACTGAAGGAGCTCTTCCTGCATGGCTTTTACCCAACTGTTGTCTTTTAGTGCCTCTTGGTACTTGACAGGTTGTGTGAGAGATAGAAAGCGTGCAAAAAGACAGATGTTTGAGGATTGGCTTCTTGTGAGCACACCCTCTCTGATGTTGCCAATGATTTGGTCTGGTGGATAAGCTCATAGGTAGATTAAATCTCCCTGATATGGTATGATGGCATTTTGAGGTGAAGGACAGAGGTTTGGTGACTCTGTTGATGTAACATCTGTTTGCACTTTTGTAGTACCAATAGATGATTGAAATGGAGGTGGGGGAATGGGTCCAAGTGGTGTGAAATTGGACTGACTTTTGTCAACAGATGATTGAGTAGTGGATGAAGTTGGTGAAGCAGTGGTTTGAGGGTAAGTCTGGCCAACAGTGGCCGGCTCAACTGTGGTAGAGTTTTGACAGGTGTTCTGAACAGCTGCTTCCTCTGATACATAATAGACTTTATAGTGACTTGGAATCACAACATCTGTTCTGTAGTCTTGTTGTGGAGATTGTGGAATACCTGCACTGTTAGTTTTAATAGTAATATCTTCAAATTTTAATTTATCCAAATCAAACAATTCAGCAGGATTTGCTGCGATTTTTAAGGATGAAAGTTCATTGAACTTTACATTCGGAGTTTCTTCTATTGTCCTGGTCCTTGTGTTAAACACTTTATAGGCCTTGGCAGTAGAAGAATATCCCAGAAAATATCTACAATCTACTTTGGCTGCAAATTTTGAAATGGAATCTTTAAGATTTAAAATGAAACATGGGCAGCCAAAGATTTTGAAAAATGAGATTAGTGGTTTGATTTTGAACAAATTTCATATGCAGTCTTTTGATGTCTTGGGTTGATTAAAACTCTGTTTTGAACATAGCAAGCAGTGTTTATAGCTTCTGCCCAGAAGGACAGTGACAAACCAGAATCTGCTAGCATGGTTCTTGCAGCTTCAATGAGAGTTCTATTTTTCCTCTCAACCACCCCATTTTGTTATGGTGTTCTTGGAATGTTGTACTATCTCGCAGTTCCTTTTGACACACAGAAGTCATCCAACTCCTTATTTTTAAACTCTGTTCCATTTTCACTTCTAAAGACTTTTACTGGCAAGTCATATTGTTTTTCAACTTTGGTGACAAAGTCCTTCATACCTGCAGTCTCATCCTTAGAGTGTAAAAAGTAAGTCCATGTAAACCTAGAAAAATCATCAACTATGACAAGACAAAATCTTTTTCTTCTTAGACTCATGATTTTAACTGGGCCAAACAACTCCATGTGCAACAATTGTAGACATTGACTTGTTTTGGACTCATCAATGGATTTGTAAGAGCGTTTATGTTGTTTCCCTTTTAAGCAGGAAACACAATGCTCATCACATTTGAATTCTTTTGATGGAAGACCTCTGACAAGGCTTTGTTTGGAGAGTGAGTTGATAGTTTGAAGGTTGGTGTGATCCAGTCTCCTATGCCACAATTTTGTCTCTTTAGTGGAGGCAGCAGAAAACAGACAGACATTTGCCATATGATTGTCCTTCAACATATCAACTACATACACATTGCCACTCCTATGAGCAACAAGTTGTGCTTTGCTCTCAGCAATGATGGTATCAATCTTTTTCACCACTTCAGGCCCAATAATCTTACAAGTTTTCTTAGTGAAGAATGAGCCATAACCTTTGTCACTCATTTGTGATACACTATGAAGATTAAATTTAAGATTATCAATAAGATTGACATTTTCAAACTTGAGTTTCCCAGCCTAAACAGTCCTTGAACCCAACACCTTACCTTTTGAGTCATTACCAAAGGATATATCACCCCCTCCATGAGCTAAGAAGTCCAGAAGAAGGGCTCTACATCCTGTCATGTGCCTGGAGCCTCCACTATCTATATACCAAATGCTATCTAAGCAAGCATAAGCTCCCTGCACATCAGTAATGGACCAGTTTTGGTGAGTGTCCAAAGCCAAGTTGGCTTTGGATGGGTTCACAGACTTTTCAGCCTCAAGCTTAGGAAGGTGATCAGTGGTTTGAACTAGTTTTTAAATCAAGTTCAACAACTGTTGCTGACCATTTGCCAGTGCTTGGATGTCAACACTTGGTGCAACAGATGTTTGATCACTTCCTAACAAATGATAGTAACCATAGCGATTTCTGTTCACTCTTGGTTTAGAAGGCCTCTTGGGTTCTTCATAAACATGTGACAGACTATAACAAGGTGGTTGTCCATATCCTCTTGGGTACTTGTTGGTAGGTGGAGCATATGTTACTTGAACATCCCTGGAAGCAGATGTTTCTAGACTTTTGGTAACAAATGTTTGGGCTAGAACATATGTCTGTTTGGGTTTTCCTTTTGAAGTACTCACCACCTGACTTGCAAGAGTTTTAGCCTTGTACTCTTGTATTTTGACATCAAAATTTTTTAGATACAGACACTCTTTGGTTTTGTGATTTTTTTACCACATATTGAGCATGTGGTCTTAGAATCACACACACTTGTTCCTTTGTTGACATCATATGCTTTTAGAAGAAAACAGTTTTTAGTAACATGATTCTTCTTTTCACAGAAATCACAAAACAAGTGGACAGACTTTTCTTTCTTTTTCCCTTTTTCAGCCTTCTTTTCAACAGATGTTTGATCATCTGCTCGAAGGCCTGTCAAGGGAATGACCTTTGCTTGTGGTGCCTTCTTACCATCAAGGGTTTTGAAGTCAACTGGTTTGAAGTTTTCAAGAGTGCCACACTCATCAGGCCAAGTAGGTTTAAATTGATATTTTTCAAGTTCAGTGAATGATGAGGAACCTTCTGGTTTTTCAAGAACAATTTTCTTGCCATTAGGTTCAGTGATTTTAATCTCTTGACCCTTCAAATTAGTTGGTACTACCTCAACTAACTTTTGTTCCCTTTTGTCAGGGTTTTCAAAAGCTGGAGCAGTGGTTTCAAAACCAAAACCAAACTTAACATGACTTTTGGTTTGTTTGTTGAGGAGCATCTCAAAACCTTTACATGATTCCACCCATTTTTCACATTCAACTTGGGTGGCCTCAAGCTCCTTTTTACAACTATGATATTTAGTTATCATAGTTTGGAGCGGGTCTTTGGTTATAGTTACTTCATGTTTTAAGCTACTTATTTCAGATTCTTTTTCAATCAATTTTTATTTTAACTCTTTTGAAAGTTTTTCAAATTGAACTTCATCATCTAAAATTTTCTTCCTAAGGTTTTCATTCACCTCTTTAATGTTAGCAAATGCTATTACACATTTTTTTGAACACAGATCTTTTAGAATTTGAGGAGATACCTTAGCAGCAGCCATCAATGCACAATCACACTTGCACTCACAATCATCAGATGCACCCCAGGGATCTGAGAGATTCACAACCTCTTCTTCAGATTTTGTATCTGCAATTTCTTCATCAACAATACCATCAGTCACAATATCAGATTCAGTTACCACATCCTCATATTCAACTTCTTCAACCATAGCCATGAAAAAAAAAATCTGGTTCATTTTCAGCTTTGGCTACAAGAGCAAAATTTTCATCTACTAACTCATCTGGTAGACTGCTCCAATAAAAAAAGGCTTGTGTGAAGAAGCTCTGTTGACTGGTCTCTACAAGGGCAGAGGGTGGAGCAGCAATCATTGGCACTTGTGCCTGAGCAACAGGTGTTTGCACATAGTGAATCTGAGGAATAGTGGTTTGGACATACTGGACAGGAAAAGTGTTTGAGGACTGTGCAAAATGAGCAGTGTTTTGCACATTTGGTCCAGGGGTATTATGGGAAACTTGATAAGTGTTGGTCTGTGGCCTTTGATTTGGATAGGTAATCATAGGTGTACCATGTTGACTCCTACATTCCCTAGCAAAATGACCAAGTCTATGACATTTATAACACTTAATCTTTGATTTATCCAACCCCACTTTTGACCTGCCAGTCAACCCTGGAAACCTTCTGCCAGTTTTCTTGTAAAAATTGTTAGTTCTTACACTGAGCAGAGCCAATTGGTGCATAATGTCCATTTCTTCCAAATCATCAGGGTCAAAATACTTTAGGTCATCATACTCAAAGGATATGTTATCAGATGCTTGGATATCACCACCACTTGATGTAAAAGCATAGTTTGGTGAATAAGAATCAGAGTTAAAACTTGAGTTAAAACATGAAGTTATGTCAATGAAATGGTCATAACTCTGATCCTTAGTATTTCCAGACACCTCATCATGACCCAAAAGTGTTGTATTACCAAATACATAATCATCAGACACTTTTCCAGAGTCCTGGAGCTTCTTTTTCTGGTTAAGCTCTCTCTCATAGGTCAAGAGCTTACCATGAAGCTGGGTCAGTGATAGGTCCTTAAATCCAATTGAATTTCTCATAACTATAGCAATAGTGTCCCATTTATCTGGTAATGATCTTAAAAACCTATGGTTCAAAGTTGAATTTGGGTAAGTTAGACCAACCAGTTTTAGTTCACTAACGAGACAGGTAAACCTCTCAAATTGTTTAGTTAATGACTCTCCCTTAACATGACTGAATGTTTCATATTGTTGGTTAAGTATTTCACGGTTGTTTTCAATAACCTCTTCAGTCCCACCAAATTGTTCTTTCAATGCATCCCACAACTCCTTTGCACTGTTACAGTGTAACAGCCCAGCATAGATATCATTGGGTAGAGCCATGGTCACAATACTGAAGGCCTTGGCATCTAACTCAATTTTCTGAAAATCCTGGTCGGAGTAGTTTTCAAGTTTCTTAGGCTCTTGAACCTTGGGATCTTCAGTACTCGGCACCATCGGAACATGTGGTCCGAAGATAACCGACTTCCAACACCCAGTGTTCTGTTGAGCTAGAACATGGCTCATCCAATGTTGCCAGATATTGTATTCAGATCTGACAAGCATCGGTGGCTTGTTGTTCATGCCAGTGTTATGTGGATCGTGATTGATTGAAGCCATTCTCTGATTGTTTCAAAAACAAAGTCTGTTTAAAAACGGTTGAAACGAAAATAAACTATTACTCTGTTATCAATCCGACAAACAAACGATATCAATAATTGTGAGCTGATCTGTTTATATTAAATTGATTGGTTAGATCAAATTTAATTGACCAAGCTCTGATACCAATTGTTAGGATCTGAGTTTGATTGTTTTGATTGTTTAAGTAATAAGTGCAATGAAAGAAGTGAATTATAAATGGAAAGTGCAGCGGAATGATAAACTATAAATCAAAACAAGAGAATAAATGTTTTTCAATCAAATGCATTCATATATCAAATGATTACAACGATTGTACAAGTACTCCCCCTCAGCCTGATCACTTAGTGATTGTTTGTCTAAGAGAATGTTTTGAGTGATGAATAGAACAGTACATGCACTGTTCTATTTATAGACAATCTAAACATCTGATGACCTAGGCTGACGTCACCTAAGACAGTGTCCTCTAACAGAATAACAACATAAAACATCTGATGATACAAATAACTGTTACATTGGAAAACTCTAAAAGGTAAACAGCTGATGGGAAAACTCTGATGGTCTTGAATCATCTGTTGGAGCCTAAGTGTTGTTGGCTCCAACAGACCTTTAGTCTTCAGTACTTTGATCAGCAGTTGTTCTTCATCAGACCTTTGATCAGCAGTTGTTGTAACAGCAGTTGTTATCTATCAGAACTTTGTAACAGCAGTTCTTCCAGCAGTTGTTAGGGTACAACAGATGTTAGGGTCAACAGTCTTTTGGGAGAAGCAACTTGTAAATGTTGTTATTATTAAGGATCAATTGTGTAGAATATTTTAGCTTTCCAATCATCTGTTCTTCTCCAGGTCAGCAGACCCAACAATCTCCCCCTAGAACAGATGATGCCAAAACTAAGCTTTATTTTGATCTTTATTTCTCATTAGACTTTCTCTTATTCAAACTTTCTCTTATTTTCCCTTTGAACTGTAGTTCAAAACTTATTGAGAAGAAGTCTTCTGCATCTCTTTCAAGCTCTAAGTTCAGCAGTGTTTGGAGATCATCTGCACATAGGCCATGTGCATCATCCATACTTAACTTTTAGGCTTCTCCATCTGATCTGAGCAGAGTCAATTCATGGTTGTCTTTGTTGACCTTCCATTTTAGAATTTTTGAACCAGAGGATCTGTTGAGCTGCAAATTTATTTTTGATGAGTTTGGTGATGGAGGTCTCCCAATAAGTTTCCTGAGTTCTTCAGTAGTGGGATCAGAGAAATAGTGTACTTGATTGAAGAGACCCTCTTTTACAAATGTATCAGCAAACTTCTTCTGGTCTTTTTCAGACATTTCCTTCAGTTTCTTGAACTGTCTCTTGGTAGCAACAGATAGGTCAGAAGTGTCAAGCAAGCTGTCAAGTGTAAAGGCCTGTTGAGGTCTCTTCATCATGGGAGCATCAGAGTAAACTGGTTTTCTGGGCAGTGTAGGATCTTTCTTTCTATTCTCTTCCAATTTCTTGTATGTTTCAACCAGCCTTAGCTCAGCCCATCTTGCAACTGACTTCATCTCCTCATATTTGGCAGCCACAATCTCTTCTCTCATTCTTTTGAACTTTAAAGCTCTGGCTGGATCTCTGCCTTTCCTAAAATTAGGGGTAGAGACTTTTGCTGGGGGATTCTTATTCATTTCTTCAATTCTCATAAGTTCTTCTTGAAGAGCATGAGTGGTCTAGCCTGCAAACTGTTTCTTGTTTGCTTTGTAGGGCATGGTTGCCAAGATTTGTTCAAGAAGAGATTCCCTAACCACCCTTTCCAGATCACTGCTGAGAGACATGGTAGACATGGAGTTGCTCAGGGTCTTAGCAAAATCTTCAATCCTTCTCAGTTTGCTAAGATCTGCTGAATGGATGCCCTGAACAGTCCTGTCATCTTTCCCTTTACATCTCTCCTTGATGATTAAATCAGCCTGCTCAGTCTTGAGTTTAAGATATTGATCTATGTTTTGAGGAGCAGGAAAATTTGGAAGAGATGGGAAAGATCTGTCTGATGGATGTTCAGTATTGTAGAAGGATTGCATTTCCCCCTTGAGTAGATCATGCTCAAGAGGATACTGAACAACCAATGGTGTGATGGATGGTGGTGGTCTGTGAGATGTGAATTGAGATGTGTGTGGTGAGTATAATGAAAGTGGGATGGCTGATATAGGTGTAGGTTTGGTGGTTGATGTAGGAGGTGGTGATGTTTGTATATTTTCATCTTATACTACAAAAGTTGATTTTCTCTTCCTTTTGTACAAGATGAGTGGTGATGGTGGTGTTGCGGCAGTGGTTGTGTTAACATCTGTTGGCACTTGTGTAGGACCAGCAGATGTTTGGGATTTAGGTGGTGAAGTGGTTGTAGGTGGTGTGTTGGTAGTTGTGTTAGTGGGTTTGGTTGTTGGTTTGGTGGTAGGTTCAGTTGTTTTGGTGGCATCAGTGGTTTTGGTGGCAGCAGTGGTTCTAGTAGCAGTTGTTTTAGCAGCAGCAGTTTTGGCAACAGTTTTGGATGGTGGTTGTCTGATATGTTTTGCAGGCATTTTCTTCCTTTTAGAGGAACCAACATCCTCAACTTCCTGTTGTTGCTCTTTCTGTCTTTGCACCAAAGCCTCTGCCTTGACTTCCAAAGTGTCAAGCCTTTTCTACTTAGCTTTAGCAGCCTCTTCAGCAATAACATTTGCAGAGGTATTAACTTCTTTTGTTTTGCTAGTTTTGACAGTTTCAGCATCAGCGGAGGTTTGAACATTAGGTTGTTGTGGTACTGTTTGGGTAGACCCTGGTTTGTTAGCAGCTTTTGATTTGCCTTTTTGAGAGGGTGGACAACCAAAGGGATCTAGCTTTGGCAATCTATCTCTGCCACTCTCCCCCTTTTGGCATCATCAGCAGTGAATTCATCATCATCTTCATCTCTGAGAATTGTGGTAGGGGCAGAGCCAGTGGTCTTCAGCAGGTGATCTTTGATGGCTTTAATGTCAGCTTGGGTATCTGTGTACCTAGCATCTACAATAGTTCTGATCTGAGCAATGTAGGTTTCATGTGTTTGATCTGCTAGTTTTCTATAATCTATGATGATGGGGGAAACTGATTTCCATAGCTCACTAGCAATCTCTTCTTTGGATGGTTGACTTTTGGTCAGAGAAGCCAAAGATCCCATAATTGTCTTTAGATCTGATTTGATATCAGCAACAGAGGTTTCAATGGATTGGACTCTAGCCGTCAATTCTTGGTATTTTAACCCATCACCTAAATTAATAGGATCATCTGGATTCCTACCTTTGGTAGTTGTATCTAGTTCAGTCCTAGGAGGTGAGTCCATAGAAAGAGAACCAGATGCCCCTTTGTCATGGTTCTGGGGACTTCCAACTGATTTTGGGGTCACTATAGTGGCCTCATCAGTTGTTGCCTTCAAGGAAGTCTTAGCTATGTAACCACTGTCATGTTGTGAGACAATGGTCTCTACATCAGTAGTAGCTGCTTCACTTGAAAACTCACCTAGAGTTTCATTTAACTCCAGGGTGTAACCTCCTCTGTTCGTGGGTTAGCTGATTGATTTTACTCAGTCCCAGTCACTTGTTGGTGTATACTCTCATTGATGGGTGAAGGAGAGGAACTGGGAATGTCCTGAGTTTTATCAATAGCTTCGAACAATGGTTGCATTGTTGGAAGGACATGTGATGGTGAAGGTGGAGGGGTGAAAAGAGAAGTAGCCCTGGGAGAAGGGCTTATGATCATATGGTCAAGTGACTCATATGCCTCATGATATGGTTCCCTTTGGCTTACAACGTGATCCTTTTGTGAGGATTCATGAGGAGTTTGTTCAAGTTGAGATATATCCAATTGTTGTGAGGAAGTAACAACAGTGGTTTCTTGTTGCATTTATGTTGCAACAGGGTTTTACTCTGGTATCTCATCTTCCAGAGGCCCCTTTTTTGGTTTTGTGGTGGTTTTTGTAGATGGACGTTTTCTTTTAGAGGTGGCTGGTGTAGGTTTCACAGCACTGGATGTAGTTCCATGATCACCAGGAGCAGTGGGTTCAACAACAGAGGTTTGGGCAACAGTTGTTGTCTTAGTCCTCTTTGTTTGTGTTTTTGAAACTTTAACTTATGACACTTTTTCTTGGGTGTTTGAACCCAGCATTCTTGTAAAAGTTTCATTAGTTAGACTCTTCATTTGAATTGATTTACCCTTTTTAAAATCCTTTCAGGCAAAACATTTTGAAGAATTACACTTAAAATTCTTGGGTATATCAGAAAAGCATTATTAGACCCAGACTTTACGGCCTTCACATTTGATACTAAATCCAAGAACAGGCCCTGGGATAGATTGAAGTCACATTCTAACAACATAGCATATCCCAAGTACTGAATTCTCAATGGGATTTCATTGAAGGAAGTGGATTTAGCAGAGACACGGAGAAGGAGTGTATGAAAGAAAAATTTCATGACTGATGGGAAAAACTTTTTGAAAAGAGTTGACCCAGTCATTTATGCATCATAACCCCTTTCCTGAAACTCAGTGTGAAGTTCAGCCTTAGGGAAAGAGTCGTTACCTGACAGGTCATTCAGTGAGAAGGTTATGGATATCAGTTGGGGGGTAATGACGACATTTGACTCTCCAATTTTTGATATGATGGTTGTGGGCTTTTTGTACTGAAGAAGAACCTCAGCATTTAACCAAAATTCTTGCAGAGTATCGAGATAGATGGGAGCATCAGCGGATAGTATTGTCAGGTATTTGGATTTGAGGATGATGTCGATGGTGGTATGGAACGGGACGTTTTCATCTGTTTTGACCAGATATGGAAGGTAATTGTGGGTGGCTTTAGCCTGAAGATCCATTGTAATGGATTTCGAGTATGAGGATGAGAGGAATTTGAGTGAGGGTTTGAGGTTGAAGAAGGTGGTTTTAGTATTTTGAATACAATGAGACAGTGTAACATCTGTTGTGGTAAAACAGGGTTTTTATAGTCTCTGGTGAAACCGGTGATGTGGCCAAAAACTCTGCTTTTGAGAGCAGACGTGGCATACAGACATGGTGAAACAGGGTTTTTATAGTCCCTGGGATCTTGCACAAACACAAGTGGCAAACATAATGTCTGACCTAGATGTAGTTAAGTACAATAAATACCCAATCATGCTTCTATAGTGTGTCTGGTCAACCAGTTCATCCTTGTCATCAATAGTGAGTAGCTTGGCTGTACTCATGGGTGTACTACATGGCTTACAATCATTCATCTCAAATCTGGTTAACAAATTTTTCACATATTTGTTTTGACGAATGAATGTGCCATTTTGCAGCTGCTTCACTTGGAGATCAAGGAAGCACTGAAGTTCACCCATAGCACTCATCTCAAACTCTGCTGTCATGAGTTCCCTAAACTTTTCACACATTTTGTTACATCTGGACCCAAAAATAATGTCATCCGCATATATTTGAACAATCATTAAATCTTTCCCTCTCCATTTTAGAAATAAAGTTTTATCAATTTTACCTCTTGTGAAACCAATGGATAAGAGAAAGGTGGAAAGAGTTTCATACCAGGCCCTAGGTGCTTGTTTGAGTCCATACAAAGCTTTGTTGAGCTTGTATACACAATCAGGATGGAATGTGTCTTCAAACCAGGTGGTTGACATACATAGACCTCCTCCTGAATTTTGCCATATAGGAATGCACATTTGATGTCCATCTGATACACCTTGATGTTGTGGTTGACAGCAAAAGCTAGGAAGAGTCTGATAGCTTCTAGCCTAGCTACAGGAGCAAAGGTTTCATCATAGTCTATCCCCTCTTCTTGTCAGAAGCCTTGAACCACAAGCCTGGCTTTATTCTTGAAAACTATACCCCTTTCATCAGTTTTGTTTTTGAAGACCCACTTTGTGCCAATTGGACAAACATCCTTTGGCAGTGGTACAAGTTCCCATACTTGTTGTCTTTTAAACTGAAGGAGCTCTTCCTGCATGGCTTCCACCCAACTGCTGTCTTTTAGTGCCTCTTGGTACTTGACAGGTTGCGTGAGAGATAGAATACCCGAACCCGATAGGTAAACCCGAAACCCGACACAGTTGGGACGAGTTTAGGGTCGGGTAATCAGGTATGGGTCCGGGTATGGGATTAGTTTTTATTTTTTTTCCTGGGTTTGGGACGGGTTTGGGATTTGATGATATAACCATTTACCCGACCCGATTACCCGATAAAGTATACCCGTTTACCCAATTAGATACCTGATGTAATTTCCTATATATCTTTTAAAATATGTATTTATAATATATCTAATTGTCCATCAAGATCGTCATCTTCTTCAAAAAAAAACACCAATTATTTGTGTATAATATTTGTTATCTATGTCTTTTAGTGTCTTTATATGATTTAACTATTTTATATTTATACATTGTAATTATTTACATACATATTTGATAATGCTAAATGCATTGGTTAGTAGTCACGCAATAGATACCCCACATGCTTTTAGTCAGATATACCTAATGGATAAGTTTTTAAAAGTAACGGGTGTACCCGAAACCCGCGGGTATAACCGATACCCGACGGGTAATTACCCGATACAAACCCGACGGGTTTTTGGACGGGTTTGGGACAAGCATACCTAATCGGGTATGGGGATGGGACTACCTAAACCCGTCCCAAACCCGACCCATTGTCATCCCTACTTCTGAGATAAACTTAGAGCCCCAAGTATGGGTCCGCGGAATAGTCTTCCATCGCCTGCGACCCTCGGACGCCTACGAATGATATCGCAGTCCTCCAGAAGAGCCAGTGGACTCTGAGTCAGAAAAAATGATGCACGAGATTCCACCCTGCACCATAGAACTTAGGGGATCAGGGTTAGGGTACTCACTTATGACATTGAAATGTGGGGGCGCATCATCCAACCACGGATAGTAAAACCTACCCGCCAGCTCATCAAGAACAGAGGCCTCACCCTCTGGCACTGGCCTCCACTTCGACTTCGCCCAAGCGCGGGCCACGAAGGCATCCAACTTGGATACACCTATAAACAAAAATAATCAATGAGGTGACAAATACTTAAAAGCACTATCTGGCAAGCGCGGAAAAATGAACTTACCCTCCTCACGGATGTATGGCTATTGGCCGGGCCGCAAGCTCACCTGGCTCATCCCTAGGATCGCCAACAAGGATGCCTTGCAATTTGCCACCTCAAAGGGAGACGCGTTCATGGTCAGCGCGATAAACCACGGCTCCTCCTTATACCTGGTCATCACTGGGTGGTCCTTCATCCTCCCGCGCTTGGCCAAAATGTTCCAGGGCATCGCCACCGGTATAACTCCCCTCTTCACATAGAAATTTTTTTCCTTCTAGTCGTGAAGGGATTTAGGGATAGAGGAGGTGAGCGGCGTCACCTTGGGCTGTGGCTTGAAGGTAAACCACGTCTCATCCTTCGCCATATAATAAAAGACATTGTACCAATCAACGGTTGGTTCAATGTCCATGGCGCGGCAACACGCCTCAAAATAACCTCAGCATTCCGAAGGCGCTGAGTTGGGTGACAGCCACACCGTATGTAACCAGGGAGTCAATCTAGAAGCGGGTGGCTGGGAGACGGAAACCACACTTGACAAAGTGGGCATCATATAAAGCAATTTTACCATCGGTGGGAGTCAAAATAGTTTGACCGGCACCGGGAAGTTCTGGCTCGCACTACGGAAAGATCTCCAACCTATCACAAAACTCATCAAAACTCTGCTTCTTCCACTTCACAGGAGTGTTATACATCAATTTCTTCGCCTTCACTTTCTCCTGTACAATCGGTTGCTCTAGGTTTTGCTCCGGCGAATGAGAACCCGAAACTGAGGCTTCTAACATTTTAAACAAAGGAAATGGAACGGAAGAAAAAGAAAAGAAGAAACTTCTGGGTGAAATTAGACAGATCTGGTTGGAATCCTTGAAGATCCGCCGGAAAATATGAATATTGCTCGGAAAAGATGAAGACTTGCCGGAATCTTCAAAGACTTGCTCGGAAAACTTCAAGAAAAATGAGAGAATTCAAAGAAGAAAGTTGGTATTTTTCGAAAAGTGAAAAGAGAGAGAGAGAGGGAGAGGGAGAGAGAAAATTGCGCTATTTATACCCATAGCATAATGGCAATGGGTCCCACCAGAAGAAATATACCGTCCTTTTTCTCATTCGGACGCCTAAGATTGTGACACGTGTCCCACTCGCCAAAAGGAAGTTACACTTGCGCGCGTGGGCGCCCACGCCCCTGACATACACAACCTGTACACGACAGGTGTCACATATCTAGACGATGCCAGCTGCTTCCAAGTGTGTGGTCACACACACTTCTGACACCCCACGTGGTAATCACCACGTGGCAGCATCCTGACACTCTATTTTCTCCCACTTGCGCGCGTGGCTCTCCACGCGCCTGACACCAGCGGAATTTTTTGTCTGCCACACGTCAGATGTGACAGACATCATGATGACGCTCCACTCAGCCGACTGACACATCAGGCTCCTCGGTTTCCACCAAACCGTCCCACCAAAGTTATTGCACCTTCTCAAATTCTCAGCGCATTTACTTTGAATGATTTGGAACATATTTAATTCCAATCATTCCAAATTTAATACAACACTGGCAGCGCATTAACTGTGTCGACAAGGAAGACATGTCATCCACTCCCATTAATTTCAACCAGCTCCTCCGCCGTTGCGCACGCGCTGATTTTACGTTAACAAAAAGACATTCTCCGCCTGAATCCTTCTTAGGACCAGGTGTGCCACGTCATCCTCGGAGGATGGTTGACGTAACCTTCAAAAGATGTTCTCCGCTTGATTTCTTTTCAGGATCAAGCGTTCCACGTCACCCTCGGCAGACAGTTGACGTAAATTTCAAAAGAGGTTCCCCGCCTGAATTCTCCTCAGAATCAGGCGTGCCACGTCACACTCGGCACAAATTTTACGTCACCTCACCAAAGACGTTCAGTACACTCCCTTCTCAATGACGAAAACCGGATGAGTTGTCATCCGCGATCAATAACTAATATAGTCTAGTACTCCACCTGCTCTTCATCAAAACCAGGAGAAGCACTAGACTGGGGTACTTCAAGGGATAGGGTACTGGATCCCGATGTGGATAGTGTCCCTATCCCAAAAATACCTTCCATGAAAACCCCGCGGCAACCTAATCCACGGGAGGAAGCCTCCATGTAACAACTAGTCAGATTACCGCAGAACCAATCTCACGCGTGGTAGCCAGCTCACGCGCGAGATGACTTTAGGTTTATGATGTCACCAATGAAAGGGAATCTTCATGCGTGTATATACGTGCGGAATATTCATCCAACCTCAGCTTTTGGTACGAGGTACGGACGATCAAGAATTAAGAAGATTTGGTTAGATCTGTACACGTCCTACGCCACTCAGATAAAAACACATGTCTAGAGTGATCCAACAACCACTGACAGGGAATAGCGACTTGACTGCTCCCATACTTCCACCATGCTGCTGTGAACAGTGCTGGTCAGAGCACTGTTCAAGCATGCCTGCCTGCTGCCAGACGTCACGTCAGACGCCAGCAGGTGGTCAACCATGCTGTGTTAGAGTGAAGCACCGCCTACGCTCAATTAGTCAAAGCCACGTGGATCTTCTGCAGTCCAAGAAATGCCCTCTCTCACATCAACATTAATGGCCACCTGTTTCCCGCCATTTTCTGTGCTGAAGACATTTGGGCCTTAACCAAGGCCCAGATCAGTGATTTCCTTCTTGGGCCGATTGGCCGGCCCACTCTTTTCCCTATAAAAAGGAGACTTCCTCTCCTTCACAAGGGATCGGTCATTTCATGCAAGAATTAGTATAGAGAGAAAACACTTGTAATATTCTTGTATTATTTCTGAGCAATAATATATATCTCTCTTCACAGTGGACGTAGGTCGTTCTACACCGAACCACTTATATTCTTGTGTATTTACTTTCACCACACAAATACACTTTCTATTATCTCCTAGGGTTTTGGTTTCGTCATTAGTGTGAGCAAAGGATTATACCTTAAGCGAACACGAGTATCAAACGAAACCTACCCACTTTCCGGGTAGGTTATACCCGTTGTTTCTTCAACATATATATATATATATATATATAACCTGAAACCTTAATCTCTCTCTCTATCTCTCTCTCTCTCTCTCCCTCTTTCTCCTTCTTTAAATTCTGATCTTCTTTCAAAAGCACCACCACCGTAGAAGTGCTTCCTCCCATGGCCAACCCCACCAGCTAAAACCCTACAACTATACCACCGCACCACCATGTGGTTTTCTTCTCTAGTGAGGCACCACAACCGACATAGGGTTTCAGATCTGGATAATAACAGATCCGAAAGATGGATTCAGATCTGAGAACACCAATGTTAACGCTAATTCAAGCTATGAAGGGCATATAAAATGCCTATTCATGTTGTTGCAGTCTGCTCCATTTGACATCAGAGGAGCTTTGATTCACCAATTTGGAGGTATAAATTCAATTTACATGCTAGGTTATACGTGGGCGATACTCACATTGGTGCTACTATTGGGGTTCAGCAAGGGGACCCTCTCGGCCCCCTCCTTTTTGCATTGGTCCTTCATCCGCTTGTTCTCCGGGTGCAGGAAGCCTGCTCCCTCCCTTTCCATGCTTGGTATCTAGATGATAGCACTATTATAGGTCAAACTGAAGACGTAGCGAGGGCACTTGATATTATTCGATCTAAAGGGCCGTCTATGAGGCTTATGCTTAATGTGCGAAAAACTGAGATTTTTTGGCCGACGTGCAATGGCTCAGCACAACCCCCGGTTTATTTCCTAGTAAGATAGGTAGGCCCGACCGAGGGGTTAAACTCCTTAGGGGAGCTGTTAGCCGGGATGCAGGTTATATACACTCTTTGGCAACAAAAAAGGGCTTTGCGCGTAGTTGAACTCATGGAATATCTGCCAAAATTAAGATACCCTCAAAGTGAGCTCCTCTTACTACGCTCATGCATGGGGGTTGCTAAATTAGTGTTCGGGCTACGGACATGTCAGCCAGAGCATGTCAAAGAGACAGTGTCAATTTTTTTATGCAGGCCTTTGGGAGGCGGTTGAAAGCATTGTTGTCTGTGGAGGGGTGCATTTTGGGGACCTCCAATGGTGGCTAGCATCCTTGCCTATTCGGCGTGGGGGCTTAGGGATTTTCACGACAGGGGATGTGTCAACATACGCCTTTGTAGCGTCGAGGGCTCAGTCATGGGGATTGCATGACCACATCCTACGGAGTGCTGGTGTGATGGGGGTCGATTCTGACTACACCCTCGCACTTAGTAATATTAAAACAGTTCTTCCAGAAATTGATCTAGGCGGTTATACCGATAAGGAGACTGCCCCCAAGAAACCTCAACGAACCTTGGCGAGTGCTCTTTATGGTAAACACATGCATACTATGGAGGGGCAGTTTGATATGACTCCGCAACAAAAGGCAGTGTTTGCATGCCTTCAAGAGGCTCATGCTCAAGATTTTCTGACTCTCGTGCCCATTGAAGAGCTTGGGCAGCGGATGTCGGCGATCGAATACAGGGCTATTCTCAAATATCGGCTCACGATACCTCTGTTCCCCTTGGATGAACCATGCCCCATTTGCAAAAGAGCATGTCTGGATAAATTTGACAAGCATGCGCTCCACTACAAGGAATTGCCAGGCTTCAAGTACCGCCATGATTTGGTCAGAGATGTTCTATGGGATATGCTTCGAAGTGCAGGGGTCTCAGCCAAAAAAGAAGCACTAGTCAATTTTCTGACTGATCCGCGGGAGGGGAGATCTACCTTGCGTCTTGCGGATGTTCTTGTGTTTAGATGGGTTGGGGGCAAACATGCTTGTGTTGACTTGACAGGGGTTTCCCCCTTGGTAGGTTTGTGAGACAGCGGCTTTGTACCGGCGCAAGCAGTTTTGAGGGCATAAGCTAAGAAGGTCGCTAAGCACGAAGCAGCCTGTTTAGAGAATCAACATGTGTTCCTACCGTTTGCTTTTGACACATTTGAATCTCTGGCCCTTGAGGCAGTACGGTTTTTGAAACGAGTGCAGAAGGTGGTCCACAGTGACTCGCAAAGCCCAAAGAACCAAGGGTTTGTGTTTAGCAGGATAGGCTTTGCGATTCAAATGGGGATAGCGGCGCAGCTTGTTGCCCGCTTACCCACCATCTAAATGTAACTTGTTTTGACAAATAATGATTTACATTTCATTAATCGATAATATCTCTTTTTCTCTATCTGATTTTCATAATTTGGTGTTCGAGTTAGGGTTCAGTTCAGGGTTATGGGGGTGGGATTTTTTATGTTAGGGCTTAGGATATTTAGCAGGTGGTTAGTTGTTGATGGTGGCAGGGGTGGGCCGACGGGTGTGGTGGTCGGTGACCTGAATGTGGGGTGTAAGTGGTGGTGGAAGGTGGTTCCGGAATGTGGTGGAAGGAGGTGGTGGTGCTGCTACTGGAAGGAGGTGGTGGTGCTGCTGCTGCTGCTGGAAGGAGGATGTGGTGGTGGTGTTGGAATGTGATGGAGTATGGTTAAAAGACAATTATACCCGCATGTGCCTTGCACATGATCGGATTTAACAAGAAAAACTAATTGGGTTAGGGTCAAAGGACGAACCTTGCAGTATTCTTAAACATAAAGTACAAAACTCATCAATTTTAAAGGCAAAGGACATACGTTGAAATTTGATATAAACATAAAGGACAAAACTTGTAATATGCATGTATGGTTACCTTGTCCTATGCATGTATGGTTCGCTTATGCTGCAAACTATATATATATAAAGAGCGTTTCAAAAATTCATACTCTAGCATTTGTTCAGTAATATGTAGCAGATTGTATAAGGGGGTTAAATTATAATAATTGGATAGTTAAGGACTAGTTAGGAAATGTTTGTATTGTGCGTTCATTGGTAGTTGATATGCTTAACCGATTATTTATACTGAGAGCTAAACATATCATCTACCAAATAACGACCAACTACCTTTCCAACCCATTACAAACATTTCCCAACTAGTCCTTAACTATCCAATTATTATAATTTGACCCCCTTATGCAATCTGCTACATATCAATCAGCGACTCTATATCTAAAGAGCGTTTCAAAAATTCATACTCTAATATTTGTTCAATGATTTTATATCTGAAGATTGTCCAAGTGTTGGTCACATTTGTGGTTTTAGTACACCATTCAATCTCACTCCTCCCGGTTAAAAGGTTTTCATAAATAACTTATAACCAATCTAAAATCAGACGCATTTTGCATATTCCCTTTTCTTAAAGGTAACATTTGATCATTGACCAACTAACCTTTTAAAGAAACTGTCCTAATCTACACACCAAAAGGGTTTGTTATAAAATAGGTGTTGTCACTTCCAATAGAAAGTATTTAAGCACCAAAGGGGGGTAAGAGCATATATGAGGTACAAAATATATTATATATATATAATTAACTACGCCTCACTTACGGTGTGCGCATATAATGTATATATGTGTGGCCCTCGGGGGGCAAAAGTAAGGTTGCACTAGTTTTAACGTTATTTTACTAATTTCGTGAAAAGAACGTTAAAAACGACGGACAGTTAATCATGCATCATGTAGTGGCGTTGACAGCCAAAAGACAAAGGGGTACATGCATCGATCGGGTTTGTCCCGATTGCTAAGTGTTTTGTGCCTTATGTCCAAGGCTTGATACCAAACCACATTGAGCCAGGGGTCTCACTGGAAGCAGCCTCTCTATTCTTAGGGGTAGAGGTAAGGTTGTCTACATCTTACCCTCCTCAGACCCTACCTTAGCTTTGCTATAGGTGGGATTAACTAAGTATGATGATGATGATATAATTAACAATTTGGGTTACCTCTAATCATCACCACCATTCTATTGTCCAATACCAAGCTTTTTACAATTTAGCATGAATCTCTTTCAATAGTCACGACCCTTTACCCATACATTGGCACCGTTTCACAAACTATACAATTTGCAACTTGGGTTAAATCTAATCATCACCACCTTTTTGTTGTCCAATACCCACATTTTCACAATCTAACATGAATCTCCTTCAATAGTCACAACCCTTTACCCATCCATTGGCACCGTTTCACAAACAATATATTATCTATCCATAAAAAAAAACAAGTTTACTTACGATTTATTACGTTTAATTAATTTTAACTCATTTATTTAAAATTTAAAAACGAAGAACACATCAATTAAACTTTCCCCCTATTTTGCTCATCAAAATTCTGAAGCATATTGAATCCAAAATCAATATCCATAAAAAGGTTCAATAAACGGTTTTTTAGATTCTTTTTGACA
The DNA here is from genome assembly GCA_028751855.1 of Ambrosia trifida. NCBI lineage: Eukaryota > Viridiplantae > Streptophyta > Magnoliopsida > Asterales > Asteraceae > Ambrosia > Ambrosia trifida. Next base: position 97,998,055 of record CM054124.1, on the reverse strand, counting down.
ATTTTTGTAAGGAAAAACAGAATTTAAAAATTTTAAATAATAGCAAAATATATTATTTTTATTTTTCAAGGAATTTGGATCGGTGTGAAAACTCCGACGATTGGTAACCGCCATCCATTTAGGACTACTTTCTAATCGTCGGTCATCTAAATATCAATTACACGCTCACCGGTTACGTCATTCAATCTACCTTGCTCTTTGTTTCGTTGTTGCAATTGTACACCGACTTTGGACGTAGTCGCCCATCACTATACATCATTGACAACCACCTCTATTTATCCATCTGGCAAGAATCTATATACTTTTAGGTAATCAAGCGAGGTAATCGTTTTGTTACGGCAATCGTCGCCTTCTCAGTAGCCGATACGACCTCTCACATAACACTGAAATGCCATAGTCGATGATGTAGTCATGAGTCGGTACCATTTTTCTTCTCCAATCTCACCCGCTCCTTCTTCTCCACTCAATTTACCCGTCTGTTTATTTCATATCTTTAAAAAGTTGAATAGTCCGACCCTTTTAACATTTTTAACTTACCCAAAACCACCTAATTTACATATATGATAACCATTAACAAACTTCACAAATTGTCTAGCCCCATGCGAACCCCTACCATTCTTGCTCAAATCGCGAATACCAATTAATTCACGAGTCGAAAACAAACAGACAGATTTTAGAAATCTTAGCATATCATATAACAATACTAAACACATTCATAATCAACGACCCGCTGCAACGCGCGGGGTGGCGTAAACTCGTATATATACAATTAGCAATTTGGGTTACCTCTAAGCATCACCACTTTTCTATTATTCGATACCCACCTTTTCACAATTTAACATGAATCTCCTTCAATAGTCACAACCCTTTACCCATCTATTGGCACCGTTTCACAAACTATACAATTTGCAACTTGGGTTACCTCTAATGTAACACCCCAACCGATGGCGGAATCATCGAGGTGCCACGTAATGACGATTGTTCAAAAGCTCATGGTACTAAAATGTAAATATTTGATTATTAAATATTGTTTTACAACATGTGAAAATAAATACATGACAACAAAAATAGAGATAGTTGATTGATTTAATCTAAGTCCAAAGTTCTATGTGAAGCGTCAAGCAGCTTATCCTGAAACATGCACGAAAATAATTTTGTCAACATATGATGTTGGTGAGTACTACCTAGCTTTGTACATATAGTATAAGTTTGAAAAGTGGTACAATTCATGTGTCTAGCATCACCAAGGCATTATGTAAACACATAAGTAACCAAACAAGACAAAGATCAAATGTAAAGTTGGTAAGATGAAATTGATAATGAGCACCCTAACACGTGTCAAGTCTAAAAGAGCACCATAACATAAGTTATGTCTAAATGAGCACCGTAACATAAGTTACGTCTATATGTAAAGAGCACCATAACATAAGTTATGTCTAGATGTATGATTTTGTACGTAAGCTACATTCATGTTTAAACATAAAGCACAAAGATAAACAAGACACGTATATGAATTGTAAATGAAGAAAAATGTATGTGTAAATGAATGTGCAAGTTTTGTATACTTGTGCATGTATCACCCCAAAAGTGTAAAAACGAAAAAAAAAAGGGATAAGTAATACTCACCTTAGCAAGATGTTAAGTCTTGTGGAATTGAATAAGTGTAATCCAACGTTGCCAAGTATCACCCTATGTTTAAGGTAATAAATGAGTTTAAGTCTTTCTAGTCTACAAGTATTTCTAGGGTTCATAATTTGGGGATAGGCATTTGTTTATTTGTTAACATAGATAAATTATTAATGAACTAGTATATGAAAGAAATTTGAAGAATAATTAAATAAAAGACTTTTTGTAAAACCTTGGTTAAGGATGGTTGTATTATAATATAGTAGATATGAAAATAATTTTTATAAAATTATTTTCTTAATAATTGAATATATAGTATATTTATATTTATTTGTCAAAATGTAATTTTAATATCTAAAAATATTAAAATTAATGAAATATCAAATTAAATTTATATTTCTGTTCTAAATGAACAGAAATAATTTATGTAAAATTTTGGGATAAAAAATATTGAAAAATGAATTTATTATGATTTATTTATGATTTAAAATAACAAAAATCAATTAAAAATATGAAACGAACGATTTTTCTAAAATAAAAATTATTTCTGAAATGTTTATTGTTATACAAGTTTAGAATAATTTTTGTGGAATTTTATAAAATCGTTTAGATATTTTTATAGAATTTTAAAATTATAAATGAATAAACTTGTAATATTTTTTATATATATTAAATAAATTATTTTTGAAAAACTAAAAATTGTATGATAAACTTTACCATTAGGAGATCATACAGTAATTTTTATAGAATTTATAAACCACTTTTAGTATTTAAAGACTATTTTAAAAGATTAATATGTTAAATATATATATATATATATATATATATATATAAAGGGTAAAAAAATATTGTTGGTTGTGGGAATCGAACCTGGGCCTCTGGCCGGTTCGGGGTTTATCACAAGTGTGGCCACCAACTGAGCCACACCCTGAGAACAAGTAAATCTGGATTGAAATTAATTATAAAGGTTTCTTGGTTTGTTTTAATCAAAGATTTAGAAAAAAATAAGGGGGACGGGAATCGAACCCCTGACCTGCTGCGTGTAAGACACTGCCCAGACCAACTGGTCTGGGAGTGCTTTTGTTGTTATAATCAGATCTAATGTTTAATTATAATGTAACCTGAATACAAATAAATCCCCAAATTAAGTATTATGAACCCTAACTTCTAATCAATCCAATAACCACGAAAACTAAACAGATAGTAGCGAAACTGATAGGGCTTTTATCCCTACAACAAATTCGACTCTAATGATGTAAAAAAATTGAGTTTAAAGTGTACCCAGATTTGATGAAACTCGAGCACACTAACGCGACCACAAAGCTTCAAATTCAAGGAGTTCCAGTAATTGATAAGTGAATGTGATAAAGGGGTTTTCTTAGTCGCACCCCTGTGGTTGAAATGGCATGTTCAATTTATATAATAACATCCCGATTCGTAAAATTGGAATTTTTGACCCGCATTGATGATAATACGCGTAATTAGTCCAAAATAGGAATGTTTTAATGGTGATTATGCGTGGAGAAGAAGCAGGGAAGGTCGGTCAAAGACATTCTTCAAATAAACACGATCATAAATGTTGATTGGAGTTGTATTTGGAAGGTTTGGTCTCGCAGTTGACTTTGGAAAGTCAACTATGCGTATGTAAGGAAGGTATATATCTGTTTTGGTTAACAATAAAACCAAACATGGACTCTAGCCCAGATGGTGGAGGTGTTTGTGTAGTGAGCCGTCCATGGACGCGGGTTCGAGTCCCGGTCCATGCATTTTATTTTTTCTTGATTATTTCACAAATATCAAGTTATTTTATGTTGGTAGTGTGATTACACAAGTCCAAAAGTACTCCAAAAAATATATTTTTTTTAAAGCGTATAAGAATGATAAAAATGCGACGTTCTATTGATGATTTTAAATGCGAGACGTTACAGAAAAATAATTACGAAACGTGACGGATGTCACAGCATCCCCTACTTTTAGAAACTTCGTCCCGAAGTTGTTAGAAACATAAGGTTTCGGATGTTTGGGTAGAAATTAAGATAATCGTGGTTTGGAGAATTTGAGTTAAGGCACAGCGTGAATTTATAGGTAATAGAGTAAACTGTTTCGAATGATTTGGATAAGAGGTTTGATAGGTGTGAGTTAAGGATTGGATTAGGTTCGTCTCGAATAACAAGGAGAATAAAAATCTAGTAAAACACTAAACTTCAAGTTTTAAGAATCCTGAAATACATGCATGAGTTGATTGACTAAAGAAAAACTTAAATGAACTACCAAGTAAGTAGAGTTTGTTCCTTGTCTAACTTCCAGTCTCACTTTCGATGCATCATTAGTGTTTATATATAGGGTGTACCGCAGCTAACCCACCACACCTTTGATACATTGAAAACGTACTGGACGCCTACCAAAAACCCTAATAGAATTTCACACCACCTTAACGTACCTGTAAATTCATGATTACGTTCCGGACCGGAATCATCAATTTACCTTACATTAGGGTTTTATGTCCTTCTATGATCCTAATCTAACAACACATTAAAGCAAATAAGTTTCACAAGAAGATGACACAACAAACACGTTGAGTTACAATGAGACGTTATCAACGAAATGAGGCTATGTAATAATGAGGTCAATTACATTGGTTTGCAAGGACTTGCAAGCATAACAAAATTTTAAGTATGGGTTACCACTCACCCGAGGAGCCCTTTAAGTGAAATGTTTGTTTGAGTTGAGTGGATAAATGTAGTAATTGTCTTTCATAGATCAACATGCAAATTGATAATACACACATGCAAGCAAGTTTGTAATTACGACAACCATTGAGTATAATAGTTCATATTTGGCCAGCCATGTTTACGAGTATCATGAATAATTAAATGTTCAAAGAAAGTCAAATTAAGAAAAATCAAGTTTCATATAACAAACAATTATGTTTTTAGAAAGGTTCTGTAGGATCAAGTATCAAGTTTTTAATAGTTTGATTTTTATGGAAATCAAGTCCAAATGTTTCAATAAAATGTAAGGTAGAGTCCTAAACTTCTATGATTAAAATAAACGTAACCAAATATGATAAATTTCCAACCTGCGTTCGTACATAATAGTATGCAAGGAAATTTCTAGATGTTATATGCTTATGAGTACGACACAATTGGGTACAAAATGATAATAGGATCAAGAAAATGAAAACACAAGTATTGGATTCTCGAGTCTTAAGAAGATTTCATCCATGGCTTAGCTAGTGGGGTTAACGCCATCCTAACCAGTTGCTTCGTTGATGTTGATATTGAAAGCCCGTCCATGTGCCACCTCGTTTACATTAATCAATTCAGGGCATCGATGTCGCATGTGGTTAGGGTCTCCACAATTATAACATGCCCGGCCGTTAGTAATCGGCAGTGGTTCCTGGGCAGCTATTTGATGATTATCTTGTGTCCTAACCATTACACGACAAGTAGTGGCAAAGTGTCCAAACCTTCCACATCTAGTGCATTGACGACATGGAAGATTTGCGGGGTGATGATACTTGCAAGTGTCGCATTGAGGATGGACTCCCGTGTAGGCTTTCTTGGTAGGAGGTTGAGTCACAACAGCATGGTTCTGATTATCGCCCATTCGTTTCTTATAGTTCGAAGAAGTAGTGGCGGCCTTTGCTAAAACAGTCTTAGATGGTTCAACGACATGGGTGGTTTTCTCAGCAGACGTCTTGGAGCCCTTCCTAACCAAGTTTCCTTTCCTTACGTGTTTGTCTGTTAAAGTGGCTGCGAGCTGAATTGCTTCTTCTACCGTAACAGGTTTGCTACCAGTGACAGTATCTTGAATTAGATCAGGTAAACCCTCAATATACTTCTCAATTGCTCGGGATAGCGGGGTAACCATATGAGGAACAAGTAGGCTGAGTTCATGATATCTGGTAGTATACGCTAGGCTTTCTCCACTGTCTTGTTTCAGCTCATAAAATTCATCCTCTAACTTTTTGATTTCATTTCTAGGGCAAAACTTTGCAATCATCAACTCTTTAACTTCCTCCCAAGTCAGTGCTAAAGCAACTTCAGTGCCCCGGTTGCGTTTTTCGCCGTTCCACCAAGTTAATGCCTCTTTTTGAAGGACACTGGTGGCATAGCGAACGCGGAGTTCGTTAGGACACTCGCTGTTCACAAAGGTGTTCTCCATGCTTTCGAACCACTGGAGAAGGCCAGTAGCACCCTCCACTCCAGTAAATTTTGTGGGGTTGCAGGAGTTAAAGTGTTTGAAGGTGCACCGAAATTGAGTCGTGCCTGTGTTAGCACTGTTACTATTCTGGGTTAACTCGCTGACATGATTTGGGATCACTGCAGCAATTTCCTGAGCGACTAGAGATGCGAGGTGACGTTCAGAACGTTGTCCAGAAGCACGAACAGTGCGTTGGCTGGCATCACGGAGCATGCGGCGAGCAGACATCTATGAGGCAATCAATGAATAATCATGAGATTAGAAAATGTAAGTGTATAACCGTACAGATGATTATGAAAGTATGAACTTGTAAGCAATATATGAAAATCATGAAATACAAAATATTGTATATGAAACGAGAGAGTATTATTGAAAAACTTGCATAAAATGCTTGGAGTGCCTTTGTCTAGCTGTAAAGCTCAACAAGAACGTTGACTTTTCAAAGGAATTGAACCCAATGGTGATCAAAGAAGACAGGCTTTAGCCTATAAGTGGACACTCACTCCAGGAATCCCCAGGTAAGCATAACAGGTCCGTTATTGGATTTATGCGCTATGCTTGCCTATGCCAGAAAACCCAGTGTACAGGCATCCACCCTTCCAGATTGCACGTGTTCCATCACACTCATTAAAGCTCAACAACTTTGAAGGAGCAAAATAAGAGTAGGCATTATGCCTAAGAGTGTCTTCATGAAAGGTACTGCTCCCGTTCCATGATGATGTAAACTATCCACACCCTGTAGGACACCATCTCTATGCACCATGATGAAAGATGAGAAGAATGGAGAGAGAGAAGAAGGGAAAGATAGAGGAAGGAAAGTAGAAGGAAATGGAAATCTATGGAATATTATGCATGAAAGTTGAAGTTCGGTTATAGTCTAGGCCATTTTATCTAATAACCTAGTTCCCTATAACCATGGCTCTGATACCAATCTGTAACACCCCCAACCGATGGCGGAATCATCGAGGTGCCACGTAATGACGATTGTTCAAAAGCTCATGGTACTAAAATGTAAATATTTGATTATTGAATATTGTTTTACAACATGTGAAAATAAATACATGACAACAAAAATAGAGATAGTTGATTGATTTAATCTAAGTCCAAAGTTCTATGTGAAGCGTCAAGCAGCTTATCCTGAAACATGCACGAAAATAAATTTTGTCAACATATGATGTTGGTGAGTACTACCTAGCTTTGTACATATAGTATAAGTTTGAAAAGTGGTACAATTCATGTGTCTAGCATCACCAAGGCATTATGTAAACACATAAGTAACCAAACAAGACAAAGATCAAATGTAAAGTTGGTAAGATGAAATTGATAATGAGCACCCTAACACGTGTCAAGTCTAAAAGATCACCATAACATAAGTTATGTCTAAATGAGCACCGTAACATAAGTTACGTCTATATGTAAAGAGCACCATAACATAAGTTATGTCTAGATGTATGATTTTGTACGTAAGCTACATTCATGTCTAAACATAAAGCACAGAGATAAACAAGACACGTATATGAATTGTAAATGAAGAAAAATGTATGTGTAAATGAATGTGCAAGTTTTGTATACTTGTGCATGTATCACCCCAAAAGTGCAAAAACGAAAAAAAGGGATAAGTAATACTCACCTTAGCAAGGTGTTAAGTCTTGTGGAATTGAATAAGTGTAATCCAACGTTGCCAAGTATCACCCTATGTTTAAGGTAATAAATGAGTTTAAGTCTTTCTAGTCTACAAGTATTTCTAGGGTTCATAATTTGGGGATAGGCATTTGTTTATTTGTTAACTTAGATAAATTATTAATGAACTAGTATATGAAAGAAATTTGAAGAATAATTAAATAAAAGACTTTTTGTAAAACTTTGGTTAAGGATGGTTGTATTATAATATAGTAGATATGAAAATAATTTTTATAAAATTATTTTCTTAATAATTGAATATATAGTATATTTATTTGTCAAAAATGTAATTTTAATATCTAAAAATATTAAAATTAATGAAATATCAAATTAAATTTATATTTCTGTTCTAAATGAACAGAAATAATTTATGTAAAATTTTGGGATAAAAAATATTGAAAAATGACTTTATTATGATTTATTTATGATTTAAAATAACAAAAATCAATTAAAAATATGAAACGAACGATTTTTCTAAAATAAAAATTATTTCTGAAATGTTTATTGTATACAAGTTTAGAATAATTTTTGTGGAATTTTATAAAATCGTTTAGATATTTTTATAGAATTTTAAAATTATAAATGAATAAAATTGTAATATTTTTTATATATATTAAATAAATTATTTTTGAAAAACTAAAAATTGTATGATAAACTTTACCATTAGGAGATCATACAGTAATTTTTATAGAATTTATAAACAACTTTTAGTATTTAAAGACTATTTTAAAAGATTAATATGTTAAATATATATATATATATATATATATATGTATATATATATAAAGGGTAAAAAAAATATTGTTGGTTGTGGGAATCGAACCTGGGCCTCTGGCCGGTTCGGGGTTTATCACAAGTGTGGCCACCAACTGAGCCACACCCTGAGAACAAGTAAATCTGGATTGAAATTAATTATAAAGGTTTCTTGGTTTGTTTTAATCAAAGATTTAGAAAAAAATAAGGGGGACGGGAATCGAACCCCTGACCTGCTGCGTGTAAGACACTGCCCAGACCAACTGGTCTGGGAGTGCTTTTGTTGTTATAATCAGATCTAATGTTTAATTATAATGTAACCTGAATACAAATAAATCCCCAAATTAAGTATTATGAACCCTAACTTCTAATCAATCCAATAACCACGAAAACTAAACAGATAGTAGCGAAACTGATAGGGCTTTTATCCCTACAACAAATTCGACTCTAATGATGTAAAAAAATTGAGTTTAAAGTGTACCCAGATTTGATGAAACTCGAGCACACTAACACGACCACAAAGCTTCAAATTCAAGGAGTTCCAGTAATTGATAAGTGAATGTGATAAAGGGGTTTTCTTAGTCGCACCCCTGTGGTTGAAATGGCATGTTCAATTTATATAATAACATCCCGATTCGTAAAATTGGAATTTTTGACCCGCATTGATGATTATACGCGTAATTAGTCCAAAATAGGAATGTTTTAATGGTGATTATGCGTGGAGAAGAAGCAGGGAAGGTCGGTCAAAGACATTCCTCAAATAAACACGATCATAAATGTTGATTGGAGTTGTATTTGGAAGGTTAACAATAAAACCAAACATGGACTCTAGCCCAGATGGTGGAGGTGTTTGTGTAGTGAGCCGTCCATGGACACGAGTTCGAGTCCCGGTCCATGCATTTTATTTTTTCTTGATTATTTCACAAATATCAAGTTATTTTATGTTGGTAGTATGATTACACAAGTCCAAAAGTACTCCAAAATATATATATATATATATATATATATATATATATATATATATATTTTAAAGCGTATAAGAATGATAAAAATGCGACGTTCTATTGATGATTTTAAATGCGAGACGTTACAGAAAAATAATTACGAAACGTGACGGATGTCACATCTAATCATCACCACCTTTTCACAATTTAACATGAATCTCCTTCAATAGTCACGACACTTTACCCATCCATTGGCACCGTTTTACAAACTATATATTATCTATCCATAAGAAAAACAAATTTACTTACGATTTATTAGGTTTAATTAATTTTAACCCATTTATTTAAGATTTAAAAACGAAGAACACATCAATTAAAATTTCCCCCAATTTTGCTCATCAAAATTAAGCATATTGAATCCAAAATCAACATCCATAAAAAGGTCCAATAAACCGTTTTTTAGATTATTTTTGTCAATTTTTGTAAGGAAAAAACGAAATTTAAAAATTTTAAATAATAACAAAACATATTAATTTTATATTTCAAGGAATTTGAACCGATGTGAAAACTCCGACGATTGGTAACCGCCTTCCATTTAGGACTACTTTCTAATCGTCGGTCATCTAAATATCAATTACACGCTCACCGGTTACGTCATTCGATCTACCTTGCTCTTTGTTTCGTTGTTGCAATTGTACACCGACAACCACCTCTATTTATCCATCAGACAAGACTCTATATACTTTTAAGTGATCAAGCGAGGTAATCGTTTTGCTACGTCAATCGCCGCCTTCTCAGTAGCCAATACGACCTCTCACATAAGACTGAAACGCCATAATCGATGATGTAGTCATGAGTCGGTACCATTTTTCTTATCCAATCTCACCCGCTCCTTCTTCTCCACTTAATTTACCTGTCTATTTATTTCCTATCTTAAAAAAGTTGAATAGTCCGACCCTTATAACATTTTTAACTTACCCAAAACCACCTAATTTACATATATGATAACCATTAACAAACTTCGCCTATTGTCTAGCCCCATGCGAACCCCTACCATTCTTGCTCAAATCACGAATACCAATTTATTCACGATTCGAAAAACAACCAGATAGATTTTAGAAATCTTCGCATATCATATAACAATACTAAACACATTCATAATCAATGACCCACTGCAACGCGCGGGGTGGCGTAAACTCGTTCAAGTTAATTGGCAAATTGGCATTTTTTTAATTAAACAAATCTTTCATTTCATAACTGGTAAATTACATTAAGATTGGCGATTATGATTTATTTTATGTTTGTTTTGTCTATAATGGGTATCACATAGGATAGGGGTGACAACCGGCTAATAGGCTGTCAAGTTCGGGTTAAGAGATTGAAGTTTTTTTTTTTTTTTTTTGAACAGTAAACTTCATTAGAAACACGGCCGCGTCCTCAAATCAAGGACCGTCCAAGGATTACACCATATACTAGGGGTGTTCATCGAATCGAATAACGAATTTTCGAATTATTCGAATCGAATTTCTCGAATTTTTAATATTTTTTTCTGAATTCGTATTCGATTCGTATTCGTTTAAAATTCAATTTATTCGATTCGTATTCGATTCGAATAAGAAACTCGAATTCGAATCGAATTCGAATAAATTCGATTTAGTTCAAATTCACCATAAGTAATAAATTGTTTTACTTTTAGTTTTAAAACTAATACAAACTCATTATTTTTAACATATAAAATACAAATCTACAAAATTGATAAACAACAATATGTCAATATGTCAAATACGGGAATAGTAAAAATAGTAGAGGCTATAGTTTGTTAGAGTTTTGTGATGTATAAGGTACATATGTAAAATATGGGTATGGTAAAAATTGTAAATACTATGGGTTCTTAAAGTTTGGCAAAAATTTAGAAGTTCATTTTTTTACATTGTGATATTTGTGTATATAATAACGTGTACGTGTGCATATATATTTAAAAAATATTAATGTACAATTTTTATTCGAATTTCGAATCGAATCGAATTTAAAATCATGAATTCGTATTCGATTCTTATTCGATTTACTGGACTCGAATTCGAATTGAATCGAATTCGAATTCTTAATAATCGAATCGAATTCTTGGTAATCGAATCTAACTAAGTCGAATTTCGAATTTTTCGAATCCGAATCGAATTCTGAACACCCCTACCATATACATAGGATTTACAACCCAATCAAACCAATTTAAGTCACTAAATTTCGACCTACTTTTTAACCAAAGAAAGGACCACGACTTGACCGAAGCGACGTCAAAAACTCTAGGCGTAGATCCATTAAAAACTTTATCATTCCTTGCGATCCAAAGGGCCCAACACGTGATCATGATAATCCCCCCCTAACGATTCTCTTCTTCCATTTATCACCACGGATTTGATTTATATATTTTACTCAGGTCATAAAAGCATTGATGGTTTGTAAATGAATTTTGATATATATTAGCACTAGATTATACCCCGGGAACGTTTTGAGGTTGAGAAATCTAATATGACATATCAATTTTACATATGAATTAGAATGATGCGCTTTACAGTTACATGCAGTAAAGCTTCGGGTAGCACCTAATCTAAAACAATTAACAATGTATCTCCAATGTTAACGCCTAACCTTAAACAATGTATAAATCTAATATTAATACATAACCTAAAACAATGTACAACTCAAATGCTAACACATGTTGAAAATAGAATTCATATTTACTGATTTGAACATAATTAGTGACTTGCCTATATATGATTAATGAATTAACTGAACACTTTGTGTTTTTTTCGTGTATGAACAAAACCCCACAAAAAATAGTCGTTTTTTTCTCCGTTTTTTATATACCACTATAGTATTCGTTGGAATGATAATAAAACACTCGTTAATTTTGTGTAATTTTTTTCTTTAAAAAATCTCGTATATAAAAGATATTAACGTTTAAAAATTATGGAAGGAAACATGAGAGAGAAAAATCCAATTTTCAATTTTTTTTTTCCTAAAATCAATTAATGTCACAAGGCACACTCAAAAAGGAGGATGGCGTCTTTGAATGTCATGTAGGATTAATTGCTTTGAACTATAAAATAGACTAAATTATATCCTGGGGTTGAGAAATCTAATATGACATATTAATTTTGTCACACCCTCAAATTTCCACTGCGGGGTTTATACCGCGAGGCGCGTGACATACCAGGATCCCATAGCCATAAGTCATAAGAACGACTCTAAATGCCCAAACCATTTAGTTCGTTATTGAAAATCAAGTTTAGCGTTTACCAAAATGTTTAGTTATGTTGCGGAAGCGTAAATCAAACATAATCGTTTAAGTTCATGCGCAAAACTACGCGCCCAAAATAAAACCGTTAAATGTAAAGCAAAGTGTATAAGTTAACTAATGTTCACAACCCATGACACAATGATGCATGTCCTATCGTACTCCGAACCTAGAGACCTGCAAAAGCATGCTAGCGTGTGTCAACATAAAGTTGGTGAGTTCACAAAGTATGGTAAGTAGAAGTGTAGGTTTCCCAAACCCGAAAGTAAAAGCGCAGGTCTCCCAGACCTTGTAACAACAAGTAAAAGCGTAGGCCTCCAAGACCTCGTAACAGCTGATTCACATGTCAAGGGTAGCTAACCCGTTCATGATAACTAAATAGTGATATACCGAATTGCTACTCAAACGTTGCACTCGCCCCGCGAGCTGGTTTTTGTCTCCCATCATTGCCTATAAACAATGATAAAATCTAAGGTCGTAGTTCACGCCCGGCTCCCAGCACGGTGTGAGGTTTATCAAACCTAATAGCGCTATCAACTAGTAACCCGCTTGCCATAACCCGGCAACTCATTCGGTAAATAGTGAAGGACTTTCGTGATAGAGTGCAGTTTAGTTCATCAAGGACACAGAGTGTGAAACTAGCAAAACCCGACCCACACAAGGAGTCAAAATCCGACCCACACAAGGAGTCAAAACCTGAGATGTAAGTGTCGTCCCAAACCGGACTAGAAAACGTTTTGTAAGTTGTCTCAAACCCGAGACGCATGCTTTTGAGAAAAGAGTAGTGAAACTCACCTTAGTATGCAAGCAAGTAAATCCAAAATCCAAATTCCAAAGTAGGGTGTGCTACCGACTCCCTAATACATGTATCACTAAGTGAGTATATGTGTAATACCATTACACCATATAACCCGTTTGTCCAGGACGTTTAATTGTTCAAAACCGTGTAAGTGACACCTAGTGATTCTACATGCATAAGTAAACCCTACGGACCCGTTGGTGAATATGTTGATTATCATTAGTTTTACACTTTACATGCATCTCATATAAGTGGCCATTCAAGTTCATGTCAATTACATACCATATAAGACTCCAAATAGTCACATAAACACAAAATACACAATCTGCGTTTTTAGGACAGATTATGCGCCATGAAAACTAATTTATTAAAAATACTTATCCAGTGAGTTAGACTCCCAAAATTTTTCTAAATATTCTAGGGGGTCTTCTAGACAAATCCATATTTTTAGTTTGTGATAAAACCTTGTACAAAAATTAAGAAAAAACACGCAACACAGCTATGTCCAGAAAATACACACAACAGATCAGTTTAGTAGAAAAATTTCCAAATATTGTGTATTCATCCAAACGGGATGAATCCACTTGGAAAAGCCAAATTATTCTAATGTTAATCTACTGTAAAAATTTCATAACTTAATTCTTTGTAAAACCCGAGTTATGATGGTTTAAAGTTGACTCAGTTTGTGAGTCCGAAAATCTGATATGACCTTTATTCAAATAAAATTCTAAAAACTATTCAAACGACGTCCAAATCACTCGATTTTACCCAATATGAAAAGCTAAGACCAGGTATAATACAACCATGCAAAGAAATCATCAAAACCATCATGTTAAAGTCACGTAACAAACCCTACAAGTTGACCTAAACATTCTGTCCAGATTTTAATCATGCATAAACTCTTATTTAAACGACTCACGTGTGCGTATAATCGATCAACAACAATCAATAATCATTACAAAACATTCATAAGACCTAGAATGATCAGAACCTATCATAACACATGCAAAATCATAAACCCTAACGATCAAAACATCACAAACTTGCGCAACAAGTAACCTATTATATCCCTAATCGCATATGATCATGTTTAACTCATTCAATCTTTATAAACCTCAAGTTTTAATCTTTATGAAAACGTTTCAGACCTGGACAAACTTAGTTATAAGGTTTTATAACATATTAAGGAAGATTAAAACACAAGAGATTAAGGATTATACCACAAGCTCTTCGAAACAATCAACCGAATGCTCTTGAAGCTTCCCGATCGATGTTCTTGCGCCTTAGCAGGTATTAGAGGTTGATATTTTCGTAAAAGGGCAGTAGGGGGCGATTAGGGTTTGAGTTTAGGGGATACAAGAGGCTTAAGGTTGCTTAAATAGTGTTTTAAGTCGGTTTGGTGGAGTCTGTCACCCGCGAGCGGCCGCTCGGAGGGAGCGCGCGGCCGCTCACTTCTCTCGGCCCGCTCCGGGTGGCCTGCTTCGTTCTACAACCTGTTTTCTTCGATGTTTTCGCAATTTTGGACCATAACAAGTGTAACCCCATGTGTTAAGACCCCAACCATCCTAATGGTCCACCTAATATGATTTTTATTAACGTATTTGGTTTAAGTTCACGTAATCACATACAGTTTGCACATAGTTTCGCAGAGTTTCATAGAAGCACATAATTGCAATCAATCTCAATCAATTAATTCACAATCATTTAATTTCATTGTTCACCAACGTCCGAGGTTCACTACTCATGTATACAGTCTGGTAATTCCCCGAATTACCACTTCATGCCGTTATTATCCTATAACTGTGCGACGTGTGACTTAACTAGCTAACCCTAGTTAAGTAGAATGCATAGAATGTAACTAGAGTTCAGTTAATGTGAGAACATGAAATTGCGGGGTATCACAAATTTTATATACGAAATAAACTGATGCGCTTTACAGTTACATGCAGGATAGTTTCGGGTAGCACCTAACCTAAAACAATTAACAATGTATCTCTAATGTTAACCTTAAACAATGTATAACTTTAATATTAAAACCTAACCTAAAAAATGTACAACTCCAATGCTAACACCTGTTGTAAATAGAATTCATATTTACTAGTTTGAAAATAATTAATAACTTGCCTATACATGATTAATGAACAAAACCCTACAAAAATAGTTGTTTTTTTCTCCGTTTTTTATATAGCATTGTGGTACTCGTTGGAAAGATAATAAAACGTCATTAATTTGGTGTAATTTTTTCCTTTAAAAAATCTCATGTATAAAAGATATTAACGTTGAAATTTTTTGAAAGGAAAGATGAAAGAAAAATCCAATTTTTTTTTAAATTTTTTTTTTCTAAATCACTTATTGGCACGTGACATCCTACATGACACTTTTAAAGAGGAGAATAATTATATAAGTGTCGCGTAAGATTTATCTTTTTCAATATATATATATATATATATATATATATATATATATATATATATATATATATATATATATATTATACATTCCTATTTCACATGTGGATACACATAGGCCCACAAAGGCCCACAAATGAATCTCTTAAATAGCAATAAACATTGCGAGTTGAGTGCCTAAGTTGTGATTTGTGAACATGTTTGTTACTTTGTTGGGGTTATACTTTTTAGGTGTTGATAGTTGACTAGTGGATTTGCCCATTTACTATATTTATTTTTAATGGTTTATTAAAAATAATTATTGTTGTTTTTAAAATGTATCAGAAAAATTAACCAAGATTTTTAAACTAAAAATGTGGGGAACAAAAGAATTCTCTCTTATCAAAAGTAGTGTAACTAATTTTAAAAAAAAAAAAAAAAAAAATCAAAAGTTGTGTAACTGAACATTTTTAATTTGGGAATGAATTGTATTTTTAATGGATTTAAGAGTGAGTTTAAATTTCATAAAATACAAGAACCAAATATGGGTCCTTGATAATTTTTATGCTTAAACATAAAAAGTCAAACATATAGTTTGTTTTACATAAGAGTCTTTAAACCATCTTAGTTCATTAAAATCACTAAATTTGTTTTAACATCCACAAAACCATAATATCAGTGATAAGATAGTCATCTCACTGTGAAAGGTCTTATTAGTGATTTTTTAGGTGGATGTCATGTAGAGTCTTATTTTATATCGAATGTTGCTTTGTATAAAAAAATGACCACTCTAAATTAAAATTTAATCATTCTATATGTTAAAAAAAAATCCACCTCATCATGTTTACATACTTGAAACGTCATTTCATCAAATTCTGATCATTTTTTGATAACAAGTTTATTTTCTACAAAATTTATAAGCATACGTATTTTAAACAAGTTAAATGATTTTATATACAAAAACAAAATCAAATTGGGAAAAAGGGTAAAGTTTGAAAACATTAAAGAGAAAAAAGAAGGGACAATGAAGGTAGGATAGTATGCTAAGCTTTCACTTTTTCATGCAAATCTTAAATCACCATTTACACTTTAACCCTACAAATTACTACTACACATGCCCTTAAAAGCTTCACATGTCACATTTTCATGGATGGCAACCATAAAGCATTTTGAAAATGAGATCCACTCACATTTAAATATTTTAAAATAAGCATGTTATTCATATCTGGTCTTTTATTTAGAAAAAATATTTTTTTTTATTAAAAAAAATAGTTCTAGCACTCACAACAAAGTAAAATAACCATATTATTTGAATCTGGTTATTTAGGTGTTTAAAAAATTAAAATCTCATAATTTTAAATAAATAGTTTTAGTATTTAATTTTCTTAAAATATGTATTTCTTTATAAGAAAATTTATGGTTGGGAAAATTGTCAAAAGAACTTAAGTTTAATAAAATATTGTTCATTTGAAAGAACATTAACTTTAAATAAATGGCATTGAATGAAAATATTAAATCCATTAATAGTTAATTAAATGGGACTAGTTATGGACTCTATGATGTTTATAACTTACTAGTGGGAAACGCGTGTTAAACAGTGTGACTGTAAGTATTTATAGCATTTTAATACTAATTATAACTCGGTTTTGAGTAAAATTTAAATTGAGATATAGATAAAAATAAGCACATCGAAGCAGTATGCTTGGAATTTATAGACCATTATGTTTTTAAAAGTTGTTAAAGGAAAACACGACATCCACAAAATTAATTAGCATCTTTTAGCCTAAATCGCCAGAAACCAATATGTCAGATTAATTTTTTCTACTCAGATTAATATAGTGTTAATTATACTACTAAACATTCATCCATAAGGGTTTATTATTAATAAGCACAAAAGCAAAGTTAGGTTTCTAGCTACCGTCTTCTTGTCGAATTGTAAACCGGCCGTTGTCAGCTGATCCCCTGCAAAAGCGATCTTGTCCATTGGATCGGACCGGACCGGTATGAGCCATGGTCCACAATCTAAACTGGGCGCTGCCACACCTTCGACTGCCACCGCAGACCGAATTTCTGTTGGAAATTGTAGAGAAATAGAGAGAGCCGAGAGGTACGAATGTTGTTTGGTGGTGTGGGTTTTGGGTTTAAAACTCAATTGTTGTCGATCGGTTACGAATTGCTAATCAAATGGGTTTAATGATAATTCAATTGTAATAATTGTGTCGAATCTGAGTGGTTAGTTACGATGGCGGCCGTTTCATCCGTTTTTTCTTCTTGTCCATATGCAGGATGGTCTTTGAAGAATTGTCCAACGCTTTGGTTGCTCTTTCTATTCAAACAAAAAATATAATGGTGTAGAAATGAAATGAATTGGTATTTTAATTAATATCATCTTGGTCAAATAGTCATATTATTAATATACTATTAATCAATAGAGATTTAATTGTTTTATTAAATGTATCATGACAACTTAATAAGATTACAATCTTACCCTTGTAAATGAATATCAAATAGTATTTGAGTAAATTACCAAAACCGTCCCTGAAGTTTGGGCTAATATGCGTGTCCAGACCAATCTTTTAAAAATTGTATAAACACTCATTGATCTTTCAGAAAATAGGCCTAAACAGTCCAACGATTGGACTGGACATGCATATTGGCCCAAACCCCAGGGACTGTTTAGGCGTATTTTCAGAAAGATCAATGAGTATTCATGCAATTTTTAAAAGATTGGACTGGACAGGCATATTAGCCCAAACCTCAAAGACGGTTTTGGTAATTTACTCTAACTATTTTACCCCGTCCATGACCTATTATATTATAGTATAGATAGTAGAAAGTAAGCTTACAAAAACTAGTGATTTATAAATAACCATATGGTCAAAGTCTAGGGCAGGACAATTTAAGTCAGGTTCTATTTGGTAGTACATGATACTGACACATAACACATTTAATTAACCATGTTAGAAGACTTAAAACCCTAAAATAGTTACGACCAGCATCCAAGTCAAACAAGTTCATGTTCATAGTTTAAACTTATAATTCATCATACTTTATTTTTTATGCATTTAAATTTTTATTTTAAACATATTTATTTGATCATTATACATGAAATGGATGCAATTAACTTGTGCTAATATTCATTTTCTTTTGATATAATATCCAGTTCTTGGCATGTTTTTCATCATTGATAGCCATCATGACCAAATAGCAACCAACTTTCATAAATGTGTCTTGGTCATTTCATAATTTACCACCACAATGATCACTAATAAAGAAAATAAGACGGAAGAGGTTGAGAGTGGTATTATGGTAAAAAAAAAAAAAAAAAAAGTGTCTTGGTCACTTCAAATTACTCCTTTGTGAAGCGAGTGGACAATCACTAAATAAAACAAATTGTAACAAAATACAAATACATAAAAATTGAATAATAATTTTTGTTCCAATTTTCCCATTTTCTGTTATTTGGGTACAAAGATGGAAAAAAAAAAAAAAAAAAGAACAGTCAGGAAATATGATGATTAAAATCAAGGTAACTTACAAGGAGCTGTATGGTCTTTCAGCTTGTGGTTCCCAAACACTTCAGCGACACTTCGGCAACGACATTGATTCCCAGGCCGAGTTACATCACCATATACTGCCATTTCAATAACATCGAGCTCCTTATCTGTAAACCGGATAACGTCAATTTTTTACTGAAGGAATAACATAAAAAAGCCACAGTAATGCATTTATAATCTATTAAGATATTTTTTTTCATTAATCATTATCTTAGTTGAGCTCCACCTGAAACATATTGTAAATTTCAATTCGGAATTTTTAATGCTTTATGTTGTCTTTATCCAGTTGAAAGTATTACTTTAATCAACATAGGTTTGTAGTTGACACTATTATTATATGCAAGTCCCTTCTACTGAGATCATCATCAATCATTGACAGACAGGATATAAGACAAAGTAGATTTTGTGTGGGTGGGTGGGTGGGTGGGGGGATTTTTTTTTAATACAAGTTGAAGTTAGATGTCATATTAGGAGTGGTAAAATCGGCAAGTTGGGTAATGGGTCAAAAATGGGTAAACTTGTATGGGTCAAAGTAAACCGCAAACATTTTTTGTTCTTCATGTTCTCAATTAATTAATAACAAATGTGTTAAACATGATTATAATTATATTCTTAATTTTTTTCAAGAAATGATTTAGAAGGTTTTGTGCGTTTCAATACATTTGCATGACTTCAAGCCATTTGACCTTGACCAATTTGGCCTGTTTCTTTTTCAGTTCAATACTTCAATCTTTTAACTTAGACCAAGCGTACTGGGCGGGGAATTCACGCCCCCTAATCCACTTTAAATGTATTTCATTGGTCATAAAAAAAATGAGCCCATTCCACGCCGTGAAAAAAAAAAAACACGCCCAAACTCATTTTAGACCAAAAACGCCATGGGGGCGGTTTTGGGGCGTTTTTTCCCCCTTCCACGCCCAATTTCGTTTCCATTACATATGGTCTTAACCTAGTTGACCCGTTGGAGTAAACAGATCAACCCATTTGGACCATAGTTGTTAATAGCGGTGATAGCGGCCGCGATCGCGAATAGCGTCGCGTAGCGGCTATCACTCGCTATCATGTGTTTAGCGGGTCAATAGCGGTGATATAGCGATTCCGGCGACGATTCCGGCGACTTCCGGCGAAGATTCCGGCGACTTCCGGCGAAGATTCCGGCGACTTTCTTTCCAGAAACGCAGAGGAAGATATAGAGGCGGCTTATTGTTGGTGTTACTCTGTTTCACAGATGCTTTTTAGGGTTATAAATACCCTAAATAAGACAAATAACTTTATATATTTTCATATTTAACCCCTCTATCTTTCATTTGTTTACATATAATACCTAAAACTTCTAAATTTGGTCCCTATATTTGTAAATTTGTACATAAAAATATTTTTAAATATTTGAATAGCTTATCGCTATTTACTAAATAGCGGTCGTTATTTACCGCTATATCGCTACGTAGCATATCAGTAGCCCGTCGCTATTTACCGCTATTCACTATCGATAACTATGATTTGGACTAGACAAAGATGTGTAAATTGATGGATGTAAATAAGAGGTAACAATTGGGGCGGATAAAGTGGTGAAAAGCTTCAAGTATCTTATCTGAACAAAAAGTTTCATTGAAGTAGAAAGGATGTTCTATGTGATTCAAGACTTGATGTTATGGCGTTATGCTACCAAAAGCCATGATATACACCCCAGCATAGCATAATATCAACTATTGAAGTGGATATGTAACCACAAACTAAGTGATAAAATTAGAAATAGGGATCTTGGTTAGTCTTGTAATTTGAGTTTTCTTCTTTGATGCCTACATTTAACTAAAAGACAATATAGATAAGGTAAATTAACCTATAGTTCAAAACTGAAACATTTAGATACTAGCGAAACCCGCAATGGCTGACGTGTCATCCTGCACTAATCATCATTTTCTGCGTATATAATAACATAATCTGTTCTACTATTACTAATATACACATCTGATGGAATTGTCTTTTCTCTTTTCTGAGTGTTGAACATGAAACTTGCTGCGTTTTTGGGTTCATATTTAAGTTTGCGTCATTCGGCTTCGTGAAGAATTTCAGCATACGCTTTTGGTATAATCAGATTATTTCCTAGCATCAAACTTTAATATGTGGTGTGCCTTTGTTCTCTGTATAATAGAACATGTAAAATTCCTGGATCTTGCTTACTATTGCTAGTTGCTACTAAGTTGCCATGGTTAGTTAATTTACTTTTACAACTCTCATAGACCAATTAATAGAAGACAAGCTTAGATCTATGCATGGAATTTCAGTAGTGGGTAGCCAAATAAATAGCCTGTCAAAACAATTTAACAGTAATATCTAGATGCTCGGCCATATCTGGTCTTGCATGTGTCCAAAAGCTTCCACTGTCTCAGGGGTAAGAGGATTAAAAAGTTTTGTCACCTGATCCTAAACATCTTTAGTTTTGTCTTTTGAGGGTACTCTTTCCATTAATCAATTCCAAAACATATTCAAGATAACACGCCTTGTTGGCTGCTGCATAGATCTAAAACTAGGACTACACGTCAACGTATTTTATCCACATTGTCCCAGTGCTTGTCATATTTTGCATTCATTGAAAATATCCGGGGGTTTTTTATTCTCATCAACATTTAAACACTTGTGAAATGCTCAAGGTTGTAAAAATCCCGATTAATCACCGATTAAGCGGTGATTAATCTCTAGTCCTCACTTTACTGATTAATTTTGGGCTAATCACTCAATTAATCGGTGTCCCGATTAATCACCGATTAGTCAGACCTAAAAACTCAAAATTAGGTAAAAAAAATGAATTCGAACGGGTCAAAACTGGAGCAAATCGATCAAATAAAACAAGTTCTTACCTCAAAATTGGATGATAATCCATGATTTAGAAGCAAAATCGATGAAAATCCATGAACCCTAGTTGTGTCTGATGGTTTCATACGATGAAAGAAGGAATGGGGAAGAAAAAACGGGATATGGTGAACGATGGAAGTGATTAGGGTTATTTATGTTTAGGTATTTTAATATTTAACTCCCCTCCATATTCACAAATTTATATTTGGCGCCTAAACTCCAAAATTTATACATATAAGGTATAAAATTAGCATTATATATGTATAAATTTGGAAAAATATATATAAAAATCCAATCCGATTAATCCATATTAATCCCAATTAATCCCTAGTCGATGCCCCACCGGCCGACTAGCGCCTAGCGAGTTTTACAACACTGGAAATGCTTACAAACATTGTTACAAGCTCCTAAAAACAAAGTTTGACAAAAAGTTTACCCACCCCCACCAGAAAAAAATAATACTTGTAATAAATCTTTTTTTGGAATCATATCATTCTTAAATGAAAAATAGTAGCAAATTCAATAAGATACCTAGCATTCTCCTAATCCTCTTCTTATGGAATCCCCAAAATATTATGCCTTCTTTTTCTAGTACTCCACTCACAATCATCCGATACATCACCACAAAAATAAGATCTATAATATGATACAAATCATACACATCTGTATTCCTTTGTCATTTCCAACATTAACAAACGATAAATTATGTTCTATTTTCTACAAGACATAGTTTCTTTTGACGATAAATATTTGTTTTTTCAACATTGTCTCTAAGGCCCACAACACAAGAACTTAAGTACACGATCTTACATACCTTACAACATTTTGAATCTTGGAAACAATTTCAAATTTCTCTTCGAATCTATCATCTCCACAACAAAATGATTATATTAACACAATGTTTTAAATGCAGATGCTTGCAATCTAAGACATCATAAGGTCACTTAAGCTTGATTGATCCCTAAAAATCTAATTGTCCCACCAAGGCATTATTGTGAAGCCCCACTCAATACCCCAAGTTTGTTAGCAAGCATAAACTAACCGCCTAGTCGTCTCACCCTTGAGGTTCGCCATTCAAGAAACTTACGAGGTTTCTTCCTCCACATAGGTTATCATACACCCACTGACTTGTGAAACACGTAATAATGTAATTTTCCACAACCGACCAACTGTTGAAGGTAAGAGACATATTTTGACCTTTTGAAAAAATGCATTTTTCCCTATTTCTTTGTAGCCAAACAATCTCTAGCATCAATCAACCTAGATGGACCATGGAAGTTTGAACATGAGATCCAAATCTTATGAATATTCTTTAAATCCTTCAATGTAAAAGACTCAAAGGAGTAAGTTGTTACAATCTTTGTAAATATAACTCAATCTTTGTAGATGGAAGCATAGAAACCGGTAATGATGTTGAGATCAGGAATAAGGAGGATGAAATGATGTTTTATGATGATAGCGAAAATGTTACAAAACAAATGAATTATGAGAAATAAAAAAAGGTTGTTGTGGACTTGTGGTAAGAGATGGCAATTCATCCCATGTTCAAACTTCCATCAAAGTAAACGGTTGCTAAAGGTGTTCGTCTAATACAAATAAGAAGCAAAGAAGCTCAATGACCTTCAAAAGGATCGAATTGTTGACTATTCCTACATTTGACCATATGTGCAAAATTATAATTATGTGTTTACGGCTCATTGGGTTACTGATAATTAGGTATCGACTATTGAGAAAGAAGATTTTTATTTTATACAGCAAATCATAAGGGTGAAACGATATGAAGGTTGATTTATGCTTAATTACATAGTGTATTAAGCAGGTGGTCGATATCCAAATAAAGGGAGTCAGAACATTAGGGATCATGCTTAGAGACCTCATCATGTCTTAGATTGCAAGTATTTGCATTTAAGATGTGCTAATAATCTCATATAGTCAATCTTGTTACGAGAGATGGGTTAAAAAAATAAATACAAATCCATTTTCAAGGTATGTGACTATGTGAGATTGTCTCCTTCTAGGGTTGGAGCATAGAGTGTTTAAAAAATGTGATTATCAAGAGGAACCATGTTTGAATGTATGAATTATGGATTATGAAACTCAACTGAATTCCTCATTTTCAATAGACAAAGAAGCATAAAAATGTATTTGATAGGTAAATTTATTGATTGTGCTATTTTTTTATTGGGAATATTTCATAGAATAGTAACCAAGTTTCAAAAGTGTTCCAATTAGGTCACTCATCCTTTTTTTTGCCTAATTAAATAACTAAACATTCAAATTGAGTCTTGTAAAATTTTGTATGTGTCAAGAATGACATGGAGGAGAAGATGTTGGAGTCAGGATTTTAAATATATGTAGATGTATTAAAAAAAAGAAAATAACATGTTAATTATATTAAAAAATTAAAAAAAAAATGCTAAATCCACATCATCACTTAACGTCGGCATTAATAGATAGGAAAAAAATAAACAAAAAGCCACATTACCATAGTTACCTACAAAATAGATGAAAAAACCTCTAATTTACATACTAAGTGAATGTTGAGTGACCTAATTGAGACAAAAAAAATTGTTGAGTGACCTAATTGGAACACTTTTGAAAGTTGGTTACTATTTTACAAAGTTACCCCTTTTTTATTTTATTTAAGTGTGTTATTTACTTAGTTATTTTTACTATTATTATTTTATTGTTATTCTTGTCTTTACTTTTTGGATACTAATATGTTAATTTTTTTCTACTTGCTGATCGTTTCAATTAGTGGGAATTATAGAATTAATGTAAATATCTCATGAGAAAGCATATCTAATTTCAAACTTGTTAGCAGAAAATAACTACCATGTGTCCTACTTGCTTGGTTTAAAAAGGCAGAAAGCGCACAAAGCAACGAGGTACCACAATAAGCTTTATATATGTTTTAATATTGAAATTATATACATGTACAACATAAAAAGCACGATGTACCACAATTTGTTGCACAAAAATTGGGCACGTACATGAGGCGCGCGCCTCAGGTCGATTTTTCACAAAAAAAAGCACCTCAGCTGCGCTTTGTGCACAACCCGTGCCTCAAGTTGCATAAGGCGCCGAGGCTTGCGCCTCAGGCACGTTTTTTAAAACCAAGCCTATTTGCCTTCTAGAGTTGTAGATTTTCAATTTGGAAGGATTCGGATAACTTTTTTAAGTTTCTAGGTATGTGAGTCTTCACGTTAGTTAAAAGTTCATTCTGTTTTGAACGTCTCTCTTGTCCTGTATATATAGTCTAACGTCTAAGCTTTGTGTCTGCGATGTTCATACAGAAACTTTATATGCTTTTCCATGAGAAGAAATGATGTACTTTTTGGATCCTGATATGGAATCTGACCCTCTTCTTGTTGAGATTGTTAGCTGGTTCAAGTTTATAAGTTAATAACCTGTGTTTTAATTTTGTGCTTTTTAGGCTTGTTGATTTTTTTTTCCATTTAAGGGTTTTCATGTTTTCCTTCGGCAAATTTCTACTTAGGTTGGTCTTGAAAATGGTTTCCATTTTTGAAAAATGCAAACAATGGAAATGTATAAATTATAAAACTGAAATTGTTTTCTGTTTTTTGTTGTCTACTGTTTTTCCTGATATGAGTTAACTTTGGATCACATCTATGGAAATGGAACATATATCATTTACTACCGTAAAGTGAAGGCCAAAACCAAATTTTTAGGTTATGCTTGGTTTGGTTTTGGTGTTATGCTAAAACCGACCAAAACTAACACATCTCACAAAATAAAAATAAAAAATGCTCTACTCATAATGGTATTCTTCTGAGTTTAGAAAAGATCTGTAATGGGGATATACAAATGCATAATACCTATATAAGGTGATTCTGTATAAGTGGGATTATATCTACAAGTCTATAATCATACTAATAAAGACCAAAAAAGTATCTTATAACTTATACATTAGTACATTACACATATATGACACATGCTATGAATTATGTTTTAGCATGCTTTAACTATTCCGTGGGTTAACCATAGTACTATAGATATACATACAAATATTTGCAGTCTGCACAGTCAAAAAAAAAAAACTCAGAATAGTAAAGATTGAACGGCCGGCTCAGCATATGGTTAAACAGTCAAAACCGAACAAGATACATCTCAAACCAGCCAACTTGCTAGTTGCTTCAGTTTGGACGGTTTTTGGACACCTCGACGGTATATGAACATGCCTATTCATTAGTCATTACTATAACTGTGTACCTAGCCATTAAGCATTTAAGCTTCAAAGGCTATTGCGACAGTGAAAAGCAAAGAAGTATTGCTCACAGTTCAGGTTCACCACTCACCACTACTTACAAAACAGTATTGACTATTAAGTTCTTAGGTTAGTAATTAATAGGTGTGTAAACCAGCCAAGCCACTCGTGAGTTACTCAAGACTCGCTCGCTAAAAGTTCGAATCAAGCTGAGTTTAACCAAGCTCGAGCCTAAAAATAAGCATGTTTAATAAACAAGCCAGAGGTTCACTTATCGAGCACAAGCTTGCTCGCAAGCCTAAACGAACCTATTAATTTCATAATTTTTATTTAATATGTTAAATACTTAAATATATATTTACATAACTATCCTTATTAGATACAAATAACTAAATAATACAACTATCCTTATCAGAAGGGGGTAGCGGCACAGCTTGTTGCCCGTTTACCTACCATCCTCATGTAATGTGCTTTGTTTGTTCAATGAAATCGATACTTAAAACAAAATTAAAAATATATATTATTTTATACATAAAAACTATAACTAAAATATATATAAAAAAACAAGTATAACTGTATATAAATAACTAATTAAGAAATTAATAAACGAGCCAAACTCAAACATGAAAAACTACTCATGATTCAAGCCGAGCTC
This sequence comes from Ambrosia trifida, assembly GCA_028751855.1. Classification (NCBI taxonomy): domain Eukaryota; kingdom Viridiplantae; phylum Streptophyta; class Magnoliopsida; order Asterales; family Asteraceae; genus Ambrosia; species Ambrosia trifida. The sequence continues at coordinate 97,971,072 of CM054124.1, read as the reverse complement.
GAGGTCTAATAACATAGGCCGAAGACATACCAGTAAAATTAATATCACAAGAGTAACCACGCAACAGAGTCTTATCAACCAGATCCTTATCTGACTTGAATCTATTAACCCTAGTTTGAAGTATCTGACAATTCTCAACCACCGATTCACCTCCTACAAAACCAAACCAATCACACAATTCAACTAAAACCTTAACACATTATTATAACAAACAAACACAATTATATAACCTTATTGATAGAAATGTAAAGACCTTTGGAGAAAGGGATAATGTGGTCGTACTCAAAGCAGAGGCATCCCTGACAGTTACAGAAGCGTTTGCAGACAACGTTGCCCGCGGCATCCTTACGCCAACGGTCAGGATGCCGTCCGGGCACCGTGTCGGCTTTCGCCCAACACAGTTTCTTCGTCATGTGATCGAAGAAACGTGGCCTCTCCTCCGCGCCGCCACGATGATGACGTGGCGGCGACGAGGGAGGAGAAGTGGAAGTCATTGTTACCTCAAAATGGATTTGGGGGGAAGCCGATTGTATAAAAAATTAAAAACTAAATCATTCCATACATTTTGGTATTTATGTTGTATGTTGGAAAAGGTTGTTGTATTTTTACTTTTTTTTTTCGTTTGTGTATTTGTGAGTGAAATTTCCAGAGTACTTTGAAAAGAGAGTTGACTGAATGAGAAAAAAAGGTAGGCAGTGTTTGTTTTTTTCTATAAGTATTTCTGACATCTTTTGTTTGTGTCGCGCAGACATTTATAGTCTGCATCTTGTTTATTTTTTGGATGACATTTGTTTTTATGGCCTTTTATTGGTGCAGACATTGACTAATGTCTTCACACATCTTCTCACATTTTCTACTCCTCTCCTTTCTTCTTTCTTCTTTCTCTTTTCTTCTTATTCAACATCATGTATATACTATAGTCGCTTTTAACTAATGACATTGTCGGATGTGTAAGTCCGAGAGCTTTCGCAAAATCAAGATAATGTTCCAAGACCATAATTAGTACTGTAGATACAAGGACTAGAAAGAGTATCGTAGATACACCATGTGAATAAACCTTATGCGAGCAAAGTGGTTTCTATAACAATTTCATAGTTTTATAAGAGGAACGCAATTGAGACGACGTACAACAGGTCATAGACAACAACGGAGTTTGGATCGACGCGCTACTCTTGAGGTATGTGTTGCGGAACTAGAGACTTTGACTCTACCGTGCATCGTTACCATCTAACTTTCCATGAGCGTGATTGAGGCGGTGTTTCACGCCCACCAAGGCAGTCACGGTTGCCTCACTACGCTACACTACACCCCCTCCAGCCTCATAACTTAAAACACAAATAAAAAAAATGTTAATAGTTTTTTTCTGTCCTAACTCCTAACTTAGTTTCACTTTTAATAAGCTTAGAAAGTATTAATCATCAACAGAATCAGCTTCCATAAAAGATTATTCAAGAACAGAGAACTACCAACGAATAAAGTCATAAACATCAGATATTAACACCACAAATGCAAGATCACAAGAAAAAAAAATATAATCGTTTGCGACATTAATAATCCTCGACTCGAGTGGCATCACGAGGCGTCTCGTAAGCGTCTCGTGGTCGTGATTTTTTCACGCCTGCGGTGAACCAGACTTTATCGGAACGGTAATTCTCCACAACCACACTTGTTACTTTCACCCAAACCAACACTTTCGTCTTCATTCCATCGATAACTGTGAACTTTCCCCTTGACACGATCCCTTTGACCCGAGTAGCGTACCTTACGACCGATTGGTCTTTAAAGCACACCTCACAAGGATAAGGTAAGTGGACCACGAGCTTCAGCTTTGACTCATCAAACTCGTAGCAAGTAATGTTTTGTGGGAATAATCCAGGAGGAAGGTTGTATTCTCTAAGGAAATCAGGCAATGGTTTCGACGGCTTGCCTGTGAAGAAATATCAGTTATCATACAACAATACTACGTAAAAATGGCAAACAAAACGGGTCAATATATTGTTTGACCCGCAAAGCAAGCACCAGGCAGGTTGGGTAACAGATCAAAGCAACTATCTTTTAACCATAAAAGATATGTCCTTTTTTTGTAAATAAGTATTTTGTTAAATTTGGTTACAACTTACAACTATATCGTTATAGTACATTCTCATTTATAAAATATAAATACAACTATTTAAGAGATTTTATGCATTATAAACACGCTTTGGGCGGTTTAACTAGGAGATATACCGTGCACATGACTTACATATGTGCACGAATTAAAATGTGATCCGATACCTTTTAGCTTGTCAAATACCCATTTTGCCTTCTTTTCCACAGTATTTGAGAATGTCTGCAAACATAAAAGCAAACTTTAACAATCTACCAAAGTTTCAAAATAACTTATACAATGTAAGTGTCTACGACTAACGGTTTCCAATGGCCACATCACTCCAAGTCAGAAAAAAATGTCAACATGGTCAAAGTCTTTGAAACGTCAGCAGCCATATCATTCCGTCGTGTTAGTACCGGTTCTAATTACCTTAAATCAAAAGTTATGAAACTGTGATGGTTTCTTAAGGCCAAAAAGGGTTGTCACCTAAATAAGAAACTGGATCAAACTTCAAAGTTTGTTAACTTTATGCATAGTTAGTCTTTATGATTAATCAGCGGCACAAACCTTTTTAAAATCGCATATCCAAACATCCCTTTAGACAATAATCAATAAACAAACAGCTTTAATCAACCAATTCCTATTAACCCCCCACGTTTTTCACCGGATTTTGTTATTTCCTATACCACACATCACCCACAAATTCATAGAGGGATGGAAAACGTAATGACAATGAATTGAGCTCGACTATTCACCCCAAACGTTAGAGAAAAATCAAGAACATACACCCTAGATTACACAATAATGGCAAAACTACTACATTGCATTCCTTAAAACAAAAAGATCAACCGAAAATCAATGAATTTAGCTACCATTTATATATTTATGGGGCTTTTGGTTCGCGGAATTTGTTGGAATGGGAATCGGAAATGGAAATGGAAATGGAATTGCAACTGGAATTTAAAGGATTCCTTTGAAAATACAAAATGTGTTTGGTTGCTACATTTGTTATGGAATTGGAATGTAACAAACTTTGGATGAGGATGTGGCGATGGTGAGAGGTGGCGGCTGCAGTGGCAAAAGCAGCGGTGGTGATGGAAGCAGTCGCTGGCGGTGGTTATGGCAGTTGATGGCAAGTGGCAGCAGCAAGCGGAGGTAATTGGAGGCGTTTGATGGCTTCGTCGGTGGCAGGTGGCGGCGGTGGCGGGTTGCGGCTGGAGTTATTTGTTGTCTTGAAAACATTCCTATGATATATGGAAGGATTCTCAATTCCACCAAATGGGGTATGTATTTCATTGGAATTAGATTCAATTCCAGTTCCTTTACTTTACTTTACTTGGCCAACCAAACATGCTGATCAAGGATTGGAATATAAATTCCAATCCCATTAAAATCCCATGAAAGAAATCCTCAAACCAAACAGGCCTGATATCATCTTAATTGAGATTTGGGAATTCGTTCGGTACATTGAATTTAACAGAAAAAGGACAGACAGATTCTCCAAGAAGAAGAAATGCTGTCAATTTCATAATAAGGTGGTACTAACATTAACATAAACAAAATCCACCAGTGACCGACCCGATTAAAACAAACAATGATCAAATTATGAGAGTACAAATCCATACCCCAACATAGAGCTCGAAAACAGATCTAATTAACCGAAATTATCAATTAACAAAAGCTATCTGGATTTAACTCATTAGATACCCAAAGAAAGATCTATTGACTATTTGGAAATTATGTATTTTAAATAAATTCACCAAACAAAAAAGACACATACATTTTTCCAATAACCACCCACATATGCTCTCAGTTACATAACAATAACCAGATCCTACATTACTAACACATCATCAACATTTACAAACTCCACCCATTAAAACAACAACAATAATAACCAAATACAGATCCTACATTGCAATTGATACAACAAACAAATAAAACCCATAACCAATTTCATCAAACTTTATCCAAACCCATATCAAAAGCAAGCTCAAAAACAAATCTTTAACCAAAAAAAAACCCATATGGGTTTAATTAACGGATTAGATTGATACATACCGAAAGATCTTGAGAAATGTTGGAGATCTCTTCTTTGGCCTTCTTTGACACCCAAAAGCTTCCTGCTTTTATGCTTCCAACCTTTATCAATGCTTTCTCCATCTTCTTTTATTCTCTTTGAAATGTGTGAAACAAATGAGTGAAAGATTTGTTTCTTTCACAGAAAAAAAACTAAAGAAATCTTGCTCACTCTTTTTGTGTGGTTGATTATTATTATTATTATTGTTGTTTCTTGAACAACTTATTATTGAAGGATTTCACTTGTCTTTTTCTTATAGAGGTGATAGTAAGTTATTGCTAACGTATAAGTTGTAATGGGTGATTTATAGGTTGTTAAAGCAGGATTTATCTGAGTTTAGTAATTGTTGATCTGGTAAAAGGAATTGCCAGGTAACATATTGTTGTTATATTATGCGGCGGGATTATTGTTATAAATTATCTCACTTCACTTTTTTTCCAGGCTATGTATTCATTACTGGTCCTTGAACTTTGTATTTTGTCTTTTTTTAGTCCTTTACGGTTTTCGATCTTAAAATAACACAAGTTAATAATGAAATGAATGTCATCGATCAAATCTTATCTTAAGACAAATATTATGTTCTGAGGTCAAACATCGGACGACGCATTTATCTTGTTCTTAGAGCATGTTTGGGATTGAGATTGGAAACAACTTATTAACTTTTTGAAAAAAGCCAATAAGTCATTTTGAAAAACCAGGATTTGGTGTTTTTTTAAATGACTTATTGATTTATTGGCTTTTCAAAAAGTTAATAAGTCAATGAGTTATTTTTCAACTCAATCCCAAACACCCCCTTAAGATGGGTTACTAAAAAAGAGTTTGTTTGATCAAACCTAGAGTGCAAGTCCCGTGCCCATAAAAATATGTAAGTTGAATTATGTGACTACTACATGAGCTTTCTGTTTGGTATGAGGTAATGGAATGGATGAGGGAATGGAATGGAGAAGATAACGGAATTGACAAGGGAATGAAATGCATGATTACCATTCCATGGTCTTGTTTGGTTACACGTAAGAATGAAATGAATCATTACTTTGTATTGTTTGATATGGACGAAAAGACAAAAGAATAAAATCGGCGGTGGTGAGTGGTAGCGATGACTGTTAGCAGCGGGTGCCGGTGACGGTGTTTGGTGGTGGCAGAGGTAGTGGTGGTCGGTGGGTGGCGCCGGTCGGTGGTGGCAGAAGCGCCAACGATGGTAGTGGTGGTTGTAAGTGGCGGCGACGACGAAGGGTGGTCGGTGATTGTGGGTAACGACTTCTGGTGGTGCTAGTAGCGGTGATGGCGGTGGTGGTGGTGGTCAGTGGTGGCGGGTCGCGACAGGGAGTGGTGGCGGCAGAGGGTGGCGGTAGCGGTCAGTGGGTGGAGGTGGCAGTTGGTGGTGGGGTGGAGGTGGCAGTTGGTGGTGGGTGGCGATGGTTGACGGTGGTGGTGGTCGGTGATGGCAGTAGTCGGTGGGTGGCGGTGGTCGGTGACGGAGAGTGGCGGCGGTGGTCGGTGGGTGGCGATGGTCGGTGGTGGGTGGCGATGGCGGTGGTCGGTGTTCGGTGGCGATGGTGGTGATCAGTGGTGATGAAAGGTATGGGTGTGCATGGGTCGGTTTGGTTCGGTTTTTACCATTAACCATAACCATAACCACTATTCCGGTTATGGGATTTCCTTAACCATAACCACAACCAAACTTTGGTTATGGTTAATCGGTTTTGACTTCAGTTATAGTTATTTCGGTTATTAACCATAAACTTCAACTAAAACTAAATTTCGACTAAAGTTTAAAAATAAAAATCGTATGGGTCTAAAAAAATAAAAAAAATGCAACCTACGATGGTGAACTTACACTCTGTTCCAGAGTTTTATTAAAGGATGGAAGAGAAAGAATCTCCCCCCTCTTCCTTTCCCTCCGGTTCCTTCCAAATTAGAAAGATTGAAAATCACCCTAAAAACCTCTTTATTATCCCTCTCATTCTCTCCATTTCCTTCCTACAAAAAACTCTGGAACACATTTTTTGTCCACTTCCTTTCCAATCATTTCTCTTTCATCCTTTAATGAAACTCTGGAAATAGTGTTAACTTAAGTTTTTTTTAATAACACTAACAAGATTACATTTTTTTTTTTGTTAAACAACGAATAGATGATCCTTATTAACAAGATTTTTTAGACAATAAAAAAACTTATTTAAGCTTAAATCATCAAGATTGTGTTGTTACTAGCATACTTTTATTTTAGTAGAAAACCTTTACATGGTTAATGTAAAACATAATACATAGTCTTAAAACTAGAAGTTTGGTTCGGTTATAGTTATATTGGTTAACCAAGGTTTCAAAACCATGACCATAACCGCTCGGTCGGTTAAAGAAATTTCATAACCATAACCATTGGTTATGTCAGTTATCGGTTAAAATCGGTTCGATTATGTTGGTTATGGTTCGGTTATTGGTTATGACGGTTAACTTTGCTCACCCCTAAATCAGAGACGGATTCACATATAAATTGTGGTGGGCCTGTGCCCACCGTAGTAGCTCACTAAATCATGTATTTATCTATATAACATTAACAATATTTTAGCCCGTGTCTAGACATTTATTCTTTAATGGCGTGTGTGCCTATATCATCTGATTTTAGATTAAAGATATTTCTTTAATTTGAATGCTATCCTATAATATAATCACAAAAGCATATATCTCTTTTTCATAATAAAATTCAACTTGCAGTACTAGAACAACTCAATTTATTAAAAAATAATTTTATGTTTAAACATTACATATTATGTATTGAGCATAACTACTTGAATTAAGTAGATAATAATATGTTCTATTATAAGGTCAATTGATTTATAAGTGGTATTATTATTTTTGTTTTTTTGGGTGCTAATTGTTGTCAAATTTATTATATTATTAAGTAAATAAGTATGAATGGTATTACGGTACCATTAAGTAATAAGTATAAGTTTGTTTACCCAACCAATTTTGACTCAACTTGATTTAACCCGTCTTTTTTAGACGAACCGATTTGTGGCCCCCGTCAAAAAAAATTCTGAATCTGCCACTGCCCCTAATGAAAGGTGACAGAAGGAATGGAATAGAAAAAAAATAGAGGGGTAGGATGGAATGAATATGGGAGTTTTTAGAGGAAATGAAATGGAGGAGGTAATGGATGATTCCATTACCTTGACCAACCAAACACCTTTTTTCATTCAATCAGAATGCTCCACTCCATTTCGCCTCTCATTTCTGCGTGCCAAACGCTACCTTATATTGGTTTGTCTAGTCCATGTGTGACAATCTTAATACCTTTTTAGAGATTGATCTTCATTCTCTACGATATATGGTTATTGCTTAGACTCTCCGAGTTCTTTATGTTCCTACTACACTTCAGATGTCTAGCTTGTTGACCAAAGGTCTATCAACCGCCCAATTATCTTCTCTTTAATCCAAGTTTCACGTTCAGCTTCCGGAGTATGGTTACCTTTATATTGTTGTTATTTGAATTCAAATGTTTAGATAGACATATTAGTTTTATGATTATCTATATTCAGATTTCTGTTTATCATAAGTGAAAGTGAAAAACAAAAGTATTCTAAAGAGTGATAAATAAGCAAAAATCACATAAATAGGGACATCAATGTTACAACCTCTTTAAGTTTCCACTTACTACCAAATTGACCCTTCACTCGTTTCTTAAGACAGTGATGTAACTTTAATCTAAAAAGAAAAACTAGCTAAAAAACAAATACGTCCAAATGTATCAAGTATAAATAATTTGTAAGACAGTTATGTTTGATTAAACTCAAACAATTACATCTTGTACTGATTTATTATGTCGTTTGTAGTCTTATTATTATTAATTAAAGGGAGTGACAACTAAATACAGTCTGAAATACAGATCTGATAATCACGTAACATGCTATTTTTTTTAATTAAAAAATGTTATTCCAACACCACCATACTCAAATAAAATAAAATAAAATAAAATAAAATAAAATAAAATAAAATGCTATTTTTAGTGTATTAAAAAAAATATATTAACGTATGAAAAAAATATAATCGTTAAAAATCATGAGGGACGGTTGGTTTAAAAGTCAATTATATGTATGCTTTAGAACTTATACTACAGACAATTTTTGTATAATGAAACCATTGTAAATGAATTTTTTTTTTTTTTTTTGTATCGTAAACTACACGAGCACCAATACCGCAACAAACCGAATTGTATTCAAATTAATATGTTTTTTTTTGTGGCGTAAACTATAGGTACCATCCTGGTAACGGAACCAATCAAACCACTACCAATTGGCCAACGACGGTACGCAATTAATATTATTCGAAAAGGGTTCAGTAAGTTGTATTTTATAGTTTCGATCTATATAAGATATTTTGTTTACTTTCCTTATAATGTTTTATAAAATTTCAAATATTTTGTTATCGTAACTCAATCCATTGTTACTTGATGATGTAGGGTAAGCATTGGGCCAAACCTAATAACTCAAATAGCCAAAATCATTTATTAATATATTGGGCCAAACCTAGCCCAAACAACCAAGCCCACTAGGGTTTTGACCTACACCCTTTATAAATAGAGCGGTAAACTCTCTTTTCCAAATGAGATTGGTGTTCCCACAACAGGCATCTCTCTCACTCTCACTAAACTCTCTTTCTCTATCTAGAGTCTTTCTCTCTGGTGAAACCCTTTGCTTAGTCGAAGCCTTAATGCCTCGAAGCCTCTGAACATATGAGTTGTTGTAGTGACACACTAGCAGCTCATAACCATGCTGGTTATTCCATACATCTATTCTTATCTTCCATTTACTTATGTTTACATTTATATGGGATACTATACTAATATTGAGCATTGGAGGGTGGTTCAGAGACCCTGGTCTTCAAACAGACGAGTTCTTTCATGCTGCAGGTTTAAGCCTTCAAATAGACGAGGTCAGAATCCTAACTCCCTTGGAACGTTCACACCCTCTCAGGTTATTCATTAATCATGTATTGACAAGTCATTAATTATGTTCAAACCAGTAAATATGTACATTGTTTTAGGTTAGGTTTTAATATTAGAGTTATACATTGTTTAAGGTTAGGCGTTAACATTGAAGATATATTGTTAATTGTTTTAAGTTAGGTGCTACCCGAAGCTTTCCTGCATGTAACTGTAAAGCACATCAATCTATTCCGTATGTAAAATTGATATGTCATATTAGATTTCTCAACCCCGAAACGCTTTCGGGATATTAAAGTAGTTTCCAGAATATATATATAAACGACTGACGTTAATCTTTTTATGGGTTAATAAAACACCCACTAGCGGACATGTTTTAGAAATATAATACAAAGAAAACAAAGACATTTTATTTGGCTAGATCATATGAACACGTCAAGAATTTGGAGAAGATTCTACAAAAAGTCAAAAAGTAATTCTTCTATATATTTTATCTCACTTATCTCGTTGGAAAAATTCAAAATATCTTTTGAAAGAAAAGACTTCACTATTCCTACAAAACATTGTATCGTATATATACAATTTGTAAAGTCTGCTCTACTCACAACAAACACTGTAGCGCTACAGTAGCGCCGGTGAAATTACAAGTCTACCCTGCTTCTAATTTTACTAAGTTACCCTTTCCTCCGGTCGAACTCTTTCTTTCCAGCAGCAACATCCAGGCCGTTCCCCAGCATAAGAAACCTTCCTGCCAACGTCCATTGCAATGTGCTGGTTGCCCGTCTCCTTCCTCGGCTTTAAACAGCCTTTGACCACTTTCTTCTTCTACTAGCCGTGTGTCTTCACCACCACCGTCGTCGTCAACGCTGTCGGGCTCATGACCACCATCGGAACCGCCGACGTCTGTCTTCCGTTTGTGTGTGTATCCACGAACTGTATCTCTTCGTACAACTCTTAGATGCTTTATTTTCCCAGGTGTATAAGCCTTAGATGCATGTTGGTGATCTGCTGAGCAGGTCACCGGTTTTTGTTTGTTTCGTGATTATAAAACCTGGCTCTCTATCTGATCTCTTCTGGAAACAGTTTGAAGCTTTGTTGATGGGTGTGGTGTCTCGCCGTCCGGAATTGATGAGAGCCAGTTGTGGTGGCTGGGTTTTTAGAGGGAGAGAGGAGAGGTGGCCGCGACGACTGGGTTTTTAGAGGATAGGTAGCAGCGGTGGTTGTGGTGGCTCAAGTTTATAGAGAGAGGGTGTGGTTGTGGTGTTAGCCGGCAGTGGTGACTGGTGAGATATAGATTTGCTTAGATATGCTTTTTACTTTTTAGATACTGTATGTTTTTGTGATGGATTTTCCCTTGAATAAGGAAGTGGCCTCACTACCTCAGTACATGGTTTTTGCAAAACAAGTTCTGGTTTTAACAAAAAGAGTAAATTCCTTTTTGAGTCCCAGAGTTTTCTTGATTTTAACTAGTTGGGTCCAACATTTTCATTTTTAACATTTTAAGTGCTTGTGTTTTATTTTTGTTATGAGTCCTAAAAACTAACTCCATCCAACTTTTCTGTTAAGTAACCCTCACGTGCAACACACGTGAGGGTACTTTAGTAATTTCGACTTGTCTTTCATTTCCCCCCATTAAAACCCTGATACTTCACATTTCCCCCCATTATCAACGATCAGTCATAATAATCCCCAAAATTAACCTAACGAATACAATCAAACGATTAAGGATGATAGAGTTTACATTGTGGTGCATACGTGGTGCAAGCATACATTTTGATCCATATGAGGAATACGGTAAGTGTTTGATTCATAAACCCTAACTTATCCGTTGTAACAAAACTAAAATCCACATTCGTTTTTTTTCAGTTGATGATCCAACAATGTTTAGCATCCAAGTGTTTCATGGAGGTAAGTTTGAGAAAAAACCTGCTTTAAGATATGTGAAAGGTAAAACATGCTACTTTGATAGGGTAGATTCAAACGAATTCTCAGTGATGGAGTTTAATTCCATGTTTAAGATGTTACGTTATCCAGAAGATGAAGTAGTTTACTATCACTATAGGATTCTTGATAAACCCTTGAATGAAGGTATTAGAGCACTTGGAACTGATCAGGATGTGATTGACATGTGTCAATATGTTGGTAGGATAAAATTGATTGAAGTGTATGTTGAGCATTGGGTTACAAAACTGGACACATAATTCATGTCACCACCAAAACCTACTTCTGGGGTGATAATTGAGGAGATTGATGATGTTGAACCCCCATATGTAGGTAATGTTAATCACAGATCAAAACCTTCAAAATCTAGACCTTGTTCAAGTAGGAGACAACTTGCACTGACATGGTTAGATGGTGGAGAGAATGTTAATGCTGATGGGATTAATCATGATGGTGGAGAGAATGTTAATGCTGATGGGATTAATCATGATGGTGGAGAGAATGTTAATGCTAATTGGATTAATCATGACAGTGCAGGGGATGAGAATGATGATGAAGGTGCAGGGGATGGGAATGATGGTGAAGTTGCAGTGGATGTGAATGATGATGAAGGTACAGGGGATGAGTTAGTCTTACTGATGATGAAGAGGATTTTGAAGATCCAAATTATAGTTCTAGATCAATGACTGATGATGATGAATTAGATCTGGATGAGGATGATATGGTGCAGAGTGGTAATAAGGATAAGAGGTCTAATGATGCTTCAAATGAAGTTGATGAGGATAATTACATAGTTGACAAGGACAATGTTATTCAAGAATATGAGGTAGACATGGGCTCTTTTAAACCAATAAGTGGAACTGAATTTAATGATGATGAAGAACAGGCTGATGATGAACAATTTGATGAAACAGAAATTGATTTAGAAGACTTTGATAGTCCTGATGATGAGGATGATGTTGGGAATCATGGTATCGTATACACAGCGGAAGCGGTTTATATATTTAACAAAAACGGATTATATATACAATATATATAATAGCCGATTTTATATATAAATTGTTAATTAATTTTATTAATCCGATTAATAAAATATTCCCAATCAGGATCTCAGTTAAACACGTATAAACAAATAAATAATAAACAACCATAGGGGGTTTAGTAATCAACCTTTGACAACTACACCGGAATTGTAACACGCGGGTTACAACGAATCCTCGCTAGTAGGAAGTTCACAACCGAGCACGAACCAACCGGGAAACAACACTTGCAAGAGGAAGGTGGTGGCTTGTGGTGGTTGATGGCCGAACAAAAAAGAAGAAGGCGGCGGCCTTCTTTTCTTTGGTGGCCGCAAAAAGCCAAGAAGAGGAGGCAAGGGTTTGTTGTTTTATCAAAAGTGTGCATTAGGGTTTACTCCTTAACCCTCCTTTTATAAGACAACAACTTGCAATAAACCCCCTTGCTAAATATCTTAATACTCCTTAATATTAATCTTATTAACATTAAGTCCCTCAAGATACTCCTTAATATTAATCTTATTAATATTAAATCCCTCAAGACTAAAACAATTATTATTTCATAAATAATAATCCACCAACGCGTGAACTTATCTGATTCGTGTACCAATGTGTAACTCTTCGAATCGTACCGGTTCAGGTTACGTTGATCTCGACTTTTAATTACATCGGACATCCTATATATCCAACAATCTCCCACTTGGACGATTTTAATTAAATGAGTCAACGTGCGCAGAGTTGGACGCCTAGCTGCATCGCATTGCACCCAAACCAGTATGACACTTTACAGTCGTCAACTAGTTCTTTGAGTTCAAGTAACGCTTTACTTAACCAAATACTATAGCCCTGATAATTATATCAATAAGTCCCTTCTGTATAGACATCCGTTGATCATAAGACATGGATCATTCATTCTTATATAGTGATCAACTATTCTCTATTCTCGTCTCTGATTCAAAGTGGTCTAACGAACTACCTTAGTCCGAGCGTGGCCACGCGTTTATACCAGTTTGAGTTTTACGAGGGCGCCAGAATGTCTAGGCTTCTAATCCCATAGAAGTACAGAATTCCATCAGCGTCATACAACTCCCACTTAATCTCGAATTTCTCCCAACGCTACCCTTATAGCTACCCATGTTTCAGGATAGTGTAAGATAACATCAAAGATAGTCCTTGATCAATGTAGTTTAATATGTGCCTTAGGAAAAAGGACAGATTGAACATATCAATATCAAAACATCTCATGACATAGATCCATGGAGATCGTTTTGAAGCGAGTTACATCCAATATTATTCCCTAATAATATCTGTGAATTATGATCCTCAAACCCTTGAGCTATTCATCTCATGAATACAACCATCCCAATTCACAATAGTCTTACATTCAAATTCATTCCCATGTAATTTGATCGACTACGGACATTTAGAATACTTTTATTCAAGGATTTAAACATACGAATAAATGAACACAGTTAATAAATATTAAATTTGCATTTAACCCATTAAATCAAATAAACATTCAACATAATTGTCATAGTTCAAAATAAAACATCAATACTAATTACAGATCATGCCTATTGTCTAACAACTCTAAGCCCTATATTTCCAGCATGCTCCTCATGTCTAGCTTGAGGTAAAGGCTTAGTAAAGGGGTCAGCCAGATTTAGATCTGTATGAACTTTGTTCATCATGACGTCTCCACGCTCCACTATTTCTCTAATGTAGTGGAACTTTCTGAGTATATGCCTTGCGGTCTGATGTGACCTTGGTTCCTTTGCAAGAGCAATGGCACCAGTGTTGTCACACAGTATCTCGATTGGTTTCTTTATGCTAGGCACAACATCGAGATCAGTAATGAACTTCTTCATCCAGGCAGCCTCCTTTGCAGCATCCGATGCAGCAATGTATTCTGATTCACAGGTGGATTGAGCAACCACACTTTGCTTAGAGCTCTTCCAAGTAACAGCCCCACCATTCAGAATGAAAACATATCCCGTTTGTGATCTTGAGTCATCACGATCAGTCTGGAAGCTTGCATCAGTATAACACTTAACTGACAGCTCCTCATCCAGTCCTCCATATATTAAGAACATGTCCTTAGTCCTTCTCAAGTACTTAAGAATGTTCTTCACTGCAGCCCAGTGACTCTCTCCTGGATTCTGTTGATATCTACTCGTCATGCTACGAGCATACGAGACATCAGGTCTAGTACATAACATGGCATCCATGATGGAACCAATCGCAGAAGCATATGGAACACCTTCCATTTTCTTCTTTTCCTCTACAGTATTTGCACACTGCTTGTAATCAAGAATGGTTCCATGTGCCATGGGCAAGAGCCCCCTTTTTGAGTCTTGCATTGAGAAGCGTCGTAAGACCTTATCAATATATGTACTTTGACTCAAACCCAATAACCGCTTTGATCTATCTCTATAAATCTTTATTCCCAGAATATAAGCGGCTTCACCAAGATCTTTCATTGCGAAACATTTACCCAACCAGGTCTTAACATCTTTAAGCATAGGGATATTGTTTCCAATGATTAGTATGTCATCTACATACAGTATAAGAAAAGTAATATAGTTCCCACTAGACTTCTTGTAAACACACGGTTCATCTTCGTTCTTGATAAAACCAAACTCTTTGATTTTCTGATCAAAACGGAGATTCCAGCTGCGAGATGCTTGCTTTAATCCATAGATGGATTTATTCAGCTTGCACACCTTATTAGGATTCTTTGGATCGACAAAACCTTCAGGTTGAACCATATAGACATCTTCCAGTAAGTGTCCATTAAGGAACGCGGTTTTGACATCCATCTGCCATATCTCATAATCATAATATGCAGTAATGGCAAGTAGAATTCTAATAGACTTAAGCATGGCTACCGGCGAGAAAGTTTCCTCATAGTCAATTCCTTGAGTCTGAGTAAAACCTTTCGCTACAAGCCTTGCTTTGTAGGTTTGCACATTCCCATCCATGTCAGTCTTCTTCTTGAAGATCTATTTGTTTCCCACAGTCCGACATTCGGCAGGAAGATCAACCAAATCCCAGACTTGGTTATCATACATGGATTGCATCTCTGCATTCATGGCTTCTTGCCATTTCTTGGATTCTGAATCCAAGATTGCAGCTTTGTAAGTAGTAGGCTCAGCTTCATCAATCATGAAGATATCGTCATACCTTACAGGTGCACGACGATCCCTAATACCTTTCCGAACACTTGGTGTTTCCGTTGTTTCTTGAGTCCTTTCAGGCTCAACTTCAACAATTGGATCAGTTACTTCTGTTTCTGTCTGAACAACTGGTTCAGTCACTTGTGATTCTCGAATTTCTTCAAGATCCACATGATTATCTCCAATCCCTCGTGCCAGAAGCTCTTCCTCTAAGAAAGTGCCTCTGCGTTTAGTGAAAATCCTATTTTCAGTGGGGTGGTAGAATAGGTAACCGATCTTCTTACCGTATCCAACGAAAACCACTTTTTCGCCTCTGGGATCTAGTTTATCCGAAGATTCTAGAGTGACATAAGCATTACATCCCCAGACTTTAAGGTAGGATACATGAGGTTTCTTTCCATGCCATATCTCATAAGGCGTTTTATTAACCTTTTTCGTTGGAGCTATATTCACAAGTCTTGCGGCAGTTTCCAAAGCATAACTCCAAAAGGATTTTGGAAGGTTTGTTCGACACATCATTGATCGAATCATATCTAATAGAGTTCGATTTCTCCGCTCAGACACACCATTATGTTGCGGTGTTCCAGGTGGAGTGAGTTGTGAAACTATTCCACAATCCTTTAGATGGTCGATGAATTCCTGACTAAGATATTCACCGCCTCGATCTGATCGAAGCATTTTAATAGTTCTATTTAGCTGATTTTCGACTTCGTTTTGGTACTCCTTGAACTTTTCAAGAGTTTCATGTTTATGCTTCATAAGATAAACATAACCATATCTACTGAAATCATCAGTAAATGTAACAAAGTATCTTTCTCCATGTCTTGACACTGTTCTAAATGGACCACATACATCTGTATGTACAAGTCCTAACAGATCATTAGCTCTTTCTCCAACATTTGAAAAAGGTGCTTTCGTTAACTTTCCACTTAAGCATGATTCTGTAAGGCCCTCAAACCGACAGGCCAAACAGTTGGAATTCAAAGACTAAAACCATGTTAACAATTCAAAATAAATCTTATTTTATTTCAGAAAATACGCAGCGGAATGTTAAAAGAAGTTATTAAATTTCCAAACATGGTTTTCCCAAGACGGGTCAAAGGAATATTTAATAAACAACTAAAATCTTTAGAAATAATGTAAATAACGTTCGAGCAATCTCGTAGACGTCTTCTTAATTGAAATGCCAACTGCAACTGAGTAGCTCTACTGCATGCCAAGGCGTCCCTTTTATTGATCAACAAACCTGAAAGTCAATCTAACGTGTATGCAAAAGTCGGCTACGCTGAGTGAGTTCAAGGTTTATGAATTTATATAAACAAGTAATTTGTCAACATACGAATTAACAAAATACCTCAACCTCAGAGTTAACAATAAGCGCATTCCGCTAATTTGTTTTTTTTTTCCGAGCAACAATCAAAGTCTAGGATAAGCGCAATCCGCCAATATAACCAAGACTTCAAATTCCAACTATAATAAGCGCATTCCGCTTATCAACACAAAGTACAATCAAATCTATTTAACTCAACCAAGTCTAGAGATCAAAGCAGGCATCTCCCACTTCTGTCATAGCTCAGTTTATAATAACCCATACAAACATAAAACATGTAACAATTATGTCACAAAACTAATACCATAAATCAGAGCTGGCGTATCCCACTTCTAATAACACATATGCCATAAACTATGTGAACCATTACAAAAGCTATACCATAAATCAGAGCAGGTCTATCCCACTTCTAATAACACATATAACTCAAGCCATAAAATAACACATTAGGCGCATTCCGCCTACTTACATTTCATGCCAAAATAATATATATATGAGTTCACAAAAATATTTATAACTTTATAAAAATATTTTGTGACTTCATAAAAATAATCATATTAGTTTAGCATGCACGTCAGCCCAAAATATTTAGAAAAATAATAAATATAAGAGTGGGCACAAGAACTCACCGGTTGCAAACTTTGTAAACCCGCAAGCTTAGCGTCTCGAACTGTGTCCTCAAACCAAAACATGTTGTCGCACAAACCGTCCATTAAACCGCGTCTAAACCGTAATGACATCACCGCCAACTTCAAATATCTCATGCTTTCATCACATTAATTTCCCTCAAATCGTGATCCTCCATGTAGTAATTATGGTACCATATAAACAAAACATCTCCATTATCAAAAGTGTTATCCTATGCATATTTAAGAAACCTCACGTAAAATAAATGAAGGTTAATATATGCCATGCATGTATGTTTATATTTTGCATCATGGTCAAATAATGGATCAACTATTTTGTACACCATTTGAACATCCCTGTACACATCTTTGTCCCAAATCTCATAACCTACAGGTTATTAATTAGCATCACATAAGTTTCATTCTCCATCATCAATATCATACATTCTCATCATTCATCTTCAAGTAACTCAACAGCAACCCATCCCAAAACTTAAAAAGATCTCACACGACCACCACAATAACCTCACATAACAGGAACCATCCACGTGAAACAAAAGACAACCACCAACATCATCGTCACATCGCACCGCCACCGCAAACCATTCGCACCAAACGCCGTCATCATCTTCGAACCCTGACACCATCATCACTACCATTCCGTTCTCCCTTCGATCTCACTCCCACAACCGAAGCCACCCCCAGTTGGTTCTCAGGAAAGATCAAACATATAAACATGTAAAACGGATAAGGATTACCTAAGTATGTGTTAAAGCTCGCCAATCAGAAACCGCATCCGCCTAGAACCACCCAAAGATCGCGTACCGCAACCCGGCAATGAGGTTTACTTCTGGATCTTAGAGCTTCGCAGCCAACGGTCGAACCGGTCGGAACCATGAGATGGCCCTTTGGTCGTGATCGGTTAACCGAAAACACGGTAGAACACCGTACGAACCTAGAGAATTGATCGGCAAAGACAGTGGTGTTCTTGCTTCCTTTTTGTCGCGACAATGCAGAAGGAAGAAGGCAAAATAAACAAAACCGTTTCATGTTTTCCTTTCTTTGGTTTGCGGCCGAAAAAAAATAAAATGAGAATAAGATGGTCTGATGTAGGGTTTTGATGGAGGATGTTTAAATCCCCAGTTGCCCTAAGATCCCTCTATTTTTACTGTATAGTTTGCTTCTAAACTTATACAACCATAATTTCGTTTTATACACTTTGCACCTTTAAGTTACCATGCTAGCAAGACATGCCTCAAAAGTTAGAAAATAAAGTAGAGTGTTTGACTCGCTTCATGCATCATGTTTACATCAATTATATAACGCACTATTTGTGGATAGAAATTCAGGGCGTTACAGATTCGCATTTTCCAAACGACTCTGAACCCTTGGAATCCAGAATTCCTGCGGTTTTGAGTTGTTTAACACGATTCTCACTTATGTGACCAAGTCTACAATGCCACATATACGTATCATTAAAGTCCAACTTATTACGTTTATGGGAGATATTGCATAATATGTTATTGTTTTGGATTTCTATCTCATAGATCCCATTGTTGGGTTTTGCATCAAAGTAAAATACATCGTTAAAATAAGCAGAAATAAATTCCCCATTGAAACGATAATTAAAACCTTGTCCTCGCAAAGCCGAAACTGAAACAATATTTCTAGTCACACTAGGAATGTAATAAACATTGTTCAAAACAAGTTCTAAACCAGAAGGAAGCAAGAGAACACATTCTCCTATAGCCTTCACAGCAACTCTTTGTCCATTGCCAACATGGACCTCCAAGTCGCCTTGTTTCAGCTTTCTAATCTTTCTTAGTCCTTGCAAAACATTACAAATGTGGAAACCACATCCTGTGTCAAACACCCATGTTTTGCTAGGAAAAGCAAAGATTTCAATAACATATATACTTGAGGACTCTCCTCCTGAAGCCTTAGCTTGCTTCAGCTCAGCTAAATACTTAGCACAGTTCCTCTTCCAGTGCCCAGTTTCATCACAATGAAAACACTTGGCATCTTTCCGAGGTTTCTTATTGGCAACAGATTTGCCTTTGCCCTTCCCTTTGCCCTGATTGCCCATTTTCTTGGTGTTAGGTTTCTTAACTTGTCCCTCCTTGATCACTAGCACTGGTGCAGTCTTGCTAGGTATGTTCACCTCAGCAGTTTTGAGCATCTGATGCAATTCTGCAAGTGTCTTTTCCATCCCGTTCATATTGTAGTTCATAATGAACTGGTCATATGACTTGGGCAATGAGTTTAGGATAAAATCCCCAGCTAACTCATAAATCAAGGGGTATTCCAGACGAGCCAAGTGATCAAGATATGCCTTCATTTTTAGCACACGAGTGCTAACTGGCGTTTCTAGAACATACAAGTTGTTCTCCGCCTTGAGAACAATTTTCAAGTTGCGGTGCCAATCCATGAAGTTGGAGTAGTTAAGTTTGTCCTTCTCTAAGATGGACTTGAGAGAGAATTGAGAGGTGGAATTGTTTTCAGTTGACATCTACAAAGTTCAAAATCTAATGTATTAGTATTTCATGTTTTAAGTATCCTAATTATTTTATGACCCAAAAAGCAAAATTAATTAGGATGAGATCCCGATTCATCAATACACAATGAACTGGCTTAGCACTGTCCACTGGCATGATTAGGTAGGTAAACAACGATTGTTAATTGTGTCCACTACACAACTCTCCTTTTTGGGGTTATCTCTAAAAGCGATGTATGTTTAACCCCAACTATGCCCACTTGTCAAACAAGCGATGTTTGGTCCTTTACTGTTAACTGTAACACCGGCCTATGTTACACAGGAACCGCGATGATTACCTTCACTCATGATCAACGCCCAGATGCAGGGTCAGCACTAACATTTGGGTTCGATATAGAATGGAGTGTTAACTCGTTAAGGGTGGCATGAAACATCAATTTAAAATTGGGATTTAATTTTAATATTTACCATAAATATATTGAATGACTCGTTAGCATGATGTGAGTCACAAAACAGTTTATAAAATCCAATTTTATATTATTCGTGATAATTGAAACTCCTTTCAACACTCGACACGGTATAGTTTTAAATACCCTATTTAAACTACGTTGGTCGTATTATCGCGAATAGACTTGTTTTAATATTAATAAAACTCCTTTTATTAAATATGCTTTTCGGTTTTTATAAAACTTGTTTTAATAAAACCGTTGCCATGATTGTGAAAATTTTATTTATTTTGGGTTATCTAAATTATTTACAATAAATAAACCACAACCACAAAACATAATAATAAAATTAAACGAATCGAGCCCCTAATAGGTCGCCCGTTTCGTTTTAG
This sequence comes from Ambrosia trifida, assembly GCA_028751855.1. NCBI lineage: Eukaryota > Viridiplantae > Streptophyta > Magnoliopsida > Asterales > Asteraceae > Ambrosia > Ambrosia trifida. The sequence goes on along the minus strand of CM054124.1, from coordinate 97,950,543 downwards.
CCAGAAACGAAACGAACTAGTCAAAAGGGTTTCAAAACTATTTTGATATAGCTCCCACTTGACCCGAGATCTCTATCTTCATGGAACCTGTTCGCCTTTTTTTTTCTTCGTCTTGATCTTGTACTTGAAGGATTACAACAATAAATTTGAAAATACAATAAAATCAAATCTATTCTAATCATATCTATTACACCGGATCCAATATCGGTAATAAAAAATACAAATCAATAAAGAAATAAAACCATCACAAACACAACCATGACAAGAGTCAAATACCTAGGGCTCGATTCACATCACAATCCATGAACAACTAAAAGCTTTTGATCTTTTGTCAAAATAAACAATTTTTGACAAATAAAACAAAGATCAAATTATAACTTTACCATCTATACGCGTGTAACCGTGGCTCTGATACCACTGTTGGGAATCATGGTATCGTATACACAGCGGAAGCGGTTTATATATTTAACAAAAACGGATTATATATACAATATATATAATAGCCGATTTTATATATAAATTGTTAATTAATTTTATTAATCCGATTAATAAAATATTCCCAATCAGGATCTCAGTTAAACGCGTATAAACAAATAAATAATAAACAACCATAGGGGGTTTAGTAATCAACCTTTGACGACTACACCGGAATTGTAACACGCGGGTTACAATGAATGCTCGCTAGTAGGAAGTTCACAACCGAGCACGAACCAACCGGGAAACAACACTTGCAAGAGGAAGGTGGTGGCTTGTGGTGGTTGATGGCCGAACAAAAAAGAAGAAGGCGGCGGCCTTCTTTTCTTTGGTGGCGGCCGCAAAAAGCCAAGAAGAGGAGGCAAGGGTTTGTTGTTTTATCAAAAGTGTGCATTAGGGTTTACTCCTTAACCCTCCTTTTATAAGACAACAACTTGCAATAAACCCCCTTGCTAAATATCTTAATACTCCTTAATATTAATCTTATTAACATTAAGTCCCTCAAGATACTCCTTAATATTAATCTTATTAATATTAAATCCCTCAAGACTAAAACAATTATTATTTCATAAATAATAATCCACCAACGCGTGAACTTATCTGATTCGTGTACCAACGTGTAACTCTTCGGATCGTACCGGTTCGGGTTACGTTGATCTTGACTTTTAATTACATCGGACATCCTATATATCCAACAGATGACCCTCAAATTAAGAAGGATTTGAAGAAGTTAAGAAAGAAGCAGAAGGGTGTGAGCTGTCCATTTCGTGTTGGCCAAAGTTTCAGAGACAAAGAACAAATTAGATTGTTGGTGAAGAAGCATGCTTTGGAGAGTAGAAGGCAACTTGTTATATGCAAGAATGTCAAAACCAGATTTCGTGTGGTATGTCATGAGATTAATCCAGACAGTGCATCATTAAATAATATGCAAGAGCAAATTGGTAACTTAACTGAATTTTGTGAACCTATTGTTAAGAATAAGGGGGAATCTTCAAACAGTGCATCATTAAATAATCCAACCAATACCAATGAAAGCAAGGAAACTACCAAAACCAAGATAAGGTTCCCAACACCCACATGTCACTGGGCCCTCCATGTTTCCAAAGCAAAACCTACTTTACCATGGAGTGTTAAGACTTTCTTTAATGTTCATAACTGTCTGCAAACAAGAAAGGTTAGATTGTATACTGTGAGCAGTGTTGCAGCAGAGGTGGAGCAGATCTTAGAGGGTAACCCTACACTTGGAAAGAGGTGTACATGAACACCATAGATCCAATTAATGGTAGAGATTTTTGGACACCTTCTGAATGCCCTACAACTCTAACCCCTCCAAAGCATCATACTCAGGTAGGAAGGCCAAAAAAGAAGAGGAAGAAGTCACAATCTAAAGTTGATGAGGAGATGGTCAAGAAAGGGAAGTTAACAAGGAAAGGAGTTAGCAAGACTTGTCAAAAATGTGGGAATGAAGGACACAACTCAAGAACTTGCAAGGGGCAGGGTGGTGACAAGGCTGCAAAGTCTACCAAGGCTGCTGCAAAGTCTGCAAAAAGGAGTACAAGGGTTGGAAATGGAGCAAAGGCTGGAACAGGGTGCTCACAGGTCACTCAGGATGTGTAGTTATCCAGCCTGTCCAGTTGTGTCTGTTTATTACTATTAGCTGTGTCTATTTAATGAACACTGAAGTCTTTTGGTAGGTTTAAAGTATGTTTGGTTATTGTTGGGTATGTTATGGTTGCTTATGACAATATTAGTGTTATGGTTTGTAATGAATGATGTTATGTTATGGTTAATTGCAGTTTGTTTTGCATTGTAATGGGTCAGTGTTTGTTTTGAATTGTCATATGGTTCAGTGTTTATTTAGCATTGTAATGGGTCAATGGTCATTTGTAATGGTTCAGTGTTTGTTTTGCAGCTATCATGGGTCAATGGTCATTTGTAATGGGTCAATGGTTGCAGTTTTGTAATGGTTATGGTTGCAGTTTTGTCAATGGGTCAATGGTCATTTGTAATGGGTCAATTGTTGCAGTTTTGTAATGGTTATGGTTGCAGTTTTGTCAATGGGTCAATGGTTGCAATTTTGTAATGGGTCATTGTCACTGTTGTGGTCATTGTCATTTGTTGTGGTTGCAGTTTTTCATTCAGGGTCATTTGCACTGTTGTGATCAGTGGTTATGGTCATTGTCATATGGGTCAATATTTTCATATGGGTCAATATTTTCAGACATGGTTTAAAACAATACTTAAAATTACAAAAACCACACCATTTCATTCATAGCCAATTCTTTAACATTAAACCCAACTTGACCTTTACAACCATATCTAATATCAAAATTAGGTCAAGTGGATAAATACATAATTTACAAACAGTTACTTCAAGTCATGCTAACATACATACATACATTACAAACAAAACCCAACTACCAAACAAAAAAAAATCAATTTTTTCAACTTTTTGTCTCTGATCCGAGCCATTTCTTGATAATTGTTGATGGATCTTAGTAATCCATGTATAACTTGACAAGATCGTGCACACATTGGAGGATCAGCCCACGTTACAAACCCATAGCTTACTGCTCTTGCACAGCAATGGAATCTTCTTCCAGGATTCGTTGATGTCCATGATGTTTGAATTATTGTTGGAGACCCACATGCACAAAGGATGTTCATCATTTTCTTTGTTCCTGTGTCTGGATCGATTAAAAGAGAAATTAGGGTTTTGAGGTGGGTAAATGGGTTTTTATAAGGGGAAGATGAAAGACAAGACGAAATTACTAAAGTACCCTCACGTGTGTTGCATGTAAGGGTTACTTAACAGAAAAGTTGGATGGAGTTAGGTTTTAGGACTCAAACCATAACAAAAATAAAACATAAGCACTCAGAATGTTAAAAATGAAAATGTTGGACTCAACTAGTTAAAATCAAGAAAACTCAGGGACTCAAAAAGGAATTTACTCTAACAAAAACAAGGGTGGTATATGATATTATTGTTGGACTATAGTTTATATTATTTTTTTTCCAAACCGTTCGTATTACTTTTTGGTAATTCAAACATTCACAAAAATAAAGTTTGTCTTTTTTGTTGTATAGTGCTTACAGTGTTTACCATATACACACATTGTATTGATTGTATGTGATGAAAAACAAAGGCCAAGTGATGCGCGGTCGTAACTCTTAATGCTAAACATAACCAATTGCTACTATCTGTTAGACGCATTGTGCCACCGCCGCAATGCGTGGCGTCTGGTAAAAATCTAGTTTATCATATTTCTAACATAGCATGGCCTTTTTTATTTAGAAAAAGGTATACATATACTACTTTCATATGGGATAATGATGATACCAATATTTGTTTCTCTAAAAACACTTATGGCTTAATCAAAACATCCTTTAGTTTTTACTAAAGCCTACCATTCAATCCAACGGTAATTTAAATGGTTGGGCAAATGTTTTAGTTTTCAATATTTTGAGAATATACAACAGTTATTACATAACCTCAAATCTCATATAAATAATGGACACATGTGTACGACTATACACAAAAGAGTAGAAAAATGGAGTAATTTTGATAACAGTTCAAATCTTTTTTTTAACGGTCAACAAAACACCATTTTATTAAACCATAAAAAACGGCTAGCCAGAGGCTAGCATACATCCACTAATTAGAAAACAAAAACAAACAACTACCCAACACCAAACTATATACATAACATCCAAACCTATCATTATTTATACTCTAAAATTTATTAGCGTACCAGAACACACTGCCATAAACTTGAGATGTCCTTCCACACCCAAATGACCATGAAATAAATTCGGATAATCTTGACCCGCCAAAGCGGTCAGCTCATACATACCCATAACAGCTTTGTATATTCAGCACAATCATCCTATCTCAGCCACCTTCAAGTCCAGTTGGGCTGGTCCAACTCTGCATCATTACCGCTGCATCTATATCTATCTCGTATGTGCATAATGGAACAAATAAAGCATATTAGTGTCGCACCTTCCTAAACCAATCCACTTCAGCCACAATACACCAATATGATAATTAGGAGCAATAATATATCTAAGATTGAAACCCAAAGCTGTATCTATATCTAAACCATATGATGCGACTGGAACAATTAACATAGAAGAGTTGTACATTCCAAGCTAATCCTCTAAGCCGCTATTTACTACTTTGATAACTAGGAAGTAATGAAACATTAATGGACTTCAGTCCTTCCTTAATGCAACGGACAATTAAAACTTCACAATAATCCGTCTCTTGACCTTTAAAACACTAAGGCTGTGATTAACTGCTGCACCAATTAGTCTTTACCAAACCGGAACCAAGCTGCACAACATAACCCCCAAGAAACGACGCAAAACGACTGTGTACGACTAGATTTGTTAGCGCCACACCCTTTATAACACAATATATCCCATAAACAACACTCACCAAAACGCACCCATGATGCTACCCTCCCCCCTCCCCCAAACCGGAGTACACATTTCACCAATATGCACTTACACCAAGATACTTTTATATACAGCTCTAGGCCCCCACCTAAACGACCACAAACAAAAATAGAATGAAATCGGACCCAAAACGCCTCCCCCAAAAAAAAGAAGCACCCACACTGAAAAGAACAACACACGAAACGACTATGACATGCCGGGAAAGTTAGTTTGGAAACCGGTAAAAATCCAGGTACTATCCGTACAAGTATAATAACTGTAAATATGATTGGATACTAAAGAGATACTATTGGGAATGAATATTGTTAGAGATTTATTGGGAATTTTAGTGGTCCCGTATCACATAGTGATAAATTACCGTATAAACCTTGGTGACGACCTGACTAACGGTAGAAAGTCTAGTTAACTCGTAATGCGTGAATTAACATAATGTGACACTCGGCAAACTCAGGTTAGTAACATTGATCAAACTAGTAAGTCTACTTTAGCGAGTCATGCATGTTACATACTTAACTGGTCCCAAGCCTCCCTCACACCATAATACACCTCTGGAACTCATTTTTGCTCTAAAAACCATCATTTCTAAGCTTACACTTATTTCTTAGCAAAATCCAAGGTGTGTTATCTACCCTAAGCCCTTGTAATGTTGATATCTTGGTTCCCAAAGGTCTAGACCTAGTTTTATCAAGTTTATGTCTTTGAAAACCTTTGAAATGAGTTTCTAAAACAAGTCTAAACCTTTATACTTGCTCTACGTGGAGTATTCATGCAAGAAACGGTTTTTAATGGTTAAAACGTGAATGTATTTGATGTTTTACTGATGTGTATGAGTTATTAAGATGTTTTCCTAAGGTTTTGAGCAATTATTATAGTGTCTTGGTGATAATATGCATTTTGACCCATTTGAGTGATTCTTCAAGATTTAGGGTGTTATGATATGATTTAATGATTGTTTAATGTTAGGGATTACACTAAAATGGTATAATAACAGAGGAATGATTATTTGCAAGAAAACTCGTACCAAAAGAGCATTAATAATAGCATAAATAATAGTCATTATTTGTGTGGTGTGTTTAATTAGCTACATCTATATCACTTCCATCATTTTGGAGAAAGAGCATCCGCATCTCAAGGACATTGACATAAAAGATGTGTCGGTGAATGATTCAAAAATCAACACAATGTCACGTAGTGCCAATCTTGGGCTTCAAGGTAAATTTGATGTGCCAAGTAACCTTAAGCCATTCCCAAAAATAGGGTCTTTCGTCCTTAGTACGTTAATAAAACCAATCCCCCATTTAGGTTCTCTAATAGCAAATACATGATATCCAGAGACGATGAACTCATACTACTTAACTTTCAACTAAGGTATCTTCAAAAGAATTTATACCACCATCAACTCATGTGGTTAAGGCTAAGAGGGGATTTTTAAATGCTTGTCAAGTTGGCTCAGTTTCCTTTCTTTCCAAAAGTTCTTCAACATGTATCTTTTGTCTACAATGTCGCAATTAGTCCTGTCCAAGTTGATAATATGCACTATAAAAAATGTCGTGTGGCATCTCAAGTGCCTACAGTATTATAATTAGGGGTGTTAAAAAATATCCGAATCCGAATTCGAATTATCTAATAACCTGTATGCAAAATATCGGAAATTTTGGACATCCGAAAATTCGATAATCCAAAATTTCGGATTCAGATGAGAATCTTGAAAATTTTCGGATATCCGAATTATCCAAATCCGAAATCTTAATACACACAAACACAAATTACGGATAAGCCTAGAATGAAAACTCGCACCAAAAGAGCATTGATAATAGCATAAATAATAGTCATTATTTGTGTGGTGTGTTTAATTAGCTACATCTATATCGCTACATCATTTTGGAGAATGAGCATCCGCATCTCAAGGACATTGACATAAAAGATGTGTCGGTGAATGATTCAAAAATCGACACAATGTCACGTAGTGCCAATCTTGGGCTTCAAGGTAGATTTGATGTGCCAAGTAACCTTAAGCCATTCCCAAAAATAGGGACTTTCATCCTTAGTACGTTAATAAAACCAATCCCCCATTTAGGTTCTCTTATAGCAAATACATGATATCCAAAGATGATGAACTCATACTACTTAACTTTCAACTAAGGTATCTTCAAAAGAATTTATACCACCATCAACTCATGTGGTTAAGGCTAAGAGGGGATTTTTAAATGCTTGTTAAGTTGGCTCTGTTTCCTTTCTTTCCAAAAGTTCTTCGACATGTATCTTTTGTCTATAATGTCGCAATTAGTCCTGTCCAAGTTGATAATATGCACTATAAAAAATGTCGTGTGGCATCTCAAGTGCCTATAGTATTATAATAAGGGGTGTTAAAAAATATCCGAATCCGAATTCGAATGATCTAATAACCTGTATGCAAAATATCGGAAATTTTGGACATCCGAAAATTCGATAATCCAAAATTTCGGATTCAGATGAGAATCTTGAAAATTTTCGGATATCCGAGTTATCCGAATCCGAAATCTTAATACACACAAACACAAATTACGGATATGCCTAGAATGAAAACTCGCACCAATAGAGCATTGATAATAGCATAAATAATAGTCATTATTTGTGTGGTGTGTTTAATTAGCTACATCTATATCGCTACAATCATTTTTGAGAAGGAGCATCCACATCTCAAGGACATTGACATAAAAGATGTGTCGGTGAATGATTCAAAAATCGACACAATGTCACTTAGTGCCAATCCTGGGCTTTAAGGTAGATTTGATGTGCCAAGTAACCTTACGCCATTCCCAAAAATAGGGACTTTCGTCTTTAGTACGTTAATAAAACCTATCCCCCATTTGGGTTCGCTAATAGCAAATATATGATATCCAAAGACGATGAACTCATACTACTTAACTTTCAACTAAGGTATCTTCAAAAGAATTTATACCACCATCAACTGATGTGTTTAAGGCTAAGAGGGGATTTTTAAATGCTTGTGAAGTTGGCTGAGTTTCCTTTCTTCCCTAAAGTTCTTCGACATATATGTTTTGTCTGCAATGTCGCAATTAGTGCTGTCCAAGTTGATAATATGCACTATAAAAAATGTCGTGTGGCATCTCAAGTGCCTACAGTATTATAATAAGGGGTGTTAAAAAATATCCGAATCCGAATTCGAATGATCTAATAACCTGTATGCAAAATATCGGAAATTTTGGACATCCGAAAATTCGATAATCCAAAATTTCGGATTCAGATGAGAATCTTGAAAATTTTGGGATATTCGAATTATCCGAATCCGAAATCTTAATACACACAAACACAAATTACGGATAAGCCTAGAATGAAAACTCGCACCAAAAGAGCATTGATAATAGCATAAATAATAGTCATTATTTGTGTGGTGTGTTTAATTAGCTACATCTATATCGCTACCATCATTTTGGAGAAAGAGCATCCGCATCTCAAGGACATTGACATAAAAGATGTGTCGGTGAATGATTCAAAAATCGACACAATGTCACGTAGTGCCAATCTTGGGCTTCAAGGTAGATTTGATGTGCCAAGTAACCTTAAGCCATTCCCAAAAATAGGGTCTTTCGTCCTTAGTACGTTAATAAAACCAATCCCCCATTTAGGTTCTCTAATAGCAAATACATGATATCCAGAGACGATGAACTCATACTACTTAACTTTCAACTAAGGTATCTTCAAAAGAATTTATACCACCATCAACTCATGTGGTTAAGGCTAAGAGGGGATTTTAAATGCTCGTCAAGTTGGCTCAGTTTCCTTTCTTTCCAAAAGTTCTTCGACATGTATCTTTTGTCTACAATGTCGCAATTAGTCCTGTCCAAGTTGATAATATGCACTATAAAAAATGTCGTGTGGCATCTCAAGTGCCTACAGTATTATAATTAGGGGTGTTAAAAAATATCCGAATCCGAATTCGAATTATCTAATAACCTGTATGCAAAATATCGGAAATTTTGGACATCCGAAAATTTGATAATCCAAAATTTCGGATTCAGATGAGAATCTTGAAAATTTTCGGATATCCGAATTATCCGAATCCGAAATCTTAATACACACAAACACAAATTACGGATAAGCCTAGAATGAAAACTCGCACCAAAAGAGCATTGATAATAGCATAAATAATAGTCATTATTTGTGTGGTGTGTTTAATTAGCTACATCTATCTCGCTACCATCATTTTGGAGAATGAGCATCCGCATCTCAAGGACATTGACATAAAAGATGTGTCGGTGAATGATTCAAAAATCGACACAATGTCACGTAGTGCCAATCTTGGGCTTCAAGGTAGATTTGATGTGCCAAGTAACCTTAAGCCATTCCCAAAAATAGGGACTTTCATCCTTAGTACGTTAATAAAACCAATCCCCCATTTAGGTTCTCTAATAGCAAATACATGATATCCAAAGATGATGAACTCATACAACTTAACTTTCAACTAAGGTATCTTCAAAAGAATTTATACCACCATCAACTCATGTGGTTAAGGCTAAGAGGGGATTTTTAAATGCTTGTCAAGTTGGCTCTGTTTCCTTTCTTTCCAAAAGTTCTTCGACATGTATCTTTTGTCTATAATGTCGCAATTAGTCCTGTCCAAGTTGATAATATGCACTATAAAAAATGTCGTGTGGCATCTCAAGTGCCTACAGTATTATAATAAGGGGTGTTAAAAAATATCCGAATCCGAATTCGAATGATCTAATAACCTGTATGCAAAATATCGGAAATTTTGGACATCCGAAAATTCGATAATCCAAAATTTCGGATTCAGATGAGAATCTTGAAAATTTTCGGATATCCGAATTATCCGAATCCGAAATCTTAATACACACAAACACAAATTACGGATAAGCCTAGAATGAAAACTCGCACCAAAAGAGCATTGATAATAGCATAAATAATAGTCATTATTTGTGTGGTGTGTTTAATTAGCTACATCTATATCGCTACAATCATTTTTGAGAAGGAGCATCCACATCTCAAGGACATTGACATAAAAGATGTGTTAGTGAATGATTCAAAAATCGACACAATGTCACTTAGTGCCAATCTTGGGCTTCAAGGTAGATTTGATGTGCCAAGTAACCTTACGCCATTCCCAAAAATAGGGACTTTCGTCTTTAGTACGTTAATAAAACCTATCCCCCATTTGGGTTCGCTAATAGCAAATATATGATATCCAAAGACGATGAACTCATACTACTTAACTTTCAACTAAGGTATCTTCAAAAGAATTTATACCACCATCAACTGATGTGTTTAAGGCTAAGAGGGGATTTTTAAATGCTTGTGAAGTTGGCTCAGTTTCCTTTCTTCCCTAAAGTTCTTCGACATATATGTTTTGTCTGCAATGTCGCAATTAGTGCTGTCCAAGTTGATAATATGCACTATAAAAAATGTCGTGTGGCATCTTAAGTGCCTACAGCATTATAATTAAAGGTGTTCAATAATATCCGAATCCGAATTCGAATTATCTAATAACCTGTATGCAAAATATCAGAAATTTTGGACATCCGAAAATTCGATAATCCAAAATTTCGGATTCAGATGTGAATCTTGAAAATTTTCGGATATCCGAATTATCCGAATCCGAAATCTTAATACACACAAACACAAATTACGGATAAGCCTAGAAAGAAAACTCTCACCAAAAGAGCATTGATAATAGCATAAATAATAGTCACAATTTGTGTGGTGTGTTTAATTAGCTACATCTATAAAGCAACCATCATTTTGGAGATGGAGCATCTGCATCTCAAGGACATTGACATAAAAGATGCGTCTGTGAATGATTCAAAAATCGACACAATGTCACTTAATGCCAATCTTGGGCTTCAAGGCATATTTGATGTGCCAAGTAACCTTAAGCCATACCCAGAAATAGGGACTTTCCTCCTTAGTACGTTAATAAAACCTATCCCAGATTTACGTTCGCTAATAGCAAATACATGATATCCAAAGGTGATGAACTCATACTACTCAACTTTAAACTAAGGGATCTTCAAAAGAATTTATACCAACATCAACACATGTGGTTAAGGCTAAGAGGGGATTTTTAAATGCTTGTGAAGTTGGCTCAGTTTCCTTTCTTCCCTAAAGTTCTTCAACATGTATCTTTTGTCTGCAATGTCGCAATTAGTCATGTCCAAGTTGATAATATGCACTATAAAAAATGTCGTGTGGCATCTCAAGTGCCTACAGTATTATAATTAGGGGTGTTCAAAAATATCCGAATCCGAATTCGAATTATCTAATAACCTATATGCAAAATATCGGAAATTTTGGACATCCGAAAATTCGATAATCCAAAATTTCGGATTCAGATGTGAAACTTGAAAATTTTCGGATATCCTAATTATCCGAATGCAAAATCTTAATAAACACAAACACACATTATGGATAAGCCTAGAAAGAAAACTCGTACCAAAAGAGCATTGATAATAGCATAAATAATAGACATTATTTGTGTGCTGTGTTTAATTAACTACATCTATATAGCTACCATCATTTTGGTGATGGAGCATCTGCATATCAAGGACATTGACATAAAAGATGTGTCGATGAATGATTCAAAAGTTTACACAATGTCACTTGATGCGAATCTTGGGCTTCAAGGCAGATATGATATGCCAAGTAACCTTAAGCCATTCCCAGAAATAGAGACTTTCGTCCTTAGTACGTTAATAAAACCTATCCTCGATTTGGGTTTATGATATCCAAAGACGATGAACTCATACTACTCAACTTTCAACTAAGGGATCTTCAAAAGAATTTATACCACCATCAACTTATGTGGTTAAGGCTCACAGGGGATTTTTAAATGCTTGTGAAGTTGGCTTTGTTTCCTTTATTCCCTAAAGTTCTTCGGCATGTATCTTTTGTCTGCAATGTCACAATTAGACCTGTCCAAGTTGATAATATGCACTATAAAAAAATGTCTCGTGGCATCTCATGTGCCTACAGTATTATAATTAGGGGTGTTCAAAAAAATCTGAATCCGAATTCGAATAATCTAATAACCTGTATGCGAAATATCCAAAATTTTGGACATCCGAAAATTCGATAATCCAAAATTTCGGATTCAGATGTGAATCTTGAAAATTTTTGGATATCCAAATTATTCGAATCCGAAATCTTAATACACACAAACACACATTACGGATAAGCCTAGAAAGAAAACTCGTACCAAAAAAGCATTGATAATAGCATAAATAATAGTCATTATTTGTGTGGTGTGTTTAATTAGCTACATCTATATAGCTACCATCATTTTGGAGATGGAGCATCTGCATCTAAAGGACATTGACATAAAAGACGTGTAATGATTCCAAAATCGACACAATGTCACTTGATGCCAATCTTGGGCTTCAAGGCAGATTTGATATGCCAAGTAACCTTAAGCCATACCCAGAAATAGGGACTTTCATCCTTAGTACGTTAATAAAACCTATCCCCGATTTGGGTTCGCTAATAGCAAATACATGATATCCAATGACAATGAACTAATACTACTCAACTTTCAACAAAGGGATCTTCAATAGAATTTATACCACCATCAACTAATGTGCTTAAGGCTCAGAGGGGATTTTTAAATGCTTGTGAAGTTGGCTCATTTTTCTTTCTTCCCTAAAGTTCTTCGGCATGTGTCTTATGTCTGCAATGTCACAATTAGACCTATCCAAGTTGATAATATACACTACAAAAAAATGTCGCGTGGCATCTCAAGTGCCTACAGTATTATAATTAGGGGTGTTCAAAAAAATCCGAATCCTAATTCGAATTATCTTATAACCTGTATGCGAAATATCCGAAATTTTGGACATCCGAAAACTGGATAATCTAAAATTTCGGATTCAGATGTGAATCTTGAAAATTCTCGAATATCTGAATTCGAAATCTTAATACACACAAACACAAATTACGGATAAGCCTAGAAAGAAAACTCGTACCAAAAGAGCATTGATAATAGCATAAATAATAGTCATTAATTGTGTGGTGTGTTTAATTAGCTATATCTATATAGCTAGCATCATTTTGGAGATGGAGCATCCGCATCTCAAGTACATTGATATAAAAGATGTGTCAGTGAATGATTCAAAAATCTACACAATGTCACTTAATGGAAATCTTGGGCTTCAAGGCAGATTTGATGTGCGAAGTAACCTTAAGCCATACCCAGAAATATGGACTTTCGTCCTTAGTACCTTAATAAAACCTATCTTCGAATTGGGTTCGCTAATAGAAAATACATGATATCCAAAGGCGATGAACTCATACTACTCAACTTTCAACTAAGGGATCTTCAAAGGAATTTATACCACCATCAACTCATGTTGTTAAGACTCAGAGGGGATTTTTAAATTCTTTTGAAGTTGGCTCAGTTTCCTTTCTTCCCTAAAGTTCTTTGGCATGTATCATTTGTCTGCAATGTCGCAATTAGTCCTATCCAAGTTGATAATATGCACTATAAAAAATGTTGTGTGGCATCTCAAGTGCCTATAGTATTATAATTAGAGGTGTTAAAAAATATCCGAATTCGAATTATCTAATAACCTGTATACGAAATATCCAAAATTTTCGACATCCGAAAATTGGGTAATCCAAAATTTCGGATTCGGATGTGAAACTTGAAAATTTTTGGATATCCGAATTATCCGAATGCGAAATCTTAATACACACAAACACACATTATGGATAAGCCTTGAAAGAAAACTCGTACCAAAAGAGCATTGATAATAGCATAAATAATAGTCATTATTTGTGTGGTGTTTTTAATTAACTACATCTATATAGCTACCATCATTTTGGTCTAGATCTAGTTTTATCAAGTTTGTGTCTTTGAAAACCTTTGAAATGAGTTTCTAAAACAAGTCTAAACCTTTATACATGTCTAATAACTTGGTAACATGTGTTCGGACTCGTTTATGCTATATATGACCCGTATGATAGATGAAATGAACATGGATGCATGTTAAGTGTATAGTTGCATGTGATTGCTCAATTTCTCATTATTAGATAACACGTGGGATGTCGGGTCACCAATGGGATGTCGGGTCTTGTTTTGTGTGGTCGGTCTAACGGTCAAAGGTGTTTTCAAACGTACATGGTTATGGTCTGGACATTCGGGGACTAGTTAACATACGAGTTATTAGTCTGGGTATTTATATACGTCTCATGATAGGTCGCCGCTATTTGGGGCTATCATAGCTTGTTGATTTGATTGTTTTTCAAGTAACGCAACCTAAGGTGAGTGTCACAGCCCCGCTTTTACTGTTTTGCTTTCGGGGGAGAAACATGCTACATAATTACATTTCTTAATGGTCATGTTATACTATTGTTGGATCAGTATATTGCTCTTTTGTTAGAACTTGCTAGTTGACACTTAAGTGTTTAGCAAGTTCTTGATGAGTGATAGCACAGCGGAATGTTTATAAGTTTAAAGCTACACTTATCAACAGGAGTTATTACTCCCCCTGGATTCAAGAACTAATAAATGATAAGTGTTTATTGAGAATCTAAGTATTGAATGAGAATGAAACACTTTGACAGATTCTCAGTAAACACGAAATGGAAATAACAATAATAAGTGTTGAAGGATTTCTTGTATTAAAATCAATGTATAATACAGAGGGATGAACCCTTCTATTTATAGACTTTACAAATACATGAACCTTGCCAAAAAGCAAGTTCAGAAACAAGTTGCAACAAGTTGCAGTCTTGGAACTTGTACATAAAGCAAAAAGAAATACTAAAGTAATAAACTACTGATATAAAAAGGCGGTGGAAAAGATCTTCTGTAAGTACTGATGAATGACAAACTACTGATGAGTAGTTTGTCTTCAGTAGTTCTTCAGTAGAAGTGTCTGGTTTGAACTTCAGAACTTCTGATGACTTTTCTTCTTCAGTACTTCTGAATCTCTTCTTCAGCAGTTTGATCCTTCTTCTTCAGCAGTTCTATACTTAGAGTATTTTGACAGAAGTGAATTAGACTAAGGTTTGCAAAAGTGGTTTCACCAATCGTTTTTGTCCTAACAATCTCCCCCTGGATTGATGAAGCCAAAACCTTACTAATTCCTTATTGTTCTTTTCTGTCCTTCACAATTTTCCATATTCCTTTGAACATGGAATTCTTGAGCTGGTTCTGTTGATCATCAGTAAGAGACCCTTTTTGTGGTTCTAAGTGTTGGATTGTAAGCAGGTCTTTGGTTGATAGTTTCTTCAGTTCATTCATCGACCTATATGCCCTGCTTGTTTGATCTCTTCTTGTCACAAGTACTGAGTTGTTATTAGTAAAGGACCATCTGATGATTGGTACTTTAGACTTGTCAAAGTCTGCAGTATAGGGAACCATGGTGGTACCCTGGGTTTCTCCTGAGTGTTGAATGTTTTCAATTTCAGTGACTCTCAGGTGGGATTCACTTCCCTGCTGTTGTTCCATCACATTAGGTATCTGAAATGTTGGCAAATGATGTTCAGTTACTACCTTGGTGTGCAGTTTGTCTGTGATGGTCTTCTGGATTTGATATGCAAAGGTGGAAGGATCCCTGAATTGTGTGATCAGAGGCTTTTCTTCTATGTCAAAATCAGAATGGACTACTGTACTACCTTCTAGTAGTACCATTCTGAAATCAGTCTTCACTTTCTCCTCTGATTTCTTTCTTTGTGTAGCTGGTCTTCTTTGAACACCAGAAGTTCTAACTACTGAAGTTGAAACTTCAGCAGTTTGAAACTTCTCTGGATTAGCAGCCCTTGCAGCCTTATATTTTCTATATGTGTCCACCAATCTTTCTTCTTTCCATTTGGACACTGAGGCTTTTGAACCATAACCATTAGCTACCAGTTCTTCTATCATCTGAGCTCTCTTGGCCTTTGTGTCTTTACTTGTTGCAAGTTTATCTGCAATAAGTTGAGCTCTTCTTGTCAGCTCTTCCACAGAGAGTCTCTTCAATGTGTGGGCTTTGATTTTGCTGTTCTTTGTATTGTAAGACATCAGTTGATGTCTTTTATCTTCTTCAGCAATTTCATCTAGGCTAGCCTGCCTTTGGAGTTCAGCTTCATAAGCCTGAAGTTTTTCTTCATGGCTTAGATCCAAGTCATCCCTTTCTTCCAGTGTTTTCCAGATCTGATCTTCTCTGGCCTTCTTTTGGGCTGCCACTAAACTCTTCTCAAGTAGTTCTGCTGATTGAGAGATTGGAGAAGGGTTTAGCACAGTCATTGTGGTAACTGTTGTAGTAGGCCTAGTAGGAACAGAAGTTGGTAGAATAGGAGCAGTTGATCTGGAAGGGTCAGCAGTTTGAGTCTTGGAAGTGTTAACTTCTGATGGGTTGACAACTTCTGAAGGTTTGTCAACTACTGAAGGATTGTCTTCAGTACTTTCTGATTCTTCATCAGAACTTTGGCCATCAGAGGTTTCTTCATTGTGCCCTTAGGATTCATCAGACTTTTCAGCATCTTCTATTTCTTGAATAGAGACACCAAATTGTTGGGCCAGTTTTTCTTTTCTGGCTTGATTCTTTTGATCTCTTTCAAGGATAGCCACTCTTGCTCTTATCCTGGCTTCGAATGACTCCTTAGGTTCCCTAATTTTCTCCCCCTTTTTGGATTCATCAAGTTTGGAAGTTGCGGTTTGGGAGAAATGACCTGTAAGAGTAGCAATCTGTCTGCTGTTGAAGTCAATCTTGTTGGACAGATCGTTTATCTTTGTCTTGATCACTCCAAATTGGTTCTTGATTGACAGCTCCAAGTTAGCTGTGTATGTTTGGAAGTGATTCTTGATGAGAGTGTTCATCATGTGGTACAGGGGACCATCTGGGCTGCATAGCTGGTTCATGTCTATGCTTGTTTGCCCAGGGAATTGGGTAGGCATTTGTAGTGAGGGGTGTGTTTTTGGGTGATCTTCTTGTTGTACAGAAGATGCCACTCTAGGGGAATCATGGATTGAGTGGGCTTTAACCTGAGATGGTGTGACTAGCTTCTTGAGCTTAGAGACACCAGGTGCAGGACCTTCACTTGTAGCCGTCAATTCAGTAGTTTGGTGTTTTGAAACATCATCCAAATCAATGGAATCATCTGAATCCCTGATTACATCCTCAATGAGGACTGTATCAGTTACATCATGAGCTGAGCCCAACTCAGTTGTCTCATGTACCTCTTTTTCTTGGTTCAGAGGATTTCCTACCTCAGGCATTAAGCCTTCATCAGTAGTTGCCACGGTTGAGGTCTTAGCTATGTTACTTCTGTCCTCAGGTCCACCACTGGGTGGTAAATGAGTAGTAGCAGCCTCAAAAGTACCAAAAGTTTCTAAGTTTGGGCTTAGAGACTCTGGTTCATCCTCATCTTTTTGGTTAGGGCTTTGAGTGTCCACATCCATGTCATTTTTTGAGGCTATGTCCCCTGTTTTATGTGGTTGATGGGGACTGACATTTGTAGATGGGACTTTCTCTTTTAGCCCAGAGAGAAGTTTGGCTATTTCAATGTCTGGTTCAGAAATTTGGGGTGCTGGTTCAGTAGTTTGGGCAGTGGGTTCAGCAGTTTCAAAAGAAGAGTCAATTGGAATAGTTTTCTTAAGTCTTTTTCTTTTGAAAAGGATTGTTATTGGTGCTCTTGGTGGGGTTTGAGATGGATAAGACTGAGAGGATGTTTCAGTCACCTCTTTAAGAAGTGCAGATTGCACAATAGTTTGTTCAGGCATCTCAACCTCCTGAACAGCTTTTCTTTTAGGTTTGGTGGGTTTTTGTTTTTGTATCTTGGGTTTCTTGGCCTTTGGTGGAGTAGGTTTGGAAGATGAGGGTTCCATGGGGACTGGTTCTGGTTCCCCTTGGTCATCTTCTGGCCAGGCAGCCTGTTTGTTGTGCCTTGAGTATGCTTGTGAGGTTAAGGGTTTTAAAATTTCAGTTTTACCCACAAGCACCTCATTACCCAGTTCAGATATTATGCATTGCATAATGAACCTTGGATATAACAAAAACTTTTTCTTAGTGTTATTGTGATGTAACACCAACTCATTAAAGAAAAGTTTTGATGCCCTGAAATTTGTTTCATTCACAATGGAATGAAAAATTGGTTGAAAGGTTGAGGGCATCTGGTCATAAGACCCTGTTTTAGGACTCAAGCACATAATTATATAATGAAACAAAAGTTTATATTTTGGTTCAAAATACTTTTTAAAGATAGTAGCTTGTGAGAGAGTACCTTGATAACCACACTCAGTCATGGTTAGGTGGATTGCAGAGTTGTCAAACTTCTCAGGGGCATTCACATCATTCAACCCCAGTCTGTTTGAAAGTATGGCCGGTGTTATGGCCATTTGTCTCCCTTTAATTGTTGAGTTGAGAGAGATAACTTCATCATCCACCATCACTGTCTCAGCATTAGCCCAGAACTCGTTGAGAGTTTCAGGTTGTATTGGTGGGTCTATTGTGAGAGCGGTGAAATATTGGGATTTGATGACGAGATCGATGATCTCATCATATTGGGACCAGCCTTCTTGTTTTTCTAAGTAGGCTCTGAGATTGTGTCCCTGTTTTAGAACTAAAGCCATGTGGTGTTGTGTGTGTTGATGAATCGAACAGTGTTTATGTTGCAGGTTCAGGGGTTTGAGAGCTTTCTTGAGAGAGAATGAGGGAATTTTTGATTTTGAATGGATAAGTGTTGAAAAAAGATATTTATCAGAAGTTTTTAACCGCTTGGATCTTCTTTATTAGAAGTTTTAAACCGCCTAGGTTAAAAATCTCTTTATCAGAAGTTTTAAACCGACTAGGTCAAACTTCTGATGATGGGAAAAGTCTGATTTGCCCTTTTTGACTAAACTGCTGATGAAGAATTATCGTCATCAGTATTTCCCATTTTCTCTTCAGCAGTTTTGAACAGCTGATGAGAAATCCTTTATAAATACTTTATTCATAACTTCTGAAGGTTGTTTTATCAGAAGTTAATCACTTTTTAGAAAATATCCCCATACTGATGTTTTGTTCATCAGTAGTTTCTCTCTTTTCAGAAGTTTTTCAAGTTTTTTTTTTTTTTTTTTTTTGAAAAACAGATGTAAGTGAAAAATAAAAGATTTGTGCAGAAAAATAAAGAGAAACACTTACAAATTTAGCATCCCTAGCATGGATACTAACTTCTGAAATGTTGATGTGTCAAGGGGTTTAGTGAAAATGTCAGCTATTTGATTAGCTGTTGCTACATGTTTCACTTCAATCTTGCCTTTTTCATAGCAATCTCTTATGAAATGATACCTGATTTCAATGTATTTAGTCTTTGAAAACTGAACAGGATTTTGAATGATGCTAATGGCAGATTTGCTGTCTACAAGCAATGGTGTCTTGGTCTCTTTGATTCCGTAATCAAGAAGTTGATATTGGAGCCATTGTATCTGTGATGTACAACTTGCAGCTGCAATGTATTCAGCTTCAGCAGTTGAAGATGCAACAGATGTTTGTTTCTTTGATTGCCAGGACACTAGACAGTTTCCCAAGAATTGACAACCACCAGATGTTGATTTTCTTGACATTTTACACCCTGCATAGTCACTATCTGAAAAAGCTGATAACTTGGTATTGCTTGAAGCAGGATACCAAATTCCAAGTGTGGGAGTTCCTTTCAGATATTTGAAAATTCTTTTGACTGCAATAAGGTGTGATTCCCTAGGAGCTGATTGATATCTAGCACAGACACATGTTGAAAACATAATATCTGGTCTAGAAGCAGTTAGATATAAAAGGGAACCTATCATACATCTATACATGGTTTGATCAACCTGTTTTCCTTGATCATCTGGTTCAACTTGTGTGGTTGGTGTCATGGGAGTGGAACATGATTTACAGTCTTGTAAAGAAAATTTGTTTAATAATTCTTTAACATATTTTGATTGATGTATAAAAGTTCCATTTGTTTGTTGTTTAATCTGCAGTCCCAGAAAGTACTGCAGTTCTCCCATTGTACTCATCTCAAATTTTGATTGCATGAGTTTCTTAAATTCATCACACAATTTTGTGTTTGTTGAACCAAAAATGATATCATCAACATATATTTGAACAAGTAAGATATGATTTCCAACATGTTTAATGAAAAGAGTTTTAACAATGGCACCTCTTGTGAAGTTATTTTTGAGTAAAAAGGTTGAAAGTGTATCATACCATGCTCTTGGAGCCTGTTTGAGCCCATAAAGAGCTTTGTCTAGTTTGTACACCCACTCAGGATGAGAAGGATCCTCAAACCCAGGTGGCTGACAAACATACACTTCCTCTTTTATCTTTGCATACAAAAATGCACTCTTGACACCCATTTGATAAACTTTTATTTTGTTGGAAATGGCTGTAACACCCCAACCGATGGCGGAAACATCGGGGTGCCACGTATTGATGATTGTTTCAGTAGCACATGGTATAATATAAATTTTAAATAATTTATTCAAACATAATATCCAAATATAAAATGATGTCTAGGAATTCAATACATGATATCAAATAACAAACTTCAATAACTTCAAATAAAACTTCATGTTAAATCCTCATGCTAACTCAAGCCTCAGCTTCATTGTTACCTGAAACATGTTAATTTTGAAAGTATTTTGGGTCAACAAAAGTTGGTGAGAATTACATAGGTTTTTGATAATAAAATGAATAGAAATGTTGAGCAATTCATGTGTCATGTCAATCTAGCCCATATGTGAGAACATACTAGAAATAAATCGAGTGCATAATCAACCCTAATGACTGTTATAATATGATACATACCATACGCTCATGGTCCACTTGAATATGTTATGCGATAACAAACACCCACGCAACCTTTGTAGGAGGCACGTATCCGGGTGGGATTGTCAGTCCAATAGATCTATCAATGTATACCGTCGGCTTGTACGGAGTTAATGATTATGCTAGAATGGTGCTTACTCTAATCATGCTCAAGACATAATGCAACATAGAAAACACATAGACACATTGATGATTGAATTGCAATGATGATGTTATAACATGTTTCACCCAAAAAATGGTGATAAATAAAAGGGGCTATGTAAAACTCACCTTAGCAAATGTTAAACTTCTTGAAAAGATGAAATAATAGTGTTGCCCAAAATAATTCCAAATATCACCCTATAATAAGGTAATATATAATAAGTCTAAGTCTAATTAATTTATAAGTGTATCCTAGGGTTTCGATTTGGGGATATCCAATTGTTGAATTTAAGATAAAATGTTAATTAAATAAAGGGAAATTTGATAATTAAATAAAAGAAAGTCTTTTTATAAAATTTGAATTTAGAATGTATACAATAAAGTGTTTGAAGTATAAAAATAATTTTTATAAAATTATTTCATTTAAAATAGATTTTTAAATCTATTTATCACAAATTGCCAATATTTAACTTTAATATTCAAAAATACTAAAATTAAAGAATTTCTACTTTAAAAATCATATTTCTGTTCTAAATATTTAAAAATAATTTGTATAAAATTTTGGTGCAAAAATAATGAAAATTGAATTTATTATGATTTAATTATGATTAAATCTAACAAAAATTGATTAAAAATATAAAATAATTGATTTTTCTGAATTAAAAATTATTTCAGTAAAGTTTAACTTTATACAAACTCAGGATAATTTTTGGAGAATTTAATAAAATTGTTGTGATATTTTAATGGATTTTTATAAATATAATAGTATAAAATTGATTTAATTATTATAAATATTAAATAAATGAATTTTGGAAAAATAAAAATGGTAAATAAAACTTTTATCTCAGATTTAATAAATATAATTTTTTTAGAATTTATAAAATAGTTTTAATATTTAAAAATGAATTTATAAGTTTAAAATGTTTAATATATATGTATATTAGTTTGTTGTTTTAAAAAGAAAAAGAAACAAAAAGAAGTGGCCGTAGCCGGGACTCGAACCGGGGAGCCTTGGGTTATAACCCATGGTCACAACCACTTGGCCTAGGCCTGTGGTTGTGACAATCCCGTATAATAATAATTATATACACAATATGAAATCGAGTTTATCCCCAAATTACAAAGCACGAACCCTAGATATTACAATCAAACAATCCATACATATTGAACCCGATTATTGTTAGGGCTTTTGTAGTATGGTTGCCGACTAACAAAACCCACAAAAAAAATAGAACTCACAGTGTTGTATCGCGTATGATTGTCTGGTCAAAGACAAGAGTCAACTGTGTAATCGTGGGACACAATCAGAGTGTTTCAGAATAATTGGAGGGTTAAGAGAGAGATGTGAGCGAGTTACAAAGGTTCGTAGAACATCAATTTATAGTGGGGATCGATGGGTTGGGTTAATTGGAAAGTTTGACCTATGATTAAATGTCAACCGCGTATAGATTCAAAATTGGTCAACGATTGATGTTAATTGACGTGTAATCGAGGTTGATTGAGGCCGATAATCACATAAGTTTGCCAAATTTAGAACAATTATCAGTTAATACACTAGATTGAATCATACGCGACCCACAGTTGACTTTATTAGTCAACTATGAAGGTTTTGAAAACAAGCATAAGATAAATATGCATCCGGGTTTATTCCAAGTAGTTGGCCAGCCCAGTTGGTTTATGTGTTGTGTTGGTTTGGGCCGGTCTTGGCGCGGGTTCGAATCCCGGCCAAGACATATATTTTTTGATAATATTTACATGTTATTCCATATAATAATTATAATATATATGGTATTAGGGTTCCACAAACGCGACAAAAATAATAAATGCGAATGCTAATGATAAAACTTGACGTTTTTATTAAATATAGTCGTGTAACGTACAAGTTTGAATGCGTAATGTTACAGTCTCCCCTACTTTTAGGAACTTCGTCCCGAAGTTGGAGTTGGAGAGTCTGGTGGGAAAAGATGTGGATACTTCGACTTCATCTGGTCCTTACGTTCCCAAGTGAACTCTGGGCCTCGTTTAGATTCCCAACGAACCTTAACGATCGGAATACGACTGCGCTTGAGTTTCTTGACTCCAGTATCAACAATCTCGACGAGTTTCTCGATAATGTGCATGCTTTCATCGATTTGCACATCCTCAAGAGGAACATGAAGGTTCTCATCTGCTAAGCATTTCTTGAGATTCGAAACATGGAAGGTCGGATGAACATTGCTTAGCTCAGGTGGAAGTTCAAGTTTGTAAGCCACTTTTCCAACTCTGTCAAGAATTTTGAAGGGGCCTACGTATCGAGGAGCTAGTTTTCCCTTTCTACCGAAACGAATTACTCCTTTCCAAGGGGATACCTTAAGTAGTACAAGGTCCCCAACTTGAAATTCCAATGGTTTACGACGTTTATCAGCATAACTCTTTTGGCGACTTCTAGCCTTGAGGAGATTATCTTGAATGAGTTGAATTTTGTCTGTGGTTTCCTGGATTAGTTCGGGTCCAGTAATACGAGCTTCACCAACCTCAGTCCAACAGACAGGTGAACGACATTTCCGACCATAGAGTGCTTCAAAAGGAGCCATGTTAATGCTGGCGTGATAACTGTTGTTGTATGAAAACTCAACCAAAGGAAGATGAGAATCCCATGCGCCACCAAAATCAATGACACATGCCCTGAGCATATCCTCAAGTGTCTGGATGGTTCGTTCAGTCTGACCATCCGTTTGAGGGTGATAAGCAGTGCTCAGGTTCAACTTGGTACCCAAAGCATCTTGTAGAGACTCCCAAAAGTGAGAGGTGAAACGACCATCGCGATCAGAAATAATGTCCAAAGGTATACCGTGACGACATACGATTTCACTTACGTACATCCTTGCCAACCTTTCCACAGAATACTTCTCACGAATAGGTAGGAAGTGAGCTGACTTGGTCAAACGATCGACGATTACCCAAATACTGTCAAAACCTTTGGGTGTACGAGGGAGTTTGGTGATGAAATCCATAGCTATGCTCTCCCATTTCCAGACAGGAATCTCTGGTTGTTCAAGCATACCAGATGGTCGTTGATGTTCAGCCTTGACCTTGGAACAAGTGAGGCATTTTGCAACGAATAGGGCAATGTCTTTCTTCATACCAGGCCACCAATAAGAATAACGAAGATCTTGGTACATCTTGTCAGCTCCAGGATGAATAGAATAACGAGACTTATGAGCCTCGTTCATGAGAAAAGTACGAAGATCATCACGGTCGGGAATCCACAGTCGATTAAGGAAATAAAGGAGACCATCGGGTTTGGTTTCAAGTTGAGTTTCAGCACCACAAGACATTTCATCGTACATGTTACCTTGGGTGACTGATGTGTGTTGAGCCTGGAGAATGCGATCTTGAAGATCAGTACGAACTCTCGCACATTGTAGTTTGACACGCTCTTTACGACTAAGTGCGTCAGCCACAACATTCGCCTTGCCAGGATGGTAGCGAATTTCGCAATCATAGTCGTTAAGTAATTCAACCCAACGTCGTTGCCTCATGTTAAGATTCTTTTGATCGAAGACATGTTGGAGACTTTTGTGGTCCGTGAACACCACACATTTGGTCCCATAAAGATAATGTCTCCAAATCTTGAGTGCAAAGACAACAGCGCCCAATTCAAGATCATGGGTGGTATAATTCTTTTCGTGAGTCTTGAGTTGTCGAGACGCATAAGCAATAACCTTTCCTCGTTGCATGAGAACACAACCAAGACCTTGGTTCGATGCATCACAGTAGACCACGAAATCATCATTACCATCAGGTAGAGACAAGATAGGAGCTTCACAGAGTTTCAGCTTAAGAGTTTCAAATGCTTCCTCTTGCTTAGGTCCCCACTCATAGGGTTTACCCTTGTGAGTTAAGGTAGTGAGAGGAACAGCGATCTTGGAGAAATTGGCGATGAATCTACGATAATAACCAGCCAAACCAAGAAAAGAACGGACTTCCATTTGAGTGGTAGGAACACTCCAATTCTTCACAGCTTCGATCTTTGCAGGATCAACATGAATTCCGTTCATATCAATAACATGTCCCAAAAATTGAACTTCCTTAAGCCAAAATTCGCATTTTGAGAACTTGGCATACAGTTGTTCTTTCTTTAGGAGATTCAAGATAGAGTGAAGATGTTGCTCGTGATCGGATTTTGATTTAGAGTAAATCAAAATATCATCGATGAAGACGATCACGAATTTGTCGAGATAGGGTCTACAAACCCGATTCATCAAATCCATAAATACTGCGGGAGCATTGGTCAACCCAAAAGGCATAACCATGAATTCATAGTGACCATAGCGTGTGCGAAAAGCTGTCTTGGGAATATCTTCATCGTGGACTCTAAGCTGATGATAACCAGAACGGAGATCAATCTTCGAGAAGTGGGTTGCTCCTTGAAGTTGATCGAAGAGATCGTCAATCCTAGGAAGTGGATAACGATTCTTGATGGTGAGTTTGTTGAGTTCACGGTAGTCAATACACATCCTAAGAGAACCATCCTTCTTTTTAACGAATAAGACAGGGGCTCCCCATGGAGAAGAACTAGGGCGAATGAACCCCTTATCAGAAAGTTCCTGTAATTGACTGGCAAGTTCTTGCATCTCAGAGGGTGCAAGACGATAAGGAGCTTTAGCGACAGGATTAGCACCAGGAACAAGATCAATACGAAATTCCACTTGTCGAGCAGGAGGCAGACCAGGTAAATCCTCTGGAAAGACTTCAGGATAGTCTCGTATAATAGGAATGTCTTGGATACTTTTGCCTTTGTCCTTCTTCTCTATCACGTTAGCTAAGAAGGCTGTATACCCCTTTCGTAAGTACTTTTGGGCAGTAGTACAAGACATAAGCTTAAGCTCGCCACAGGGTTTCTCACCATAGATCTTCAAAATCTCACCGGATTCAAGAGGAATGCGTATGACTTTCTCGAAGCACAGAATTTCGGCACGATGAGTTGACAACCAGTCCATGCCTACTATAACATCAAAACTACCAAGATGCATGGGGATGAGATCGATAGGGAAGGTATGATCGTCGAGGTTCAACAAACAGTTACGAATAATAGAGTCGATCGAAATAGACTTCCCGTTAGCTACCTCTACCACGAAAGGTTCTTCTAGATTAGTGTGGGGTAAGTTAAGTAAAGGTTCAAACTTCAGTGACACAAATGACTTATCAGCTCCCGAATCAAATAATATGGATGCATAGTGGTTATTAATGAGAAACGTACCATTCACCACTTCGTTGTTGTCACGAGCCTGGTTAGCGTTGAGATTGTAGGCGCGACCTCGAGCACCTTGGTTCTGGTTGCGGTTCTGGTTTTGGTTTTGGTTTTGGTTTTGGTTTTGGTTTCGGTTACGATTAGGGCAGTTGTTGATGTAGTGATTAGGGTTGCCACACTCGTAGCATTGACCACGAGCAGGCCTGTTGTTGTGTTGGTTGGGAGCTGGGTTATTGTTGTCTTGGGTAGTAGGAGGGGCTCGACAGACGTTCACCAGGTGACCATATCTTTGACACTTAGTACAAAAACGACATGGTACCTGTGTTGGATGATGGTACTTGCAAGTGTTGCACAAAGGGTGAGGTCCGGTGTATGGTTTCTTGGCTGGATTTTGGGCAGCAGGTGGAGTAGCAGCAACCATATAGTTTCTAGCCTTGCGCTTTTTGTTGCTTGAGGTCTCAGGCTTGACTTCAATTGCAGGCTGTGGAGTGTCTTTGGCAACCGTCTTCTTAGTGCCCTTGCGGAAGAGAGTACCGTTCTTCACGTGATTATCAGTAAGAGTGGCCGCTAGACGTTTGGCCTCTTCCAAAGTTGCAGGATTTCTACCCCAAACGGTGTCCTGGATTTGCATGGGCAGACCACCGATGTACTTCTCGATGGCTACCGGTAGAGGGGTAACTTTGTGAGGCAACAATAAGCTAAGCTCATGAAAGCGGGTGTTGTAGGCAAGGTTTTCCCCACTATCTTGAGCTAAGGTGTGGAACTCATCCTCAAGTTTCTTAACTTCATTGCGAGGACAAAACTCTTCCTTCATGACCTCCTTGACTTGGTCCCATGTCATAGCAAGAGCAACCTCGGCCCCACGAGTACGCTTTTCTTCATTCCACCAAGTGAGTGCTCGTTTATGGAGAACACTCATGGCGTAACGAACCTTGAAGTTGTTGGGGCACTCACTGTTGATGAAGGTATTCTCAATACCCTCAAACCATTGGAGGAGTCCAGTAGCTCCTTCTTCACCACTAAACTTTGGAGGGTTACAAGAGTTGAAATGCTTAAGGGTGCAGGCTTGGGGTCCATTTCCATTGCCATTGCCGTTCCCATTTCCGTTCCCGTGACCATTCCCGTTGCCGTTCATTTGGATGACCTGAGCGAGTAAATTGGGAACCAGAGTTGCGATTTGCTGCGCCATTTGTTGAGAAATGATCGCAGCCAGTTGAGCATCGACCCCATTGTTGTTGTGGTTAGGAACTTGGTCATGGTTATGGTTATGGTTATCACCACCTTCTTCGTGGTTCTCACCATTGCTGTTGTGAGTGCTGCGACGAGGAGGCATGATCTGTAATAGACACAATGAAATGAATGAGAGTTTATATAAGGAATGTAATCATTTATTCATCGAATAAACGAAAACGTTGACTTATCAAAGATTCTAAATTCTAATAACATATGAAGACATGCTTTAGCCTATAAGTGAATACTCATCCCGAGAATTCCCAGGTAGGCATCCGGGTCCCTCGTCTGATTGGGATATATGCGCAATGCCAGCCTAGACAGAAGACTCAGAATACAGGCGTTCACCCTTCCAGATTGCACGTGTTCGTTATTAAAATCTAGAACTTCGACGAGATCTCAAGGGGGTTCAGGTTAAACCTGAGGATTTTGTCCTATTAATCTAATGGTGGATCAGGATTGCAGCAGACGAATAAGAGTAGTCACATGTAGGTTTAGGGTTATATAAGGCATAGGATAAGGATAGGATTAGGGAAGCAATTAGGGTTACAAGTAGGAGAAGCAAGTACTGTTTAAGTCCCTAAGGTTATAGTCTAGATTATTTCTAATAACCTAATTCCCTATAACCAAGGCTCTGATACCAATCTGTAACACCCCAACCGATGGCGGAAACATCGGGGTGCCACGTATTGATGATTGTTTCAGTAGCACATGGTATAATATAAATTTTAAATAATTTATTCAAACATAATATCCAAATATAAAATGATGTCTAGGAATTCAATACATGATATCAAATAACAAACTTCAATAACTTCAAATAAAACTTCATGTTAAATCCTCATGCTAACTCAAGCCTCAGCTTCATTGTTACCTGAAACATGTTAATTTTGAAAGTATTTTGGGTCAACAAAAGTTGGTGAGAATTACATAGGTTTTTGATAATAAAATGAATAGAAATGTTGAGCAATTCATGTGTCATGTCAATCTAGCCCATATGTGAGAACATACTAGAAATAAATCGAGTGCATAATCAACCCTAATGACTGTTATAATATGATACATACCATACGCTCATGGTCCACTTGAATATGTTATGCGATAACAAACACCCATCCAACCTTTGTAGGAGGCACGTATCCGGGTGGGATTGTCAGTCCAATAGATCTATCAATGTATACCGTCGGCTTGTACGGAGTTAATGATTATGCTAGAATGGTGCTTACTCTAATCATGCTCAAGACATAATGCAACATAGAAAACACATAGACACATTGATGATTGAATTGCAATGATGATGTTATAACATGTTTCACCCCAAAAATGGTGATAAATAAAAGGGGCTATGTAAAACTCACCTTAGCAAATGTTAAACTTCCTGAAAAGATGAAATAATAGTGTTGCCCAAAATAATTCCAAATATCACCCTATAATAAGGTAATATATAATAAGTCTAAGTCTAATTAATTTATAAGTGTATCCTAGGGTTTCGATTTGGGGATATCCAATTGTTGAATTTAAGATAAAATGTTAATTAAATAAAGGGAAATTTGATAATTAAATAAAAGAAAGTCTTTTTATAAAATTTGAATTTAGAATGTATACAATAAAGTGTTTGAAGTATAAAAATAATTTTTATAAAATTATTTCATTTAAAATAGATTTTTAAATCTATTTATCACAAATTGCCAATATTTAACTTTAATATTCAAAAATACTAAAATTAAAGAATTTCTACTTTAAAAATCATATTTCTGTTCTAAATATTTAAAAATAATTTGTATAAAATTTTGGTGCAAAAATAATGAAAATTGAATTTATTATGATTTAATTATGATTAAATCTAACAAAAATTGATTAAAAATATAAAATAATTGATTTTTCTGAATTAAAAATTATTTCAGTAAAGTTTAACTTTATACAAACTCAGGATAATTTTTGGAGAATTTAATAAAATTGTTGTGATATTTTAATGGATTTTTATAAATATAATAGTATAAAATTGATTTAATTATTATAAATATTAAATAAATGAATTTTGGAAAAATAAAAATGGTAAATAAAACTTTTATCTCAGATTTAATAAATATAATTTTTTTAGAATTTATAAAATAGTTTTAATATTTAAAAATGAATTTATAAGTTTAAAATGTTTAATATATATGTATATTAGTTTGTTGTTTTAAAAAGAAAAAGAAACAAAAAGAAGTGGCCGTAGCCGGGACTCGAACCGGGGAGCCTTGGGTTATAACCCATGGTCACAACCACTTGGCCTAGGCCTGTGGTTGTGACAATCCCGTATAATAATAATTATATACACAATATGAAATCGAGTTTATCCCCAAATTACAAAGCACGAACCCTAGATATTACAATCAAACAATCCATACATATTGAACCCGATTATTGTTAGGGCTTTTGTAGTATGGTTGCCGACTAACAAAACCCACAAAAAAGTAGAACTCACAGTGTTGTATCGCGTATGATTGTCTGGTCAAAGACAAGAGTCAACTGTGTAATCGTGGGACACAATCAGAGTGTTTCAGAATAATTGGAGGGTTAAGAGAGAGATGTGAGCGAGTTACAAAGGTTCGTAGAACATCAATTTATAGTGGGGATCGATGGGTTGGGTTAATTGGAAGGTTTGACCTATGATTAAATGTCAACCGCGTATAGATTCAAAATTGGTCAACGATTGATGTTAATTGACGTGTAATCGAGGTTGATTGAGGCCGGTAATCACATAAGTTTGCCAAATTTAGAACAATTATCAGTTAATACACTAGATTGAATCATACGCGACCCACAGTTGACTTTATTAGTCAACTGTGAAGGTTTTGAAAACGAGCATAAGATAAATATGCATCCGGGTTTATTCCAAGTAGTTGGCCAGCCCAGTTGGTTTATGTGTTGTGTTGGTTTGGGCCGGTCTTGGCGCGGGTTCGAATCCCGGCCAAGACATATATTTTTTGATAATATTTACATGTTATTCCATATAATAATTATAATATATATGGTATTAGGGTTCCACAAACGCGACAAAAATAATAAATGCGAATGCTAATGATAAAACTTGACGTTTTTATTAAATATAGTCGTGTAACGTACAAGTTTGAATGCGTAATGTTACAATGGCATAGGCCAGAAATAACCTGATGGCTTCAAGCCTTGCAACCGGAGCAAAGGTTTCATCATAGTCAATGCCTTCTTCTTGAGAGTAACCTTGTACTACTAGTCTTGCCTTGTTCTTTATTATAATACCAGCTTCATCTTGTTTGTTCCTGAAAACCCATTTTGTGCCAATTGGTTGCTTGTTTGGTGGTAGGGGACAGATTTCCCATACCTGTTGCTTGTTGAATTGAAGCAATTCATCTTGCATTTCCTGCACCCAATTGTTGTCTTTGAGGGCTTCCTGGTACTTCTTTGGTTCCAACTGTGAAATAAATGCTGAGAATAGACAAAAGTTGGAAAGCTGGTTTCTTGTAAGAACACCTGATGCAATATCACCCATGATTTGATCAAGTGGATGGTCTTTGTGTTCGATCAGTTGTTGTAAACCACTGACAGGTGTTGGTGGCTCATGTTCTTCAAACAAACTACTGAGGTCTATTATATCTGGTTCAGCAGTTTCAGTGTCTTTAGTAGTTGCAGGTGCTGAAGCAGATGTTTGAGTTTGTCCTTCAGTATTTGTTGAATCAGAAGTTTGTGAAACTTCTGATGGTTTTGAAGTTGACTTAATGACTGTTTGAGGAGTCCATGGTGCTGGATCCTCATCATCAAACCTTTGATCACCATAATAAGTAGGTTTTGATAAAGTGACAGTCTTTTCAGGTTCAAAATGGAAGTTGTCAAGGTCAAAGAGTTCAGCAGGATGTGCTGGAATGAGAGTGTGTTTTGACTCATTGAACTTGACATTCAGTGTTTCTTCTACTATCCTGGTCTTTGAGTTAAAAACCTTGTAGGCTTTTCTAGTTGAGGAGTAACCAAGAAAGTAACCTGAGTCAACTTTGGCAGCAAACTTTGAAATAGATTCCTTGATGTTCAAGATGAAACATTGACACCCAAAAGCCCTGAAAAAGGAGATAAGGGGCTTCATGCCATGAAGAACTTCATAGGCAGTCTTTGAATGTCTCTTGTCAACAAGAACTCTATTTTGAACATAACATGATGTGTTAACTGCTTCTGCCCAAAAGTATAAAGGTAGGCCAGAATCAGCTAACATTGTTCTTGCTCCTTCTATTAAAGTTCTGTTCTTCCTTTCTACCACACCATTTTGTTCAGGAGTTCTGGCAACACTGAAT
Source organism: Ambrosia trifida (assembly GCA_028751855.1). Classification (NCBI taxonomy): domain Eukaryota; kingdom Viridiplantae; phylum Streptophyta; class Magnoliopsida; order Asterales; family Asteraceae; genus Ambrosia; species Ambrosia trifida. The sequence goes on along the minus strand of CM054124.1, from coordinate 97,918,918 downwards.
TGTCTAATAATCCCTTTAGACAAACAGAATTCATTCAGAGTTTTGTTCCTGAACTCTGTCCCATTATCACTTCTAATGGTTTTGACAGGTAGAGAGTATTGCTTCTCTACTTGTAGAATGAAGAACTTGATGATTTCAGCAGCCTCATCCTTGGAAAATAAGAAGAATACCCATGTAAATCTTGAGTAGTCATCAATGATGACTAAGCAGTACTTCTTCTTACCAAGGCTCATGATTTTTACAGGCCCAAATAAGTCCATATGGAGTAGTTGAAGATATGCAGTTGTTTTTGATTCTTCAATAGACTTATAGGAGGACTTATGCTGTTTACCCTTTAAACAGGATACACAGTGTTCTTGACACTGGTATACTTTTAAGGGTAGACCTCTGACTAAGCCCATTTTTGTGACTTTATTTATGGTTTTAAAGTTCACATGGCCAAGTCTCCTGTGCCAGAGATCAGTTTCTGAAGTTGATGCCCTTGAGAAGAAACAGGCAGTGTTGTTCAGTACTTTGTCTTTTTTCAATGTCCACTGCATAGACATTGCCACATCTTTTGGCTATTAACAAAGTATGATCTTCAATGATCTTCTCTATCAACTTCTGGCCTTCTGGTGATATGATCTTGCATGCTGTCTTTGTGAAAAAGGAAGAATATCCTTTATCACACATTTGTGACACACTTAGCAAGTTGTACTCAAGGTTTTCAACCAGATTGACCTTGTCAAACTGTATTTTGCCAGAGGAGACATTGCCATGTCCTAGCACATATCCCTTAGCATTGTTCCCAAAGGATACAGATCCATCTCTTTGACTGATAAAATTGTTTATCAGGTATCTGCATCCTGTCATGTGCATTGAGCCTCCACTGTCTACATACCAAATGCTATTTAAGCCTCTGGAAACTCTCTGCACAAGATAGCAAATTAGTTAGATTTAGGAACCCAAGCCAGTTTGGCTTTGGGTTTGCTCTTGAGAACATTTACAGTTTGTTCTTGACCAAGTTTAGAAATCCATGTCTTTTTGTTAATGGATTTTGCATTAAGAACAATGGTGGTATCCTTTTGAGGACCATTACCATCAACTTTGGTCATCAGTAGTTGTACCAAGTTCATAAGATCTTTAATCTCAGCAGTTTGTGAAACTGCTGATGATTCAGGTCTTACTACTGATAGAGAATTTTGAGAAAAAGACTTTTGTTGAGATTTTGTCTTTTTCTGAGAAAGGGTTTTTGCTGGTTGTTGTTTCTTGGGAGAAAAATTTTTTACATAATCATTTTTGATTAGTTTCCCCACAACCAGTTGTTGATTTTTCTTATTGAACTGAATACCCTTTCTATATCTGCAAAATTCTGTTTTGTGGTTGAACAGACCACAAATTTCACATTCTTTTGTCTTTTCTTTCAAAGACAAGTCTCTGACTGTTTTGATTGGTTTTAGGTCATCAGTAGTTTTCAGGTTCTCAACTCCTGATGTAGTTGAAACTACTGATGGCTTAAAGTCAGATTTAATCAGTACTTCTGAAGAACTTTCTTTGTGTGACTTTAGAAAGTTTTCATGGAAAGATGTGCATTCTTCCCCTTCAGAAGTTTCACCTGAAACAATTTTTCTCCCATCTTTAGTAGTTTTGGGAGAGAAATCTGTTGGTGTTTCAGTGTGATTGTACCCTATGCCAAACCTAACATTTGAGGCACTTTGTTTGTTTAGCAATAATTGGTACCCCTTACAAGATTCCACCCATTTTTCACATGTGACCTTGGTGTCAGCAAGCTCTTGTCTGACATTTCCTAGGTCATTAATCATGATTTTAATTTGTGCTTGGGTTTCAATAGCAGAGTTAGTTAAATTAGAAACTTCTTTTGTTTTTGCAGCAAGTTTTCTTTCTAAATCACATTTCATCTGAGTGAATTTTCTCTCAGAATCATTTGCTTTTCCTTGTAAGTGCACATTTGTCTCTCTTATGAGAGCAAAATATTCTTTGCATGAATTTGAGCATAGTTTAGTCAAAGATTCTTTTGATACCTGTGACAAGGCAGATTTTGAGGAGCATCCCTTAAATGCCATTAAGGCAAAGTTCTTTCTGCCATTGTCAGGCTCTCCCCAGTTGATGTCAAACATTTTGTTGTCTGCATCAGGATTGCACTCTGTAGTGTCAAAAGGAAGACTGCTCCAGTCAACATACCCTGAAGTGAATAAACTTTGTTGAGAGGGTTGCAGTTGCTGTGGAGGTTGTTGAGCAGCTGGAAAGGGAGGGATTGATTGTTGGTTCTGCATCTGTTGAGCAGGCATCTGTACATATTGTACTTGTGGCACATATTGGTATTGTGGAGCTTGTGCCTATACAAAATGTGCACTCCCTTGTGTTCCATTATTCCTGTTATAATTGGATTTAAAATTGTTTCCAGACTGAGATTGGTTAAAGCCAGAGCTTCTACATTCTCTAGCAAAGTGTCCCAACTTTTGACACTTGTGACATCTAAGTTTAGATTTGTCAAAACCAATTTTTGTAGAACTGTTAAGTCCTGGAAACTTCCTTCCTGACCTTTTGTAAAATTTATTTGTTTTTAAACTTAACATGGCCAGTTGGTGCAAAATATCCATTTCTTCTAGGTCATCACTGCTGAAACTATTTAAGTCATCCATGATAAAACACATGTTATCAGCAGTTTGACCAAAGTCATTATTGTCATAACCTAGGAATGATCTTTCAGATGAGATCCCAGCAGTTATGTCAATGTGGTCAAAAGATCCAAAACTATTTGAACAAGTTAGTGAGTCTTGTCCCAATAGTGTTGTACTACCTGGTAGATAGTCATCAGCAGTTTTGCCAGAATTTTGTAACTTTTTCTTTTGATCAATTTCTCTCTCAAAAGTAAGTAATCTCCCATGAAGTTTTGTTAGAGTGCGGGAGCTAAAATCTGGTGAAGATCTTAAGACTATTGGGTATGTTTCCCATTTATCAGGTAAAGACCTTAAAAATATATGAAGCATAGATACAGTTGTATAGGTCTGACCATTTAGTTTTAGCTCAGATATTAATGAGGAAAATCTTTCAAATTGCTGAGTTAAAGTTTCCCCATTAATGTGAGCAAAAGTTTCATATTGTTGAGCCAAGATTTCTCTGGTGTTGGCAATCACCTCTTCAGTTCCTCCAAACTGTTCTTTTAGGCAGTCCCAAAGCTCTTTGGCACTATCACAATGTAATAGGCCAGAATAGATTTCATTCGGGAGTGCCATTGCCAACATAGAAAAAGCTTTTGCATCAAGCTCAAGTTTTAGGAAATCATCATCAGTATAGTCTTTTGGTTCTTTTGGAATCTCTTCCTTAGTTTCAAGATTTATATTTACTGGTTTATGAGGACCATATATCACAGATCTCCAACAACCTGTGTTGGTCTGTGACAAGGTATGTGCCATTCTCTTTTGCCATATGTTATATTCATTTCTTACAAGCATGGCAGGTTTAGTGGCAGAACCAGTATTATGAGGATCCATTTTAAAGAGTATTGATTTGTCAAATATCTCTAAAAGTGATGGATGTTGATAAAAGTGAGCTTATAATCCTTTATTGAATATCAATAAGAGCCTGTGTCTGATTCTCAATTTGTTAGATTGATATGTGATCAGATAAACCAGTGCTCTGATACCAATTGTTGGATCAGTATATTGCTCTTTTGTTAGAACTTGCTAGTTGACACTTAAGTGTTTAGCAAGTTCTTGATGAGTGATAGCACAGCGGAATGTGTATAAGTTTAAAGCTACACTTATCAACAGGAGTTATTACTCCCTCTGGATTCAAGAACTAATAAATGATAAGTGTTTATTGAGAATCTAAGTATTGATGAGAATGAAACACTTTGACAGATTCTCAGTAAACACGAAATGGAAATAACAATAATAAGTTTTGAAGGATTTCTTGTATTAAAATCAATGTCTAAAACAGAGGGATGAACCCTTCTATTTATAGACTTTACACATACACGAACCTTGCCAAAAATCAAGTTCAGAAACAAGTTGCAACAAGTTGCAGTCTTGGAACTTGTACATAAAGCAAAAAAGAAATACTAAAGTAATAAACTACTGATATAAAAAGGCGGTGGAAAAGATCTTCTGTAAGTACTGATGAATGACAAACTACTGATGAGTAGTTTGTCTTCAGTAGTTCTTCAGTAGAAGTGTCTAGTTTGAACTTCAGAACTTCTGATGACTTTTCTTCTTCAGTACTTTTGAATCTCTTCTTCAGCAGTTTGATCCTTCTTCTTCAGCAGTTCTATACTTAGAGTATTTTGACAGAAGTGAATTAGACTAAGGTTTGCAAAAGTGGTTTCACCAATCCTTTTTGTCCTAACAACTATGGTTATTGTTGTTTACTATACAGGCATTTCATCAGGAAGTCCCAGGGGAAACCATGAGTATGTTGGTATACATATCGGGGAAATGTGGATAGATCTATTGGGCTTGACTAACCCCACTCGACGGCTTGGAGCCGGGCGGGTGCATATTGTCTCTAACTTTCGGGATCACTGATGATGACGGTGATTCATACATTCTGGGCATACACTGGGGTTACATGTCAGTAATGGTTTCCAGCTCGTAGCAGTAAAAATACTTAACGTCTGGCTAACGTTCTAATACCATAGTATTAATGGAAATGATCTTTTCAAGCTTATGGAAACTCTTTTATAAAACCCGTGAACTCACCAGCATTATATGTTGACATTTTTGGCATGTTTTCTCAGGTCACTAAGGTAGCAGTCAATGGACTAGGCGCACGGAGTTTTGCACGACGTCTTGAGTTCCAATGCATGTTAAGTAATGTTTTCAAACTACGTTATGTCTTTTGGTTGTAAACAAGATATGCTTCCGCTGTTGGTTTATGGTTCAAAACTTAATGTTTTGGTTTTCATCTATTACATTTAGTGTTTATTTATTGTGATCATTGACTTGGATCCTAGTGTGTCACACGCCTCGCGGTAAAACCCCGCAAGTGGAATTTGAGGGTGTGACAGATTGGTATCAGAGCCAACGGTTATAGTGAACTAGGACTGCATGTAGAGTCGGGTCTATAGCCGAGTCACGCACACTAGACGGTCACATATGGTCGAGTCTTAACATGTGGGAACATATTGAATTCGTCGGGGTGTCAGTGTCATCATCTTTTATGGTGCATCATCTGTTAACTCTTCTATCGTTCTATTCCTTAACTTACCCTTTTTGTGATTCGACGGTGAGAGACTTATTATTGAACTTTCTTGGCGATGGTGTACATTGGGGTAGCTTCTGCATATCCTTGAGATCTGTCCAGGATTCGGACATCTCCCTTCTATGCTCCAATAGACACACTCATCCTTACACACACTATCTTACACTTATACTTGTAGTAATACGCTTTTTGGGTGCTAATATTTGGTGACTTGAACTCCAAGCTTAAAGTACATCTGGTGGATCATGTAGAATAGTTTATCATGTCGGGTGCACACGAAATCATAAACTGGAATGCATGAAAATCCTAGTGGACTTTGTGTTTGGACGGATGGACCCGAATTAGACCTGGATCAATTTCTTGTGATTCCTAGTGGGTTACACCACGGGTGAGCCTAAATCTTTTGTTCATATTTTGGCAGAAAATGTCAGGAGCTCATGGCGGTCGCAGGGGTGGCCGTGCTGGTGGCGGTCGCGGTAACATTAACATGACCCAAGAGGAATTGAACAACCTGTTGCAGTAGCAGGTGAATGTGGCCTTGGCTGCATTCCAAGCTGCACATAATGCTATGGGTGGTAAGTTGATTGCTACCAACTCTACCTCATTCTTGGGTGCTGTATCTTTCTCTTTGTTGTTTATCTGTGTGCTTTGTCCCAGGTGGTGCTATCAATCCACCCCCACCTTAGTGCTCCTACAAGAAGTTCATAGACTGTAAGCCCCACAACTTCAGTGGGACTAAAGGGGTGGTGGGACTGCTCCGGTGGCGGGAAAAGGTTGAATCAGTTTTCTCTATGTGCAATTGTCCGGCGGGTGACCGCGTAAAGTATGCTTTAGCGACCTTTGAAGGTCCCGTACTAACTTGGTGGAACTCCATTACCCAGACTTTGGGTATTGGGGAAGCCCACGCTATGCCTTTGGCGGAATTTGTGCAACTTTTGAAGAGTGAATACTGTCCAAGGGAAGAAATTCAGAAGCTCAAGCACGAGGTCTGGAATCACAAAATGGTGGGATCTGAGATTGAGGAATACACGGCTAGGCATAAAGAGCTGGCCGTGTTATGTCCAGATTTACACACGCTGGAGTTCAGGAGGATCGAGCATTATGTTTCGGGGTTGGTACCGGAGGTTGAGGGGGTTGATGGCTGCAGAAAATCTTACTGTGTATTCTGAGGTTGTTCGGTCGGCTCACAGGCTGACAAATATGAAAGTGGCAGAAGGAGTCTTTCCTCCTCGAGGCACAAGTGTGAAGGATCCAGAAAACAACAAGAGAAAGTGGGAAGGCGTGGGAAAAGGCTCGAGTTTAGCTCAGTCTCATCCAGTAAAGAAGTCTGATGCAGGAGGATCGTCGTCTGAACAGAAACCGGGGGTTTATTTTGGGAAACTGCCTAAGTGTAATCGGTGTGGGTTTCATCATACTGGTCCTTGTGATAAGAACCATTGTCATCGGTGCCATAAGGTTGGGCACCAAGATAAAGATTGTAGGGTCAATCTTCAGGGTAATCAGAATCAGCCTGCTAAACCTGTTCCCACTCCACAGGCTCATACTCCTCAGAGGAACCAGGGAAAGCAGGGGTGTTATAATTGTAGTGAATTTAGACACTTTAAGCGTGATTGCCCCAAGTTGAAGCAGGGCGAAGCTGGGAAGAACGGGTCGGGTAACGGGAACAACGGGGGTGGAGGTAGGAATGCTCGTGCCTTTGTGATTGGTTCGGACGAGGCCCGATAGGATCCTAACACTGTTACCGGTACGTTCCTTCTTAATGATCGCTATGCTTCGGTTTTATTTGATTATGGTGCCGATAAGATTTTCATATCTCTTAGGTTTAGTCAATTGCTGGATAGGGTGCCTACGCCTTTAGAGGATAAGTACTTGATAAAATTGGCTGATGGTAAGAAAGTCGAAGCGACGCATATCCTTAGAGAGTGTCGCCTTGAATTGTCGGGTTTGTCTTTCCCTATTGACCTTATGCCAGTGTCCTTGGGTAGTTTTGATGTCGTTATGGGTATGGATTGGTTATCCTTGTATCGTGCTGAGATAGTTTGTTTTGATAAAGTCATTCGACTCCCTCTCCCGGATGGAGAAATTCTTTTGGTGCATGGTGAGAAGAGCGGTGCCCCTCTGAGTATCATTTCGTATATGAAAGCCTATAAGTATCTTCGAAAGGGGTATTATGCCATTTTGGCTCTTGTTTCGGTTTCGTCGGAGGAAGAAAAGAAGATTGAAGACATCCCTATTGTCTGTGACTTTCCTGATGTATTTCCTGAGAATTTACCTGGCCTTCCACCTTATCGTCAAGTCAAGTTCAGTATTGAACTTGCACCGGGTTCAGCCCCTATTTCCCGAGCCCCATATCGTCTTGCACCTCCCGAGATGCAGGAGTTGTCCAACCAGTTACAGGAGTTATTGGAGAAGGGTTCATTCTACCTAATTCATCCCCGTGGGGAGCCCCTATCCTCTTTGTTAAGAAGAAAGACGGAAGCCTGCGTATGTGTATCGACTACCGTGAGTTGAACAAGGTTACCATCAAGAATCGCTATCCCCTTCCTCCTATCGATGATTTGTTTGATTAGCTTCAGGGTTCTAGTTTCTATTCGAAGTTTGACTTGAGATCGGGGTACCATCAGTTGAGAATCCAAGAGGCCGATATTCCGAAGACCGCCTTTCGAACTCGGTATAGCCATTTTGAATTCTTGGTCATGCCTTTTGGTTGCGCCAATGCGCCCGCAGTATTCATGGATTTGATGAACCATATTTGTAAGCCCTATCTTGATAAATTCATGATTATTTTCATTGATGATATTCTGGTCTATTCCAAGAATGAAGTGGACCACCGGGAACACTTGCGTCTTGTCTTGGAACTCTTGAGACAGGAATAGTTGTATGTTAAGTTCTCAAAGTGTAACTTCTGGTTACGCGAAGTCCAATTCCTTGGTCATGTGGTTAATGAAAAAGGAATTAATGTTGATCTAGCCAAGATATAAGCTATCAAAGACTGGGAAGCACCGAAGACGCCATCTGAGGTGCGACAATTCCTGGGTCTCGCAGGTTACTATCATCGTTTTATCGAGGGATTTTCGAAGATTGCTCAATCCCTCACCTCACTTACCTAGAAGAACAAGAAATTCGACTGGGGCGATTCGCAAGAGTCGGCCTTTCAGATGCTAAAGGCTAAGCTCTGTTTTGCTCCTATTCTATCCTTGCCTGAAGGCACGGGCGGTTTTGTGGTTTATTGTGATGCTTCTATTCGAGGTCTCGGTTGTGTGTTGATGCAACACGAGAAGGTCATTGCTTATGCTTCTCGTCAGCTTAAGGTTCATGAGAAAAACTACACCACCCATGACCTAGAATTGGGTGCGGTTGTCTTTGCTTTGAAGATCTGGAGGCATTACTTGTACGGTACCAAGTGCACCATTTATACCGATCACAAGAGCCTCTAGCACATCTTTGATCAGAAGGAGTTGAACATGCGATAGCATCACTGGGTTGAGCTTCTTATTGATTACGAGTGTGCTATAAAATCCCATCCTGGCAAGGCGAATGTTGTAGCAGACGCCTTGAGCAGGAAGGAATCCACTAAGCCTCGTCGTGTTCGAGCCCTGCAACTCACCATCCATTCTAGTTTGCCCGACGGAATCCGTTCCGCACAACAACAAACTTTGAAGGAGGAAAACCTTAAAGCTGAAACCATGCACGGTGCCGATAGGCACCTTAATCTCAGGTCCGATGGCCTGCATTATTTTGCAGAACGTGTCTAGGTACCTTTATTCGGAGGTTTGCGGGAGCTCTTTCTTGATGAAGCTCACAAATCTTGGTATTCTATTCACACTGGCTCCGATAAGATGTATCAAGACTTGAATATACTTTATTGGTGGCCGAATATGAAGGCGGATGTAGCTTCATATTTAAGCAAGTGTTTGACCTGTGCTAAGGTCAAGGTTGAATATCAAAAGCCGTCTGTCCTTCTACAACAGCATGAAATTCCCGAATGGAAGTGGGAACGGATCACAATGGACTTTGTGACCAAGCTTCTGAGGTCGCTCAGTGGTTGTGACATGATTTGGGTGATCGTCGATAGGTTGACAAAGTCTGCGCACTTCATCGCTATCAAGGAGACTGATGGCCTTGAGCGATTGGCTCGTATATATCTTAAGGAAGTGGTTTCTCAGCACGGAGTGCCTGTTTCTATTATCTCTGATCGTGATCCTCATTTCGCCTCGAATTTTCGGAAATCTTTGCATAAGACTTTGGGTACCCAGTTAGATATGAGTACGACCTATCATCCGCAAACTGACGGTCAAAGTGAGCGGACGATTCAAACGCTAGAAGACATGCTTTGGGCATGTGTGATTGATTTTGGCAAGGGTTGGGAGAGTCATCTACCGTTGGTGGAATTTTCTTACAACAATAGCATCCACTCGAGCATCAAGGCAGCTCCGTTCGAGGCTCTTTACGGACGGAAATGCCGGTCCCCTCTTTGTTGGGCTGAGGTGGGTGAGAGTCCACTCACCGGCCCGGAACTTGTGTACGAGACTTTCGAAAAGATCATACAAATTCGTAACCGCATGGCAGCAGCTCGGGATCGTCAAAGGAGCTATGCCGATCGTCGTCGCAAACCCTTGGAATTCCAAGTTTGCGACAGGGTTTTATTGAAGGTATCTCCATGGAAGGGCGTTATACATTTTGGGAAGCGTGGCAAGTTGAATCCTCGGTATGTGGGACCGTTCGCAATTCTGGAATACAGGCTTGATCTGCTAGCAGAGCTCAGCAATGTTCATAATGTCTTCCATATTTCTAACCTTAATAAGTGTCTAGCGGATGAATCTTTGGTTGTTCCTCTCAAAGAGATCAAGGTGGATGATCGTCTGCGTATTGTGGAGGAACCAGTTGAAATTCTTGATTATAAGATTCGTAGCCTTCGTCGGTGTAAAATCCGCATTGTTAAAGTTCGTTGGAATTCAAATCGTGGACCGGAGTTCACGTGGGAACGGGAGGATCAGATGAAAGCTAAGTATCCTCATTTATTTCCTAAGCGCGCCTTTGAATCAAGACATGTCTCTGCTGAAGCTGAATCAATATCGGGTCGTGATTCCTTTCAACAGGGGGATGATGTAGCAACTGAAAATTTTTTCTTTTCTTTCGTGACGTTCGTCTCTTCCTTTTTGGCCTTGGGAAATTTTCGGGACAAAATTTCTTTCAACAGGGGGATGATGTGACACCCGGCAAACTCAGGGTAGTAACATTGATCAAACTAGTAAGTCTACCTTAGCGAGTCATGCATATTACATACTTAACTAGGCCAGTTCAGTCGTTATGATGGTTCGGAGAAGCATCGAGAGTCGTTACAATGATCCACGAGATCATTGGGAGTCGGTCCATAACCATGTGTACAAGGATTGGTGATTCGTAGAATCGCCAGGTTTAATGCACACACGCAAATCTCGAGTCCCGGGAATTGGTGAACGAATGTAAACGTGTTATTTATCATGCTTTATATGTTTATAATCACTATATGACTTGTTGGTATGTGAATACGTGCTTATATGTGTTAAAATAGTGTTTAACGCGCCCAAAACCCAAAACAACATGCTGAAGGCGATTAGGAGCCTTTATAGCCGATTAGGAAGGTTGTGGGCGATTAGGACTAGCGATTAGGCCCTAATTTCATGGATATATGGGCGATTAGAGGCCCTAATCGCCGATAACAGACCCTACTCGCCTGTAATGTGCTGAACGATTAGAAACACCCATAAATACAACCCTTGACTTGTAAAACACCGTTTGTGCAACCCTAACTCATCCCAAGCCTCCCTCACACCATAATACAACTCTGGAACTCGTTTTTGCTCTAAAACCCATCATTTCTAAGCTTAAACTCCTTCCTTAGCAAGATCCAAGGTGTGTTATTTACCCTAAGCCCTTGTAATATTGATATCTTGGTTCCCAAAGGTCCAGAGCTAGTTTTATCAAGTTTGTGTCTTTGAAAACCTTTGAAATGAGTTTCTAAAACAAGTCTAAACGTTTAAACTTGCTCTACATGGAGTATTCATGCAAGAAAAGGATTTTAATGGTTAAAACGTGAATGTTTCCATGTATTTGATGTTTTACTGATGTGTATGAGTTGTTAAGATGTTTTCCTAAGGTTTTGAGCAATTATTATAGTGTCTTGGTGATAATATGCATTTTGACCCATTTGAGTGATTCTTGAAGATTTAGGGTGTTATTATATGATTTGATGATTGTTTGATGTTAGAGTTTACACTAGAATGGTATAATACCAGAGGAATGATGATTTGCAAGGTTGTAGGTGATAAGATCTGATTGTTTGCCATTTAAGGAAAGATATGCATGTTTAATGTTACCTAGTACTTTGCCTTTTTTGGAAATAATCGCAAATAGGGTGTTAGACCAGTGATAAATTGGGGGGTTTTTGTTTGGAATGGGTTGGTTAGTGATTTGGGTTTGAGGTTGGGTGTTTTTACATGTTTCGGATCTGATTTGGAGGGTTAAACGCGCGAAAAAGCGACACGTGACTGCAGGGGGCGAGTAGGAGTTCTACTCGCCTGATAAAGGGGCGAGTAGCCTTAATCATGTATAATAAGGGGGCGATTAGGCCCCTATCCACATACAGAACATGTGATTACAAATCCTAATTGCCTGTTGACCATCCTAATCACTAGTTGACTTTCCTAATTGCATGTTTGATTCCTAATTGCCTGTTGACCATCCTAATCACGATTAGGCCCCTGTAAGTGTATTTTGACATCCCAAAACATGATTGGACACTTAGGAACATATTAGGAACCTCGTGGCATGTCTAATAACTTGGTAACACGTGTTCGGACTCGTATATGCTATATATGATCCGTATGATAGATGAAATGAACATGGATGCATGTCAAGTGTATAGTTGCATGTGATTGCTCAATTTCTCGTTCTTGGATAACACGTAAGATGTCGGGTCACCAATGGGATGTCGGGTCTTGTCTTATGCGGTCGGTTTAACGGTCAAAGGTGTTTTCAAACGTACATGGTTATGGTCTGGATATTCGGGGTCTAGTTAACCTACGGGTTATTAGTCTGGGTACTTATATACGTCTCAGGATAGGTCGCTGCTATTTGGGGCTATCATAGCTTGTTAATTTAACTGTTTTTCAAGTAACGCAACCTAAGGTGAGTGTCACAGCCCCGCTTTTACGGTTTTGATTTCAGGGGAGAAACATGCTACATACTTACATTTCTTAAAGGTCATGTTCTGCTATGGTTATTGTTGTTTACTATACGGGTGTTTCATCAGGAAGTCCGAGGGGAAACCATGAGTATGTTGGTATACATATCGGGGAAATGTGGATAGATCTATTGGGCTTGACTAACCCCACTCGATGGCTTGGAGCTGGGCGAGTGCATATTGTCTCTAACTTTCGGGATCGCCGATGATAACGGTGATTTATACATTCTGGGCATACACTGGGTTACATGTCAGTAATGGTTTCCAACTCGTAGCAGTAAAAGTACTTAACGTGTAGCTAACGTTCTTATAACATAGTATTAACGGAAATGATCTTTTCAAACTTATGGAAACTCTTTTATAAAACCTGTGAACTCACCAGCATTATATGTTGACATTTTTGGCATGTTTTCTCAGGTCCCTAAGGTAGCGGTCAATGGACTAAGCGCACGGAGTCTTGCATGGCGTCTAGAGTTCTAATGCATGTTAAATAATGTTTTCAAACTACGTTATGTCTTTTGGTTGTAAACAAGATATGCTTCCGCTGTTGGTTTATGGTTCAAAACTTAATGTTTTGGTTTTCATCTATTACATTTAGTGTTTGTTTATTGTGATTGTTAACTTGGATCCTGGTGTGTCACGCGTCTCGCGGTAAAACCCTGCAAGTGGAATTTTAGGGTGTGACACATAACATGATATTTTATGGGTGAATATGATTATTAAAATTGTTTGAGGGATTAAACGGTGATTTCTAAATTGTCCAAGTCTAGTAGTTGCGCGTTTTCGAAGTTATGACGCGAAACTGAGACCCGGTACGATAGGGAAATCTCCGGTATGACTTAGTTAGTCCAAAATGAATAATTTTTATTGGGGAATATTATTATTGCCTAAAGGGGTGAAAACCTTACATATTTAATATTTTAAGGTTTTATAAAATGCTAGGTTGTATGTTTTATAAAAGTTTTAAAAAAAATATAATACACCCAACCCCCCTCCCCTTCGGTCCGCCTCCCCCTCCCCATATATTATTATTATTATTATTATTATTATTATTATTATTATTATTATTATTATTATCACAAATCATTTGCTGTAAAGATGCATAATCCCAAGGCATCTTCATTCTTACACTCCACCCCCCCTCTCTCTCTCTCTCTCTCTCTCACTCTTACACTCTACCAAAACCATCCAACTCCCTCTTTCTCTTCCCCTCATAACCAAAAACCCCACCATCACCACTATTCTTAAAGGTGAGTTCTTGGAATGTTTGTTTTGTTGGTATTGATGTATGGATGATTAAGATCTTTTGTTTTTAACTACATGCAAGAAGGTTTTTGTAAGTGACTTAAATCTAGAAATTTCATAAACCTAAAATGGTGCAAAACAAGTAGGATCTACACGCTTGGGAAACCTTGCATGTACGATCGGAACCCGTTTTTCGGCTTAAAACGCCAAAAACTAAGCTTTGAAAGATAATTTTCTAAAACTGATTTAAAACAGGTTCTTATAACTTATTTTGGTTATAAATAAGGTGTAATAAAGTTAACTTGAATGACCTAAGACAAAAGCTTGAGAATATTTGCAAAAGATGCATTAAAATGCATGATTTCGATGAATTTGTACACTTGAAACGCATGCATGTAGATCTGATGCAAATTAAATATATAAGTGCAAAATTTTGTATAAAAATCACTAATTAAGGTACATTAGATGTTTACCTTGATAAGGGACACTTACAGTGCAAACCTATGCCCTGAAAGTGGCCCGAAACGTGATTATAAGGCACAAAATATTAACATGTTGTAGCAAGATTAGAGAAACAAAAATAGTTTTGTTACATGAATTATATGCATGTTTTATGACCTAAATAGAATCTATAAGAGAATCATATGTTGATATGAAATATTGGTAAGCGTTTGATGTGAAATACGTGTAAATATGTTCAAGTATGCTATCTATGCCTAGGATTGAATTGCATGTTAGAACTAAGTGTTAAAGTATGATATACGATAGTAATGTGACACCATGAAAGTGTATGTGAAGATCTAAATGTTAGGAAAATAAATGTTAAATGAACCATACGATGTTTAGACTTAACCATTCGTCACATATCACCAATGGGTTAATAGGGTAAGAGATAACGAAAATTCAATATTATTGGTTAACTAAGTCAAGGTAATTTGGTGAATAACTTAATTAGACTTAGTATGATTTTGAATTGGCCCTACGGTATGGGATGTAAATAGGTGAAAGATTGTAAATTGGAATTGGAAAATATTCAAGATTGTTGCATTGAGGTGAGTTCACGACCCCTTTTCTTTTGAAATGTTTTTGAACGTTTTATAAATCGGGGGATTAACATGCTTGTAAGATTAGTTAGACTATAAACATAGAACATTTGATGGCCTTAATCATTAACTCTTAGCCTAGAGCCGTAGTTTATATTGTAGATCTATTGGGTTGGCGCCCCCTTTTTCCTTACTAGCAAATTGGCGATGTCTATGGGAAAAAAAATGTAAACTCCAAAAGGCACCTCTTGGACTATAGGTCACCACGGGAAAAAAGTTATGGTTTGATTACGAGCCTTAGGATACATCATACTCGTAGATTTTCGCGAGTCTACTTGGTTCTCTTTTAGTGTTAATTGATCATACGTTACTATTAAACTTGAAAGTTTATTATTGCACACAAACCTGTGAACTCGCCAACATAATGTTGATATTTTAAGCATGTTTTTCAGGTACCGATGCATATGTTATTAGAGAGTGGTTTGGCTGGGCACTATGGTGGACAAGATGTTGGGACCAATTAAATTATCTAAAACTATGTTTTCTTGTGTTTTGTAATACAATATTAACTTTAAATTTCGCTTCATCTTGGTGTTTTTCCTGTTTTTAACAACTATCATCAACCATGAAATTAAAACAATGTTTCACTAGAGGGTGTTAGCAAGATGTCCATTCGTAACTATATGTGATCCGCTAAACTTTGTGGTAACAACTTCCGTTACCTCATGACTTGCTTTCCGTTGTGCGCTGTCGGGGTGTGACAGAAGTTGGTATCAGAGCACTGGTTATTGACAAGTAGGAACTACTAGTCTACTCTATAACCATAAAAGCTCTCGAACATTAGTGATTAATATTAAGACCTAGAATGCATCGCATAAAGTACCGTAGAGAAATAAGACTTAGGAGTAATTATATTAGATAATGTGTTATTATTTGTGATTAAGTAATATAGTTATAATATAAAGCTATATACTTATTTAGTATGGATATACTTGTCACAGATAATGGTTACTTCACACGTCAGCCTATCCAGTACCGACAGTGAGCCCCAACAGGATCTGTATAATCATGTACTCGTGGCACCAGCTATAGTAGAGCTGATAGTTGCACCGGCTGCTGACACGGAGCATGTGGTTAGGGAACCATTCACACGAGAGCCTATACATGCTTTTATGTTGCCCTCAGAGCCCAGGAACGACGGTCTTTTTGCTATGTTCACGTCACAGCCTAGAGTTACTGAGATTAGCACTCCAACGGTTGCTGCGTTACCCATACACAAGCGACCAATGGATACCGAGGGACAGTCGTCGACCAGTGACAAGATCAGAAAGGTGGAGTTAGATTGCTGGGAATGGTTGCCTAAGAAGTTGAAGGATTGGGCAGAGATAAAAGGAATACCCCGTACATATGAGCTAGGCGAGTCTTCATCAGCGGCTGATATTCCTGTGTTGACTGGTGAGCCCGTGGCACGCACAGTAGCTACACTAGCAGCTAGAGGAGCTCGCATAGAGCATAGGATAGCACTGCTTCAGGATAGACATGCATTCTTAGACATGTGGATGGATACACTTCAGCACAGGGTTGTTAGATATGAGCAGTATATGGAAGGCATAGGTGGTAGGATGGACTCATTGAATGAGCAGATTGCATCTCTAGATGACAGGATTAGAGCTATGGATAGTAGGGTTGATGATGGATGATAGGATGTCATCGGCAGAGGAGTATATGATCACTGATAGCCAGGCACGAGACAGACAGCTGGCTAGGATCGAAAAGTTAGAGTCCAGGTTTCATGTTGTTCAGGAAGAAATGGATGATGCTCAGAATAAGCTAGTGGAGAGTGAAGCCAAAGTAGAGGAGACCGAGTCTAGCATGGTGGGTTTAGAGCAGCGTTTGGTGGCTGCAGAAGAAGGACACAGTGCTACCATGGCTTTGGCAATGATGGTTTTGTTGGTGATAGCGTCTGCCCTTCATGGGGGCAAGGCTCCTTGATTGTGATTCTGATGATGGACATGGGCATGATAGGCCTTATCTTTTGGTGGTATTCGGATTAGCTTGTCAGGGTGGTGGTTTTTCTACCACGTTGTTTGTTAAGATCTCCTAAAACAATTAGATGTTTAGTTGTATGATTTATGTAAACAATGAACAAGTGATCCGGTGGTTTATTTTGGTTTATTATGATAACATGTAACCGTACTTAATGGTTATTATCTTTCCTTTATTGTTGAAAGAATGTTATCTTTGTTACGTTTGGATTGTTAATGGTGAATGATGATTTTCTTACGAATTACCTTGTTTGTGTAAATGTCATGAGAAATGATCTTAATACATAACATGGTCGATTCTTAAGGCATTGACGTGTTTCTTATGTATATTTACTCCCTAAATATATAGAAAAATGATCATGGCACCAGTTACGAGATCAGGCGCAGATGCAGGAGGATCATCAATCCCCGTTTCGAATGAGCAGTTAGCGAGAATGATAGCCCAGCAAGTGAATTTCGTTTTCAACCAGCGAGAGGCCAGAGGCCAGAGGCAGAGGTAGCGGCGCACCAGGCAGAGGAGCACCAGGTGGAGGCGCTCCAGGATGGAGTACACCCGGTGGTGCAGCTGCAGGAGGACCTAGAGAACGGGTCAATATTGGGAGTTCATCAGGTAAAACCTTTGGGATTGGTTTGATGTTTCATCAAGTTGTTGATTTTATTATATATCAAATAATAACTGAGACGTACTTAAATGAAACAGGAAACGCTGAGATAGGTTGCACTTATAAGACGTTTCAGTCTTGTCATCCTCGAACGTTTTCCGGAGCTGAAGGACCACTGGATATCATTAGGTGGATCGATAAGATGGAATTGGTCATGATGATCAGTAACTGCTCTACTTCCCAAAAAGTTAGGTATGCTGTTTGCTCTTTTCTTGATGATGCTCTCACATAGTAGAATACTCAAGTGCAAGTCTTGGGTGAAGAAGCTGCATATGGTCTTTCGTGGAATAAACTGAAGGAAATGTTATTGAAGGAATATTATCCTCGTAGTGAAATGCAGAAAATTGAGGCTGAATTTTGGACACTCTCTATGAAGGGAGCAGAGGTTAAAGCGTACACTACTAGGTTCAATGAGTTAGCCAGATTGGTTCTATGATTGGTTACATCAGATTCTGTTCGTATTGAAAGGTATATTTGGGGTTTGGCACCACAGATCAGAGGTATGGTATCATCTTCTAGACCAACCACGATACAAAGCGCTATATCTCTAGCAAATTCCTTGACTGACGATGCGATCAGGATGGGAACGTTGGTTAAGAAAGGTGACAGTGGCAAGAAAGTATCAGAGGTAGATTTAATTGCAATGATTACAGATTTAATTGCAATGATTACATTAAACTGAATTCCAACATGAATGAAATACATAAAATGTAACCAAGATATCCTCCTCTTATCCAGGATCTTCTAGTCGTCAGCTTTCTCTTCATAATCTTGTATAGATACCTGACCACATGCTTAAAGTACGTTAGTATTTTCGTACTAGTGAGACATGCCGAGATTTAGACTTAATGATACAATAACTTAATAACACATTAACTACTATAACTGATCATTCATATACTTGTTATCATATGGTACCACTTTGTCAATGGTAGATAAATGGTTCTTAACCCCTTTACGGATCAAGATGGATATAACATGATGAAATACCAAGTGGATCCACTCTAAAATGTTTCTATGTGAATGATCTTAATTGAATGATATTCTATTATAATAATTCTATAACATAAACCTACATAAAATAACTTTATAATGACTGGACAAGTATGTAATCACCCCCAAAAGATTAATAAATAACAGGGAAGGGTCATGTACTCTCCTTTAATAATATTCTTCTGATTCTGTAGTCTATCTCTTATCGGTGTATTCCCATAATATTGTACCTAATATGTTTTATAAACATTAGCGCGTGATAACGTTGGGGAACATTCCATTAATATTATATTCTTGTATATTCTTTTATATAAGTTGGTTTATAGATACTCGGTTAATATTAATGTCCCACACGTCACACGCTTAATATAATAATAATAACAACAACAACAACAACTATAGATATATATATATATATATAGGGTAGGGTTCCTGTACAAAGGACATTTTTCGTACAAAGTGTGAGAAGTCCGTATAAGCATTGTGTTTTAAATTTTAGGCATGGTGTTTTATATTCTTTTGGCATAGTATTATATAGAAAAACACAAAATATAGCAATTTAAAACACTATTTAATGTATTCTCTTCATGCATTCTAAAACACCATACGGAGAAAGTAATGAGTGTGTTTTAAATTTCACGTCCGGAATATATTTGATTATGTTTTAAATTGTTACATTTGGTGTTTTTCTATATAATATAATGCAAATGGAATTGAAAACATCATAGCCTAAATTTAAAACCCAATGACTATGTAGACTTCTCACACTTTGTACGAAAAATGTCCTTTATACAGGAACCTATATATATATATATATATATATATATATGGAAAGGGTAAAATAGGAACCACCCTTTCATGCAAGAACCATGGAAACCATTCTAATCGATTGATCTTAGTTGATCCAATGGATGTTATTATGCCACCAAATACTTTTGTCTTTTAGTTCCACTTGTGCAACTTGGTTATCAAAAAAACTAATAAAAAATCTTATGAGGGTATAATGGTAAAAGACTCATTTCTTCTCTCTCTTCTCTTTTATTATTCCCGCCTGACAAATTGTCTCTCTCAAACTCTCTCTCACAAATTAATAACATTCAAAAAATTTACTCTGTAACCCTCTTTCTTTCTTACCCAAAATGCGGATTTGATTACCACAAACCCCCCCCCCCCCACACACACAACCCGACTGATAACATCAAGCGACTGAGAAAAATCAAGTGACGGCGATCGATTGTCATATACTGAAAAATCATTACCACTCATTTTCTGAAAAAGATAAAACGGTAATCCAATCGTTTTTTTTTTTACTTTTCTTCATTTTTAGGGTTTTTTATTTGATTGTTTTTTTATGTGTGTGGATCTATGGGGGTTTTCTGAACATTTTTATAGTTACTGTTGGGGTTAATGGATGCAATTGCATTTTTTTGGGGGGTGTGTTTCGTCATTGTAATAGGTGGTCATTGTATAATGTCTTGGATCACTGTTTGGGTTACTGCCGAAAAAAATTAGTGTAAGTATATGATTCAGGGTTACGGTCAGTTTTTTAGGGCAGGGGGGTCATTTTGTTTTCATCGGGGTTCCTTGTAAATTGTCTTTGATCACTGTTGGAGTTAGTGTCTGAAAAATTGGTCATTGCATATGGGTATTTTTGTTTTCATCGGGGTCCTTGCACTTGTGTAAAAATGGATGGTTTGGGTGTTTCAATCATTGTCCGATTTGGTATGCACTGTTTTTTTGCTGTTATATCTACTAAAAATTTGTCTTCTAACACCTGTGTTTTTGGTGTTAAAAAAGATGGTTGCTGGGACTAGGAGTTCGAAGAGGCGGCATATCTCAGCTTCTGTTGTTGTTGATGCATCGAGCGAAACATCCGGTATGTTAGAATTCCTTAAATGCATTGAATGAAAAAAACGCCCCCGCCCCCGTATAATAAATTGTTACGCAGGTGTCCACACGCCGGTTACACGGAGTACAAAACTGCGTCGTGTTCATGTGATTTCATCAACGTCCAATACTCGGTCAAGGGTGCGATTTCGTGACGTAGTTGATTCGCACGTCGAAACATATAAAGCTGTTGTAAGAAAGGAGCCCCGACGAGGGAAAGTAACAACGGTTCAAAAGAAGAACTCGTGGAATAGTTTAAAGACACGTTCGTCCCCGCGGCAGTTGTGGTTGGCCGTGACTAACTTAAGCAGCCGACAGAAGGTCGTTGTCCGTCAGATGGGGTTCGGTGACCTAATAGGGTTTGTTGTTAATGGTATTCCAGTAAAACTAGGACACTACGTCGTCGATGTTTTCCACCCGGGGACAAGGACACTACACTTCGGGCAGCATAGGGTGGCGGTGGATGCTGCATTAGTCCAACAGTTGTTTGGTATTCCGCGCGGCGGCGTGAAGTTTAGTTCACTTAAAAAGCGTGCCACTTTACACCCCAAAGTACAAAGCTGGCGTAATCGCTATGTTGGCAAGGAGTATGTTTCGCCAAAGTTGATTGCAGAAAAAATCAGGGCTAATGAATATGACGATGTGTTCTTCTTCAAGGTTGATTTCGTTATATTGTTTATTATCACAATGATATCTGCTACGACCAACGGTCTTTGCAAAGACAACATCCCCTTGCACTTTACTGATAATACGGACTTTGGAAACATAGACTGGTGTGATTTCATGGTGGACTCCTTGTCAACATGCAAACTCAAATGGCGCAGGGATGACCCGACTTCTACCTTTGTGTGTCCACTGACTTTGTTCACGGTACGCTTACGTTTTTTTTTGTTACTTTTAATGAACATTTCCTGTAGACCGGAAAATTTTTTAATGTTTTCCCCCGAAAATCTGGCAGTTGCTATGCGTAGACACCATTGCAATTGAAGGGCTGAATACCAAGGCTGGCGTACGCGCAATGCATTACTGGTCGTTGGAGTTGCTGTCTCGGAGGCAGGAACATGACCTTGACACCGGTGGATTCGGTCTGGGGCTAAGGAAGACACTAACAACTAGGATCGTGGATGGCGAAAGGTGTCAGCGTAGTGTCGTCGAGGTAAAAAAACCGGTGTTTTGTGTCATGTTATTTTGTTAGTTCATTGTGTCGTTTTTTAATTTAACAATTTTTTTTGTTGCGTTACTTTGTGCGCACAGGTGGAACTGCAGGGTGCGCGTGAGAGTGTGGCTGAATTGAGGCGTGTAAAAGTTGTTGCCCAGAAATGTTTGCGTCTATTAGCAACAAAGTATCCCAGCGATGCTCGTGTGGTCCAACTGAACGCCGAGTATGCAAACATACTGTTGTTGGGGGATGATGTTCGCGCACATTCGGCCGGTGATAACGCAGGTATGAGATAATCAGTTTTGTTTTTCGTTATTCTTTTTTTATATATAACCCATTTTTAAACATAACTGTTGCGGCTTTTTTGGGCGCAGCCATCAATGACGATACGTCCGATACAGAGGGAGAGGACAAATGGCTGTTCACGAAGTTCGCGCCTGCGGGTGGGTCGGCGCCCTTGAACACTGAGGTTGAAAATGATGCGCTTGCTGGTGAGATACCGGTTCGCAACGTGGTGTTAGCAATTGCTGCTGCCAATGCGCCTACGCGTGCACAAAGTGGTGTTTGGGAAAGGACAACAACGCAAGCGTCAGCTCGTTCTGGGGAGGTGGGTACATTGGTGGGTAAAAAAACGAATAAAGGTGAGGTTACCATTCAGAACCATATAGGTGAGAGTAAGGTTGTAAAGCGGAGCGTGGTGTTGGCACTTGGTGCACAAGGTGGTGTAGGGAAATGCGCAACGGGTAAGGGGTCGCGTTGTGCTGGCAAGGTGGGTGGAGTCGAGGGTAAAGAGACGAATACAAATGAGGTTGCCGTTGATACACAGTTCTCTGAGAGACCTGTTTCCGAAATATTACTCGCTCTAGGGACACAGAGTAGTTCAAAAAGAAAAAGCTCACCAACTAGTGACCTGAATATGCAACGGTTGAGGTTTGGTCTTCCACCCGTCTGGGTTAAAAACACAGTTATCTGTTGACTAACTAAAAAGAAGAAAAATATATATTTTGCATTGGTGTTATTTTTTTTGCTTACTAAACTATCTGCCGCTGCTCAGATAAACGGACTACTAAGGGAAGCCAACCAACCTTTAGCCTTGGGCTGACACAGGAGCATGTGCCGAATACGGATGAAATGGTCCGCATTGATTGTAGCCAACCGAACTTCAGCTTGGGTTTGACGCAGGAGTTTGGCGATTCTCAGGTTGTGGTATGCAGAGCAAATCATTGCAGGGCTGCAGGGGGGAATGTGGTACATTTTTCTGCGACTCTTCACATCAAAAACAATTTTTTTTACTTAGTTAGTACTTACGTCAGTGTAACTTGTGCGTAGCTTCTGCATTGCCCGCGTCGAGTGAATCTGATTTGGTGTCCAGCGACAGGGGAAGTGACATGCCTGGTAACAGTGCATGGCACCCTGACGCACGCCCGGGTAGGACAAAGGCGGCGGCTGCTCGGTTGCCCCCGGGAAACAGAGATGAAGATCTCAGCATCCGAAACACTGAAAGGGATAGAGCGGTTTGGGAGTACCTGTTCAAGCATACGGATGAGACCCACATCGTGGAAGACACCATTGACCCAACGGACCATTATCCGTAAGTGCCCCCCAAACTTCCTGCTTCTTACATTTGTGTAACGCAGCGCGCATACCCTGACTAAGCCACCCGTGACTCATATAACTTGTAGGTACGTCATGTTTGAAACTCGCCACGGCTTGCGCGCAGAAACGCCGTACCTGCATTCATTGGCAGTCGGGGAGCGTCAGTATGATTCAGTTATTGATGCATGTGCGCATGTGCTTAATTACGACCCAAGCTACCGATTTGCTGGCGTACCACGACGCTTATTTCTCCCTACCACCACTGTGGTGGGTTTGTTTTTTCAAAAAAATATTAATTTGATTATTAACAAAAAAAATTTATGGGGCTACCTTGATACAGGTAGCTTGGATGTTGCAGCCGAAAGACGACAAAAACGGTACTCGTGTGGCTTGCTTTAAGAGTGGCGTGTCTGGTGTTGTATGTGGCGTTGAGTCAAAACATGATTTGCTGACGTTCGACATGGTGTTCATGCCTGTACTCGAATATGAGCACTACTACCTGGTGGTTTTTGATATGAAGAATGAAGATGTGTGCGTCATCGATAAGATTGTCGCGAGGAGATCCCCAGTGCAAATGGTTGACAACGATGTTTATTCACTTAAAGGGACGCCTTACAAAGTGGTATGCACAAATTTATATTCCTGTAATTTGTTACACTGGTGTATTTGTTAGCTGACATTACCTTAATTGCAGAAACAAATCTTTGTCGACTACCTAAATTTGGTGGGACACCCGAAGGCGAACGCGATGGGTGGGTGCGTGATTCGGCGTCTGGATTTACCATGGGGTACGCACAGCAACGGGACTGACTGCGGTGTCTACTTGATGCGCCACATGGAGATGTACATGGGGGTACATATCGCCTTCAGGTGTGGGTTCAATCTAAATGGTTAGCGGAAACAGGCTCAGGTGGACGCTTTGCGGAAGCAGTATGCGGCAAATATTCTCTTGTCGGCCACCAACATTTACAAGAATCGCATTTGGGAGGGCGCGCTAAGTTTGTGATTATGGAAAAAAACACTTATTTTATGTTATGGTTTGTGCATTAGGTTCAAGAAAACATGGGTAAAAAAAATGTCTAGGCAGGTTTTGGTTTACAAAACAATTTATGTGGTTGGGCTTTTTGGTTGAACAAACATGAAGACGGTGTGCTTGTGTATTTTACATCGACGTAAACCCCCAAGATATGCTTATGTTTATTGTTTTTGTGGTTTGTACTTTCTTGGATAAAACAGAAATGTAGTTACACCGACGTTAAAAAAGAAAAATCAACTTCTCTACTAAAAAAATGATTATCCGAATCGTTCAATTACACTTATGCAGATAACCCCCCCCCTCAGGGTTTTTACACTGGGGTTTTTTATACTGACGACGTTTTTTATGGCCACCCCCCTTGTGTATACCTATCGACGACCCACCATGGTTTCACAAAAAAAAGTGTAAAAAAATAACGTACCCGATGACCCACCGTGGTTTTACACCGACGTTAAAAAAACAAAGAGTCTGTTATGTTTTTGTGACTTACGCTAGGGTATTTTTCGTATGGTCACTTGTGTAGTCACGTTGTGTTTTTGTGTCGTCACTTGTCTATCCCAGTCGACGACCCCCCGTGCTTTTACACCGGTGTAGACGACCCCCCCCCCCCCCCCAACATTCTCAAAAAAAACCCTGGTGTAGACGCCCCCCCCCCCCATAAAACTGATACACAAAAATGAAAAAAAAAAAAACAAACTTTTAAAAACACTTATATATTTGCATTAACCCCCCCCCCCCATTACAAATCCATACATATACTTGTCTAGGAAACATATACTACCCTGCGCAAAACGTAACATCCAAAAAGGATATGCGCGGACCCACAAAACGTTTTGACCATACAGCACAAGCAGACAAAAAAAAAAAAGAAAGGGGACGCCAAAATAAAGTAGCTACATGGGACAGGGGGGTAATTTTCCACGAAAGGCACCTACTCTTCTTCGTCTTGGTTCTTCAGCGGGCAGTTCCTTGAGTCGTGGTCGGTTACGTATTCATAGCACGTTTTGCATTGCCGGGGTGCTTCTTCTTTTTGTTCGCAGCCTTTTCGCCCGGGCCAATTAGCTGGCGCTTTGTCCCACATCCCTTGTTCCTGATTCCTTGGGGATTGCTGCATGACACCTCCAAATTTTCTGGGACCCCTAAAAGATGGCTAATCACTTCAGCCTTCCCTTGCCTTTCCCACCTGCATCATCTCCAGTTCCAACAACTACTTCCTTCATGGCCTTTACCTGCTCATTTAACAACTCCATACGATCAGGTGACATACTAGCTCGATCAACACACTGAGAAAACATCTCAAACAGCTCATTACGCATAACAGCCCCTTCACTCTTGTCTACCCCATAACGTGCGCTTATTCTAAAAACATTTTTGGGGATCGCTTCACGCCTCCAGCGGTCGAGTATGTACTTCTCCGGGATTGAATGCACCTTGGTGTATCTGAAAACACAGAAAATATGGCGACACAGGTATCCAATACGGGTCCATAGATTGCACGAACAGGTGTTAGTTTCCTCCGCAGCATCAACCTTCACCTGCGCAAAAAAAAATAAAAAAGGAAATCCCAACATTAACAAAAAAAAAGAAACAGTTATCCAAAAGCGTTGGCATTTCTGTGGGTGGCACATACCGTGAAATCATTCACCACGTCCGTGTTCTTATCAAGATGTGTGATTGTGTACACCTGCAATCCATCGCTTTCATCTTGTTTTGATATAAAGCAGCACAACAAGCCTTTTAACATTTCTTTCCGAACTTCCTTGAATATAGCTTGCGAATACACCATGGCACATTGCTTTTCGAATGGCATCCCGGTTTTCAACTCAAGGCGCCTGTCTTCTCTTTGAAACTCCGCCAACCGCACGTTATACCTTTGCGCATCCATTGTTGCGTCAAAGCACAACAGGAACTGAACAAGAGTATTGGCCCAACTTGAGTTTATTTTAAACGCTGCATTTGAGCTCTCGCATCGCGACGTTGTTTTCATCAGACAGCACATCTGAATCTCGCGGAAATACGCAGGTACCCAAAGCTCTTTTATGCTAAACATGTCCTTAAGCCACTCATTGTCGTTGAGCCCATACTTGTCCAACAACTTCGCCCAGCGACTTTCAAAGGTTGTAGGTTTGATGTAGATGTTCCATACTAGCTTATGTAATGCCGCCCGAACCTCCGAATTATCAACACCGGTTCCTGCAAGCTGTTAAAACATTTTCAAAAACATTGAAAAACATCTCGCGCTCTGATACACTTTGTGTGCACACAAAAACACATTAAAAAACAGCCCAAAAAAGGGTAAAGAAGAAAGTACTTTAGTTGGTAGTTTCTTCATGATGTGCCACATGCACAGCCGATGTCGAGATTCAGTAAAGACAGCTGCCACAGCTTGCTTCATTGCAGGGTCCTGGTCACCAGGGTAGGCTGCTTGCCATGCGCTGTGATAAAGTTATGCAACAACCAGCAATACGACTCCACCGTTTCACTGAATATGAGCCCAGCCCCGAAGGTAACGCACCGTTTATTGTTGTCTATACCTGTGAACGGGACAAAAACCATGTTGTACCTGGGAAAAAAGCATGTTTCAGCATTAAAAAAAGGTTTTCAGTTATTGATGTTATTCAAAAGGCGTGTGTCGACATACTTGTTGGTTTGGTAAGTTGCATTAAATGCAAGCACGTTGCCGAAAGCTTCATAGTTGATCTTAGATATCTCATCAGCCCGGAAAAGATACCTAAGTTCGCCATTAACAACACTGTAGTTGAAAAAGAAATTCGGTAAATTCTTCACTCTGTCATTCAGCTTCTCAATCATCAGTTGTGAGCCTCTCTCACCGATAAACAGCCGAATACTCTTTGCGAAGTTTTTAAAGTCCGCTGGAGTACCCTTCACATTGCGATGCCCCCTTTTAAACTAACCTGGATTTTGTGCGCCACTGTTGCCCCTACTTTGTTCATGCTAACCCTGTGAATAAATTCCTTTGTCGAAAAATCCAACCTCCGACCTAGTCTTGTAAGGTCCCTATTGTAAGTGGGAACAAGCATGTGGTAATGTGCTTCCTCAAAGTGATAGATATCCCATGAAGCAGTTTTCTCACAAAACTTCACCCTAATCGACGCCTTACAATCACAGACCTTGAAAGTTGACTCCCTAACCTTAAGAGACATCTCGTCCATTGAGTCAAATTCTTAGCCTTCCGGGGTTTGCCAACCTTAGAACACAGGATGTACCTATGGGTTATACTACCATTCTTCCTCTTCACAGTTCCTAGCCTAGTCGAAAACCCACACTTCTTCGCATATGCCTCATAGAACTCTACAACCTCTTCCCACTGCCTAAAGGTGGTCATCACCTTCGGCTTATCACACTCAGGGACAATTGGTGCCCAGTAACGAGTTCCATTTGGTGTAAACCAGGATGAATATCTACTCTCTACAAAAAAAAAAAAAAAAAAAAAAAAAAAAAAAAAAAAAAACAGGTTCTGTACGTGTTCAAAATTTGACTTTACACCAGTGTAAATAACACATGTTTATGGTTTCAAAGCACATAGATAACTACAAAAATTAAACCATAGTTTTGAACGTCTTTTTAATCAACTTTACATAAAAAGCTATTTACAAAAACATCAGCCATACAATTTTTTAAAACATTTCCATGTACAAACAATCATGCTTTCAAAACCAAGGGGAAAAGATATAAACTCAAAATCTTTAAAAAAACCTCTCAAACCAAGGGAAAATGAACCTTTCAAACCTAAAAACTTGAAAAAAAAAATCTTTTCAAACCAAGGGGAAAATGATCCTTTCAACCCTAAAAACTTAAAAAAAAAATCTTTTCAAACCAAGGGGAAAATGATCCTTTCACCCCTAAATCTTAAAAAAAAAAAATACATTGTACACTATGACAAAACACACACACCACACACACATTAATAGAACAAAAAAAAAAAAAAAAAAAAAAACCTTACCTTCATCCTCACCAACACCCTCTTCCTCCAGATTGTTAAGATCCGGCACGTGAGATGACCCCACATCAACAACAGTCGATTGCACCTCATTGGAAGACCCAACTTCATCTACAACTTCCTTCCCCTTTCCCTTAGATGTTCCATGGCTTGGGCTGATCATCGAGAGTGGTTGTGGGTTTTCCAGAAAAAAAAGATTCACTATCTCGATATCCTCTGCAGAGAGGAAATCTGTTTACTCGTTGTTAGGTGTGTTCGTCGCTGTTGTGTTACGTTTTCCCCTCATGATTAGGGTTTTTTGGAATTTTGGTTGTAGCTTGAAGATGATCAGAATGGAGCTTTGTGTGTGTATGTAAACGTATATATAGTATGTGGAACAATAATAATGCCGAGTGCACCTTTTGGAGGGAAAACTTGGTCTTGGTATACACAAAAAGAAGTCAGTCAATTGTACTTCTCTTATTATAATATAACCCACTTAAATTAATTAAAAATGCTTAGGGGAGAATTACCTTAAATACCCTTGTATAATAAAAACAAAACAATAACACATGTCATCTTCTTATTGGCTACATGGGGTTCTCTAGGTTTTGCATAAAATGGGGGTTTCTAATAGAACCTAATCCTATATATATATATATATATATATATATATATATAGGGTAGGGTTCAAATAGGAACCAACCCTTAAGTAAGAACTATAGGAACCAATCTGAGCCATTCATCTTCAATAGCATGACTGCAAATAAGTAAAACTTTAATTAATTGTTATTTTAATAAAGGAGTATTAATTTCTTTTATTCAATATCATTTATTAGGTAATTAATAAGAAACTCATGTATATTTGGAAACAGCAAATTAGTGTTTATGGTATACCTAAACGTATTTATTGTATATACTATTAAAATTATATCTCGGTATATATACAACATTCTACATTGTTGTATATTCGTTTTTTCATTCATCATCATCACCAACACAAGATATACACCGGTGTATATTCGTTTTTTCATTTATCATCATTCAACATCATCAAAACAGATATACATTGGTGTATATTGGTTTTTTCATTTATCATCATCAACACAGATATACATTGATGTATATTCGTTTTTTCATTCATCATCAACACATATATACATTGATGTGCCCAGATATACATTGGTGTATATTTGTTTTTGAAGTGTACATTGGTGTATATCAGTTTTTTTTGTTCATTCA
Source organism: Ambrosia trifida (assembly GCA_028751855.1). NCBI lineage: Eukaryota > Viridiplantae > Streptophyta > Magnoliopsida > Asterales > Asteraceae > Ambrosia > Ambrosia trifida. The sequence goes on along the minus strand of CM054124.1, from coordinate 97,889,643 downwards.
TCATCATCATCATCATCAAACACATATATACAACGGTGTACATCAGTTATACATTGATGTATATCATTTTTTTTTCTTTTCATTCAACATCATCAACACAGATATACATTATGATAAGAAACTCATAATTTTCATACATTATGATAGCTTCGTCCAACGTTCTAAACTTGGCACCTACAAATGGTTTAACATCGTCACGTACAACAGGCGTCCAATATCTCGTCCCACCGGGAGACTCATATACGTTGCTCGACGAGGAACCTACAATAAAAAAATGTAAAATTAAAAATGAATTTTACAATATTTAAAAAATATAGTTAGACATGCTACAACTCATATACGGTACCTTGATTTTCAATACTATTTAGAAACAAAGCTTGTGATTGTGTTTCATGATCTTCTATCACATGAGATTGTGTTCATGTATAGAATTATTATCCATAACTTGGAAATCTGAATCGTTGGCCAATTTTAGATTCTTTTAAATCAAAAGTTTTTTCTATTCAATCCATTTAAATCTTCTGAATTCGACTGGAAGTTATTTCGATTCAATCGAATTCAATCGAACGTGTTTTTTTATTTGGGATTAGAGATGATAATAGGTTGCGAGATTTAAGGAAAGTAAAAAAAAAACTTGCATATTAATTGCAGGAAGATAATTAACTGCCATATATAAAACTTTTAATTAAATTAAAATATAACATTTAATTGTCTAATTACATAACTACCCCCTAGATCAAGATCAAAGATGAATGGCTCAGATTGGTTCCTAATTTCCTAACTAAGCTCTTGGTTCCTATTTGATCTTTTTCCTATATATATATATATATATATATATATATATATATATATATATATATATATATATAACCTTCTTTGGGTGTACAAACAGATTTAGACCCAGGTTTGGGTGTTTGACGGGTTCGAACCCAAACTGATTATAGAAACTAAGTCAACATGGTGTGCCGGGTCAGCTGGGTCCAACTTCTCATGAATATTAGGGGGAAGGGGCACTACCATATGTATTTTCTCACTTAACTGATTTTAACAAATCCTGCACTACCACACCACTTCACTGATTTACTTCACTAAATCACTTTTTTGGAGGCAACACTTAACTGATTCACTGCACTGAAATCTTTATTTTTTAGTTTTCTTTTTTTTAATTACCGTTTTTAAAAAAAAATGACCATTTGAAGTTAAAGAACCGAGTTAATAGCCATTTTCGTCCCTGAGGTTTGGGCCAGTTTGCCACTCCAGTACAAAAGTTTATTTTTTTTGCAATTCCTTCCCTGAGGTTTGGATTTTGTTGCCAAATTCGTCCTTTTCACTAACCCAGTTAAAAAAGGTCGTTAGTGTCAGGGGTATTTTTGTCTTTTTGCCTATAATTTAAAATTTTAATAAAAATCTTACCCCACCCCCACCCCTATATCTCTCTGTTTCTTTCATTCACTCTCTCTCTCTCTCTCTCTTTCTCTCTCTCTCTCTCTCTCTCTCTCTATCTCTTTCACTCTCTCTCTCTCTCTATATCTCTCTGAAACCATAGATCAAGCCACCACCCGATCAACCAACCGCTAACAGTTTCCCTTGGGACCCACCACTCTCCCAAAACCCATCTCTTTCGGTCTTCGGTTCCCTCCACGACGTCGTATCATCCCCAAACACATCATACGCCCTCATCAAACTCAAGGCGTTACTAGTGTAACCAATAAAACTGTCCAGAAACGACATCGTTTGGTTAATCATTTTACTATCGTTGACGTATTTCAATGCTGACCAGCAGTCGTACTGGTAGGCAAGTCCCGCACTCATCCAAGCACGCCCGTGCTTGATCTCGCCACGTGGCAACGCATCCACCGTTGATTTGAGACGGTAGTCTGAGTTTTTTAAATGCTCGATGCAGTTTTTGGTGGCGGTTATTTTGTTAAGATTAGTTGTGAGTGAATCGAGTATGGATTGAGCCATGGATTGAGCTTGACGGAGGTTAAGAGAGGAGATTGTTAATGCTGATTGAATGATATCGATTGCATTGGTGGTAGGGTATTGGGGGTAAGATTTTTTAGAGAGAGAGATAGAGAGAGATAGAGAGAGAGTGTGTGAATGAAAGAGACAGAGAGATACAGGGGTGGGGGTGGGGTAAGATTTTTTATTAAAATTTTAAATTATAGGTAAAAAGATAAAAATACCCCTGACACTAACGACCTTTTTTAACTGGGTTAGTTAAAAGGACGAATTTGGCAACAAAATCCAAACCTCAGGGAAGGAATTGCAAAAAAATAAACTTTTGTACTGGAGTGGCAAACTGGCCCAAACCCCAGGGACGAAAATGGCTATTAACTCTAAAGAACCATTTGTAAAACTTAGAAAATTAAACTATTCCATTAAATTTAAAAAAAATACAAGAAACATCAACTAAAATAAACATACAAACGCTTCATCCTACTCATCGCCTTCATCATCCTCATTGCCTTCAACCCAATAACGGTCTCATTCGTATTTCGCCGCGATTTCCTCTTTACGTTTCAAAACCAACTCCAGGATTTACCTTTGAGGTGGCCGTGCGGTTTTGAATACATATTCAAGTCATGGTCATATTGCCTTTGTCTCAACAAATCGCGTTGTTCCTTTAAAAACGCTAAAGTTTTTACGCCTTGTTGAGATTGTAGGGTGACCAACTGGTTCAGTTTTTCTTCTTTCATCGCTCGGTGTGATCCAAATTCGTCAACCCAGGATGATTTTCTTGAAGACTCGGCGGCGACGGCTTTCTTATTTTTTCGTTTGGGCCTCGGTGCGTTGGTATCTTTATTGAAGATCCTGCATGTGGCTAGTGGGGGTGGTCTCGTCCGATGTGGAAAAGGCAGTTCTGCTTTCCGAAGACTTCTGTCTCTTGTCGGAATGACTATTGGACGGTTCTTCACCCATCAACAATTTCTTTTTCCACTTGTCGTGATCTTTTACAATCTCGCATGCCGCTTGATGATTAAAACCGGAAGGATGACTTTTTTTTGTAATCGTTCAACGCAGTTTGCATGACGTTTAGATCACTACATCCACTCCTTCGTAGGCGCTCCTATATAATTAAATAAAACCGTAAATTAAATATAATTTAGAAAAATTTGTATAATTAAATAAACGGTAAGTTAAATATATCATAATTGTTACCGCTTATTGATGAAGGCCATTAAACGCATTCATTTGTGGGTTCACGGTGGTCCATTTATAAGTAATTGGATCAACTGTTTGGGTGGATCCTCTCAACAGTGCCGCGTAATGTTTTTGGACCGCCTTCAAAAAACTTCCCTTGTTTCTTTGGTTACTCTTCTCCCTGTTCTCCGACACATAGCACCAAGCTTTTGCCAAAGCAATCTCTTGTGCCGTATTCCACTTCACAGCTTTTGTTCGCTTTGCATATTTCTTTTCCCCCTGCATCAACTTCTACAACTTGATCTTCAACTTCAATTTCAAGCGCCTCCTCCCCGTCATCGCCTAATTGTTCATCTCCATGTTCCTACAACTGTGTCTCTGGCACAGTTTCTTCCGCATCATCATCAGAGTCATGTAGGTTAAGCTCGAAGTCGTCTAGTTAGGATGTTGTTAATTGAGGCGGCGTAAAATATTGTGGATACAAAATGGGTTGTTTGCTTTGTGGGAATTGTTGGAATTGTGGGTATTGTGAGTAAAACGGTTGTTGTTGGGGTTGGGTTTGTGGAAAATTGATCACGGGCCTATAGCTTTAAATCGTACCCGATGTCAAACCCAAACCCGAACCTCTGCCTCGACTACTAGAACCCCCAACTTTAGATTTCGAGGTTCCCCTCCCACCTTTCGAAACACTCTTTGATTTCCTTGGATCCATTTGTTTTGTTTGTGTTTTAGTTAATGTAGTTATTTGTTTGTGTTTTAGTTAATCTAGTTGCTTGTTTGTGTTTTTTTTATTTAAACCGTCCCCATTTTTATGCCATTTGAAAATAACGGCCAAAAAATTGTTACCGTTTTACATTAAATTAATTCAAACGGTCAAAAAGATAATAAAATAAATACTAAAATTTGATCATTGCAATTATTATTAATAGTTACCAGCCCGTTAACTAGAACCAGCAAATGGTTCACGGGACCCCTACCAGCACAGGTGACGGCGGTGTTACCGTGTTGGTAGTGGGGTACCCGTGAGCTTTTCTGGTGGCGCCCCGTCCCACCTTATCGGGTCTTGGGTTCCATAACTGAAAAGGGTATGGGTTGAAAATCTAAAAAGGTTAGGTTCTTTAGGCAGGAAATAATATGTATTGTTTGTAGATGGCCGGCCGACTACCGGAATCAATGAAGGGTGACCAGCGAGGGACTCCGGTGGTCTACTATTTGGGTGAGAGGGATGACCGGAGATGGGATGACATTACTGTAACTATGGTGGGTGTTATATTGTCGGCACAGGAAGATGAGGAGCAAGGCCGACCCTGAAAATTCAGGTGCCCGAGCTGAGTTGCAAAATTTTTGCCCCTTAGCATTGGTTTTAGGCCTTAACGAAATAAAGGATTTCAACTATTTTTTAAGCTACAATTAAAGGAATATCAAATTGATAGATCAAATTTTATTTCACACTTAGGTTGTAGTCTAACAAATCCTCTTGGGGGAGGTTGGGAGTTCAAATCCCACAAAGGGTGAAAATATAAATGGGTGAGAGTTTGGCAATTAATTTTTTTTTGTTTAATAACAAAAATAAAAGTTAAAAAGGAAGTAAAAACCAACCGGTAAAAAACAAAAACAACTTAGTGTGACACCTCTTCATTTCATCTTCTTCATCCTCTCTAGTCCTACACTCATTAATAAACCTGCAGTTCTTTTTTTTCAAACCATTTCATTTTCTTATTTAATTTTTAACCTCTCTTAACATTTCTTTACTTTCTGTTTTACATAAACTACCTTTACTTTGATTAATACTTGATTAACAATTTTGGGGCTCAAACATACAAAAATCCATCAAATTAAGGACATCACTATTAAGAAAACTTGGATTGCCGGAGGATCAATGTGCCCCCGAGAAATTGGGTCGGGGCCAAGAGTCCTCCCCGCACCCCTTATGAGGAGTTGTAGCAGAGTATTGATGGTTATGAGTTAGATATTAGTGGTCGATCATTAGAGGTACAATCAGTAGAAGGTGTCGGCAGTGGCGGATCCATGATTTTTTTTCCTATGGGTTCCTTTTTTTTGCGTGTTTAAATTTTCACGTCCATACTTTAGAAGTTTGGGCCGAGTCGGGTCACCGGTCACCGAACATAATAATGACCTTAATTTTAAATCAAATTTCCATTGTATGTGTATTCGCGTTAGAAACAAAAAATGAAAGACAGTTTACCTTAATTTTATATCAAATATCGCCTACAAATATCCCCTACGCGGTATGTTATAGCGTCGAGTGTACAAATCCATTTGAAATATCACAGCAAATCTGTATCCTTCATCTTCCTCATGTATATCATAATAAAATATGCTTATAGTTGTTGGAGATTAGGCACTGAGCCAAGGAAACTAAATTGAATTTCCATTTAATTTCCCTAGATTCACTTCGTGATATAAACATAATATCACAAAAACAAAAATCATAAATGGAGATAGTTTGATTCCAGAAGTTATAAACAACAAAATAAAGCTATCGGTTTATCAGCAAAAAATCATAAACTAGAACAGTAAATGAATAATAAAGGAAATGAATAATAATGATAATAATAATAAGCTATCTGAATCAAATCAATTGATTACAAGCTAATAACATCAGAAAGCATAAACTAAAACAGTAAATGAATAATAAAGGAAATGGTGAATAATAATGATAATAATAATAATAATCGAAATAGAAACTTACATATCGATAGAGATGGATGGGAGGAGGCGGCCAGAGGACAGACGGGAGAAGGTTGGATTGGGTTTGGGTTGGAGAGGACTTTGGAGGAGTTGGTTTGGGTATACAAACCCTAGGTTTTGAAAAAAAAAATAGAAATGAAACAAAAAAAAAAGCGCGCCACAAGAATCGAACCAGGAACCCTTTGATTATTAGGGAGGGTTTCAACCACTAGAGCACTTTGAATATTTGTTAATGGGTTCTTCAAATATTATCTTATGGGTTCCTTCCTAGTTTTTTGTATATATTAACACTATAATTTACGAACCGACTGGGTTCTTAGGAACCCATCAAAATGGTCTAAATCCGCCCATGGGTGTCGGTGTGTATGTTTGCCGGAGAAGAGTGCTGGGTCGGGTTTGTTGTTCGTAGGGAAGTTACTGGGAAGAAGGTGATGAGTTGTCAGGGTTACTCGTAACCGGTCACCGGTGAGGGTGACCGAAGAAGATGACCGTGATGTTATCGGAACTGTAGAGTGATCGATAATAATGGAGGTGAATAGTGGCCGGCTGTTTGTGTTGTTTAACAGTCGGGGAAGGATGAATGGCCAGAGAAGGTGACATGACCGGAAAGGAATGCTGGTCGGAGAAGATGGCCGGAGCCGGTCATCCTCCATATTTCATAACTTTTCTCTCTCTCTTTCTTTCTTTCTTTCTCTTAACTCACTCTCACTCTTCACGATTTATGTACAAAGGTGGTGCAAATGAATGTTTATATAAGAGCTATGGTTCTTGAATGTCTTAATTAGATGATGATTATGAAGCTTGGACACGTGTGAAGGAAGGCGTGAATGGTTGAACATGTGTATGTATGGATAAGATTTAGGGGCTGTTTGGTTGATTAAGTACTAAATCATTAAGATGGTCTGAATGGTTAAGAGCTGAATCATTCAGGATCTATTATTAACTTAATGGTTCAGCACTTAAGCATTCCATTCAGACGCTGAAACAAACAGTCTGAATGTTGAATGATTCAGACATGAATGGTTAAGAGGCTACCAAACAGCCCCTTAGGCAGAGGGGAATGAATTAAGTGAAGGAGATGTTGAAAATAATAGTTCTCCTATTCTAATTTTATTACTTGTTATGATATACACAGTATTTTATCATGTTGCATAAGTATTTGGGCAGGATGCGAAGTCGTCGTGTAGCTGAACAGTGGCTGATGATTACATGACTCATGGCTGAAGATTGGGCCTATTATAAGTGAGTTGAGTTGCTACCATGGGCTCATGGCCCAGCCTTTTGATTTATTCAAGATGCGTGAGAATACGGTTAAAAACCGAATTCACGGATCGATTAAGCGAAAACAACTCGGTTTCAGACGGGATATTCGAGACGAGACAGAAATATACGATAACAAAGTCATCACAGATTCGTATTAATTCAGAAACGGTTACAGACACTGTCATCAGTAGGATAAACATCTATCTCGAGGCCGGGGGAGGTCGGGCATGACCTCCCCCTTGAGAGCATTCAAAGCACAAACTCAAATCTACAAATGAAAACCAACACATGAGATTGCTATTTATAGTCCAAAACCATAAGCCACCTTCGCCCATTTAAGGAGGTCGAATGTGGAACTTTTCCACATTCGACCCTTTAGAAAGGTCGAATATAGATTTAGGTTTTGGTCTATATATACAAATGCATCAGATCCATAAAATGCCCTTATGGATCACCACAATCTCATGTAATACAATACAAGACTCAACCCTAGTCTATTCGACAGTGATGTCCACATAATAGTGCATCAACAATGCGACATACAAGAAGTTGATTAATGAGCTTCTAGTTATAACATCCTATTCAAGACTGGGCCCGTGCTTATTATGAAGCTGGTGTTAGAGAAGCTTATGGACACTCGTATAAATTCGTTGTTTCTAATTAGGGTTCCCGTGGGTGGTTGTCTTATAATCCAGATTTTTGGTTCTCTCTCTCTCTCTCTCTCTCTCTCTCTCTCTCTCTCTCTCTTTCTCCTGTTATTCTCAATTAGGGTTTATAAAGGAGAGATGGTCGCCTCTTTTCATAGATGAACTCCTAGAGTTGATTCTGCCTGTTGATTAATCTTGCATTCTCTCGGTTATTACCCCCTCACACAGATAAGGGTTTACTATTATTGTCTTCTGGTTCATGTATTCAGATGTTTCCGTTTTGTATACATAGATCACTTGAGTCTGTTTGTTTAGAGAGTCTTGTGAGAGTTGTTTCTGTGTCTATTTGTCTGTGTCTGTTCAAAGATTGGAAGTTTGTTTCATTCAGAATAAAATCATTAAGGTTCTTGTTAATATCATGTTTTTCTGACAAGAGAGGTTTTGCACAGGTGTGTGTAGGAAACAAGCTGGATAGAAGGGGATGTATGTGTAGGTTGAGTGTATAGCATAGAAAGGAGGTGACAGATGTGTTGGTCAAACTTCCAAAGAAGTTTGAAATGTTTTATTAATAATTATTGATTTAATAATCTTTCAACAATCTTAAATAATATATTATAATAATCTAGATTTTATGTTATATTTAACGTAATTTCAGGCACGTAATATCAGGGTGTTACATTCTCCCCGATTTATTAGAATCTCGTCCTTAAGGTTTGATTCGAATTATCTTATAGTGTTTAATAATATCTTTTGGTTTTTATAATTTTGATTATTAGGTTCTCCTTTACCTATAGAACTTGACCCCGTTTATTTTTCTTCTTCTTTATAATAAGTTCTAAACTTTATAGGAGCATAGTTAAGATTTGGGTATTTAATTTTCTGAACCTCTCTTGATTGCATATATAATCAAGCTATGAAGACTAAGACGGTTTCTTACTTTTGGGTGTTTTCTATAAAATTTCTTTATCATTGGCCAATCCTTTGGCCACACTGATTCTCATCATATAAAGAGCGACCGATAATTTCGTCTTCCTATATCACTAATCAATATTTCTTTTTCACCGAGAGTTTTATTTTCGCTTTATATCATGTCACTATTACATCTACCACAACAGCTTAGAGTACTAAAACGATACAAAAAATTAAACTATACAAAGCATGGTTAACTTGACAAAATCTATTTAGTTCTCTTGATGTTATAGATCTAGTAGTTTAGTAAAAAAGAAAAGAAATAAAAAACTTAAGTTATATGAATAAAACCGTCTTCCAACCTGTTACTAAATTATTCTAACACATTACTTTTAATAAACCCTTAATATTATTATTATGGTTGCCGTCTAGAAAAAAAACCATCTTGATGCTATCCAATTTAAAAGTTTTCATGAACCAAATTTTATGATAACGATCAGAAATAAAAAAAAATAAAGTTATTAGATATTGATAAATATTAAAGTCATTAATAGGTTTTAACGTGCATGGATGAAGATACTTACAAGATTTGTGTTTCAAACGAATTTTGTTGGTTTGCTTGATTAGACCACATGCGCCTCGATTTGACCAAAGCCAAACGCTTTGGCCCTTTTTTTAAAAATTTAATTTGTTTTAATTCATTTTAAATACTTGTTATTGATAAAAAATAATTTTAATTCATTTTAAAATGTTTTTAGTTGTTCCCAATCCAACAAAATTCGTTTAAGGCATTCCGGGTCATTTATTGCTCATTTTTGTTTTTTGGTAGAAACATCTGAGTTTGTAAAACTTTCATAAATCATGGTACGTGGTGTACCGACTATACAGTCGATACCCATATTTTTTCAAAACACAATTTTTGCACGTCTAATCGACATGCTAGACTTCCGGACTCTGTTTGACGCGTTTCAGAATGTTTAATTGATTGTTTGTGGTTTTCAGAAGTCACATCCGATCAATTAAAACGTACCAAAAAGGAACCCTTGTTTGTTTATACTCGTGTTCAGCCTTTAAAGAATTATCAAATCATTTTACTAATTCTTGATTCTTAATACTTTCATAAATCGTTTGACAAATCATAACCATCATCATCATTACACACTCAAAACAGAAATAAAATAACAACAATAAATCATTGCTCCAACATAACTTGCACCGGATTGAGATATGAGTTTGATTAGCTTAAATCTCTCTGATCCATGGTATCCACTAACCGTAGCGACAACGAGATCCATATTTCAAACATGGAGCTAAACGACATCATAATATTTTAGAGGTTAGGGTTTGATAAACACAAAACTTATTATTAAAAAGCAACAAAAACAAAATTGGAACCTTAAATTGTACCGTGATATAAAGAGATGCCTATTAGGAGTGTCGTGGACGAAGATCGTCGGTTTGCTGTAGTCGATGATGACGCAGAGGTTAGTGGGAAGTTGAAATTTTGAATGATGTTCGTCGGTTTGCTGTCTATATACTAATTCATAACAGAGGTAGGAAAGTATTCATATATAAAGAACATTAAAAAGTCACTATTCGACGAAATTTATCTACTCACAGTGACATCGAACACTTTATAAAGCAACAATTCAAAACAAAGGTAGGAAAGTAAAGCTTCAGGTGAAAGTGGATACCATGGATCAGAGAGATTTAAGCTAATTAAACTCATATCTCAAGCCGGTGCAAGTTATGTTGGAGCACTGTTCATCTTCTTCTTCAACTTGCTTTCTTTTGATCTTCACACTTGCTTTTGGAGCTCTGATCTTCTTCCTATTATCTTTGTCTATCACAACTTAAAGCTCTGATCATGGGTCACATGATTGTGTTTATGTTCGTTTATAAGATGAAAATAGAAGTGCTGGTCCGACTTTTTGATTTCTTTGCGCAACCAGTACAACGAACTCTGTACGGATGATATCGATCAAACCTTCATAAAACAACCAAAACCACCGTTCGAAACCATAAAGCACAAGGATGAAGTCTTGGAAAAACCCACTAAGAAGCCCTAAAATTTCGGACCCTAACACGCACGAGACGATTGTCGCGTGTCATGTGTTCGACCAAGATGACACGCGAAGTGGATCACTATTTATATATAAAAAACATTAAAAAGTCACTATTCAATGAAATTTATCTACTCACAGTGACATCAAACACTTTATAAAGCAACAATTCAAAACAGAGGTAGGAAAGTAAAGCTTCAGGTGAAAGTGGATACCATGGATTAGGGAGATTTAAGCTAATTAAACTAATATCTCAAGCCGGTGCAAGTTATGTTGGAGCACTGTTCATCTGCTTCTTCAACTTGCTTTCTCTTGATATTCACACTTGCTTTTGGAGCTCTGATCTTCTTCCTATTATCTTTGTCTATCACAACTTAAAGCTCTGATCATGGGTCACATGATTGTGTTTATGTTCGTTTATAAGATGAATATAGAAGTGCTGGTCCGACTTGTTGATCTCTTTGCGCAACCAGTACAACGAACTCTGTACGGATGATATCGATCAAACCTTCATAAAACAACCAAAACCACCGTTCGAAACCATAAAGCACAAGGATGAAGTCTTGGAAAAACCCACTAAGAAGCTCTAAAATTTCGGACCCTAACACGCACGAGACGATTGTCGCGTGTCATGAGTTCGACCAAGATGACACGCGAAGTGGGTCACTATTCATGTATAAAAAACATTAAAAAGTCACTATTCAAACGAAATTTATCTACTCATAGTGACATCGAACACTTTATATGATTTTGATTAGCTTAAATCTCTTTGATCCATGGTATCCACTTGACAAGATATGTGGCTTTAGTCCTTTACGCAGGTTTGCCAGAGGGTCACTATTCATATATAAAGAACATTAAGTAACAAATTGCTAGAGGGTCACTATTCATCAGAGTTTCCAACCACTAATACCATACAATGACCATGTTTGAAATGGAGAGTTCCTATGGAAGTTGCTAAAATAGTTAAACAAAAACTGAAATGGATGGATCATTCGTTAATTTAATGATATTTGGTGTTGGATCATAAGCAAAAGGTAGACCACACAACTAGATGACTGCTCAATTCCAAAACAACTACTGTTCATGCAAGCAAGTAATATTCAGTTGTTAGACATCATAAGCAAAAAGGTAGACCACACCACTAGACAACTGCTCAATTCCAAAACAACTATTCATGCAAGCAAGTAAAATTCAGTTATTGGACATTGTGATCGGGTACAGAGCAAGTTGTTGTCGGAGATATACCTGTCAACGATGAAGGCAACCTGAAACAACATATAAAACCTGTCTGGAACTAGGTGTCGCCGGAAAATATTTCAAAAGTAGTCAAAGCATGCATCAATTTTTGTAGATAGAGTTCAATTTCCATGAAGATGGATCTCAAGATGGTTGGTAGTTCTAGGTAAGAAGATTGTGGATGATGATGATAATAACTTCTCTTCAGCTTCTGATTGCACCGAATCTAGTCTTTAGGTAAGTCCACATGGTTAATCATCTATACATTCCATGGGTTTGTGTCCAATGCAAAGATCTTCGAATGCGGTATGCGCATCAAATTTCATTAAATAAAAGTTTCTTTCTTTATTTATTACTTGCAGATGAGATTGATTGATTGTTAGTCTTGATAGCCATTGTAAAGTTAAGAAACTTGATTTTTAGGTAAGAACATTGTGGACAGTGATGAAATAACGGTGGAATTGGAATTGGAATTGGAATTAATGTTAGGAATTGGAGTGGACAAACCAAGGCCTAAGGTGAATCCGTTTGGTGATGGTAAACCTAGAGAGGTTTTGCTTTAGGAGAAAGGTGTGGATTATCGGAATTGAATACTTATAGATGACACGTGAAGCTTTAGACTCCAAGCAGATCCGTGAAAGAAAGTGTTCCTCTCTGTTACCAAGCATGTCAAGAAATGATAATTTTCAAATATTGCAGATCAAGGATAACGAAGATTAATGTTGTATTTTTCTCGGAAGTAATGAATAAAAAAATAAATAAACACTAAGAAATGATAATTTTCAAATATTGCAGATCAAGGATAACGAAGATTAATGTTGTATTTTTTCCGGAAGTAATGAATAAAAATAAATAAATAAATACTTTTAGAGTTATTTAATTAATTTATTTTATTAAATAAATTAAAGAAATAAAAAAAAACACTTCGAAATATTAAAAAACAACCAAAATTAAAACCCTGATCCAAAGCGCCTCGCTTTGACCATAGCAAGGCGCTTTGGATAAAAAAAAATCAGCTTTTTCTGCCACCTCGTATGCCATCGTTTGATTTGACCCGAAGCACCTCGCTTTGGCCAAAGCAAGGTGCTTCTGGGGGTTGAAATAGAAGGTGGGGGTGTGAATAGCTGGAGCCTTTTAAAATGATAAAGGGTAGTCAGGGTTGGGGTTTTATAGGGTGAGTTAGAGCATTCACATACCATCTTTAATCCTCATTTTTATAATTTACCAAAAAATCACTATTTTCTAAATTTATTTCTTAGATTCTAAAAACATTATACATCTTATTCCCCCATCCATATCCCCTATAAGTTTTTTTAATCATTTTTTCTTTTCTTCTATTTATAATATTACCTATCAATATTTTGTCTTATTATCACTTTCTTTTAAATTGAGAAAATAAGAAAGGTACATAAGCCCTTAAATAAGGGGTTCCTAAAGTATTTTTGTAAAATTTAAAAATGGGGTATGGGGTATGGGGATGGGGATGGGGGATGGGATGGTGTGAGGTTTTTGTATGATTTTCCTAAATTTTAAGAATAGGGGTTGAAATGGGGGATGGGGAGTGAATGCTCTTATTAGATTGTTTTTACAAAACCATCAAATGGTTTTGATGATTGTTGGCAACATGAGGGGAGGACATGTGTCCTCCCTTGTTGACTAATCAGTGTTGGTTCGGGTTCGGGTTCGTATCACGTATTGGTCCAGTCTCATAACGTGTATTCCCTAATAATTTATATACAATGGTTCGGTTTTTGGTTTCGCATATAAACACACTATTCCTTATTCATTTTTGTTATGTATTTATTATATGCTAATAATAATAAGAAAAAAATTTTGGGGTCCACGCCGGAGTGTTACATGTGGTGTATGTGAGTGGGAGGGAAGAAAGGGAATATATAAAAAAATGTTCTTAGAGCATTCACAAAGAGGCTTGAAAACATTAAAAACACGCCTAGTGAATGCCATCATAAAAGCACCCATTTATAAAAAAAAAAATCAAAAACTCACCTAAGAAAAACTAAAAAACACTGCCACATCATCACCATCATTCATATTATTATTTAAATGCTATAGTTTTCTTTTTCATTGATTTTTAAATATCTTTTTGTAGTGTAACAATGCTGAAATAGACTCGTTCGCTAATCTTGTTTTGTGGTTAAATATAACGCACCGTCATGTCATAGTCACGTAGACAATGAACTTTAACTAACTCACTCACTCTTTAACTATCATGCTATGATTTAGCTAATACATCATCATCATCACCATCATCATACTTAGTTAATCCCACCAATAGCAAATGCTAAGGTAGGGTCTGAGGAGGGTAAGATGTAGACAACCTTACCTCTACCCCGTGGGAATAGAGATGATGCTTTCAATGAGACCCCCAGCTCGATAGTGGTTTGTATCAAGCCTTGGACATAAGACACATAACACTTAGCAACCGGGACAAACCTGATTGGTGCATGTATCCCTTGTCTTTTGGCTATCAACATCACCATTTGATGCATGATTAACCGTCCGTCATTTTTAACGTTATTTTCACGAAATTAGTAAAATAACGTTAAAATTAGTGCAACTTTACTTTTTCCCCCCGATGGCCGCACATATATACATTATATGTGTATATATGATTGGGGTATTTGGGGGGCCACCTCTTTCTCCCTCTTGCGCCCGAAATTAACACCTGATGGCTGGTGTTTTGGACCTTTAATGGACGACGTGGCTGGAATGCCAGACCACAACGGCCAGTCTTACATAACGAGCATGATGAACAATTCATACCACCAACAAAAAAACAGTTAGACTATCTTTAATGCTAAGTGCGCCCTTAAGCGCCCTAAGCTGCTTAGTCAGCTGTCACATCATATCCTTACAAATATCCTTACATTTTCCATATCATCACTTATTTTTTCTTTAAATTTAATTACCTAAACTATTAAAATAAATTTAAATAATTATATAATTAAACATTTAATATAAATGATTATGAAATGGTGAGCATAAAACGTTTTAAAAGTGAGGGTACTCTATCTAACCTCATCCACACATCCACATCCAAGGCTATTGTTATATGTCCATCAAAGGGTCAATTAATACTTGCTTTTTTTTTAATTACTCTGCAGATCACTCCTCCTTCCATCTGCTGCTATGTCTGCACTCCCTTCTTCTCAGGATAAAACCATGAGGATCCGAAGAGATGCCGATTTCCGAAGACCAAACTTCAACAGGGGGGAAAACAGATCCTAGGCCTATAACAACTTTCTTCATCTCTAATCTTCCTAGTGGGGTGACCGATACTTTACTTTGGAAAGCCTTTCAACCTCATGGGATCGTCAAAGGACGCATATGTAGCAAGAAAGAAGGACGCTAGGGGGAATTGGTTCGGATTCGTGAGATATTTGGGAGTAAAAAACGTCAACGGGGTCCTAAGAAACATGAATAATGTCAAGATTTTTGAAGCTAAGGTGGGAGCAGCAGTGGCAATGTTTGGGAAAGATAACCGGAGGATTGTTCAACCTGTGGTGCAATAGTGATTGGGGAAGTTATTGATTTCAAAGCGTTCATGGAGGTTAAGAACATGATGAAGACCGGAGGCTATGATGAGAGTCCGGTAAGTCTCGTTGGAGGAATGAAGGTGATGATGGTTTTCAGGGATAAGAGAACTGCACTAGAGTTCATTGGTAGGAAGGAAGAGTTATGGACTCATGTTCTGCTCTCTGTAGTCCTGTGGGATGGGAGGAACCTGGAGTTTGATAGGCTTGTGTGCTTGAAGGTACGAGGGATGCCTTTACAACTCAGGGACGCTTCATTCTTTATCAAAATAGGTCAACGTTTCGGGAGGGTTATCAAGGAGCCCGACTTCTCCTGGTTATCGATAAACAATATGGAAGGGAAGGTCTGGGTGGATGTGAAGTTAGACAAACGCATTGATGAAGAGGTGACCGTGGTATGGAACGGTAATTCTTTCCAGGTGTGGGTCGTGGAGGAAGATGACCGATTGCTATTAGACGTGATAGAAAATTTGACGTCCGGGGGTGGATACTCCATCGGGTTCAAAAGGCTCGGTTGTGTAACACCCCAACCGATGGCAGAATCATCGAGGTGTCACATAGTGACGATTGTTCAAAAGCTCATGGTACTCAAATGTAAATATTTGATTATTGAATATAGTTTTACAACATGTGAAAATAAATACACGACAACAAAAATAGAGACAGTTGATTTATGTAATCTAAGTCCAAAGTCCTATGTGAAGCGTTAAGCAGCTTATCCTGAAACATGCACGGAAATAAATTTTGTCAACATACGATGTTGGTGAGTATTACCTAGCTTTGTACATATAGTATAGGTTTGAAAAGTGGTACAATTCATGTGTCTAGCATCACCAAGGCATTATGTAAGCACATAAGTAACCAAACAAGACAAGATCAAATGTAAAGTTGGTAAGGTAGATAATGAGCACCCTAACACGTGTCAAGTCTAAAAGAGCACCATAACATAAGTTATGTCTAAATGAGCACTGTAACATAAGTTACGTCTATATGTAAAGAGCACCATAACATAAGTTATGTCTAGATGTATGATTTTGTACGTAAGCTACATTCATGTTCAAACATAAAGCACAAAGATAAACAAGACACGTATATGAATTGTAAATGAAAAAAAATGTATGTGTAAGTGAATGTGCAAGTTTTGTATACTTGTGCATGAATCACCCCAAAAGTGTAAAAACAAAAAAAAGGGATAAGTAATACTCACATTAGCAAAGTGTTAAGTCTTGTGGAATAGAATAAGTGTGATCCAACGTTGCCAAGTATCACCCTATGTTTAAGGTAATAAATAAGTTTAAGTCTTTCTAGTTTACAAGTATTTCTAGGATTCCTAATTTGGTGATAAGTATTTGTTTAATTATTAATAAATTGTTTAATAAATAAAAGAAATTTGGAAAATAAATAAATAAAAGTCTTATTGTAGGTTTTTGATTAAGGATGGTCATATAATAAGGTTTTAAGTATGAAAATAATTTTTATAAAATTATTTTCTTAAACATCGAATATTTAGTCTATTTATTTCTATTTGTCAAAACATAACTTTAATATCTAAAAATATTAAAATTAAAGAATTTTCAAATTAAAATTTGTATTTCTGTTCTAAATGGATAGAATTAATTTATATAAAATTTTGGTATAAAAATATTGAAAAATGAATTTGTTATGATTTATTTATGATTAAAAATAGTAAAAATTAATTAAAAATATTAAATAAACGTTTTTCTGAAATTAAAAATCATTTCTGAAATATTTATTGTCTTATAAGTTTATGATAAGTTTTGTGGAATTTTATAAAATCGTTTAGATATTTTTATAGAACTTTATAATTATAATTGAATAAACTTGTAATATTTATTAAATATATTAAATAATTAAATTTTCTGAAAATAAAAGTTGTATAATAAAGTTTATTAGTCATATAGTGTAAAATAAATTTTGTAGAATTTATATATTACAATGGCTATTTTAAATGTAATATAAATTAATATACAAAAGAAATAAAGAAAAACGAAATAAAAAAAAAAGTTGCAGCTTAAGGGAGTCGAACCCATGCCTCTGGCCGGTTCATGTGTTTTAGTCACAAGCCCAGACCAACTGGTCTGGGCCCTGAGAACGATAGATATTCATTACGGTTAATTATAAAGGCTCCTTTATTTGAAAGAATTGTAAAGAAAAAATAATAAAACAGGTTGCAGGGTTCGAACCTTGGACTACGGCCGGTTCACATGCTTTGGGTTAAGGGTTTTGCCAGCTGATCTACAAGATCAGTTGGTATTTAACTCCATCAGTTTAAATTTAAACAAGGGTCTGCAGATTAGTTTATCCCTAATTCGATACAATAAGAACCCTAACCATCTAATAATCGTTAATAGCAGACAATAGCCTCTGATTTGTTGGGGCTATTGTCAGTTTATAGCCGATAAACAAAATCAAAGTACGAATTATTACCTATATCGCGTGAATGATGATGAACTAGTGGTCAAGGAAAAAGTCAAACCGAAGCAATTTTGCAGATTAGAAGATGTTTTAGGATGAATTCGTGGTGGGGATTTGTTAATCGGCGAGTATAGGTTGAGGATGAGGGTTCAATTTATACTAACACCAATGAACTGAATGATTTAGAAAGTTTGACCCACATTTAAACGTATACGCGTAATATACACAAAATTGGTAGGTTTTAATTGTCATTTTTGCGTGGAAAATAAGCAGGGTAGTCGGTTATAATCATACCATAAATAAACACGATTAATGACGAGGATTTGAATGTTGATTTGGAAAAGTTTGACTCGCAGTTGACTCTTGATAGTCAATTGTGTAATGATAGTAAGTGTTATATATATTTCGCATTCGGAATATAATTAACAAGTGATGTGGCTCAGTTGGTTTACTTATGTGTGTGTGCTGGCTTGGACACGGGTTCGATTCCCGGTCCAACCAGTTATTACTTTTTTTTTTGCAGTAACAAAAGGGAGAGGGAGATAAGGGAACTGGGCCGGGCTTGTAATGGGCTTTGGGTATTGGGTTGGCTTTGTTGGATCAGATCATAAAGAGGGCTTGGGTGTGGTATGTTGTTGGTTTTGGTTTAGTAAATAAAATTAACAAAACCACTTCTAAAACATCCAATTATTATTATTACGACTACTACTACTACTACTACTACTACTACTACTACTACTACTACTACTACTACTACTACTACTACTATTATTATTATTATTATTATTATTATTATTATTATTATTATTATTATTAAGGTAACTAGAAAGACAAAATGCGACGTACAAGATAGGAGATACGAAATGTAAAATATATATATATCTATAAAATAAATAAATAAAAGTGACGGATGTCACAGCATCCCCTACTTTTAGAAATTTCGTCCCGAAATTCATTCAAGTAGACGTATAAACAGTGTTCTGGGTACTCGAGTAAATGTTATAGTGAGTATGGTCAAGTTTAATGAGAAAGAGAGCTTTGGGTAGCGTGATAACCTGACTTGAATGGACTCGAATGTTAGATATAATTGGATTAAATGTATCTAAGGATTATTACCAGTGGTCAAGACCCAAAGTACTAGGCCTTGAAGATAAAGGTTAGGGTAGTTGGAAGGAATAAGTTAGACTATGAATCGACGTTTTGACTACCAGGAGAATTGGGGTTAGTTCCTGGTCTAACTTCTAGTCTCACTTTTAATGCATCATTAGTGTTTATATATAGGGTGTACCGCAGCTAACCCACCACACCTTTGATACCTTAAAAATGTACTGGACGCCTACCAAAAACCCCAATAGAATTTCACACCACCTTAATGTACCTGTAAATTCATGATTACGTTCCGGACTGGAATCATCAATTTACCTTACATTAGGGTTTTATGTCCTTCTATGAACCTAATCTAACAACACATTAAAGCAAATAAGTTTCACAAGAAGATAACACAACAAAAAAAACGTTGGGTTACAATGAGATGCTATCAGCGCAATGAGGCTATGTAATAATGAGGTCAATTACATTGGTTTGCAACGACTTGCAAGCATAACAAAATTTAAGTATGGGCTACCACTCACCCGGGGAGCCCTTTAAGTGAAATGTTTGTCTGAGTTGAGTGGATAAATGTAGTAATTGTCATTCATAGATCAACATGCAAATTGATAATACACACATGCAAGCAAGTTTGTAATTACGACAACCATTAAGTATAAGTGTTATCTTAGTTGACTATAGAAAATAGTTCATATTTGGCCAGCCATGTTCATGAGTATCATGAATAATTAAATGTTCAAAGAAAGTCAAATTTAGAAAAATCAAGTTTCATATAACAAACAATTATGTTTTTAGAAAAGTTCTGTAGAATCAAGTATCAAGTTTTTTTTTATAGTTTGATTTTCAGGGAAATCAAGTCCAAATGTTTCAATAAAATGTAAGGTAGAGTCCTAAATTTCTACGATTAAAATAAACGGAACCAAATATGATAAATTTCCAACCTGCGTTCGTACATAATAGTATGCAAGGGAATTTCTAGATGTTATATGCTTATGAGTACGACACAATTGGGTACAAAATGATAATAGGATCAAGAAAATGAAAACACACGTATTGGATTCTCGAGTCTTAAGAAGATTCCATCATGGCTTAGCCAGTGGGGTTAACGCCATCCTGACCAGTTGCTTCGTTGATGTTGATATTGAAAGCTCGTCCATGTGCCACCTGGTTTACATTAATCAATTCAGGGCATCGATGTCGCATGTGTTTAGGGTCTCCACAATTATAACATGCCCGGCCGTTAGTAATCGGCAGTGGTTCCTGGGCAGCTATTTGATGATTATCTTGTGTCCTAACCATTACACGACAAGTAGTGGCAAAGTGTCCAAACCTTCCACATCTAGTGCATTGACGACATGGAAGGTTTGCAGGGTGATGATACTTGCAAGTGTTGCATTGAGGATGGACTTCCGTGTAGGCTTTCTTGATAGGAGGTTGAGTCACAGGATTCACAACACCATGGTTCTGATTATCACCCATTCGTTTCTTAGAGTTCGAAGAAGTAGTGGCAGCCTTTGGTAAAACAGTCTTAGAGTTCAACGACATGGGTGGTTTTCTCAGCAGACGTCTTGGTGCCCTTCCTAACCAAGTTTCCTTTCCTTACGTGTTTGTCTGTTAAAGTGGCTGCGAGCTGAATTGCTTCTTCCACCGTAACGGGCTTGCTACCAGTGACAGTATCTTGAATTAGATCAGGTAAACCCTCAATATACTTCTCAATTGCTCGGGATAGCGGGGTAACCATATGAGGAACAAGTAGGCTGAGTTCATGATATCTGGTAGTATACACTAGGTTTTCACCACTGTCTTGTTTCAGCTCATAAAATTCATCCTCTAACCTTTTGATTCCATTTCTAGGGCAAAACTTTGCAATCATCAACTCTTTAACTTCCTCCCAAGTCAGTGCTAAAGCAACTTCAGTGCCCCGGTTGCGTTTTTCACCGTTCCACCAAGTTAATGCCTCTTTTTGAAGGACACCGGTGGCATAGCGAACGCGGAGTTCGTTAGGACACTCGCTGTTTACAAAGGTGTTCTCCATGCTTTTGAACCACTGGAGAAGGCCAGTAGCACCCTCCACACCAGTGAATTTTGTGGGGTTGCAGGAGTTAAAGTGTTTGAAAGTGCACCGAAATTGAGTCGTGCCTGTGTTGGCACTGTTACTATTCTGGGTTAACTCACTTACAAGGTTTGGGATCACTGCAGCAATTTGCTCAGCGACTAAAGATGCGAGGCGTTGTCCAGAAGCACGAACAGTGCGTTGGCTTGCATCACGGAGCATGCGGCGAGCAGACATCTATGAGGCAGTCAATGAATAATCATGAGATTAGAAAATGTAAGTGTATAACCGTACAGATGATTATGAAAGTATGAACTTGTAAGCAATATATGAAAATCATGAAATACAAAATATTGTATATGAAACGAGAGAGTATTATTGAAAAACTTGCATAAAATGCTTGGAGTGCCCTTGTCTAGCTGTAAAGCCCAACAAGAACGTTGACTTTTCAAAGGAATTGAACCCAATGGTGATCAAAGAAGACATGCTTTAGCCTATAAGTGGACACTCACTCCAGGAATCCCCAGGTAAGCATATCAGGTTCGTTATTGGATTTATGCGCTATGCTTGCCTATGCCAGAAAACCCAGTGTACAGGCATCCACCCTTCCAGATTGCACGTGTTCCATCACACTCATTAAAGCTCAACAACTTTGAAGGAGCAAAATAAGAGTAGGCATTATGCCTAAGAGTGTCTTCATGAAAGGTACTGCTCCTGCTCCATGATGATGTAGTCTTTCCACTCCTTGTACGACACCATCTCTATACACCATGATGATAGATGAGGAGAAATGGGGAAGAAGGGAAAGATAGAGGAAGGAAAGTAGAGGGAAATGAGGGGAATGGAAATTTAGGGAATATTATGCATGAAAGTTGAAGTTCGGTTATAGTCTAGGCCATTTTATCTAGTAACCTAGTTCCCTATAACCATGGCTCTGATACCAATCTGTAACACCCCAACCGATGGCGGAATCATCGAGGTGTCACGTAGTGACGATTGTTCAAAAGCTCATGGTACTCAAATGTAAATATTTGATTATTGAATATAGTTTTACAACATGTGAAAATAAATACACGACAACAAAAATAGAGACAGCTGATTTATGTAATCTAAGTCCAAAGTCCTATGTGAAGCGTCAAGCAGCTTATCCTGAAACATGCACGGAAATAAATTTTGTCAACATACGATGTTGGTGAGTATTACCTAGCTTTGTACATATAGTATAGGTTTGAAAAGTGGTACAATTCATGTGTCTAGCATCACCAAGGCATTATGTAAGCACATAAGTAACCAAACAAGACAAGATCAAATGTAAAGTTGGTAAGGTAAAATTGATAATGAGCACCCTAACACGTGTCAAGTCTAAAAGAGCACGATAACATAAGTTATGTCTAAATGAGCACCGTAACATAAGTTACGTCTATATGTAAAGAGCACCATAACATAAGTTATGTCTAGATGTATGATTTTGTACGTAAGCTACATTCATGTTCAAACATAAAGCACAAAGATAAACAAGACACGTATATGAAATGTAAATGAAAAAAAAAAATGTATGTGTAAGTGAATGTGCAAGTTTTGTATACTTGTGCATGAATCACCCCAAAAGTGTAAAAACGAAAAAATGGATAAGTAATACTCACATTAGCAAAGTGTTAAGTCTTGTGGAATAGTATAAGTGTGATCCAACGTTGCCAAGTATCACCCTATGTTTAAGGTAATAATAAGTTTAAGTCTTTCTAGTTTACAAGTATTTCTAGGGTTCCTAATTTGGGGATAAGTATTTGTTTAATTATTAATAAATTGTTTAATAAATAAAAGAAATTTGGAAAATAAATAAATAAAAGTCTCATTGTAGGTTTTTGATTAAGGATGGTTATATAAGAAGGTTTTAAGTATGAAAATAATTTTTATAAAATTATTTTCTTAAAAATCGAATATTTAGTCTATTTATTTCTATTTGTCAAAACATAACTTTAATATCTAAAAATATTAAAATTAAAGAATTTTCAAATTAAAATTTGTATTTCTGTTCTAAATGGATAGAATTAATTTATATAAAATTTTGGTATAAAAATATTGAAAAATGAATTTGTTATGATTTATTTATGATTAAAAATAGTAAAAATTAATGAAAAATATTAAATAAACGTTTTTCTGAAATTAAAAATCATTTCTGAAATATTTATTGTCTTATAAGTTTAGGATAATTTTTGTGGAATTTTATAAAATCGTTTAGATATTTTTATAGAATTTTATATTTATAATTGAATAAACTTGTAATATTTATTATATATATTAAATAATTAAATTTTCTGAAAATAAAAGTTGTATAATAAAGTTTATTAGTCATATAGTGTAAAAATTTTTTGTAGAATTTATATATTACAATGGCTATTTTAAATGTAATATACATTAATATACAAAAGAAATAAAGAAAAACGAAATAAAAAAAAGTTGCAGCTTAAGGGAGTCGAACCCAGGCCTCTGGCCGGTTCATGTGTTTTAGTCACAAGCCCAGACCAACTGGTCTGGGCCCTGAGAACGATAGATATTCATTACGGTTAATTATAAAGGCTCCTTTATTTGAAAGAATTGTAAAGAAAAAAAAAATAATAAAACAGGTTGCAGGGTCCGAACCTTGGCCTACGGCCGGTTCACATGCTTTGGGTTAAGGGTTTTTCCGGCTGATCTACAAGATCAGTTGGTATTTAACTCCATCAGTTTAAATTTAAACAAGGGTCTGCAGATTAGTTTATCCCCAATTCGATACAATAAGAACCCTAACCATCTAATAATATTAATAGCAGACAATAGCCTCTGATTTGTTGGGGTTATTGTCTGTTTATAGCCGATAAACAAAATCAAAGTACGAATTATTACCTATATCGCGTGAATGATGATGAACGAGTGGTCAAGGAAAAAGTCAAACCGAAGCAATTTTGCAGATTAGAAGATGTTTTAGGATGAATTCGTGGTGGGGGTTTGTTAATCGGCGAGTATAGGTTGAGGATGAGGGTTCAATTTATACTAACACCAATGAATTGAATGATTTAGAAAGTTTGACCCACATTTAAACGTATACGCGTAATATACACAAAATTGGTAGGTTTTAATTGTCATTTTTGCGTGGAAATGAAGCAGGGTAGTCGGTTATAATCATACCATAGATAAACACGATTAATGACGAGGATTTGAATGTTGATTTGGAAAGGTTTGACTCGCAGTTGACTCTTGATAGTTAATTGTGTAATGATAGTAAGTGTTATATATATTTCGCATTCGGAATATAATTAACAAGTGATGTGGCTCAGTTGGTTTACTTATGTGTGTGTGCTGGCTTGGACACGGGTTCGATTCCCGGTCCAACCAGTTATTACTTTTTTTTTTTTGCAGCAACAACAGGGAGAGGGAGATAAGGGAACTGGGCCGGGCTTGTAATGGGCTTTGGGTATTGGGTTGGCTTTGTTGGATCAGATCATAAAGAGGGCTTGGGTGTGGTATGTTGTTGGTTTTGGTTTAGTAAATAAAATTAACAAAACTACTTATAAAACATCCAATTATTACTATTACTATTACTATTACTATTACTATTACTATTACTATTACTATTACTATTACTATTACTATTACTATTACTATTACTATTACTATTACTATTACTATTACTATTACTATTACTATTACTATTACTATTACTATTACTATTACTATTACTATTACTATTACTATTACTATTACTATTACTATTACTATTACTATTACTATTACTATTACTATTACTATTACTATTACTATTACTATTACTATTACTATTACTATTACTATTACTATTACTATTACTATTACTATTACTATTACTATTACTATTACTATTACTATTACTATTACTATTACTATTACTATTACTATTACTATTACTATTACTATTACTATTACTATTACTATTACTATTACTATTACTATTACTATTACTATTACTATTACTATTACTATTACTATTACTGTAACCTCACGAATTTCCCATTTATTTTGCATTAAAGTATTTCCCAATCCATGATATAAAGTCTAATTTATTTCTAAGTATTCTTATCTTTATCCGTGCACTCTATTTATCTAAGTTCCTTTTATCATTGTACTAAAAAAAAATCTTCAATCATGACATATGTCCTATCCTAATTCTATTTATAAAATCGTCATTTTATAAGACGGTGTTTTTATTTTCTAATTCAAACTAATGATTTTTTTTATTTATTTCTTATTTAAAGCTAATCATTTTTCCAATTACATTTATAATCTCAAACAAGGAAGATATAAATTCATTTCAAAATAAAGCCTTGAGTCAAGAGTCAAAGTCTTGACAACATAATTATTGGAGTCAAAGTCTTAGTCATAGTCAAAGTCTTAGTCCTAGTCAAAGTCTTAGTCAAACAGTCAAAGTCTTAGTCAAATAGTCAATTCATCATAAAACTTTACTTTATGGTGTTGACTAATTTTAATGGCTAATTGAATCAAAAACTAGTATAAAAACCCACCTATGACCCATTATACTTTGCACCTCTAAATCGATCGTTTCAATCCGATTAAACTTTCCCTCATACCTTTCTTCTATAGTCTATTACTTCTACAATTGAAGCTTTGATTATAAGCTCTTGTAATTGGCAACTTTGGGGCAACACATATTCTATTTTTCACGAGACATAACATTTTGCTAAGGTGAGTTTTACATAGCCCCTTTTTCTATTTATCACCATTTTTGGGGTGAAACATGTTACAACAATATTTATGCAATTCAATCATCAATGTGTCTATGTGTATTTCTATGTTGCATTATGTCTTGAGCATGACTGGGGTAAGCACAATTCTAGCATAAACATTCATCAGCCAAACGGTATACATTGATAGATCTATTGGACTGACAATCCCACCCGGATACGTGCCTCCTACAAAGGTAGCGTGGGTGTTTGTTATCGCATAACATATTCGAGTGAACCATGAGCGTATGGAATGTACCACATTATAACAGTCACAAGGGTTGATTATGCACTCGATTTACTTCTAGTATGTTTTCACATATGGACTAGACTTGCCATGACACATGAATTGCACAACATTTTTATTCGATTATCAAAACCTATGTAATTCTCACCAACTTTTGTTGACCCAAAAATATTTTCAAAATTAACATGTTTCAGGTAACAATGAAGCTGAGGCTTGAGTTTGCATAAGAATTATACATGAAGTTATTATTTGGAGCTATTTGAAGTTTTGTTATTTGATATTATGTATTGAATTCCTAGACATCATTTTATGTTGGATATTATGTTTTGAATAAATTATTTAAAATTCAATTTATACCATGTGCTACTGAAACAATCATCAATACGTGACATCCCGATGTTTCCGCCATCGGTTGGGGTGTTACAATTACTATTACTATTGCTATTGCTATTGCTATTGCTATTGCTATTGCTATTGCTATTGCTATTGCTATTGCTATTGCTATTGCTATTGCTATTGCTATTACTATTACTATTACTATTACTATTAAGGTAACTAGAAAGACAAAATGCGACGTACAAGATAGGAGATACGAAATGTAAATATATATATATATATATATATATATATATATATATATATAAAAGTGACGGATGTCACAGGTTGCTAAGGCGGACGAGTTAGAGGAAGGTGAGCTCCGAGAGGAGAATATTATGATGGATTCTCCGGCCAGAAATGCGCCGGAGACGATTGGAGTGTCGCCGAGTAATGGGAGGTCGGTTGGGAACGTACATGTGCATGGGGAAAGTAACAGATATAGGTAAGACCAAAAGTCTCATGGGGATGGGGGTACTTTATTTAAAGTCAACTTACTGCAGAAGGTGGGACCTAGGGGTACTCAACAGTCTTTTTATTTGAATAGATCTGTTGAGAACTTTTCGGTGGGCCATGGAAGTTCAATGGGCTAGAATCAAAAGTCTAGGAAGAGACCTAGACATACCAGGAGCCCAGTTCATGAGGAGGATAGTTTGAATACTAATCAGGATGGGCCAGCCCATGCTATTCCTTCCTTGCTGGACCGGATTAATGAAGTCAAAGACACCACAATGGATAATGTTGGCTCTGATAATAATGTTGATGGGGTTGAGGATAATAATAATAACAATAATGATAATAATATTCACTCACAACTTGGTAACTATGTTCGGATTCTGCGCACTTCTCCAATTAGGAATTCCATTCCAGATGTTGAGGATGAAGTTCGGTCAGAGGTCCGGCTTACTACACAAGCTGGGTCGATGATTGGTATAAAGCTTGAAGGGTTCGATGGTCAGGTCAGGGAATTGGTTAATGGTGAAAGAGTAGTTACTGGTTGCCAATGAATTTCCTAAGTATTAATCGGGGGGGGGGGGTAACGGATGATAGGAAAACATCTTGGATTACAGGGCTAAAGACGTGTCATGGCTCGCACATTGTTGGTGTGCAGGAGTCAAAATTAGGAGAAGGTACGTTCTTTCAGTTCAATAGTCTGTGGGGAAGGTCTGTATGCTGTGCGGATCAAGTATTTGCCGAAGGGAGGTCTGGGGGTATTATTAGCATCAGGGACCCATCTGTTTTTCAAGTTACCTCTGTCGTTAAGGATAGGTTTTTCCTCATAACATCTAGTGTGCTTGTTACTTCGGGGAATACGTTACATGTGGGGAATGTGTATGCGCCAAATGATCCGATCATGAGGCGTAGGTTGTGGGATGAATTAGTGGCTGTGAAGGCATCTCGAGTGGGTCTTTGGGTCTTACTAGGGGACTTTAATGATGTGAGGAACCAGCAGGAACGGAAGAACACGGAGTTCGTGGCGTAGAACGCTGATTACTTTAATGATTTTATTAGTATGGCTGAATTACAGGAATACAATATAGGGGGACACAAATTCACATACATGTTGGATAGTGACGAGAAATTGAGTAAGTTGGATAGGTACTTGGTGTGCAATGAGTTTATGTCCAAATGGAGAGACGCTTCAGTCACAGCCTTGTCTAGGTTTGTCTCTGATCAAAGCCCGATTATACTCTCGGTGATGCCGTCAGATTTTGGCCATATCCCATTTCGTTTTTTCAATTCGTTGTTGGAACTCCCCAGGTTTATTGATTATGTGAACAGTTTGTGCGATAGTTTCTGTTCTCGAGTCCGTCTGACTTAGCTATTATTACTAAGTTAAAGTTTCTTAAGAGAAGGATTAAGGAGTGGATTAGGGTGGAAAGGGAGATAAGGGAAGGTGTGTACAATCTAAGTAGGAAAGAAGCCAACAGACTTGACAATTTGCTTGAAGTGAGGGATTTGTCGTCCCATGAGCTTGACTTGCGGTCCAGGTCTAGGGCTTATGTTCTGGAATTTGACCGGCAAAAGCATATGGATCTAAAACAAAAGGCGAGAGTAAGATGGGCCGTAGACGGAGATGAAAATTCCAAATTCTTTCATGGTGCCATTGATGCAAATGTGTCTAACAGGAGGATCCATGGGTTGTTGGTTGATGGTGAGTGGGTGATGAGTCCTACGTTTATCAAGTATAGTGCCTTTGTGTTCTTTGAGGAAAAATTTCGAGAACCTATGGGTGTGCGGCCAAAGATTGTTTATCCTCATCTTAGTAAAGTTTCGGATGCCAATGTTGTTAATCTCTACAGACCATTTTCGATTCAAGAGATCAAGGATGCTGTGTGGGATTGTGATGGTGATAAGTCGCCGGCCCCGGATGGGTTCAACTTCAAATTCCTTAAGAGGTGTTGGTCTGGGTTCCCGGATGACTTCATTCGCTTATTTGATGATTTTTATAATGGGGGCGGACTAGGGCCGGGATGTGCGTCGTCCTTTATTGCTCTAATACCGAAAAGGAATGACCCGGTTGGGTTTCAGGATTTCAGACTTATCAGTTTGGTTGGATGTGTCAACAAGGTGCTTTCAAAGGTTCTAGTGGCCAGACTCAAACTAGTTATTGGGAAACTAATCTCGCCCGAGCAGTCCACGTTCTTAGCCGGTAGAAATATTACGGATGGGCCACTCATGTTGAACGAGGTTGTTGGGTGGTTAAAGAAGAATAGAAGGAAAGGGATGATTTTTAAGGTGGATTTAGAAAAGGCCTATGACTCCTTGAATTGGGACTTCTTGGAATCCATCATGCTTCAAATGGATTTTTCGGCTATGTGGTGCAATTGGGTTATGGCAATTGTTAGATCGGCTAGGGCGTCGTTTTAGTAAATGGCTCGCCTACACACGAGTTCGTGTGTGGTCGTGGTCTTAGACAAGGCGACCCCCTTTCGCCTTTCTTGTTTGTAATTGCTATGGAGGCGCTTTCCGGTGTTATGAGGCGGGCGAATGAGGTGGGGCTGTTTAGAGGCTTGAAATGCGGCTCCAGTGGGATACTTTTGTCACACTTGTTATATGTGGACGATGTTGTTTTTCTCGGGGAATGGTCCATTGCTAATGCGAAGAATCTAAAGCGGATCCTTAGATGCTTTTACCTAGTGTCGGGTTTAAAGGCCAATCTTAGTAAATGTAGTGTCTTCGATTTGGGTGTGGAGAATGGTGAGGTACAACACATGGCCGATGTCCATTTATGTAGCCCCAGCGCTTTTCCTTTTCCGTATCTAAGCCTACAAGTTGGTGCAAATATGAACCTTTGTAAGAATTGGAAACCGGTGGTGGATTCTTTTAGGAATAAGCTATCTATTTGGAAAGCGAAGACATTATCGTTTGGTGGTCGTGTAACGCTATTTAAATCGGTGCTCAACGCCTTTCCTGCGTATTATTTCTCCCTTTTCAAAGCACCCGGGAAGATTATCGATGAGCTTGATAAACTACGAAGGGTATTTTTTTTGGGGAGGTTCGGAAGAAAAGGCTAAGATGAATTGGGTTGCGTGGCAAAATGTTAGTGCCCCGGTTGAATGTGATGGTCTCGGATTCGGTTCTCTATAGGATGCCAACTTATCTATGTTGGCTAAATGGTGGTGGCGATGTAAAGTTGATTCAAATGCACTTTAGAGAAAGGTAATTTGGGCTATACACAGTTCATCCAGGGATTGGAATCCGGTCCCTTCGAGGCTTTCAATTTCGGGGCGATGGAAACAGGTTCACACGTCGATGCAAATGGTCAAGCGTTCGGGGGTGGATGTGGGTTGGGCTATTCGTGGGGTAGTGGTAAATGGGTTGGGTGACTTTTTCTGGCCGGACTATTGGGCAACGGATACGCCTTTGGCTTATGTTTTCCCAGCTTTGTTCGCGCTAGAAAGAAACAAATTTGTTGTTGTTGCGGATCGTGTTATGCAGCTGAGTTTCGGGTGGGGTTGGGACTGGAAAAGAAACAATTTTACAGATGCTGAACAGACTGAGCTGGATCAGTTTCACAGTCTTGTTGTTGTTCCGGTTTTATGCGGTCCTCAAGACAGGTGGGTGTGGACTCTTGGCAGTAGCGCTATTTTCTCAGTTGGTGAGTTTAGACATCGGCTGCAAGCTTCCAGATTTGAGCAGGCTGCCTTCGTGATCAAGAAGAACTCATGGGTTCCTAGGAAAGCAATAATACTAGCATGGAGGGCTGAATTGGAGAGACTTCCAACTAAATGTGCTCTTGCTCATAGGAACATTCAGGTTGGCTTGGATATCTGTCAGCTTTGTGGAGACTTTGCAGAAACAACGGAGCATCTGTTTGTGTCGTGCGGTTTCTCTCAGGCGTTGTGGCAACTAGTGGCGCAATGGTGCAAGGTGGGTTCTCCCTTCGTGTTTCACTTCAGGGATTTACTAGAACTTCACTATCATATTGGTGGTTCCATAAAGAAAAAGAAGGCATTCTACGCAATTGTTTTGACATCTATCTGGTGCATTTGGAAGCATAGAAATGAAGCGGTGTTCAATCAAAAACAAGTATCTCTTTAATGGGTTCTTGGCAACATAAAATCCCTAAGCCTATTTTGGGTTAAGGCGAGGGCGAGCCATCCATCATTGGATTGGAACTTATGGAGTACCTTTAATCTCTCTAGTATAGGTTGGTGATATACTATTATAGTTTTGAATATTTCGTTTCTTTGGTGCACCGCTAGCATCCCGCTAGCTTTGGTGAAATAAATTTTTCGTTAATCATTAAAAAAAAACGTTTAATATTAAATAAAAAGTCTCTCTCTACCTTTTGTCATTTTGCACTTCATCTTCCCTAGAACCATTTTTCACCATTAAAACCCTTTCAGGCTTTTTAAAAAACCTGGTCTCTCAAATAATTAAATGATTAAATGAGTTAACTTGGTGGAGTAACTAAATGAGAATTTAATGGATATTTGGATGGTTGGCTTAAGACTATGTGGTGTGGTCTTGCTGTCACGTCAGCAATAAGTGGGCCAACCTTTGTTTTAAACAAAGGGTGTGGGAGTAGTCTTCCTTGGGTAGTCCTTCACTCCTATTAGCCACCATTTATTTTTTTATTTTCTAATTTTAAATAAGTAAATAATTAAAATAAATAATATAAAAAAGTTACAATGAAGTTGACATTAAAAAACACCGAAACCTAAAAATAAAATTTTTTTACCGAAACCTAAAAAAACAGAAACCTAAAAAATAAAAAAAAATTAAAACTTGCCGAAACCTACAAATTTTAAAAAAAAAAATCGAAAGCGTAGAAAACATCTACCAATCAACATTAAAATAACGCAACAATTGCCATGCGAGAAGATGTGGTGATTTGTTTGGCTTATACGATTGTATTCCACCACTTACTAACGAGTTGATGCGCGGTGCAGTGATTTGTTTGGCTTATACGATTGTATTCCGCCAAAACGTTGTTTCAAAAAGAAGACGAATTCACTTCTAAGTGCGTCTCCCCTTTGATATTGATGTAGGTCGTCACCAGCTTAATCTCGTTATCGTTAGTCCAAGCCATTTTTATAGAAGAGAGTTTTGGTTTTTGGTGGATTTTATAGAAAAGGGTAAATATTTAAAGAAGAAATGAAAATGGTTTGTAAAAGTTTTTGGCCGGGCCTGGACGTGGTCGACGGGCCTTGGTCGCCCCCATACCAAACAATCTAAGTTGGATGTTGGTGGTGGAATCAAAATATAAAATAATTCATTTAATGGTTCAAGAGCCAAGATTCTCATGCCCTTGTTTTTTATTTTGAACGGCCAACAAATTGGAATCACTCACGGAACACTGAGTATCATCATGCCATCAATGTTGTCACGCGATCATATTCCACCACCAAGTCACCAATTCAGGAGGAAACTCATAATTATAAGAAAACTCACTTTGTGAGATTCGAACCCAGGACCTTATGATCCCTAAGTCTTATCTCACCACCAAAATGCCGCTGGGCTATAATGCCTTTGGCATTCTTATGCCCTTGTAGTAGGATTTTGTGTATATTTCAAATGCAAATTAATGAGCCCTTAATTTCAGATAAACTCTATATCATCAAGGCACCACTTTTCGAACACATTAATGATGGTATTAGAAAAAAACTAAAAGGAATGAAGGAGGCCTAGGTTTTGGATTAAAAGCAGGACTATAGGCTACAGCCCACAAAAGAAGATCCAAACTTAGTAAAGAAACATAGGTTAAATCAAAAGAAAGTTCATTTTCTATGTAAAAATGCTCAACAGTAATGTGCCTATAAAAATACACATGACCCGTATAAAGCATATTATGAAATGATGGGCATTCCAACAGGATTGAGAATTTTACTTACACAATTAGGTTCATATGAATAATGAACTTACGGATTTGTTTCGTGCCTTGAGTCGAGATGTAAAAATATGTTTTGTGCCGTCGAGATGTAACAACCGACCTCCTGTACCACCAATATTGTCTGCTGATGGGTTGCTCATTCAGGAACTCACGGATTTGTTTAAGTCTACCCATCCTGACCTAAACCCATCCAAACCCCACAGGCCACAACCAAACTAATCGAACCCATATATTTTGCCACCTATAATGATGTTATATCATAAAATTTGTTCTATACTTTTATCTAGGGGTGTAAACGAGCCGAGCCGAGCCCGAGCTCAGCTTGATTCGAGCTTTGTTTTTAAAGCTCTGGCTTGGCTCGTTTAGTGTTTATTAGTTAATATAATAAATTAAAAAATATAAATAACATGCATGATAAGTCAAAAGCTCGGCCCGGCTCGTTTATTAAACAACTTTAAATGTGAGGTAAATAGTATAAAATATTAATAAACTTAATATTATACTAAGGCTCGATAAGGCTCGATAAGGCTCGTCGAGCCTGACGAGCTTCATATGCCGAGCTCGGGCTTGATAAGTAAAGGAGCTTTGTTTTAGGCTCAAGCTCGGCTCGGGCTCAATAAGACTCGGCTCGTTTTGAACTTTTTACCGCGCCGATCTCAAATAGCTCACTAGCTGCTCGGCTCATTTGCACCCCTACTTTTATCATTGAGTTGAGAATGGTAAAAATAATCAATCTATGGATATCATGCTTAATACTAAGTGATATTAATGAAAAGTTATGTATGCTGACAACATTACAACTGAATCTAACAATAAAAAAAGTGATAATCAAATTCACACTCAGTTTAAGGCAATTATATGTGTTCAGTTAGGCATGTCAACCTCCATCCATCCATCCATAAACTTTTTCTTCTAGGACCAGGTTCACTTTCAATCTTGCAGATACGAAATACTTATGGTTGAAGCTCATTCATTCCCTTTTGAAATCTGCATGCCATTACATACCTATTAGCCACATCCCTCTATTGATGTATCTTTGGTATTTTATTATCAGAAAATAAGAGACAATTATCTCATTAGGTACTTGTAAAACCTAACACATATATATATGACCAGCGATTTAAACTTTTTTATTACAAGTAGGAAGGCATAAAGCCAACTTTTTCAGCGGGTATATGATCAGCTTGTTGCCTGTCTACCCACGCCTCACTTGTAATTCTTG
Source organism: Ambrosia trifida (assembly GCA_028751855.1). Classification (NCBI taxonomy): domain Eukaryota; kingdom Viridiplantae; phylum Streptophyta; class Magnoliopsida; order Asterales; family Asteraceae; genus Ambrosia; species Ambrosia trifida. The sequence continues at coordinate 97,855,578 of CM054124.1, read as the reverse complement.
TTGGTATCGATATATATAAAGTAAGATTAAAAAAAAAATGGAACCACACATATACATGAATGTATAGAATTTAAGTTATATGGTTAAAACGTAGTAAGACACTAATGGACGGACCCATTCTCGACTGTTTTAATTAAATAAAAAGGATTTACATCAAGGTGGAAGGTAGGCGAGCAACAAACTACGCCGCCATCATTTTTTGGACTTGCTATAACTTTTTATGTCATTAATTAAATGATATCAAGTTAAACTTTTGGTATTTCAAATGAACACTACTTTGGTAAAGCTAGGATAATCACTTACTTGAAATGCCAATGCCAACTTTAGTTGCATTAAAACTTCGTTTGTCTCTGGACGTTTTTCCCTTTCATGATGTAGGCATTGGTAGGCAATCTCTTGAAATGTCTTCAATGATTCAGGCACAATCTGTTCCCTTATTTGCTCGAACACCACCTCATCCTGCTTTCCTTCTTCAAATTTGTTTCTAATGAAATCTGCTAGATGATGTCCCTTATGTTTGAGGATTGCAAATGTTGATTTACCACACAGAACCTCAAATAAAACCACACCAAATGAATAAATATCAGACTCTACTGTTAGGAATCCGGATTTTTTGTAAAGTGGATCCAGGTATCCTGTTGTTCCACACGCATGGTCAATCATATAGTCTGTTTCCTTGTTTATTGAAAGCCCAAAATCTGCAAGTTTTGCTTTCCAATCATCAAATAGTAAAATGTTTTGAGTTTTAATGTCCCTATGTATAACCTTTGCTTGTTTTCCAACTCCCCCGTGAAGGAAATCCAACGCGCTTGCAACATCAATGCATATACCAAGTCGTTTCACCCATGTAAGAGAAGCATTGTTCAAATGCCTATCAAGACTTCCTCTAGACGCATACTCATAAACAATGATTTTTTCTTTGTTTTCATCGCAATAGCCTACAAGACCAATTACATTCTCATGCTTATACTCCAAAAGAATGTGAAGCTCACTCAAGAATTGTTGGTCCCCTTGACCCAAGTTCCTATCCAGTCGCTTAGCAACAATGGTATTAACTCCATCGCCATCTTGTCGATGTTTTCCTATATAAACATTACCAAATCCTCCCCCACCAATGCAATTGTCACTATGGAAGTTTTGCGTGGCCAATTTTATGTCTTCGAGTAAAATTCGAGGGTTGTGCTTGTTGTTTTTCTGCCGAACATAATTCACCAAATCAAATACTTATAATGATGTTAAACATAAACAATTCAACGAATATATGAACAAAGTTGTGGGATAATTTTCTGGATTTTATTGCTTGAAAGGAAAAAGCATGTACTGTTGCTTACAAAAGGAAATTGCAGAGAATTTAAGAAACCAAAGTGAACATCTACTTCTTAACTAGAGAACATGGAAAAACACCCCCACGTTCACAGAGTGATTTTAGCATGCATGATAAATGTCCTTATTTGTTAAATATGCATTGTACTATGTTTTCTAAAACTTTTAAATGAACTTTTTTTTTATCCTAATCGTTTTTGAAACTTTTATATCAGCAATTCAACAAAGTTATTAATTCATAGTCTAAAAGGTAAAATTTAGATTTAAATCCCTACAATGTTAATCAACCAGAATAGAAAAATAAACTAGCAGGTTGAGCAGTAGACATTAGAAAGTGAAAATGATTAAATCTAAGTGCAACATATAGAAATCAGCTAATGGTTTATTCATTGTAACCTACGATGTTTTAGATTTGTTTTCATATTTCAGATAAAAGTAACTTACTTGTAAGAATAATGCTTTATTAAGTTCCTTGACAACGACTTTCATTGTTGGACGTTGGTCTTGAGTTTCTGCTATACACTGTTTTGCAATTTCAATAAATGTGTGCAAAGAATCCTTGTTGGGTCCTACATATATAAGAGAATTTTTTTCATCGGTTTCATCCATTAGTATGGGATCTATCATCTTCTTCGGCGTTCCCATACAAAAGTTTCGTCTTGCCACATGGGCCAACCCTCTGTCACTCTCCTTAAGGTAAATTGGGTCATAGGCTAACCTCCCACATAGAATTTCAAACATGACTACTCCAAAACTATAAACATCTGATTCTCTTTTTAATTTGCCAGTCTCATCATATTCTGGATCTATGTAGTACTTGTTGCCAATAATCCTATCAAGATAGAGAGTTTCGTCTTCATTTGTTGGCAGGTATATGGATACCCCAAGCTCAAAAATCTTTGCCCCCCAATTCCCATCCAATCCAATGTTGTAGCTCTTTATATGACGGTTTATTATAGTATTTTGATCTTCTGTCTCATAGTGAAGGTAATGTAGTGCGCTTGCAACATCAATGCAAATTTTCAAACGTTTTTCCCAAGTCAAAATGCGTTTGATGTTAACATCTTCCAAACAATTACCGAGGTATCCATGAGGTACATCCTCAAAGACAAGGATCCTCTCACCTTTTTCAACACAAAATCCAAGTAGAGTGACTATGTTGCCATGCTTAAGACTTGTAAGCATTTCAATACTTGTATAAAACGCTACAATTCCTTGTCCGTCATTCGTAGGTATGGTGCGTTTTATAACAACAGTGTTGTGTACCTTTGGATGTATGCCTTTAAACTTCCCTTCTACGGATGAGCAAATTTTGTTATCAAAATGGTCGATATCTGCTTTGTACAAAGTATAGTAATCCCCAGATACAAATATGTTTGAACGTGCAAAATTATCGGTTGCTGATATAATATCACTAAGATGAATCTTCAAGTGTTCCAACTTCTCAAACTGCAAATATGTGTGTGACAAGAGGACAAGAGGGAAAGAAAGTTACAACTTATACTATCTAGAAAAATGAGAACAAAATGAATAGAAATTGTGTTCTTAGTATTTCTTTGATCATCTTAGAAAAACTATAGATGACGACACGGGTAACACCTCCAGTGGCCTCACAAATATCCATGAAACTTCATTTTAGGTTTATCTCACGACCCCACACATACATGATGCGGACCAGAGTAACCCCGGCCTATGCATGCGCGCTGTTCCCCCCTCCACTCCCCATAGTCTAAGTGTTAGCGAAAAGGACAAAAAATGTGATGATTTTTCAAATAAAGAATATTTAATGTAGGTACTAAAGAACACTACCTCCAACCCAACCTATTATCTATATGTATATGTATATGTATATGTATATGTATATGTATATGTATATGTATATGTATATGTATATGTATACTACTATATAGTGGGTGCTGGATGGGTAAAGATGTCATTTTATATTCATATATAAGGGTAAAATTGTAACTTCATTGAAATGGCAAGACAAATTTAATACTACAATTAAATTCTATTGATTAATACTTAATGTTTAAAAAATGGCAAAAAAAAAAAAAAAAAAAAAGAAATCAATGGTTATTAAAATCTATTGATTAATACTTGAAATTAAAAAAAAAGACAAAAAAAAAAAAGAAAAGAAAGAAATCAATGGTTATTAAAATCTATTGATTAATACTTGAAATTAAAAAAAAAAAGACAAAAAAAAAAATAGAAATTAATAGTTATTACCCTAAAAAAGAATATGAAAATTCAACCCAACGAAGACAACGACACATCAGTTTCTTTTTTCTACCGATTATTTGTTTCATCAACCAATGATTTATCCTGTTAAATGCAATTCAATCAGGTAATAAAAGGTACTGATCACCATACGAAACATATTTGAATCTTAAGCTGTTATAACCTATATCCTCCCCAGCTCTCCCCCTCTGTACTTCCCTTTTCCGACCAAACCATCACCTAAGAAATACCGTGTATTTAATTTCTTATTTATGGTTTAAATATTATAAGTTATTTGAGTTTTAAATTATTGAGGAAATAGTACTTAAGAAATAAAACAAAATGTATAACTAAAATAATGGACAAATGAGATGTTGGCAAGTGGCAGGGGAGTGGAGCCAAATTTTGATTTTTTGGTCGTGATCTTGATTAGCCTACCGATCCGGTTGTGCATGTATATACAATATATTATAGATGTGTGTATGTATATATTAATATATTTAAAAGCCAAACTCACAATATTTTGATAATTAAAAATCTAAGTTAGAGGAAACTTATATCCCAATTTCCACACCAGCCCCCCAACAACAATCCACAATTACCTATTGAGACTGACTGAGTGCATGAGGAATTGTGGATAGTCATTATGGATAATATAATAGAATTGTACAAGAAGTACGACACAACCTAACGTTAATTGTTGCCGGCCTTAAGGTCATGCTTCATTTTATTGGCTTCATTTAGAGTATTTAACTACTTTTTTTTTTTTATTTACTAGGGGCTGAAATCTTTTCTTCTGTTTCAAGTTTTCATTATTCTTAACTTATGTCTTTTGTATTTAGAGAACTCTATGATGTCATCTTCACACTTCTGGTTACTTTATCGTCACATGATATTTATTACAACTTAACATCTTACTCTACGATAATGTCTACACTATTTCTTACTAAAATTGTATATCCTCCGATCATATATAACACATCATTGACCAAACACAGCTGCCAAACATATTACATCCCCGCCGCAACACGCGGGCCCCTACTAGTTATTAAAAGACATAAAGTGTAATTTACTCTTTCTTCTACGTATTTATAACCAATTTCCTCTTAAAGCAGATACAAGTTAAATTTAAATGTGAGAATGAGGAAAGAAAAAATAAATTAAAGAGGGTCTTACCGGAATATTATTAGTATGAAGTTTCACTGATTTCACAAATTCTTCGACATGTTGGTCCTTATCTTGGTCTTGTATCCGCTCCTCCTTGTATCAATAAAGTAAAAAGAAAAATTAGTGCCGAAAAATGTAAATTATTGCCATTGGTGAAACTTTCTACGACGGGTATAAACAGAAACTAGTATTTGTTTCGCGTACATTGCCCCGTGGACACGTATCTAACCAGTAAGTATAAATATGACTGCGAAAAAAAGCCATCCGTGGGATCCGAACGCAGGAACACGTGATTAAAAGGTAGGTGCGCTATGAACTGAGCTGCAACGAACGATGGTCGACACACGACTCTTAAACGATGCATAAAAAAAGTTCCTACCTAAGAATAAGCATGTAAGAAAATCATTTTTTTGTAAACGAATTAACATTATTGTTTTTAACTGGACTAATTTTCGAGAAGGTATGGTGAACGTGAATTTAAACTGTCTACGCCGAACCATGAAAGACACGTATCTAACCCGGTAAGAATAAATATGACTGCGAAAAAAGGCCATCCGTGGGACCCGAACGCACGAACACGTGGTTAAATGGTAGGCGCTCTAGAAACTGTGCTTGAACGAATGGGAGTTTAAACGACATTTTATAAACTTGGTATAAAATAAAGGGAGTCTAAACGACATTTTATAAACTTGGTATAAAATAAAAGAGTTGAAAGTGTAATATATACAATGTGAAAGGGCTAGTTTTGTTTGTGCTTTGAGTTCTACGCGGTGAAAGGTCACTTTCACCGACTTTTCTCTTTAAGATATATAGGTAATAATGTACAAAGTAAAATATATAGTTTAGAAAAAGAGAGAATCGCATGGTTGGTCCCTGTGCTTTTCAAATTTTGCACTCTTGCTCCTAGTGGTTCACTAATTACACCATTGGTACTTGAGTTTAACAAAACTGCACTCGTTTGATCCTTGCCTCTAACTACCGTCAATTTTCTCCGTTAAAAACAAACAAATTACATTTTTGCCCTTTGTATAAATAAAAAACATAATAAAAAACATATTAAACTCACCCTACCCCACCCCCACCCACCCACACCCTTTTTCTTCTTCTTCCTGCACACTTCTTATCTCCCTACCACCACCACAATCAACCATCTACCCCAAGCCTCTCTAAACTCCTTTCAACTTTCACAAAATACAGACTGGTGGCCACACATCTCTCGTCCACCACCATCTCCCCAAACCACAACCACCCTTATTCTTCCTCTGCCACAACCCTCACCCACCCTGTCACCGCCACCGTCACCATCCACCTTCACAATCACCACCATCACCTCCACCTTCTTCTTCCACACCACTCCTCGCACCTCTGAGAACTTCCGCGCCCTTCGCACCGGCGAAAAGGGCCGAGGAACGTCCGATGTTGTTAAGGCGATTGAGAAGGTTGAGTCTGGATCTGGGACTTGCTGTAAGTCAGTTATGGTTGCTGATTGTGGTCAGCTCTAGATCTGGTTGATTCTTGACTTGATTTGTGTTTTTTTTTTTTCGAGGGTAGGGGAGAGGGGTTGGGGTTGGAGGTTCGGTTAATAGCTGGTGAGGGTTTCAGGGAGATAAGAGACAAAGGTGAGAGTAATTTATGGTGAGGGTTTCAGGTAGAAGGCAACGACGATGGTTCAGGGGGAAGGAGGGGAACGATGGTGGTGTCTCCTTTCTCTCTGTTTTGTTTCTTTCTACCTTCACTCTCTCTCTAGAATATTGTTGGGTGAAAGGAGTGGGGTAGGGTGTGGTGTTGTGTTGTTTGCCATTTGCAGGTGGTGGTGGCCGGTTATCTTCCACCGGTGCCATTTGCAGGTTTGGGTGGCAGTGGTGGTAGGGTGGAGGTGTTGGGGAAGAAGATAAGGTAAGGGTGGGATGGGGAGGTGTATCTATTTATAATGTTTTGTTTTTTTATAAGGGCAAAATAGACATTTCATATCTATTTAATAGAGAATTTTAACGACCGTTAGAGGCAAGGACCAAAAGAGTAACGAAATTAATACATTTGGATCATGTTAGTAATAAGTTTACAACCCTCGGGACCAATGGTGTAATTAGTGAACCACTAGGAGCAAGAGTGCAAAATTTGGAAAGCACAGGGACCAACCATGCGATTCTCTCTTAGAAAAATGTTACATTAAATTGTGTGTAATGCAACGCTGTTAGCCTTTGAAACCCATTACTAATAGAATATTTCTAAAGATGAGGCTATCTGTAGTGGTGTGATGGGTGCTTTATGGGGGCGTGATGGCCATCCATAGTGCCAGGAACACCGCCCCTGAGCACTATGGGGGCGCTATGGTGGTGAAGGTGATGGTTATCGTGAGAGGAAGGCAGATTGGTTTGTGGGAATGTGAACATTATTATTCGACCGTTAGCTTTCAAACAGTCACTTCATTTAAAAAAAATTAGACCACCTATATATATATATATATATATATATATATATAGGTTTAGGATCCTGTACAAAGTACATTTTTCGTGAGAAGTGTGAGAAGGACTAAGAATTGACATGTAGACATCATGTTTTGGATTTAGGAATGATTTTTTTAGGTTGTTTTAACTTGAAAAACACCAAACACAACAATCTAAAATACAATACAATGTATTATAGTCATTAAATTTAAAAAACAGCTAAAACACACTACTTAACGCTTAAAACACACTGCTAATGTTCTTAGCATGGTGTTTTAAGTTTTAAGCCTAAAATACATTGTTTTCGGGTTTTAATTGTTATGTTTGGTGTTTTTATAGGCAAAACAATCCAAAACATCACGACTATGTTCAAAAAATGATGCCTAAGTATCAATTTTTAATCTTTCTCACACTTCTCACAAAAAACCACTTTGTACACGATCTCGACCCTATATATATATATATATATATATATATATATATATATATATATATATATATATATATATCACCAACTCTCAAACCCATTATCTTTTACACAAAAAAACCCAAATCAACAACATATAATTAACTTCTACACTATAAAAAAAAAAAACTATTTCTTTTTTATATAAAAATCACCTTACCACAATGTCGTATCTTCCATCCGAAGATTCGTTTGCCGATCTTTATCAAAGATTTTTTTCATGACGACGACGCGGAAAAGGAAGAAATTGTTTCGAGTTCGGTTACGCTAGCAATGAACGCTACGCAACATGTAAATAATGCTCCCCCACGCGTGATATTGACTAGGTAATATATATTGCGAGACCGTATAGCCGTAAATGATCGTTTAATGAATGGTTATTTCAAACCTTCAGCAATTTACGGCCCCAATATGTTTAGGCGACGATTTTGGATGAGTAAAAGCTTATTTTTGCGCTTTACTGAACATTTAGAGTCTACATATGAGTACTTTAAGCAAAAACCCGATACTAGAGGATGTTTAGGATTCATCCCATTTCAAAAGGTCACTTCTGCGTTACGCGTACTCGCCTATGGGAACACATATGACATCAATGATGAGTATTTGAAGATGACGGAGAAAACCACACGCGATACCTTTCACTATTTCTGCTACGGTATATACAATTTTATATATAACTATAAAGGAGTAGTTAAATTTAATTTTTTTACCAGTGGTTTTATATGTATTTTTAAATTTTTTAGGTATATGCAAGTTTAATGGAAAACATTAGTTGAGAAACCCCACATGGAATGACCTTCAACAAATATACGAAGTGCATTTAGAAAAACATAGAATACCCGACATGATTGGTAGTATAATTTGTCGTCAATGGCAGTGGTATAATTGTCCAACCGCATGGCGAGGTCAACATACACGTGGTGACAAAAAAGGACCAACGTTGGTTTTACAAGCCGTTGCCTCACACGACCTTTGGGTTTGGTTGGCCTTCTTTTGTCTCGCCGGGTGTATGAATGACAAAAATACTTTCTAGTTTTCACCATTGCTAGAGGCTTACATTGGCGGCACGATACAGAAAGCTGGGTTTTATGCAAATAATAATTACTATAAGCATGGATACTACTTGGCCGATGGTATATGTTGGGTCTGCTGACCTGGAGAAGAACATATGATTAGAAAGCCAAAACATGCTATCGTTTTGATCCTTGAATAAACAGTCTTTACAACTTACTTCTCCCAAAAGACTGCTGACCCTAACTACTGTTCTATCCAAACAACTGCTCAACAACTGCTGATACAAAGAATTGCTGAATAAACAACTGATGAAGAACAACTGCTGACCAAAGGTCTGATGAAGAACAACTGCTGATACAAGTACTGAAGACCAAAGCACTGCTGGAACCAACAGCACTTAGGCTCCAGCAGTGGATACAAGACCATCAGAGTTTTCCTACAACAGCTGTTTAATATCAGTGCTTTCAATGTAACAGTAGTTTGTAATAGGCAGATGTTTATGTTTGTTATTCTGTTAGAGGTCACTGTCTTAGGTGACGTCAGCCTAGGTCATCAGTGCTTTGAGTCTGTCTATAAATAGAACAGTGCTTGTACTGTTCTATTCTATCACACACACAAACATTCTCTCAGACAAACACTGTGTGATCAGGCTGAGGGGGAGTAATTGTATGATTGTAATCTTTTTGATAAATGAAAGCTTTCGATCTGAAAACATTTACTCTCTTGTTTTGATTAACAGTTTATTATTCCGCTGCATTTACATTCTATTTTCATTTCATTATTACCATATTTAGTTAAACAATCAAAACAAACAAACTCAGATCCTAACAATTGGTATCAGAGCTTGGTCAATTAAATTCGATCTAACAAATCAATTTAATAATCAGCTCACAATTATTGATATCGCTTGTCTGTTAGATTGAAAACAGAGTAATAGTTTAATTTCGTTTCAACCGTTTTTAAACAGACTTTGTTTTTTGAAAAATCAGAGAATGGCTTCTATCAATCACGATCCACATAACACTGGCACGAACAACAAGCCACCGATGCTTGTCAGATCTGAATACAATATCTGGCAACGTCGGATGAGCCATGTTCTAGCTCAACAAAACACTGGGTGTTGGAAGTCGGTTATCTTCGGACCACATGTTCCGACTGTGCCGAGTACTGAAGATCCCAAAGTGTTTGAGCCAAAGAAACTTGAAAACTACTCCGACCAGGATTTTCAGAAAATTGAGCTAGATGCTAAGGCCTTCAGTATTGTGGCCATGGCTCTACCCAATGATATATATGCTGGGTTGTTACACTGTAGCAGTGCAAAGGAGTTGTGGGATGCACTGAAAGAACAGTTTGGTGGGACTGAGGAGGTTATTGAAAACAATCGTGAAATACTTAACCAACAATATGAAACATTCAGTCATGTCAAAGGAGAGTCATTAACTCAACAGTTTGAGAGATTTAATTGCTTAATTAGTGAACTAAAATTGGTTGGTCTTACTTACCCTCATTCAACCTTGAACCATAGGTTTTTAAGATCATTACCAGACAAATGGGACACTATTGCTATTGTGATGAGAAACTCAATAGGATTTAAAGACCTATCACTGACCCAGCTTCATGGTAAGCTCTTGACCTATGAGAGAGAGCTTAACCAGAAAAAGAAGCTCCAGGACTCTGGAAAAGTGTCTGATGACTATGTATTTGGGAATACAACACTTTTGGGTCATGATGAGGTGCCTGGAAACACAAAGGATCAGAGTTATGATCATTTCATTGACATAGCTTCAGGTTTTAACTCAGGTTTTAACTCTGATTCTTATTCACCAAACTATGCTTTCACAGCAAGTGGTGGTGATATCCAGGCATCTGACAATATATCCTTTGAGTATGATGACCTGAAATACTTTGACCCTGATGATTTGGAAGAAATGGACATTATGCACCAATTGGCCCTTCTCAGTGTAAGAACTAATAATTTTTACAAGAAAACTGGGAGAAGGTTTCCAGGGTTGACTGGCAGATCTAAGGTTGGGTTGGATAAATCAAAGATAAAGTGTTACAAATGTCATAGACTTGGTCATTTTGCTAGGGAATGTAGGGGTCAACATGGTGCACCTATAATAACCTATCCAAATCAAAGACCACAGACCAACACTTATCAAAATTCCTATAATGCCCCTGGACCAAATGTGCAAAACACTGCTCATTTTGCACAGTCCTCAAACACTGTTCCTGTCCAGTATGTCCAAACCACTGTTCCTCAGATCCACTATGTGCAAACACCTGTTGCTTAAGCACCTGTGCAAACGACTGTTGCTCCATCCTCTGCTCCTGCAGAGACCAGTCAACAGAGCTTCTTTACACAAGGCTTTGTTGATTGGAGCAGTCTACCTGATGAGCTAACAGATGAGAATTTTGCACTAGTTGCCAAAGCTGAAAATGAACCAGAAAATTTTTGTTTCATGGCCATGGTGGATGAGATTGAATCTGAGGAGGTGGTAACTGAATCTGATGTTGTGACTGATGATGTTGTTAGTGAAGTTGTTACAGGTGAAAAACCTGAAGAAGAGGTTGTGAATCTCACAGATCCCTGGGGTGCATCTGATGACTGTGAGTGCAAGTGTGATTGTGCATTGATGGCTGCTGCTAAGGTATCTCCTCAAATTCTTAAAGAGTTGTGTTCTGACAAATGTGTATTAGCATTTGCTAACATCAAAGAGGTGAATGAAAACCTTAGAAAGAAAATTTTAGATGATGAAGTTAAATTTGAAAAACTCACAAAAGATTTGAAAACAAGTTTAACTGCAAAAGAGTCTGAAATTAGCAGCTTAAAACATGAAGCAACCATAACCAAAGACCAGCTCTAAACTATGATAGCAAAATATCAAAGTTGCAAAAGTGAGCTAGAGTCCACCCAAGTTGAATGTGAGAAATGGGTGGAATCATGTAGAGGTTTTGAAATGTTACTCAACAAACAAACTAAAAGTCATGTGAAGTTTGGCTTTGGTTTTGAAACCACTGCTCCAGCTTTTGAAAACACTGACAAAAAGAGTCAAAAGTCTGTTGAGGTAATACCAACAAACCTGCAGGGTCAAGAGATTAAAATCACTGAACCAAATGGTAAGAAAATTGTTCTTGAAAAACCAGAAGGTTCCTCATCTTTTACTGAACTTGAAAAATATGAATTGAAACCTACTTGGTCTGATGAGTGTGATACTCTTGAGAATTTCAAACCTGTGGATTTCAAAACACCTGAGGGAAAGACAGCTCCTCAGGCAAAGGTCATTCCATTGGCTAAAGTCATTCCCCTGAAAAATCTTCCAGCAGATGCTCAAACATCTGCTGAAAAGAAGGCTGAAAAGGGGAAGAAGAAAGAAAAGACTGTCAACTTGTTCTGTGATTTCTGTGAAAAGAAGAATCATGTCACCAAAAACTGTTTTCTTCTAAAAGCATATGACATTAACAAAGGAACAAGTGAATGTGATTCCAAAGCCACATGCTCAATATGTGGGAAAAAGAATCACAAGACCAAAGAGTGCTTGTATCTCAAAAATTTTGATGTTAAAATACAAGAATACAAAGCTAAAACTCTTGCAAACCATGTGGTTAGTACTTCAAAAGGAAAGCCCAAACAGACCTTCACCCCTGTCCAAACATCTGTTACAAAAAGGCTTGAAACATCTGCTTCTAGAGATGTCTAAGTAACAGATGCTCCACCCACAAGCAAATACCCAAGAGGTTATGGTCAACCTCCATGTCACAGTCTGCCACATGTTTATGAGGAGCCAAAAAGACCCTCTAAACCAAGAGTGAACAGAAATCCATATGGGTATTATCATCTGTCAGGAAGTGATCAAACAACTGCTGCCCCAAGTGTTGACATCCAAGCACTGGCAAATGGTCAGCAGCAGTTGTTGACCTTAATTCAGAAATTGGTCCAAACCACTGATCACCTTCCAAAGCTTGAGTCTGAAAGGTCTGAGGACCCATCCAAAGCCAACTTGGCTTTGGACACTCACCAAAACTAATCATTTACTGATGTGCATGGAGCTTCTGCTTGTTTAGATAGTCTTTGGTATGTAGATAGTGGAGGCTCCAGGCACATGACAGGATGTAGAGCCCTTCTTCTGGACTTCTTGGCTCATGGAGGGGGTGATATATCCTTTGGTAATGATTCAAAAGGTAAGGTGTTGGGTTCAGGGACTGTACAGGCTGGAAAACTCAAGTTTGAAAATGTCAATCTTATTGATAATCTCAAGTTTAATCTTCTGAGTGTTTCACAAATGAGTGACAAAGGTTATGGCTCATTTTTCACAAAGAAAACTTGTAAGATTATTGGGCCAGAAGTGGTGAAAAAGATTGATACCATTATTGCTGAGAGCAAAGCACAACTTGTTGCTCATAGAAGTGGCAATGTGTATGTTGTTGATATGTTAAAGGACAATCCTATGGCAAATGTCTGTCTGTTTTCTGCTGCCTCCACTAAGGAGACAGAATTGTGGCATAGGAGATTGGGTCACACCAACCTTAATACCATCAACACACTCTCCAAACAAAGCCTTGTCAGGGGCTTACCATCAAAAGAATTTAAATGTGATGAGCATTGTGTTTCTTGCTTAAAAGGGAAACAACATAAAAGCTCTTACAAATCCATTGATGAGTCCAAAACTAGTTAGTGTCTACAACTGTTGCACATGGACTTGTTTGGCACTGTTAAAATCATGAGTCTAAGAAGAAAGAGATTTTGTCTTGTCATAGTTGATGATTTTTCTAGGTTTACATGGACTTACTTTTTACATTCTAAGGATGAGACTGTAGGTATATTGAAGGACTTTGTCACCAAAGTTGAAAAGCAATATGACTTGCCAGTAAAAGTCTTCAGGAGTGACAATGGAACAGAGTTTAAAAATAAGGAGTTGGATGACTTCTGTGTGTCAAAAGGGATTGTGAGGCAGTTCAGCATCCCAAGAACACCAGAACAAAATGGGGTGGTTGAGAGGAAAAATAGAACTCTTATAGAAGCTGCAAGAACCATGCTAGCAGATTCTGGCTTGCCACTGTCCTTTTGGGCAGAAGCTGTAAACACTGCTTGCTATGTTCAAAACAGAGTTTTGATCAACCCCAGACATCAAAAAACTGCTTATGAAATTTTGTTCAAAATCAAACCATTAATCTCATTTTTCAAAATCTTTGGCTGCCCATGTTTCATTTTAAATCTCAAAGATTCCATTTCAAAATTTGCAGCCAAAGTAGACTGTGGTTATTTTCTGGGATATTCTTCTACTGCTAAGACCTACAAAGTGTTTAACACAAGGACTAAGACAATAGAAGAAACTCTGAATGTAAAGTTCAATGAACTTTCATCTCTAAAAATCCCTGCAAACCCTGTTGAACTATTTGATTTAGATAAATTCAAATTTGAAGATATCACTGTTAAAGCTAACAATGCAGGTATTCCACAGTCTCCACAACAAGATTACAGAACAGATGTTGTGATCCCCAGTCACTACAAAGTCTATTCTGCCTCAGAGGAAGCAGCTGTTCAAAACAATTGTCAAAACTCTGCCACAGCTGTGTCAACCACTGTTGGCCAGTCTTATCCTCAAACCACTGCTTCACCCCTCACAACCATTGACCAATCATCTGTTGACAAAAGTCAATCATCTGTTGACAAAAGTCAGTCAAGTTTCACACCACTTGGACCCATTCCTCCATTACCATTCCAAACATCTGATGGCACTACAGAAGTACCAACAGATGTTACACCAACAGAGTCACCAAACCTCTGTCCATCACCTCAAAATGCCATTGTTCCATATCAAGGAGATCTTATTTACTTAAGAGCTCATCCACCTGACCAGATCATTGGCAACATCAGAGAGGGTGTGCTCACAAGAAGCCAATCCTCAAATATCTGTCTTTTTGCAGGTTTCATATCCCTCACACAACCTGTCAAGTACCAAGAGGCACTGAAAGACAACAGTTGGGTAGAAGCCATGCAGGAAGAACTCCTTCAATTCAAAAGACAACAAGTATGGGAGCTTGTACCACTTCCTAAGGATGTTTGTCCTATAGGAACAAAGTGGGTCTTCAAAAACAAGACTGATGAAAGGGGTATTGTTGTCAAAAATAAAGCCAGGCTTGTGGTTCAAGGCTTCAGACAAGAAGAAGGAATAGATTATGATGAGACTTTTGCTCCTGTAGCAAGACTAGAAGCCATCAGACTCTTTTTAGCCTTTGCTGTCAACCACAACATAAAGGTGTATCAGATGGACATCAAATGTGCTTTCCTTTATGGCAAAATTCAGGAGGAGGTCTATGTATGTCAGCCACCTGGTTTTGAAGACACATTCCATCCTGACTATGTCTACAAGCTCAACAAAGCTTTGTATGGACTTAAACAAGCACCAAGGGCCTGGTATGAAACTCTCTCCACATTTCTCTTATCCATTGGCTTCACAAGAGGTAAAATTGACAAAACTTTATTTCTTAAATGGAAAGGGAAACACTTAATGATTGTTCAAATATATGTGGATGACATCATTTTTGGATCCACATGTAACCAAATGTGCGAAGAGTTCAGAAAACTCATGACAGCAGAGTTTGAGATAAGTGCCATGGGTGAGCTTCAGTGTTTCCTTGGTCTTCAAGTGAAACAACTGCAAAATGGCACATTCATTCACCAAAACAAATATGTAAAGAATTTATTAACCAGATTTGAGATGAATGATTGTAAGCCATGTAGCACACCCATGAGTACAGTCAAGCTGCTCACTATTGATGACAAGGATGAACTGGTTGATAAAACACATTATAGATGTATGATTGGGTCTTTATTGTACCTAACTGCATCTAGGCCAGACATTATGTTTGCTACCTGTGTCTGTGCCAGATCCCAGGCTTCACCCAGAAAGTCAAACCTTATTGCTGTGAAAAGGATATTCAGATACCTCAAAGGTGCTCCCACACTTGGTATCTGGTATCCTGCTAATGGAAACATTGAGTTTTCAGGTTATTCAGATAGTGACTTTGCTGGCTGTCACACCACAAGAAAATCCACTTCAGGAGGGTGCCAATTTCTAGGGAATGCCTTAGTTTCATGGCAAAGCAAAAAGCAGGCAGCTGTTTCAACTTCAACAGCTGAAGCTGAATATATTGCTGCTGCAAGCTGTACAGCCCAACTCATGTGGCTTCAAAATCAACTACTGGATTTTGGGATAACTGCACTTAGGACTCCACTCATGTTGGACAGCCAAGCTGCTGAAAATATCATCAAGAATCCAGTCTCTCATTCCACTACCAAACACATTGACATAAGACATCATTTTGTCAGAGACAGCTATGAAAAAGGTTTGATTTCCTTACACCATGTTCCAACAGAGGATCAGTTGGCAGATGTGTTAACAAAAGCTTTAGACACATCTACCTTCACAAACCTGATTTCCAGAATTGGTATGTTAAACATGGATTAAACAAATAAATTTTCAATAAATCTTAATAAAATGTTTCAGCAAATCAAATTTTTAAATAGCTGTTTGGTTGAAAAATCTGTTTACAACATCTGATCAGATAAAACAACCACTGTTTCATTCATATCCACTGTTAGTTGAAAAATCTGTTTCAGAACATCTGTTCAGATAAAACAACTGTCTCCTTATATATATATATACTATATCTAAAAAAAACAGCTGTTTGTATCAGCTGTTTGTATCAGTTGTTTGCCAAAAACAGCTGTTCTCCACCAGATGTTTCATCCATCAGATGATTGCCACGTCTGCTCATATAAGCAGAGGTTTGGCCACATCAGCGGTTTCATTGAGCCTATAAAAACCCTGTTTTACCACAACAGACGTTACACTGTCTCATTGTATTCAAAATACTGAAAACCGCCTTCTTCATTCTCAAACCCTCCATCAATATTCAATCATCTTCACCTTCGAAATCCATTACAATGGATCTTCAAGCCAAAGCTACACACAATTGTCTCCCCTATCTGACTAAAACAGATGACAACACTCCATTTCATTCCACCATCGACATTTTCCTTAACTCCAAATACTTACCCATCCTAACCGCTAATGCCCCCATTTATCTTGATACACTCCAAGAATTTTGGTTGAATGCTGAGTTTCTACTACAAGACAAAAAGCCTACTTCCATTATTTCCAAAATTAGAGAAACCAGTATCGTCATTACCCCTGAAACCATATCCACAACCTTCACACTGAATGACCTGGCAGGTAAGGATTCCTTTACTAAAACAGAGCTTCACACTGAGTTCCAAGAAAGAGGGTATGATGGTCAGATGACTGGATCAACTCTTTTCAAAAAGTTTTTCCCTCCAGTCATGAAATTTTTCTTCCATACTCTTCTTCTTTGTGTCTCTGCTAAGTCCACATCCTTTAATGAAATCCCATTAAGGATGCAATATCTGGGTTATGCCATGTTGTCAAACTCTGACTTCAATCTTTCCCAGGGATTGTTCATGGACTTGGTATCAAATGTGCAAGCAGTCAAGTCTGGGTCAAACAATGCTTTTCTTATTTACCCAAGAATTCTTAGTGTAATCTTACAATAAGTCTTACCAGAAAAAGTTTTCAAAAAGGGTGAGGCTATGCAAATGAAAAGCTTAACTGATGAAACTTTCACAAGAATGCTGGGTGGAAGCACCCAAGAAAAAGTGTCTAAAGTGTCAAAAGTTTCTAAAACACAAACAAAGAGGACAAAGGCAACAACTGTTGTCAAAACCTCTGTTGTTGAGCCCACTGCTCCTGGTGATCATGGCACTACATCCAGTGCTGTGAAACCCACACCAGCCACTTCCAAAAAGAAACATCCATCCACAAAAACCACCACTCAACCACAAATGAGGCTTCTGGATGTTGAGGTACCAGAAGAAACCTCTGTTGCACAACAAAAGCAACCTGAAACCACTGTTGTTACTTCCTCACAACAGTTGGACATACCTCCACCTGACCAAACTCCTCATGAATCCTCTCAAAAGGATCATGTTGTAAGCCAAGGGGACACACATCATGATACATTTGAGTCACTTGACCAAATGTTCACAAGCCCCTCTCCCAGGGCTAATTCTCTTGTTACTCCTCCACCCTCACCATCACATCATGTCCCACAAACCATGCAACCTCTGTTTGAGGCAATTGAAAAATCTCAGGAAGATCCCAGTTCCTCTCTTCCACCTGTCACTGAGAGTATACTTCCACATGTGACTGGACCTGAGAATATTCAATCTGCTATCCCACAAACAGAAGAGGAGGTTACACCACCTGAGTTCAATGAAACTCTAGGTGAGTTTTCAAGTGGAGCAGCCACTACTGAGGTAGAGACCACTGTCTCACATCAGGACAGTGATTACATAGCTAAGACTCCCTTGAAGGCAACAACTGTTGAAGCCACTATAGTGTCTCCAAAAACAGTTGGAAGTCCCCAGTACCAAGAAAAAGGGGCATCTGATTCACTTATTAGGACTGAATCAGGTAGAACTACCACTGGTAGGGACTCAGATGATCCTATTAACTTAGGAGATGGGTCAAAATACCAAGAATTGACGGACAGAGTTTCTGTAATTGAAACCTCTGTAGCTGACATCAAATCTGATGTCAAGCTTATACTGAGCTCAATTGCAGACCTTTCCAAGAGTCAACCATCAACAGCTGATATAGCCAGTGAGTTATGGAAATCAGTTTCCCCCATCATCATAGCTCACAGAAAACTGGCTGATCAGACACATGAGACTTACATGGCTGAGATCAGGAATATGGTAGATGCAAGGTACATACCCATGCTGATATCAAAGCCATCAAGGACCACTTGCTGAAGACTACTGGCTCTGCCCCTACCACCATCCTCAGGGATGAAAATGATGATGCTTTCACGGTTGATGATGCCAAAAAGGGGGAGAGTGGCAGAGATAGGCTACCAAAACTAGATCCTTTTGGTTGTCCTCCTTCTCAAAAAGGCCAAGCCAAGTCTGCCAAGAAACCAGAGTCTACCAAATCAGCTCCACAACAACAACAACAAGCAAGCAACACCAACAGCACCACCACAACAAACCACTGAGAAGAATAAAGCAGTAGATGACTCTGCAAACATAGAAGCTGAAAAGGCTGCTCAAGAGAAACAGAAAAGAGCTGACACTTTGGAAGTTAAAGCAGAGTCACTAATAGAACTCAAGAAGAAACAACAGCAGGAAACTGAAGATGTGGGATCCTCTAAAAGGATGAAAAGACCTGCTAAGCATGTTAGAAAACCACCATCTAAGTTGAACACCTCTGTTGATAAAACCACTGCTACTGAAACCACTGCCACCCAAAACACTGAAACTACCCAAAACACTGCTACCCAAACCACTGCACCCAAACCAACAAACACACCTGAACATACAACCACCAAACATACATCACCAGCTAAATCCCAAACATCTACTGGACCTACTAAAAGGCCAACAGATGTTAATCCAACCACTGCTACCAAATCACCATCACCTAAAATCATGTACACAAGGAAGAGAAAATCAACCTTTGTTGTACATGATGAAAACATACACACATCACCAAACACCATCTCAACTGCACAATCCACTCCTCCTATCACAGCTATTCCAATCACATCATTCTCACCACACATATCCAAGTTCAGATCCCATAGACCACCACCAACCATTACACCATTGGTTGTTCAGTATCCCCTTGAACTTGATCTACTCAAGGGGGAATTAAAATCCTTCTACAATACTGAACAGCCATCAGAAAGATCCTTCCCATCTCTTCCAAACTTCCCTGTTCCCCTCAACATTGATACTTATCTAAAATACAAGGGTGAACAGGTGGATGCCATCATCAGGGAGAAATGCAAAGGGAAGGATGACAGGACTGCTCAAGGCATCCATTCAGCAGAGCTTAGCAAACTCACAAGGATTGAAGACTTTGCTAAGACCCTGAGCAATTCCATGTCCTCCATGCCTCTCAGTGTAGATTTGGAAAAGGAGGTAAGGGAATCTCTTCTGGAACAGATTATGGCAACCAAGCCTTACAAAGCAAACAAAAAGCAGTTCAATGGTTGGACTACACATGCTTTGAGAGAAGAACTACTCAGAATTGAAGAAATGGCCAAAGACCCCAAGGCTAAAGTCTCTACTCCTAACTTTGGCAAAGGCAGAGACCCAGTCAGAGCCTTGAAGTTCAAAAGGATGAGGCAAGAGATTGTAGCTGCCAACTATGGGGAGATGAGGTCAGTTTCCAGATGGTCTGAGTTAAGGTTGGTTGAAACTTACAAAAGTCTGGAAGAAAATAGGAAGAAGGATCCCAGCCTGCCAAGGAAACCAATTTACACTGATGAACCAATGATGAAGAGACCCCAACAGACCTTTACCTTGGACAGCTTACTTGACACCTCTGACCTAACAACTGCTGCAAGAAGACAATACAAGAAACAGAAGGAAATGTCAGAGGAGGATCAAAGAAAGTTTGCTGATACATTCATCAAGGAAGGGCTCTTCAATCAAGTCCATTTCTTCTCTGATCCTACAACAGAGAAGCTAAGAGAACTCATTGGAAGACCACCTTCACCCAACTCATCAAGAATAAAACTTCAGCTCAGCAAATCCACTGACTCAAAAATTCTAAAGTGGAAAGTCAACAAAGACAAACACGAATTGACATTGCTCAGGTCAGATGGAAGGGTTCAGAAGATCAGCATGGATGATGCTTACAGCCTATGTGCAGAAGATCACCAAACATTGCTAAATCTGGACCTAGAAAGAGATGAAGAAGACTTATTTGCTCTGAACTTTGAATTACAATTCAAAGGTCAAATCAGAGAAAGTCTGATGAGGAATAAAGATCAATAAATAAAGCTGAGTTTTGGCATCATCTGTTCTAGGGGGAGATTGTTGGGTCTGCTGACCTGGAGAAGAACAGATGATTAGAAAGCCAAAACATGCTATCGTTTTGATCCTTGAATAAACAGTCTTTACAACTTACTTCTCCCAAAAGACTGCTGACCCTAACTACTGTTCTATCCAAACAACTGCTGATACAAAGAACTGCTGAATAAACAACTGATGAAGAACAACTGCTGACCAAAGGTCTGATGAAGAACAACTGCTGATACAAGTACTGAAGACCAAAGCACTGCTGGAACCAACAGCACTTAGGCTCCAGCAGTGGATACAAGACCATCAGAAATTTCCTACAACAGCTGTTTAATATCAGTGCTTTCAATGTAACAGTAGTTTGTAATAGGCAGATGTTTATGTTTGTTATTCTGTTAGAGGTCACTGTCTTAGGTGACGTCAGCCTAGGTCATCAGTGCTTTGAGTCTGTCTATAAATAGAACAGTGCTTGTACTGTTCTATTCTATCACACACACAAACATTCTCTCAGACAAACACTGTGTGATCAGGCTGAGGGGGAGTAATTGTACGATTGTAATCTTTTAGATAAATGAAAGCTTTCGATCTGAAAACATTTACTCTCTTGTTTTGATTAACAGTTTATTATTCCGCTGCATTTACATTCTATTTTCATTTCATTATTACCATATTTAGTTAAACAATCAAAACAAACAAACTCAGATCCTAACAGTATATATCCGGAGTATTGAATGCTCATCAAAACGTTCTCTAAAACACTTGTTGTAAAAATACAATATTTTAGGAGACTGTATGAGTCCGCAAGAAAGGAAATCGAGAGGTGTTTTGGGGTTTTGCAACAACGATGACATTTTGTTTGAGATCCTTGTCGCATATGGGATAAAGACAATATTAGAATAGTGATGTATGCTTGTATCATAATGCATAATATGATCTTAGAAGACGAAGGAAAAGCAATATGCCAAAACTATTTTCCGGAAGCTGTTGTTCAAAGGACGCAAGCGACAATGGAGCAGAGAATACAAAACGGTCAAATGTTGCATTCTAAGGATTTACATAACGCGTTGATGGTTGTGCCAAGTAGATCAATGAATGCTTATTCTGACAATGACAACTATAGGTCACCACAGTTTTGATCTGTGGTTACATGTGGCAGATAAGAGAGAGAGAGAGAGAGAGAGAGAGAGGGGGAGAGATAGAGAGTGAGAAAGAGAATTATGGTGGTTGTTTTCGGTTCGATAAAAATGGATGGTGAAGAGATATGTACCCGCGTGTGCTCATGACCACACATCTTCAGGCACGTCAACAGAGCCGCAACACAAACCTTTTAGAAGCATGCGCACACTCCCTAGTACATGCCGGTTGTCAGCCGACAAGGAAAAGGATGTGCAGCCAATCAGAGGCCGTTATTCCCTGCTCCACCATCTTTGGCAGGTACGAGGTACAGAAAAAGGACGATTTCATAATACGTGGACCAATCACAGGAAGACAACGACCATGCTCCAACGGTTGTCAACTGTGTGGGACCCGCGTAGGATAACTGTTATTCTCAAATGGACTAATCACAGGACGATTCCCAGGCCTATAAATACACCTCTCCCCCAAGGGAGAGGATTCATTTTGTTTTCACACACAAACACATACTTAGAGAATTCTATGATAGTTGAGAAAGCGTGAATATAGTCGAAGTATTGTATGCGCTTGTATTCGAGTATTTGTAATCGTCCTAGCAATCATCAATAAAATTATCTCTTTACTGTACTCGTCTATATAGGTGAACCCACATGCTTCTAGGCCAGGCCAAAAATTTGGATAAACATGAATTAAAGTGTAATTAGTATTTGAAAAATTAATTTACTATAATTTTAAGTTGTACATTTTGTATTAAAGAAGAAAAAGTTATTAACTTTTAGATATCTTAATATGTCATTCCAAAATGTATTATATATATATATATATATATATATATATATATATAGGTAAAGGATATACTGAAAACCCTTGTTATAGTGAAAACTTTGGAAACTCTAACTTCCCGAGCTTTTTTTTACATAGGGTATGTAATATACATGATTTTAAGCATTTTGAGCCAAAAAAAATCAAAAAAGCGCCAAGTCCTTTTTTTAAAAAAAAATAAATAAGTTTCCGGGTAACACATTGTTAACACATGTTAATTTCGCATAACATGTGTTACCCGAAAACTTATTTTTTTTTAAAAAAGTGCTCGGCGCTTTTTTGATTTTTTTGGCTCAAAATGCTTAAAATCATATATATTACATGCACTAAAATTTTCAGGCCCTAAAAAGCTCGGGAAGTCAGAGTTTCCAGAGTTTTCACTATAACAAGGGTTTTCTCTAGATCCATACCCTATATATATATGGTGAGAATCATTATAGAACACTAAATTATTGCGATAACAAAAACAACTCTAAATCGCTTAAAGTTATTCTTAATAGTTCATATTTTTTGAATCTTGTATTTCTCACATTCATATGTGTATATTCTATACATAAAAAACAACCAAACTAAATTTTTCTTACGTTTTTTATAGTTGTATTTTTACCTACACATACCATACACGTGTGTAAGTAACCTACACATAACTTATTACATGCACTAGACATAATGCCTCTTTAGATGCGGTTGTAATTTTTGCCTATTTAGACACGGTTGTAATTTTTGTTACACGGCTAGTTAATACCGCATCTAAAGCTAAAAAACAACTTTTATTTGTTTAAGAGATTTCACAATTGGTTCTCTGCATTTTTATGAGTGAAATCTCTATATTTTAATATGTGATAATAAATGGTTGTAAGTGGAGGAGAGAGAAAAGTTACTATTCATCTCTATAATTTTATACGGAATTGTTCACCCTGCATAATATTTTAATACTTTATGAAATTTGTTGTGGGTGAATGGCATATAAAAAGTAATGACAAAAGTATAAAAAATATTATTTAATTAAAAATGAGAAAGAAATGATATAATTTGTAGTGTAATATGTGGATGTGAGTGATTTTAAGTGGATGAGGGATGAAGAACTTGATGGGAATGCTCTAATACATTTTGGGAGGGGGGATGTCTACTTTTTGACACGGACCTAATAAACAAATAGATAAATATCACAATTACAAATTCTCTCCTTATTTTATGTATATTACTAACTGATTTAAACAATAAAATACTTTTTCATCATTTCCTTTTTTATAAGTGTATTTTCCTTATATCTATTTTCTTTCTAGCTTCCCCCACCTAGGGGGATGTTTGGCAAATGCTGAACCAGTAAAAGGTCCGAATGCGTAATAGACTCTAAACTAATAATGTGTTGAACCATTAAGCGTTGTCTAGTTGTATCTCTGAGTGACTGTGCTAAATAAACCATTAAGCGGCAGGGAGGAAAGGAGGAGGCAATGGCGGCGGAGGAAAGGGAGGAGGCGGTGGCAGATTGGCAGGGAGGAGAGGATATGGTTCCATTGAGAGGTTCATTCAACATGTTCTTTTTGATGAATCATTTAGTGCTTGATCGTTTCATCAAGAGATTATGTTTTTAGCAACCAAACACCATTACCTTTAATCGATTCAGAGGGAGCCTGTTAATGGAACCATTAAGAGGTGAACTAAACAGCCACTTAGAGAGACAAAAGGAAAAGAGATATGGAATAAAGAGAAACGATTCATCGTCCTCCTACCACCATCATCACACCACCACCGTAGTCACCATCACCGTCACTGGTATCCACCATCTCACTAGTAAACATCATCATCGTCAAAGCACAACCCTATCACCACGGTCACACACCACATCACCTAACAAAGAAAAAGAGATAAAGTGGAGAGAGAAAAAAGTGAAAGAGTGACCGGTGGAAACGGTTACCCCGTCAGTCCGCAACCACATTCACAATCACTGACGTAAATCACCATCTCCACCATCATTGTCACACAGACACCATAGAGAGAAAGAGAAGACAGGGAGAGAGGTAGAGGGGAAATTTAGAGGGAAGATAAACAGGGGGTGTCGTCGACAATCAGACCCTAGTCGCCACACATCGGGTCCACAAAAAGCACATGCAATGGAAGATCAGGAGATCAAACAAGGTGAACGACCATCATAGATTCTTTAATATATCTTCTCAGAGGGAGTAGGAATGAGAGGTAGACATAGTAGGTAGACGTGCGATGTGGTGGTAGGTGGTGAATATGATGGTTGAGGTGAGGTCGTGGTGGTGGGTGTCTCGATAGCCGTGGTGGTGGCAATGGAGAGAGAGAGAGAGAGAGATAAAGAGACAAAGAGAGAGATAGAGTTGGTTATTTATGAACATTCAAATTTGGTTATTCATCAAATAAGGAGATAAAGATAAGCAATTTCCTTCTATTCAAACCTTCACAGTTGGTTATTTACAAAATGCAATAATCATATAAAATCTTTGGTAAGGAGTCACAAACAACCCATTTGCAAAATTATTTTTTAGGCAATAATTAATAATGACAAATTTATTTATGAGTGAAGTGCAGGTTTAAAGAGGTGATTTTGCTATCCAAAGCAACACTAATTTTAGGGAATAATTAATAATGGCAAATTTATTTATGAGTGAAGTGTAGGTTTAAAAGTTGATTTTGCTATATATCCAAAATAAAATGAGTGAACTTGCACTCCAAAATAAACAATGTTATTGATTTGTCACTAAACTTGAAAGGGACAAATTCTACACCTATTTCATAACATTGGTTCATTTGCACTTTTTTTTTACTTATATTAGATTAAACATTGGCGAGATCGCCTTGGATACTTAGGGATTTTGCGCGTGTGTGTGTGTAACGTTAAGAAAATTGAATGTTTAAACTAATATCTACTTTGGTTACTATAAAAAGCAACATCATTTGAACATTATAGGGTATTCTGACAATCCGTAACTTATATAGAAGTATTGTAACGTAACCGTTTATTTCATATCAATTACAAATTAAATATGTCGACTGTTATAGTGTCACACTAGTGCGGGTTGCTTCACAGATTTAGAGTCCCTTTTTAATTTATTGTTCATTGTAAAATTGATTATGATCCTTTAACTTGGAATTTAGTTTTTTGAACTTTCCATTGAAGATTTTATTGGAGACAGAGTTGTATTCAAAATCATTTTTTGTATCTTATTGGAGACAAACACTTATGAGCAAACAACACCGTTGCTAGTATTTTGTCATTATCGGAAATGATATTTGTGTTTGCTTTTATAGTTTTCAACAAGCCAAACCGATAATGACCAAACTATTGCCATGTTGGACCCAGAAAAAAAGACGGCACTCCCTCCGCGAAGTGCGGGGGTGATAACCACTAGTTAAATTAACTTCTTAGGATCTCCCACCTCAAAATTCAATCTCCTTCTTCATTCTAACACTAACCCCCCAAATTCACTCTCAATCCCTAAGTTCAAATATTCTAGTTCAATTTTTTGAACCACCCTTCTTACATCACCACTGCTCCACCAACCAACATGTACTCCGAAGATATGTTGGTCTCCACCAGCTAAAGCTAAACCCAAAACTAAGATTGAGAGAGCCACTAGGATTTAATGGATTAGGTCATTTAAGAAAAATATATAATAGTGGTGTTTTAAGTTAATCCATAAAATTAACATTAACAAAGTTACTTAATTACCACCAGGATTTAATAGATAAAGAATGTGAGGATTAGATTCAACTAGTTAAAATGATCAAACAAAAAAGACTCATATAATAATTACCAAAAATTTAATATGAGAGAAGGATAAGAGAAAAAGTGTGTGTGAGAGAGAAAGAGAGAGAGAGAGAGAGATTCTTACATGGATACTTTGATGTGGAATCATCTGACACTGATAGTTCAAAGCTTTCGCAATTTCATCGAAAACAATATTTAGTCTTTGTTGTTGATACTACATTATGCAATAGTACGTGGGAAAGGTTAGCGCTAACAACTAATATTACTAAAAAAATAGGGTTTAAATATTTAAACAGAAAAATTTATATATTAGTAGAATGAAAACCTAGTTAAGTTGTGAAAACCCGTGTAATATCCTATGAAAGCACTATGTAACACATATGTAACTATGTAAACACCAATTGCTAACGTGTACATATATTACACGTTAGCAATTGGTGTTTACATAGTTGCATATGTGTTACAATAGTGTTTCATAGGATGTTACACTGGGTTTTCAACGTTGTTACATGGGTTTTTATGTT
Source organism: Ambrosia trifida (assembly GCA_028751855.1). NCBI lineage: Eukaryota > Viridiplantae > Streptophyta > Magnoliopsida > Asterales > Asteraceae > Ambrosia > Ambrosia trifida. Next base: position 97,828,832 of record CM054124.1, on the reverse strand, counting down.
TTCATAACTTATATATATATATATATATATATATATATATATATATATATATATATTGGTTGACTTACTTGAGATAAGGCTTTCTCAAGGTTTTCGACAACTACTTTCATTGTTGGACGTTGGTCTTGATTACTTGCCACACACTGATATGCAATTTTAATAAATGTGTCTAAAGATTTCTTGACAGATCCTTCATTTCGAATAAAACTATTTTCTCCGATGTCTTCCATTATTATAGGATCTATTATTTCTTCTAATGTTCCTTTTACGAAATATTGTCTTGCCACATACGCCAACCCCTCGTTACTCTCCTCAAGGTAGATCGGGTCATTGGCAAATCTCCCACATATAATTTCCATCAAAACCACTCCGAAACTATACACATCTGATTCTCTTTTTAACTTATATGTTTGCTGATATTCTGGATCCATGTAGCATTTTTGTCCGGCATGTGCATTCATATATAGAGCTTCATCAACTTGATTTGGAGGCAGGAATACGGCGCACCCAAACTCAACTAACTTGGCCCTCCAGTTCTTGTCTAACCCAATATGGTAGGAGTGTATATCACGGTTTATTATCATCTTTTGATCTTCCATCTCAGAATGAAGGTAATTCAATGCATGTGCAACATCAATGCATATTGTTAGACGTTTTTCCCAAGTCAAAGTACGCCTCTTATTGACGTTTTCTAAATGATGATGAAGGTGAAAATTAGAAAAAAACTCATGGACAAGGATCTTCTCAGAACCTTCATCACAAAATCCAAATAGAGAGATTATGCCAGGATGCTTAATAGTGGTAAGCATTTCAATTTCTGTGAAAAATATTTCTTCTCCTTCCTTGTCATCTCTAGGAAGGACACGTTTTATAAGTACATCAAGCTCATGTTTATTGGACGGATTGTTTTTAACAGAATAGCCGATTCTTGCTCGATAAAAAATACAATATGATGAAACCCAAATTCTGTGTGCGTCTGAAAAATCATTGGTGACCAATTTTATATCACTAAGACGAATCTTCAAGTGTTCTGAATTCTTTACCTGCAAAATACATGGAAAGGGTAAAAGAGAGTTACACATTATAAACTGGTTTAATGGTTAAACGAACGATATTCCCTTGTACGGTTCACAAACTATTCGCTGAACGTTTGGTTCGTTTGCAACCATAGAATGTTTGGATCAAATAAAAACAAAAAAGAACATGAAATAGGTGTGCGAATTAGAAATGCAGAAAAGTACAATACGATGGGAGAAGATACAAAAGATCAACTCCTAAGTTCAAAAGGAGGCTTGGTAAAGTTTCTCTAGTGCCTTTATAAGTAAAGATATCGTAAAATGTATAATGTACCTTTGTGGGAACCTTTCATTTAGTTTGCAAGGTTTCACAACTCACATAGAGCTAGAAATATATTAATTTCTTATATATATATATATATATATATAGGTAAAGATTCGTGTATAAATGTCATATTTCGTGCGAAGTTTGAAAAAGATTTAGAATTGACATATAAGCATCATGTTTTGAATTTATGCATGATATTCTGGGTTATTTTTGCAAGAAAAACACCAAACAAAACTTAAAACACAATGCAATGTATTATAGTCATGGAACTTTAAACACAAGTTAAAACACAACAATTTAAAAACACATGTTCTTAGCATGATGTTTTAACTTTTAAGCATAAAAAAATGACTTGTGTTTTTAATTGTCATGTTTAGTTTTAAATTAGCCTAAGAAGTCTAAAACATCACGACTAAGTCCAAAAAAATGATGGCTACATATCAATTCTTATTCCTTCTCACATTTTTCATGAAATATGATCTTTGTACACTAACCTTACTATGATATCCGACAAAAATCGATATGTTTTCGTACGTAATTAGTGTATGTCATTAACGATTTTAAGTGCATGATTAAATTAATTGGATTAATTTAGCCTTTAGAGAATATCAAATTCCCCATAGGATGTATATGATTGCATTTGTTTAATTAAAAGCATGGCGCAATCACAAGCGAATAAACTTGTCTGGTACGGACGTTGGTGATTACCTTGTAATAATTAAATAACCGAAAACGATCCCGAATGCACGTGAAGTAAAATAAATGGCATAATTAAAAAATATAAAGTGTTTTGGAACTCCAAAACACCAAGTGGTTACACAAAATCAAAATCTCCCGGTAAAGAAGAAAGTTCGTGTGTCGCACCCGATATGCATATAACGTATAATTTCACCCACTCAAAGCTTAAATAACTTCTCAACACATAAACTAGGCTATGATTAAGGGTTATTAGAGGCTAATTTAATGTCCAGATAACTCGTATTTGAAAACTGATTAAAACCTTGTTAAACCCAAAAAGTTAAATACTTAAACATAGCAAATAATACAAGATATTTTGGCTTATAGGACCCCTAAAATCCCATAAAAATCCAGCCAAATCTCCCCCCCCCCCCCCCTAAATCTTTTTTTGTACAAAGTAGATTATGGTGGATTTTGGGTATGATGTTTTAATCATGGATGGTACTAATTGTATCCTTATAAAGATATCATTTTCATTTTGTCCATCCACCACAAAAATCATCCTTCCTTTTGGTCCTTTTGGCCATATGTTTACACACATACATTCATTTTTCAATCTAAAACACTAGAAATTGACTCCATATCATCCATAAATCCAACCCTTTTAAGTGTGTTATCAAGTTTGGAGCATAACCACATTGGAAGAACATACAAAACCCCATCCAAATCAAGTGTTTTTAACTTCCTAGCCTTTTGGTGGTAGTAAGTCTCTTGATCTTGCTTTTGTTCTTGAAAGTTTATATTTTTTTTTAGGTTTTAAAAGCAAGTTGTACATAAAGTTTTGACATGGTTACGAAAGTTATAATGGTTTTCATGAACAAAAAATGGATGATTTAAAAGTGGTATGTAAGTCGTAGGTTTTGTTGGTAATGTTGTTATTGCCTTTGTAAGTTATAAAAGTTCACATACACTTGCATAAATTGATGATCTAAACATTGTTTGTAAAAGTAACTTGAAATACACTTGAAAGTGGTATAGATCATTATAAAATAACCATTAAAACTAGAAATGAGGTTGATCTTATTAGGAAATGGAAAAAATAAAAGTTACATATTCTAAGTTTATGAACATAAAGACACCAAGTTGGACTAATGATAGTTAATACAAATATTAATATCCCTAATTAGACATTTAAAGACCATAGATGATTATGGATCTTAATAATAATCTAAAATTGCAAAGTTGATAAGTTAAAGCAACTAGTTTAATTTAAACTTGTCATTTTTTAAAGGTCAAGGGATAAAATTGTAACTTTTAAAAGTTAAAATTACGATTTGGTAACTTTAAAAGTTAAAGGGTGTAAAATGTCATTTTGGAAACTTAAGTTAAAAAATGTGACTTTGTGAAGTTCGGTGTTAAAAATGAAAAGTTGAACTTTCAAAAGTTTGTTACGAAACATCCATAAGACATACAAAAATTATATATATTTTTGTATAATGTGTTATTTTTATAAAATGGGATTTTATAAAAATATAAAATATCAAAAATATTGAGAAATATAAAAACTAAGGCTTCTATTACACAAATTGGTAATTTAAGGACCTAGTAAAATTTTATAAAAATGAACATTTTTATATCTAGGGGATTATAAAAATGTTATTTTTACGTTGAAATTAACCAAGTCTTGGTTTTGAAAATTTAAAAGTTATTTTATAAATTTCCAAATGAAAATATGTTGAAATAAAAGTTGATTAGTTTCAAGTAAAACATATTGTTGGAAATTTAAGAAAAATAACTAATTATATATTTCAGTGAAGTGGGAAAAATAATATTACGATGAGAAGTAATTATTCCTACAAATATATACGAATAACTTATATTGTTCATGAAGTAAAAAGATATAAGTTTGAATAACCATACATGGACGTATTATATTACGACGAGTTATTGGACAAAAATGTAAATCAGGGGAATAAGTATATATTGTATAACTTCCTACAAGATATGTGTATAAGTTAGTACATCGAATGTAAATTATTATTATAATGGTGAACGTGAATGTGAATGTGAAATATATATTTATGGACAAAATTTATATATAAGAATAATTATGAGTGAAGAATGTATACAACACTTTCCTAAGTCTTGGAAATTATTTGTGGGGGAATTAATGTATAATAATCTTTAAAGATTAAATGTTTAAATGAAAATTATGTATGAAAACTTAACTGTGTGAAATGAAACCTCGAATTGACAATATCCTATTATATTTATTTAATGGGAAAATAAATATACGGTAAAGTGAGTCGAGTCGAATGTTGAAAATGAAATCTCGATTGGCAAGATCCTAGTATAGTTAGTCAATGGGAAAATAATTTTAAGGTAATGTGAGTTGAGCCGAAGATAATGTTATTTGAAGTTAATAAATATATATTGAATAATAAGATCATGACGTGATGAAATCGAGTAATGATCAGAGTTCACTGCGATGAACCTAACTAACTTTGAACTTAATGTTGAATAGTTATTAAGAATATAAGTTATGTGAAACTTATAACGGGGGTAATCAATCACCAACGGACCTAAGACATGTGTTTTAATTAAACGAGGAATTGGGTGTTGGGTGTACAATTTGCCGGTAAAACACACACTTAAGACCTATTGTCTTATATGGCTAGAACACATGTAGGTGTTTGGCTGTGGATTATATCTATTTTCTAGTGCTACATGCACATTGTTATTAAGATGAGTTTCACGGCCCCATTTTACTATTTTTGTTTTGGGGAAAGATATATTTTGTTAAAATGTTGTAAAATATGGAAAAATGTTAAGTGTCATGATGAGTACTTGGGTTTGTTGTACACCACTAGGGGTGACTCCTCGCTACTGCGACCATTAATTCAGGTGTATGAAACCAAAGGAATATATGATAGTACTAATGGTGCCTGACGAGGCCTACCCTTAATCGATAACGTCGATTATGTATTTGTGTATACCATTGGGTGCATGTATTATGAACTAAGTTGATATAATCCGAGAAACAACTAGCGGGGCATTGTGCGTCTTGGTTTGGTTATGGGTTCAAGGGATTGCTCGTCATCGTTTTGTAGGAGCTAGCTACTCTTTATGATAGCCACTTTTTGTGTTTATTTTCCACATGATTGTTATGTAGATGTTTTTTGTTATGGTACTAAAACCTGTGAACTCACCAATATGTATCTTTTAAAGATATATTTCATGTAACTAAGTACTGAACAGATTTGTGGCTAGTACGGTGGAATACGGGATGTCGGATTTTTGTCGGGGTTTTCACCTATATTTTACATTGGGTTGGGATATAGATGGGAAACCCTTATTTTGATCTTGACGTAAATGTTCTATGTAATGTTTGATACAAGATACCTATTTTCGACATCCCAATGAAATGATCATTTTTAATTAAATGTGTTTGTATCTTGACTTTTGTATACTTTCAAGCGTTGCGTCACGTGTTTTCGTCATTGGCGTGGTGTGCCAGTTACACTATATATATATATATATATATATATATATATATATATATATATATATATATATATGTAGGGGGAGGATAAATTGAAAACCCCATTGAGTTAAGAAAACTAAGAAAACCCTTGTAAAAACCATCTAATTTTTTTTTTGAAAAAAAATACACAAGGTAACATACATGTATTAAAGCGTTTTGAGCAAAAAAATAAAAAAAAGCGCCGATAGGATATTAAAAAATGAACAAAGTTTGTGCTGTTACATATGTAACAGCTCTGTTATATATGTAACATCAGTTGTTACATATGTAACAGTGCAAATTTTGTTTATTTTTTTTTAAAATATCCAATCGGCGCTTTTTTTTTATTTTTTTTTTGCCCAAAACGCTTTAATACATGTATCTTACCTTGTGTATGTTTTGCAAAAAAAAAAAAAAAAAAAAAAATAGATGGTTTTTACAAGGGTTTTCTTAGTTTTCTTAACTCAAGGGGGTTTTCAATTTATCCTCCCCCGCCCACACACACACACACACACACATATATATATATATATATATAAAATTGAAGAACTGTATAAAAGTGAGAAAGTACGTAGTTATGGGTAAAACATTTATAAACTTATATAAAAATCATTTTTACATGTAAAAAATCATTTTTGTATAATTTGTTCAAAGCTTTTAGCCTTTATATATAAACACACGCCGAAACCGTTATAATAAAAATAACTGAAAAGGTTAAAAAGTTTAAAAATACAGTAAAAATAAAATAAAAATGTTTGTTTTACAAAAATTATTATTTTTTTTTCATTTGAAATCCTTCTACATTATTTATATGCACAAGCTCTAAAAAATTAGGCATAAATATTCTTTTCTATTTAAAATAATTTTTTTTTGATTTTTTTATATGTAGGGTGTGTATTATATAAAATCTAATCTAAGGTTATTAAGAAATAAAAAAAATTCATCTTGTACCCTTATTTAATAACATAACACGCAATAATCCACCACCATTATCTGTGGACGCTGCTTCTCAGTTGCAACTCTCGTCAATCAGCGCCCTTATTCCGACAACCCATGCCTCCATCCCTTCTTTCTCTATATATATGTTGTAGGTTTGTGTGTGTCCATGGGTGTTGAGGAATATCAAACTATTTGCTTTTGATGCATATTTTAACGATTTATATTACATATATATACAGGGCTGGCCCTGAAAACATAGGTGCCCGGGCCGAGCTGTGAAAATTGTGCCCCTTAGCCTTAGCTGTAGGCCTTAATGAAAAAAATAATGTAAACTGTTTTTTAAGCTACGATTAAAGTAATATCAAATTGATGGATCAAATTTTATTTCTCACTTAGGTTGTAGTCTAACGGTAGAGAGAACAAATTCTTTTGAGAGAGATTGGGAGTTCGAATCCCACAAAAGGTGAAAATATAAATGGGTGAAAGTCTGTCAATTAAAAAAATTGTTTCATAACAAAAAAAAAAGATAAAAAAAAGACAAAACCAACTGGTAAAAAGCAAAAACAACTAAGTGTGAGCCCTCCCCATTTCATCTTCTTCATCACCTCTTGTCCTACACTTATTTATAAACCTGCAATCTTCTTCATCACCTCTTGTCCTACACTTATTTAACCTCTCTAAACATTTCTTAACTTTCTATTTTATATAAACTGCAATTCACTTTGATTAATACGTACTTGATTAACAATTTTGGGGCTCAAACATACAAAAATCCATCGAATTAAGGACATCACTGTTAAGAAAAGTTAGATTGTCGGAGAGTCAATGTGCCCCCGAGAAATTGGGCCCGGGCCGGGAGTCCTCCTTGCACCCCTTAAGGGTCGGCCATGCATATATAGTCCTGATACCAACGACCTTTTAAAATTGTAAAGAGGGTAATTATTTTGAGAGATAGATCATGTTAGCTACTTTGGTGGTGTAGTGGTATAAGATGCGTTTTCTGAATAGGAGGTCTTAGGTTCAAGACTAGGCAATTGCGGTTAAATTTTTAGCGGCTGTGTGCTGATCCACGAAATAATATTTGCCACCTTCTCCGATCCCCCCCCCCCCCCCCCCCCCCCGCTATCTGCTGTTCCCGTCCTTCCTCTTTCTAAGCTCTGACCAACACCATTATTTACTTTCAGCATTCAGGAAAACCGATTAACATGGGAGAAGGCTCTAAACAACAATGGGAGGTACAACGCCGGAGAACAAGATCTCAAGGACGCTCTGCAATAAAGGATGGGGAGACAACTGCGTTTTACATCTCCAATCTTCCAAGCTACTACTCTCTTGGAATGTTTTGGAGTGAATTTCGAAGCTGCGGGAGAATGATCGATGCCTACTTGCCTAGAAGGAAAGACAAAGTTGGGAAGTTCTTTGCGTTCATTAGATTCGAAGGGGTGAGAAACATTGAGGAGATGACTAAAGCTTTGACAAGAGTAATAATGGGGGACTGCATGGTTCAAGCAATGTTGCGAAGTTTTAAAAAGAAGATGGGAGGCCGGGGCAAAGATTTCACATGACTGAACCTATTAATCATGACCGGAGAGGTGTCATTGTTACGGTGCCAAGAGGAAGCGGGAATGAGAGCAGGACTGTGGTGTGGGGTGACTCAATTCAATTTCCACCCCTTAAACAAACAACCACGACGAAGACTTTGATGATTCCTAATAGGAATTTCTCGGTGCAGTCAATAGTGGGGAGGTGCTCATTAATAGGAAACGTGAAGGATGTGATAAGGCTTTGTAGAATTGATGATTTCCTTAAAGCGATCAATGAAAGTGACGTAACTGTCAAGTACGTTGCCGGCATGACAGTTTTATTGACCTTTCTTACAGCTTCGCAGGCGGAGGGTTTTCAGGAAAATCGAGAGGATGTCTGGAAGACTTGGTTTCAAGATTTGAAGTGATGGGTCGGACAAAGTCAGCCGTGTGAACGTGTGGCATAGATTAAGGTAACAGGGATTCCGGTTCATCTTTGGGACAAGGATGTTTTTGACCTAATTGCTACGTCCTATGGGACGATGGTTCAAGGGTCCAGCGCCAGTGATAGAGATGGAAACCTGGATTTTGAAACTATAGCTGTATTGGTGAAGGAGGGCAAACGTATCTCAGAAGGCCTCGTAATCTAATGGAGGCATGAGAGAATAAAGGTCTGGGTGGAGGAGATAGATGAGATATGGTGCCCGGACTTTGTCGTGTCAAATGTAAAACAGTTCAAGTCGATGACGTTTAACACTGACAATGGGGGTTATTACATGGAACGTGAGGAGGATCCTGAGAACAATCAAAAAAGTCATTTGCAGCCGATGGAGGAGGATCTAGAGGAAGGGGAGATTGGGTTTGATGTCGGAATTGAAAATCCGGTAAGGGAGTCCGTGTCAGCGCCGGTGCTAGATAATGGGAAGCCGGAGAGTGAAAATGAAGGCCAAATGTCATTGCATGGGGAGGGGTTGGTTCTCGAACGTGGTGATGATAATAACAGTCATAAAGGCAATGTGGATATTATAAATAATAGTGAGGTGGCGGCTGAAAACATTCCTCAAGGTGGTGGCAATTTCGAGGAACTTGAGAATAATCCAACTAAAGAAATACCTGATGATGCCCATGTGGCAGCTGGGCCAGGAAAGTGCTAGTGGTTTTTTTTTTCTCGGAAAAGGCCTAGGAGAAACTCTGGGCCCATGGATGATTTAATTGATCTTAATACCCCACCGTCTAGGCCCAATGTGGTGACCCCTTTTAGAGAATTATTTTCAAATGAGCCCACGTGTGGTAAAGGCAGAACTATATCCATACAAAGAGGAAAGCGCAGAATACCCTCCAAACCTAATTCCAATGTTGACTTCCCTTCAGATTTTATCGTCACATCTCATGAGGGTTTTGTGGTTGATGACCAACAAGTGGATAGTCCTGATCTTAATACTGAAGTGGTTGAAACCATGAAGGTGGGGGCAGCCATCGGGGTGGATCTCAACGGTTTCGAAGATGACATGGAGCTCTCAATCCGGGAAGATGGTGAAAGAACCTGTCCAAATGACATTCTTGACATATAATGTAAGGGGAGTTGGGGAAGATAGGAAGGTTCTGTCAGTTGGGGACGTAATAAGAGATCAGAAGCCCAACTTTGTTGCGATTCAAGAGACTATCTTGAATAATGGATCGAAAATCCAAGTTAGGAAATTATGGGGAAGTAAACCACTGGATTTTGATTAGGTAAATTCGGAGGGTAGATCAGGAGGAATGTTATGTTGCTGGGACCTGTCGTTTTCTGGTAAGAAAAGTGTGGTTAGAAACCAAAATTTCATGATTGTATCTGGGAGTATGGTTCAGGATGGGATAAGAATCAATCTAGTTAACGTGTTTGCCCCTCAAGGTCTGAGTCAAAAGCAGGATCTGTGGAGGGCGTTATCGAGCCAGATGGAGGTTATGGAAGGTATGTGGATCATTATGGGGGATTTCAACGCGGTGAGGAGCCCTGATGAGCGTTTTAATTCAGAATTCAATCCGAGGTGTGCGGAAGCTTTCAATGCTTTTATTGAGGAAAATGGGCTTATGGAATATCCTATGGGTGGAAGGAAGTATAACAGAGTATCGGATTCGGGTAATAAGCTCAGTAAAATTGATCGCTTTTTGGTATGTAATAGTTTCTGGAACAGGCGGCCTCAAGCATCAGTTACCGCATTGCCCCGGATTGACTCAGACCACATTCCCTTGGTTCTATCCATATCGGTGGCCAATTTCAGCTCCATTCCGTTCAGGTTTTATAACTCTTGCCTGGGTAAACCTGGTCTCAGCCAAATTGTGACTTCTGTCATGAGTGATGATCAGACCGTCAGACACCCAGATCTGGTCTTCGCCGGAAAGTTGAAAAGAATTATGGAAGCTGTAAAGGTTTGGATCAGTCGGCAACGTGATCAGAGAGCATCCTCTAGAAAAAAATCTGGAGTAAAGAATCGCTAACCTGGATAAAGAGTTAGAGGAAAGACCACTTTCAGACGCGGAGATGTCTGATTGGACCCTATGTAAGAGAAATCTGGAAGAACTTAAATTAGAAGTCGTACAAGATTTAAAGCAGAAAGCAAGGGTGGTGGGCGATTGAAGGAGACGAAAATACTTCTTTTTTCCATGGGGCGATTAATTGCAATAGTGGTTGCAACAGGATCAATGGGGTAAACGTTAATGACGAATGGATTACGGACCCAACCCAGATCAAAGCGGAGGCAAGGAAGTTTTTTGCTTTTAAGTTTCGAGAACCCAAGTTTCACCTACCACACTTCACCTGTTCCAATCTGAAACGGTTAAGTCCGGAGCAGGAAAATGACATCGTTTAGAGGTTTTCGGTGGAAGAAGTAAAGGAGGCGATCTGGGATTGTGGGAGTGATCGTGCATCGGGACCTGATGGTTTTAACTTTGGCTTTATTAAACACTTCTGGGAATTGTTAAAAGATGATATAATGAAGGTGATGGAAGATTTCTTTGAGCATGGGATAATTAACCAGGGATGTGGATCTTCGTTTATCGCTCTAATCCCAAAGGGTAATGACCCACTTACCTTTAATGACTACCGTCCAATTAGTCTACATGGGTGCATTTCTAAAGTAATATCTGAAGGATTGGCGAATAGAGTAAAAAAGGTGATTGAATCGGTTATCTCAGAATTCCAAACGGGTTTCATGTCTAATAGGAATATATTGGATTGTCCCCTAATGTTAAATGAAATAATCTCTTGGGTGAGGAAAGCGAATAAAAAAGCCTTTGTCCTTAAGGTTGATATGGAGAAGCCATAAGATTCGATTAGTTGGTCCTTTATTGACGCCATCTTGCACCAAATGAACTTCCCTAGCAAATGGCGAGTGTGGGTGATGGGGGTTTTGGAGTCCGCAAGAGCCTGGGTATTGATAAACGGGTCGCCAACCATGGAGTTCCAATGATTTAGGGGGGTACGACAAGGCGGCCCTCTATCGCCTTTCATTTTTATTATTGCTATGGAAGCGATTTCCGGATTTATGGGGAAGGTCAAAGAGTTGGGTTTGGTTTATGGTATTGAGCTTCTGAATGATGGTCCTTCAATTACTCATATGATGTATGCGGATGACATCGTTTTTGTTGGAGAATGGGGTGAAAATTACATTCGGAATATCATCCGGATTATGAGATGTTTCTATCTTATTTCCGGGTTGAAGATTAACCTCAACAAAACTAATATCTTTGGGATTGGGACGAGCGAATGAGAAGTGGAGAATATGGCAAGTGTAGGTCAATGTAATGTGGGAAAATTCCCTTGCAAGTACTTGGGGCTGCTTGTTGGGGTAAATATGAACCTCATTAGACATTGGAATGGGGTCGTGGATTGTGTCAAAGCCCGACTGTCGAATTGGAAAGCCAAACAATTATCTTTCGGAGGTAGGATAATCTTGTTGAGATCGGTTCTAGACAGCCTCCCTTTGTACTAATTCTCCTTATATAGGGCACCTAAATCGGTGTTGGATTCCCTAGAGGCTTTAAGGCATAGATTTTTTTGGGGTGGGAATGAAGATAAGGCGAAAGCAAATTGGATTTGTTGGGAACGGGTAATTAGTCCAACAGAAAAAGGTGGACTTGGGTTGGGCTCCTTAAAAGAAATGAACGAAAGTCTGTTAATGAAATGGTGGTAGCGTCAAAGGAGTAAAAAATCGGCGCTATGGAACAGGGTGATTACGGCCATTCATAAGCAAAATGGGGCGTGGTCGTACCTACCGGTCAAATCAGGCGTTACAGGTACATGGAGCAGCATTGTTAAACTGGAAAATGTGCTTTGGAACTACAATATTAACATCAGCAGCCTTATAAAAGGAGTAATCGGCAATGGTGAAGCAGTTCGTTTTTGGATTGATCGATGGGAAGGCGACGACCCACTAATGTGCAGGTACCCAACGTTGTTTGCGCTGGTAAGAAACAAGGCTGCCACAGTCAAAGAATGTATAGGAGAGTGGGAAAGCGTGAACCAGTCACGCAGCAAGAGAGAACTGAACTGGACTACTGCAGAGCGATCGCTGCAGGTCTGCAGCTGTTTTTGGTTCAAGACAGGTGGAAATGGGACTGTGAAGCGGATGGCAACTTCTCTGTGGCTTCTTGCAGGCGTCTATTGTCACAATATGCAATCCCATTCTGTCCTTTCCAATGGATAAAGTGGGCTCCAAGGAAAGTAAGCATCTTCATTTGGCGCGCAGAACAGAATCGACTACCCACACTCATGACGCTTCAAAAAAGAAAAATACTCAATGGACAGGTCGGCTGCAGACTATGTGGTGAGGGCAACGAAGACTCGGACCATCTTTTCACCGGCTGCTACGTGGCATCAACAATTTGGCAAAAGGTTAGTGCATGGTGCAAACTACCTCAGATCTTTGCTTTCAGGGTACGAGACTTGATGACTTTTCATAAATCAATTCGTGCAAACGACGATGTAAAGAAGACGACTCAATTTATCATTGCGGTGGCTTGCTGGAACATATGGAAGGCGCGGAATGGCCTTATTTTTTCAGGAAAAAGTGTGTGTATCGACGCTTTATTTGGGGAAATTCAAGCCACCTCGTATCTATGGGCGAAAAATAGAGCGAAACTTAGTAATCTAACTTGGGAGAATTGGATCAGTTTTAATGCCCCAATAACATAGGCGTTTGTTTTTTTCTTGATATGGTGAATGGTTTGGTGATTGTAATAGTGGTCGTCTAGTTCCTTACAGGACACACTCTAGTATATAATTTTTGGGTGGAATGAAAATTTTTCGTTTGCCGATAAAAAAAACATATGTATAAAAAAGAACATATACAGTCCTGATCTATATGCCACGATTCTTATATGTATAATGTTTGTATTTGCTAACAGACATGAAGCCACGAACAATAGGCATGATAAACCTGACTAGATTAAATGAATCTCAAAAACATTTATGATGGGCAATGACACGAGTAATTAAATATATTATAATTTAAAACAATTATTAAATTACAAATAAAGAAGATTTTTAAATTTAATTAATCAGCAATAAATTTTCAAATTTAATTAAAAGTTAATTTTATAAGAATGGGCAAATGTTATGTGGTAGTTAAAGTTTTTGTATTCCCAAAGTGTTAATTTTTAGAACAACGTAAAATAAAGCAACCAACACCAAAATAAAATTTAAAAAAAAAAAAAAAAAAAAAACAATAATAAAAAAGGGTCTTACAAGATTTTCAAGCCGCAGCTGAAGTTCCAATGCTTTCTCAAGTTCATTGACAATATAGACCATATCTGGGCGGTGGGCTCGCTCCTCCTCTAAACAAGCATATGCTACTTGTGAATATTTAAGGAGTGATTCATTAAACATTTGATTCCATAGATCAGGATGGATTATATGCTTTAGTGTTTTCTTTTCATAATGACATCTAGCCAATGGAGCTAGCTCAGCATCAACATTGTTCTTAATATATGCTCTCCTCCCACATAATATTTCAAATAGAACAACGCCAAGTGAGTAGATGTCCAACTTGGGGGACACACCTCTACCCTTTTTGGTTGCTGGATCCACATAACCATATATGCCAATAGGATCACAAAGGACCTCCTGGTCCATTCGATTAACTGACTGCTTGACGGAAAACATAAAACCGGATAACTTGGCTTCCAAATTCTCGTCTAATAAAATTGTTGAGCTGCTAATGTAACGATGTATAACACTATAACCACGTCCCTCACCGTGATGGAGGTAACTCAGCGCACGGGCCACACCTATACATATTTTCAACCTTTGCGTCCATGTGAGGTTCGGGCTATTTAGATGCCCCTTGAGACTTCCTTTGACCGCATGCGTGGTAATGATGATCTTCTCATCTTTCTCATCACATACACCAATAATAGAGGGTAGATTCGAATGCTGGAGATCAGAAAGTGTAGAAACTTCTGCCCAAAAGTCGATTTCTCCATCAACTGTCTTACGAATTAACCTCACCGCAGCAATCTTGATCAACTTCCCATCCCGCAAAAGTTGTCCTTTGTAAGTCGGTCCAATTAATCCACTGCGACCGATGATGTTATCATCATGAAAGTTGTTGGTGGCATCTACTACCTCTTCAAGTGGAATTTGTAAGTGAGCAAACTTGTTGGCGGTAGTGGATGCCATTACCAAGTATACCGAACGTTGGCTGTAGAAAGGGGTGCAAAAACAATGTGTTACAAATGAATGAGAAGATGTATGAACAACCTTGCATACGATCGAGCAGCTTCCATTATATACCGAACTTTTTTATTTTTTTATTCCTTACTTAATTAATAACCTTAATTAATTGAATTAAAATGAATCATTGAATCCCTCATGTTGTATGTGGAACCTACTACTTTAACAGTTGGCAAGGAACACTGTACACTATGCATGAGCTAGGAGAGCATTTTGATATAATTTTTAAATCGTTATTATTATATTACTAGCTGATTACCCCGGGAAGGTCCCGGGGTTGAAAAATTTAATATGATTTTTTTTTTTTTTTTTTTTTTTTTTTTTTTTGATAACAACATTAAATTACGAAATAAACCAAGTTAAATATGATTTAATAAAAAATGATAAAAGAAGAAAACTCAAATCACGAAAAGAGTAAATAACTTAAACATAATCAATCTTAGTTAAAAAAAATTATTTAAAAAGTTAAAAAAATAAAAAAGCATAAACCATATTAAACATAATACAGTATTAAAAGGATAACCTTCAACATATAATCATCTTCACGTAATTTAAAATATGTTACAATTTGACTTTGACTTATATAGATGTAGAATTCATGATAGGGGTTGAAAAATATAACCATTCTAATAATACTAATACTAATAGTAATAATTATTACTCTTGTAATTAAATAAATAAAAAATAACTTTGCTATAAAGTGACACCATGTGTTGCAGTGTTGCGCGATTCTTTCTCCTAGCTTCTCTTGATGAAGTATACCTATCCATCTTTAGAAGAGTAAAATTCCAATGATAGCATGGCGATTGGGCTGAATTTCAACATCGTAGATAAGAACCCGATTTAAAAGAAAAAAACATGATTAATGAATAACCTAAACATTTTGTGTTTTTTTTTTCTGTATGAACATAGCCCCACAAAAAATAGTCGCTTTTTTCTTCATTTTTTATATAGCACTATGGTACTAGTTGGAAAGATAATTAAACGTTCATTAATTTGGTGTAAGTTTTAAATTTAAAAAATCTCGAATATAAAAGATATTAACGTTTAAAAACTATGAGATGAACATAAGAGAGAAAATTTTAAATTTGTTTTTAAATTATTTTTTCCTAAAATAACTCAATTTAATTTTAGTAATTGAAAATTAAGAGATAGAGAGATAAATTTAGGGTTTTATGTTTATCTATTTTTTAATTAAAAAAGGAAATAATTCAAAAATACTAAAATCTTTCATTTATGATGCCACGTGGCAGTTTCATGGAGAGGTTGAAGGCACCATTGCACGCCACGTCAGCAATGTTCAATTCTTTTATATATATTAATAGATTAATAGATACTAGTGGAAATGCTCGCGCGTTGCAGCGGGCAGTGGCAGATCTAGAAATTAATTTCAGTAGTAACGTTTTTTATTTTTTTCATTTTAGTAGTAACATTTTCCAAATTTTTTTTAAAAAAAAACCAAATTTTCCACTAATTTTTCACTACGCGCGCGAAGTTGAGGGGTTGCGGGCGCGGCGCCTAGCTTTATGCTAGGTCCGCCCCTGCCAGCGGGAACACTTTTATTTTATATATTTTGTTTGCAATTAAAAATATAAAAGAACCATTAGGAAAAGCTATGAACAGAAATTATATAAAGATACAATTTGTAGATTCTGATGTGAGAGTCATTTACTGTAGCTAAATGTCTTTTCAGCCACAGTATCCCATGGCAATTCAGTAATTTCCGTTCGTAAGCTCGGGTATTTTAGCCACGGAAAAAGCCGGTGGAAGCAGGAGCGAGTAAATGGCCTTCTTCGGCGGCGACGTTGCCATCGGAACCAGACCGTCACCTCCGTCACCACCACCCCAGCAAGCGGCGACCTCACAACGTTTATCACCATCGGCTGGTGGTGTGGCTGTTCGTAACGCCGGAGGTCAACTAGACACAAAACACCTTTCACTTAACGGACGTTGCGATGGTGTGAAGGTTGTGACCTTCGTTCGCCTTAATCACTCGCCAGAGGTTTGCTTACTGCTTTGATTACGACCACCGGACCGTTGTCTGAGTAAACCATCATCTGCATGAAACTCCCCGTCCCCGTTTAGTGACCTCAGGTGTCGTACGTGCCGTCATTATGAGACACGCCACCGTATGTGGCGGCGCTTCGACATTGCTCCGACGGGAGCTCGGCCTCTGATGGTGGCCGGAGCCCTTTTGCCCTCCCCTTCTCCATGTCGGTTCTCTCTCTCTCTCTCTCTACAATAGTGTGCGTATTTTTTTTGTTTGTTTGTAAGAACTAAGTGAAGGAGTGGTTTTGGCATTTATGTGGTTTGATGGTTTTAGAGAAAGCAGTGTGTGGTGACGGAGGTGACGGTATTAGATTATTATTCTTTGTTTTTATGTCACCAGTGGATGCTTGATGCCTTTTCTTACCAACATTTAAGTATCAATTAGATTATTATTCTTTTGAAAAAGAAAAAATACAAACGTGTTTCTAAATTACTCCGTAACATTTTATTTCAAATAAAAAGTTGGTAACTTTTATAAAAAATAAATTGCCACCACGTCGAAGGCCGTTTGCTCACGTATAACAAAGTCATATTAATGAGATTATGGTAACGCATGAAATGCGCTCGCAAGAGCTAAGCCGTCGCTGCAACGCGCGACGCCGGTAAAAAACTACTTCATATACAAATGGATGTTGGCATGTTGAATACAATTATACAAAGAGACGCTAAAAATAAAATGGAAAGTAACTAATTGTTAATGACTTATGAGCCATGGTTTCACAAGTTAAAAACAATAATTTAATTTGATCTCAAAATAGTTTCAAACCCTCAGCACATTATAAATAGTTTCAATTAGAGACACACATGCAAAACAAAGTTCGTACCTTGCACCAAGATACATACTTATAAGTTGCAATAAATGAACGTAGATTTGCAAACTGCAATTCATCACATAGATAAATGTTCATATATTCTTTGTGACGAACCAACCAGTTGTCACACCCTCAATTTCCACTGCGGGGTTTATACCACGAGGCGCGTGATATACCAGGATCGCATAGCCATAAGTCACATGAACGACTCTAAATGCCCAAACCAAATAGTTCGTTATTGTAAAACAAGTTTCATAGATAATCAAATATTTCAATAGTTGCGGAAGCGAAATTTATTAAAGATAATAGTTATTCAAATAGTCAGAGTAAAACAACGCATTCGAAATCGTGATTGATAATTAAACATTCTAAAATAGATAAGTATTCATATCCCCATGATGCTATATGATGCATGCCCTACTCGTGCTTCGAACTAGTGTCCTGCAAAAAGGTATAATAATCGTGGGTCAACATATAGTTGGTGAGTTCACATAGTTAAGTAAATACGTAGGTCCTCCAGACCATGTTTTGACGAGTAAATGCTAATTCACATGCCAGGGGTAGCTAGCCCACTCATTGTAACTAAACAACTGATTATTGGGAACATACAGTGTGTTAACTTTCGTTATGATGCCTTAGTACCAGTGTCTATCAACACTAGTCAGCTGCTCAAGAGCGTGGTCAGAAGTTCATGCCCGTGACACAAGCACACAAGCATGAGGTTGCTGCACAACCTAATAGCGTTATCAACTAATACCCTGTTCGCCTTCAGCGATTAACCCAATAACATAATAAGGACTTTAGAGTGATAGAGTGTGTTCTATTCACAAAGGACATAAAGCATGAATTAGTGAAAGCAGATTCACCTAGTGAATCATAGCACCCCAAACCCGGGATGTGTATGAGTAGTCCCAAACCGGACTATGAAAAAGTTTAGAAAGTTGTCTCATCCGAGACGTATGCTTTTGAGAAAAGAGTAGTGAAACTCACCTGATAGAGATGCTTGTGATCTAGTGAAGTGTAGCTACTATCGTCCGGACAGTACTTGCCCTATGATTTATTAAAGCATGGTGAATCACAAGCTTTATCATACAATTTGTCTACCCGACACTTGTGGACTTGGTTATTGAGTTATGTGAACCTTGGTTTTTGTACTTGTGATAGCTTGGACACCTTAACATAGGTTGAGAACATTATTTTATCTTAGTCAGGGTGAACACACGTTCTAGCTTTGATGATACATGTTAGTTAGTGGTAGCCGATCGTGAAGCTTCACATAGATCCTTAACTGATCGTAATATGAATTAAATTTATCTGTTTTAAGTTTAACCAAGCCTCGTAGAGCTACCACATAACACATTCGTGAGTTTGTAACAAATGCAAGCTTTGATCACTATGTTATTAACTTTAGCTTTGAACTTAAGCCAAGTGAGGGTGTATTTGTGTAAACCGACCTAGGGTGATTCAAGTTATGCTTGGACTCAAAACTACGACTTGATCACTCGAGATTTGATAAGGTCAATTGTTGTTAGTGTCAAAACAAGATCATAAAAACAAGCACTAGAACTAATATGATGCTTGTGAAGTTTATATCCGAAAAGTATTGTTTTGTAACCCAATCTCTTATAAAGTGTCATGTGATTAAAGTGTGGTGTTTATTAGGTCGAGGGTCGGGTTAACAAGAGGGTAGATCAAGAAAAGAAAGAGCTTAAAGGTGTAACATTTCTTACCAAAAGATGGTCCGAATTAGGGAGCCTTGGTTGCTTCCTTCGCTCCTTGTTGGCTTCGGCTAGGGATGATCAAGACCCAAGAGTTTTGAGAGTGAAAGAGTGTGTTGGTGTGCCTTTGAGATTGAGGTATGGTCTCTTTATATAGGGGTCGAATGGGGTAGAGGACAAAACAATTTAGGAATGACCATTCCTTGTTTTCGGCGCATGTATGTGTGTAAGTTAACATCATTTGAAGTGAGTGAGTGACTAATCAAGAATAGGGTAAGTTGAATTAGGCTAGGAAGATGACTAGTTATGTCTTGTTATCTATTTGCATGAAATATATGACCTCACCAAGCTTCTAGATCGCTTACATCACCTAAGAGGGTGAGTTGGAAGCCGAAATGTCTTGGTTGTCTTCTCCTAGGATCGGCCAATTGGAGATCAAAAGAGATCTTCCACTTTGAGACTAGATAAAGGCTATAGAGGTCTTGAGTTGGCCTAGTAATTTCCATAAGGGTATAAGTGTTGAGGTTTTGTCATCTAATGGCATGCATGGATAATGTGGACAAGATTAATTTATAACTTGCAAGTGAAGTGTGCTTGAGGGGTCATTATCGGCCGCAAAAAGCAAGAGGGAGGAATAGGATGTTTGTCTTTAGTGCATTGGGTAAGTGGACTTCCATGAGATGTGTTATAGGCATGTTGTTTCTTGCCATTTTGGTGAAACTTGAGGCATGCTCCACTTGTTTGTTTTGGTCAACCAAAGGGGAAAGAAGGGAAGGCTATGTGGTGAAGGTTGACATTTCCTTTTTGATATGAGGTTTGGACTTTCACATGGTGTTTTGTGGGGTAGGCTTTGGCCGAAAATAGGGGGTAAGGTGTCATGAGTTGTAAGATAGACTAGGTATGTGCATACTTGTATAGGTAGCCTAGTGGGTATGTATACATGGTGATATTATGTGATGTGTCGTGTGTACATGTGTGAGTATGTTTGGTGAAGTTCCATGGCAAATAACTTTGCTATGATCCAAGACTTAGTATATTATGTTAATTAATCGGCCTATTTGTGTTAATAGTATTGTGATTGTTCATTTGTGTCCATTACATGGTTTCTAGTACTCTTTGATATTGGAATATCATCCTGTGTTACATGGGTAAGAGTTAGTTATGTTCCATGCCTCTTGATGACGATATTAACATGTATTTATTTTGTTTCATAGGCATCATATGTTCATTAAATGACAACCCATAGGTACATATACATCTCGTGTGTGCACGTGTGACTTACCTAGCTAATATTAGCTAAGTAGAATGCAAGGAATCTAAGTGCAAGTAACTAGAGTTTTGATTGAATTGAGAACCTGAAATTGCGGGGTATCACATCATCCCCAAGTTGAAAAGAATTTCGTCTCGAAATTCGGCAAGTAAACCATAAAGCTAGATAGAAAAATGTATGCTTGGTTCCCGGATGTCACATCATCCACAAGTTGAAAGGAATTTCGTCTCGAAAATCACTTTGAGGTGGTTGCTTTATGTTTAGCGTTTGATCTATGTACGGGTTCAGGTTCACTAAAGAGATGTGGGTATTTAAGCCGCATTTGATCCCTGCGTTCCCAGGTGTATTCCGATTCTAAACGGGAATTCCACCATACCTTAACAATAGGTATGGTACTTTGTCTGAGTTTCTTGACGCCCTGCTCAAGAATCTCCACCGGTTCCTCCACAAACCTTAGCTGGTCGTCCACCTGGATCTCTTCCAATGGCACTTCCAGTTTCGTGTCAGCAAGACACTTCTTTAGATTTGAGATCTAAAACACGTTGTGAACTCCACTGAGTTCCTCAGGCAGGTTTAACCTGTACGCTACTGGACCAATCCTTTCGACGATCTCGAATGGTCTGACGTACCGCGGGTTCAACTTTCCCCATTTCCCAAAGTGTATCACACCTTTCCAAGGTGACACCTTTAGCAGTACCTTGTCTCCAATCTAGAACTCCAAAGGTTTCCTACGTTTATCAGCGTCACTTTTCTGTCGATAACGTGCCGCAGCCATCTGTTTTCTGATTTGCACGATTTTCTCAGAAGTCTCGTGCACTAGTTCGGGACCTGTCAGTTAGCTATCCCCAACTTCAGTCCAGCAGATGGGAGACCTACACTTGCGTCCATATAGTGCCTCAAAAGGCACACACTGAATAGAAGTGTGGTAACTTTTGTTATACGAGAATTCGATTAACGGCAAGTGCTTATCCCAACTGTTGCCAAAGTCTACCACGCATACTCGTAGCAGATCTTCCAACGTTTGGATGGTACGCTCACTCTGTCCATCCGTTTGGGGGTGATAGGTTGTGCTCATATCCAAGCGAGTTCCCAAAGCATCTTGGAGAGTAGTACAAAAGCGAGATAAATCGTGAATCGCGATCGGATATAATAGAAGTAGGCACCCCATGCATAAAGACGATCTCCTTGAGATAGAGGTTGGCCAGTCTCTCCAGAGTGTCAGTTTCCTTTATTGCCAGAAAGTGTGCCGATTTGGTTAAGCGATCGACAATAACCCAAATCGTATTATGCCCACTTGGCGTTTTAGGGAGCTTCGTGATGAAATCCATGGAAATTCCATCCCATTTCCACATAGAGATTTTAGGTTGCTGGAGTAAGCCTGAAGGTTTTTGATATTCAATCTTAACCTTCGCACAAGTCAAGCACTTACTAACATAATTGGCTACCTCGGCTTTCATGTTTGGCCACCAATAAAGGGTTTTGAGATCTTGGTACATTTTATCTGAACCAGGATGTACCGAATAATGAGAAGTGTGAACCTCATCGAGCACAAGTTGTCTGAGATCTCCAAAACGTGGAATCCAGACTCGATTCATGAAGTACTGAAGACCATCTGTTCTCAGTTCCAGATGCTTATCAGCACCATGCAGTGTCTCAAGCCCGACGTTCTCCTCTTTCAGAGCCTCGCCCTGGGCTTCACGTATCTTGTCAGGAAGATTGGAATGGATAGTGAGTTGTAACGCTCGCACTCGCTTCGGCTTCGTCTCCTTACGAATGTGGGAATCTGCCACTACATTAGCTTTCCCTGGATGATATTTAATGGCACAGTCATAATCGTTCAGAAGCTCGACCCATCAACGTTGTCGCATGTTTAGCTCTTTCTGATCGAATATGTGTTGGAGGCTCTTATGATCAGTGAAGATCGTACACTTCGTTCCATAGAGATAGTGCCTCCAGATCTTCAGGGCCAAAACTACTACTCCTAGTTCCAAGTCATGAGTGGTGTAGTTCTTCTCATGAACCTTCAATTGACGTGAAGCATACGCGATCACCTTATCATGTTGCATCAGTACACACCCTAATCCTTGGATAGACGCATCACAATACACCACGAAATCGTCTGTACCTTCTGGTAACAATAGGATAGGTGCACTGCAAAGCTTTGACTTTAACAATTGAAAAGCAGATTCCTGGGCATCTCCCCACTTGTAAGTAATACCCTTCTGCATCAAAGCAGTGAGGAGTTGAGTGATCTTACAGAATCCCTCAATGAATCTGCGATAATATCCCGCAAGACCAAGAAATTGGCGCACCTCCGTATGAGTCCTAGGTTCCTCCCACTGCTTAATAGCATCAATCTTGGCAGGATCGACATGTATTCCAGCCTCGTTGACTACATGTCCTAGAATTTGGACTTCTCGAATCCAAAAGTTACATATGGAGAGTTTCGCATACAGCTGCTCATTTCTCAAGAGTTCCAATATCAACCGCAGGTGTTGTTCATGCTCTTCCCTGCTCTTGGAATAGATCAATATATCATCTATGAACACTATGACGAATTTGTCCAAATAAGGCTTACACACGCGGTTCATAAGATCCATGAACACAGCCGGTGCATTTGTCAGCCCAAATGGCATCACCAAAAACTCATAATGCCCATAATGAGTTCGAAAGGTTGTCTTCGCCACATCCTCTTCTCTGACTCTCAGCTGATGATATCCTGACCTCAGGTCAATCTTGGAATAGAAACTTGACCCTTAAAGGGTAGCAGTTCTTTACCGTCACCTTGTTCAACTCTCGATAATCAATGCACATATGAAAACTTCCATCCTTCTTCTTAATGAATAGGACTGGGGCTCCCCACGGTGAAGAACTAGGTCTAATAAAACCCCGATCCAATAGCTCTTGGAGTTGGGTAGACAGTTCTTGAAGTTCGCATGGTGCTAGGCGATATGGTGCGCGTGCAACTGAGGCCGCTCCTGGTGCAAGATCTATTTGGAACTCCACTTGACAAACAGGTGGAAGTCCAGGTAATTCTTCAAGAAATACATCTGGAAAGTCAGGGACTATTGGGATATCCTCAATCCCCATTTGACTTCCGCTCGAGAATTAGAAATGTTAGCCAGAATGGCCGAATAGCCCTTTCGAATACACTTCTGGGCTTTCAGGAATGAGATGATGCCTACCATGGCACCACCACGATCACCCCGAATAGTTAGCAGTTCTCCGTTAGAGAGAGGGATACGAACAATCTTCTCTTAACAGAGAATTTCAGCGCGTTGCTTGGACAACGAGTCCATGCCAACCACAAGATCAAAGCTTCTGAGGGTGATAGGTAGAAGATCGATGGCAAACAACTGCCCATCTAGTTCGAGCTTACAGTCACGATAGATGTGGGCTACCTCGACAGGCTTCCCATCAGCTAATTCTATAGAATGTGGGGTATCAAGAAGAGTAGGAACTATCCCTAAATGTTTGCTAAGTTTTGATGACACAAAACTAAAGTCCGCACTAGTATCGTATAAAACAAAAGCAAAGTTGTCGTTTAAGGAACACGTATCCGTCACGACATTGTTGTCATTCCTAGCTTCTCCTGAACCAATCACAAAAGCTCTCCCACGAGCCTCGTTGTTGTTATGGTTGTTTTTATTGTTGTTGGTAGTGTTATTGTTGTTCCCATTCCGGTTACCACTACCGTTGTTATTGTTCCCACCGTTGTTGTTGTTACCATTCCCGTTCAGCTGTGGGCAGTCCTTCTTGAAGTGACCTTCATTCCCACACCGGTAACAACCCTTATTGTTCTGCGGTTGCTGTCCTTGCTGAGGTGCTGGCTGAATTCCCGGGACATTGACTCTACAGTCCTTCTGCACATGACCCATCTTACCACAGCGATCACACTTGATCCTGTTACAGGGTCCTGAGTGGTGATAGTTGCACTTATTGCACTTGGGATGGTGTCCATGATAACCACTCTGTGATTGATTACGGTTTCTACCGTTGTCATGTTTCTTGTTCTGCTGCTGCTGTTGATTACCATTTGTCGAAAGTCTGCCAGATGCATTCTCCCACTTCCTCTTGTTATCATTGGTGTTAGAAGATGGAGCTCCACGAGGGGGTAGGAGTCCCTCTTCCACCTTCTGATCAGTCAGCTGGTGAGCCAAGCAAATCACCTGCTGGAGGTTATTGAAGTTAGCAACAGTGACCATTCCCTTAATATGAGGTACTAGGCCATGGTTATACAACTCAATTCGTTTGTAGAGTGGGGTGGAGTAGTTAGGGCACATTGTCGCCAGGTCATGCGACCTGGTAGTATAGCTCTCAATCTCCGACCCCACCATCTTCAAGTTTAGGTACTCGGTCTCCAACTTCTGAATCTCATCTCGAGGACTTTATTATTATTATCTTAAACAACAACATAAACATTTCACGTTTGGGTTCATAATCGTAATACCATTATTCTAAGATACTAAAATACATTTCACGTTTGAGCTTTGACTTTGAACTTGGACCTGAAACTTTACAATTGAACTTGAACTTTGGACTTTGACTTTGACTTGAACTTTGGTCTCACATTCATATTTTGGACATTTAAAATAAATTTAAATCCTATCAAACAACTATTAAAATCTTGACTCTATATAAGATGTTAGAAATGGACCATGAAGTAGGCAAGTCAAACTCACCACCTAAAATGATTTTGGTTAATGATTATTATTGGTGGAAGGACAGGTTTGAAGAATAGGCTAAGTTTTATATGATGAGATGATGGATTTGAATAAGAGATGGTTACATACCACCATCCAAAGATGTTGATGGTCTAACTGTTAAGGTTGATTTCAAAAATATGGATGAGGAAGAAAAGCTGATGTTTGAAGCAGAGAACAAGGAACACGCAATTATTACTATGAGCATGCCACAAGAGATATTGCAAACGTGTAGAAAATTCCAAAATGCACAAGGTTTGTGGGTAGCTCTTGAGAAACGTTTTCAGGGAAATGATAATGTTAAGAAAATTGGAATCGACTTACTCAAGAAACAGTTTGCTGTCTTTAGGGCATTCACAGGTGAAACCTTAGAAGAGATCATCACAAGATACTACCATCTTGTTACGGAACTAGAAAACTACAAGATTGAGCACACTGATGTGGAGATGACAACCAAGATTCTCGATGCATTGCCTGCAAAGTGGGAAGTTTATACTCTTCTTATTAAAGAGAATCCAGAATTAGCCACATACATGCTTGATGATGTTATAGGAAAATTGAGGGCCTATGATTTGGAAATGAAGAGGAACAATGAAGGTTCTGATCAGGTTCAAGATCCGGGAGTAGATTATGGGAAATAGCCATCCAAATTCTCATCTGGTGGCACTTCAAGCAGTAGTAGGAATGCAACTGCATTCTTTTCGGGAGATAGTTCTAGTAACATTATGTTAGATTCTGACGGTGAGGTTTGTTTTGTGTCTATTTCAGGTGAGTCAACGAAAGTGAAGGACATTCCCTCAGGAAAACAGAAGGGAAAGAGCACTGACTCCAAATATGATCACAAGTCATGCAAGTCTATGCCCATGAGTGTCAAATTAGCAGACGAGCAGCTTGTAGTATTATCTTCCTTTGTAGCATCTTATGAGAACTACATACAAGGGAAGATAAATGATCCAGCTTTGTTTGATGATGACTATGATCAAATTGATCTAGATGATTTGGAGGAAATGGATCTCCAGTGGAATCTTGCCATGATTGCAAGAAGAGCAAGAAAGTTCATGGAGAGAACTAGAAAGAAGCTATTAGGCGGAAGACCTGGGTTTGACAAATTCAAAGTCAAATGTTACAACTACAATGGGTTTGGACACTTCGCCAGAGAATGTGCCAGGCCCAAAGGTCAAAATCAGTGAAACACCACGAGGCAAAGCTCATCGGTGCCACCCACTCAGAGCAACTTAAGCTCAAAGGCACTAATGGTGGCTAAGCCTGACGGTTCATATGATTGTAGCAGTGTTTTAGATGGAGTTGATGGTTCAGGCAATCTGGCTCTCATGGCAGAAATTGTTGAAGAAGAAACAGAGAATGATGACAAACCTGTTGAGCAAGTGAATGAGGAATAGGTTAATGAGACAGAGACAGAAGAGAATGAGAACAAGGTGAATGAAGCCGAACGTGAAACTAAGGAAGCTGAAGCAACTAAGACGGAGAGTGAAGCTAATAAGGAGGTATCTACCCAGGTGCTGGATCTGACAGCACTAACTGAAGGGATGTCTGCAAAAGAGTTCATGGCTTACATGGCACACCTGTCATCGAACGAGAAAAAGGTACTCCTTCCTCTATCTTTAGTTGTAGAAGCATGTAATAAATGTGTTGATTATGTTGAGTGTATTCTATTACTTGTGAAAGAAAATCATAAAGTAGCTAAGCATAATACTGAGTTAGTTGTGCTTTTAGATAAAGAGAAAGAGTTTAACATAGGCAATAAGATTAGAGAAGGGAACGTGAAAACCTCCCTTAATGCTGCTAAGAAAGATCTAAAAGAACTTAAGTAAACTCTTAGGGAAAAGATAGATTGTCTTAACCTATCACAGTTGGCCTTAGTTGATAAACAAGAAGAGATTGCAAAGAAAAATGCTGAAATTGACCAACTTAAGGTTAAGGTAGCTGATCTAAATAGGCAGATAAATCAAGTTCACAACTCAAAGTATCTTATTAATGCCTTATTAGACTCTAGAAAAGATAATAAGAAGCATAAATATGATAACAGTGGATTAGGTTAAAAAGATGTGCCTCCTCCTGCCACTGGTAACTATTCGTTTTTACCAACTAAGAAGGAAGTAACTGAGGAAATTTGTGATCCTAAGTTAGAAGAAATGAAAGTTGATGTAAGTGAGAGTGAAGATAGTGCTGAGAGTGGTAGTTCATCCAGTGTATCTGAGGATGAAGAACCAGGTGAAATGTTCTAGAACACTAAGGGGTCAAGGGTTAATAAAACTAATACTGTTAAAACCAACCCAACTGAATCATAGAAGGATAACCCAGTGATTTCAAAAACTCAAACCAAAAAGGATGAACCAAAAACAATTTTGAAAAATCCTAAATTTGTTAAACAAGGTGAAGCCAAACCATAAGAAATTAATCAGGGTAATGCTGAATGTTCAGGTAACACTTCACCCAAATATGCTAGTAATGAGGGATTGACCTCAAGAGGACAGTTCAAAAAGCTCATTGAGAAGCGATCATGTTTTAAGTGTCATTAAAAGGGTCATGTTGTTAGCATGTGCACTGCCAAGAAGAAGGAGAACACTGCATCAACTGATGCAAAGAAAGCTGAGACTCCTGCTAAGTCTGAAAACAGGAAAGAGGTGAGTAACTCTGCAAAGAAATATTTTCAGAGACAATTAGAAAAAGAATCTGATGGTGGGTCTAGGGATCCAGGCAAACGAACAGTTAACAAAAATTTTGAAAACCTGTGTTCGTTCCTAGACAGGTGAGTGTTGGCCAGGCAAGCACATCTGGTGCTCAACCTTCTAAGCAGGTAGCACCTGCAAATACCAACAAATACCAACCACCACATAGACAACGTCACCAAAGTCCATAGGGTGACAAATCAGTAAATTTTGTTAATAATAATAATAATCAAAACGGTTATAGGGATAGACATTATTATGATAACCCAAATTTTTCTTGAAATAATTACCTTTAGGGATACCCCAATAGAGGGGGGTATCAACAACATCAAAATAATGGGCCAGTGAATCATGGAGGATATTACAATCCTCATAATCAAAGGCCCTACAAGCATTATAACCAAATGAACAGAAACAATCCACCTAGATCCAGGACTCCAGTAGGGAGTGATGGATATTAGAGGGAGTTTACTGTTGTTGATGAAATGGGACGACCCAAGACTTTCACAGCTTGGGTCCCCTACTCTAACTAATATTCTTTGTGAATGCAGGAGCTGCTGAGGAGGGTTATCAACTAGTGGTATGTTGATAGCGGCTGCTCCAGGCATGTGACATGGGAGTTGAGTTTGATGATTGAATTTATGAAATGTGATAGAGGTTACGTGAATTTTGTTGATGCCATAGGCGGGCGCATCTCAGGAAAGGGAAAGGTCACAAATGGCAAGATCATCCTAGAATGATTGAACTATGTTGAGGAGCTCAAACACAATCTCATGAGTGTCTCTCAAATTTACGACAAGGGGCACTCGGTTCACCTCACCAAGAATAAAGCTTTAGTGTTGAAACCAGGGGTGGTAATTCCAAAAGAGTGGATAATTATGTAGGCTCCTAGAAGAAACGACACGTATATCATGGATATGAGCATGCCTGAAGATTCTTCAACGGAGACCACTTGTCTATTATCCAGAGCATCTGCATCAGATTCACTTCTTTGGCATAGAAAGATAGGGCACATTCACTTCAGAAAGCGAACTACATCGTGAAAAACGGTTTGGTGACAAGTGTTCCTTTAAAAAGCTTTAGGGTTGAGGATAAATGTTCCCCTTCTAAAAAGGGAAAGCAACATAAGAAACCTAATCACCCTAAAGCTATTAACACCATCTCTGCTCCTTTTGAATACTTCACATGGACCTATTCAGTCCAGTGAATGTTAGAAGCATTGGTGGTAAATTCTATTGTCTTGTGATTACTAATGATTTTTCAAGATTCTCGTCGGTGTCTTTCTTTGGTTCGAAGGATGAGACAGGATAAATCTTAACTAACTTCATTCTTCAAGCAGGGAATCTTTTCAACACCACTCTCAAGAGAATCAAAAGCGACAATGGCTCGGAGTTCAAGAACAACACGTTTTTTATCTTTTGCATTCGCAAGGGAATTGAACATCAATTTAGTGCTCCTTATGAGCCACAACAAAATGGAGTCGCGGAGAGGAAAAATAGGACATTGAGTGAATCAGCTCGAACAATGCTAGCCTACTCTAAGCTTCTTTTTCAATTTTGGGGGGAGGCTGTGAATATAGCTTGCGATGTTCTGAATAGGGTTTTGACCGACAAGAAACACAATAAAACGTGTTATGAATTCTTGAACGGTCGAACCATTTGGGATGCCTTGCACTATTCATAAAAATAAAAACCAACAAAAATTTGGTGAGGTTTCTGACGAGGGATTTTTCCTTGGTTATGTACCTAGATCACCAAATAAGCGTGTTTTTAATAAATCTAAAGGTGTAGTAGAAATTGCTTTCAACATTGAAATAACTTGTTACTCACCAAAGGATAGTGCACAGGAACCCAGTTGGATGTTCTACTATGACGTTATGTTTAAGTCTTTTATTGTCCTCATACTTTTAATGCAGATCCGATCATTGAAGAACCAGTGATTATTGACGAGCATGATGACAACATAGTAACACCTCGGTCAATTATTCCAATTACTACAAAAAAGAATAAGACAGATGCTCAAGGAAGCTCTTCGGGAAACAACCAATCCACATATATAGAACCAGCTACAAAAACTGAAGAAGAACCTTTCACGGACACGTTCGGGACAGATTCTACTGATGAAGAAGTGGTTGCAGGAGAAAGTGGCTCCAACTTAGATGATGAGTTAACGGTTGACATTGTGGCATCAACACGTGCAAATAAAGATCATCCAGTTGACTACATCTTGGGAGATCCTACTGCTGGAGTTCAGACAAGAAGAGGTTTTGCGCATGCCAACTGCATGTACGCAAGAATTAGAGATTCAGGGATTGTGAACAAATGCTTAAATTGCTTTATCTCACAAGTCGAACCGAAAACGTATCAATTGGCTCTTTGTGACAACTCATGGATAGAGGCAATGCAAGAGGAGCTGGCTCAGTTTAGGAAGCTCAAAGTCTGGGAGTAGGTCGATCTCCCTCGGGGTGCACTGGAAATTGGCACCAAATGGGATTTCCGGAACAAGAAAGATGATAATCGTGTTGTCGTCAGGAATAAGGCTCGACTTAGGGCTGTTCACGAGCTGAGCCGATCCGAGCGGATCTTTGCTAGTGCTTGGCTCGTTTACAAACCGAACCAAGCGGAGCGGCTCGTTTACAATCGAGCCAAAAACCGAACGAGCATTCTTCGAGCACAAATTTTTTGAGCGAGCGCCGAGCGAGAATCGAGCGGAGAATAATATGGACGATCATAAAATTGGGATGTTTCCTTCGATGTTTTCATTGTCGGGTGACAACTAAGGTCGAAATGTCCGATGATAACACTAATATTGAGATCCCAGTGTCCAAGGATAAGGCTTAGATTGAGGCTGGTGAGGTGATGAGCATACGTCAGAGAACAGTTGTTGCATTGTGACGTAGGTGTGATATTAAGCGACAATTAGCGATGGACGACTAATAACATAAAGAAGTCAAGACTGTCACCTCATGACTTATTGTTTTACTATTAAATCTAGTGTTAAATTTTTTATTGAGTTAAATGGGCAGGTTATATTTTGTTTGCATATACTGAGTCAAATCTAATAGAATCTTATATATAAAGCCATAAATTTATATGTAAATTGTGTGTATATTTATTATTAAATAAATAAAAATTTATTCGCGCTGAACCGAGCGAGTATACCTTTGCTCGTGCCTGGATCATTTACAAACCTAATGGAGCCGATCGGCTCATATAAAACCGAGCGGAAGATCGAGCGAGCATTTTTTGAGCATTTTTTGAACGAGCGATCCACGAGCGGCGAGCGATTTGAACAGCCCTAACTCGACTAGCGGTCAAGGGGTTTAATCAACAGGAAGGGATAGACTTCAATGAAGTGTTTGTACCAGTTGCTAGGCTAGAGGCAATTCGCTTGTTTTTGGCCTTTGCGTCTCATAAAGGATTTAAGGTTTATCTGTTAGACATTAAAAGTGCCTTTCTGTACGGAAAAGTCCAAGAGCTAGTGTATGTCTCTCAACCACCGGGGTTCACTGATCCAGAATATCCAGATCGGGTCTACAAACTTGACAAAGCCCTTTATGGACTTCATCAGGCACCCAGGCATGGTATAAGACACTGTCTTCTTACCTCTTGAACAATTTTTTTAAGAGAGGAAAGATTCACAGTACGTTTTTCATTCGGAGAAAAGGAGAAGATTTTCTGCTGGTATAGGTGTACGTTGATAACATCATCTTCGGATCACCCAGTGAAGACTTATGCAAGGAATTCGAGCAGGTCATGAAAAGGAAGTTCGAGATGAGTGCTATGGGGGAGTTAAAGTTCTTCCTTGGTCAATAGGTGGATCAGAAGGCAGATAGGATGTTCATCCATCAAACCAAGTATGTGCATGATATCCTAACTCGTTTCAAGATGAATGACTGCACTACTTATGCTACTCCTCTACCGGTCAACCACGGAGGTCCGGGCAATGATTGGTTCACTCATGTACTTAACTGCTTCTAAACCTGACATTATGTTTCCAGTTTGTCTTTGTGCTAGGTTTCAGGCAGATCCAAAGGAGGTACATATGATTGCAGTCAAACGGATAATGAGATACCTTAAGAGGAAACCCAAATTAGGTCTATATATCCATAAGATGGTGGATTAGATCTCGTATCCTATACTGACTCAGACTACAGAGGATGCAACCAGAATAGAAAATCGATGATTGGCGGTTGTCAACTACTTCAGGGGAGACTCGTATCCTGGCAATGCAAGAAGCAGACTTCTATAGTGGTGTCCTCATGCGAGGCTGAATACGTTGCAGCTCGTATCTGTTGTTCACAGTTTTTGTTGATACATCAACAAATGCAGGATTACGGTTTGAATTTTCTAGATACTCCCATTATGATTGATAACAAAGCTGCCATTTCCGTAACGGAAAACCCAACCAACTTTTCTAAAACTAAACATATTCATATTCATATCAGACATCATTTCATCAGAGATTGTTTTGAAAAGAAACTAATTCACTTAGAAAAAGTTGACACGAAAGAGAATTTGGCAAACCTTTACACCAAGGCATTTGACAAGGCTCGTTTTGAACTGTTGGTGCAACTAAACGGGATGAGGAATCTTGAATGATTTTACGTTTCCGATAAGTTTCTGAAGTTTTTGTAAATATTTTTTTTCTTTAAAAATCAAGCTGTCACTTAGTAAAAGAAAGGATACGATAGTACACCAGCTGCTTGACTGTCGCACTTAAAACAGAACAGATAACTTAAACTACTAAGCATGACTACAGCTCCATCATGTGATATACCAGTAGGCGGACTTACAAAGCGTACTCGGCCCATATTATAATAATAATATAACAGGACGGTGGTACATGTGGAGAACATAACATCGGCGTACGATTGTGTGATCTTAATTCTTGCGTTGATAGATTGCCAAAATCAGAGGTTTCGGGTCTTTATATTGTTGATCTATCCGAGGATAACCCGGTTGTCCTTCTGCTGCATCCAGATATATGCTGACCTAGGCACAGCCAGGATATCTTAAAAGAACAAATCCAAAAGAAAAATGCCAAAACCCTCTATGCTAAATGGCTATCTCAAAAAGCCCAAAGCAAAAATTCGTACCAAATGGTATTTGCCCTAACCCTGCTTGAGAACACACTGGTTACTTTGCTGCATCCTGATATATGCTGACTTGTACACCCGTGTGTCTCGTACCTTGTAAATTATACGGATACCTGCAATATACTCACCTGTTGCAATGAAGCTTTATGCATACCTTGATCGCGGGGATATGTCATGTTGTGGGACACGCAGTACCTACAGTCAATTGCTCATAACGTAATAAGTATAGTGAGGCTTTGAAGACAATGATTTAAGTTTGTTTAAGTGGATCAATATATTGGTAATCGCCTTGGACTGCGACTGTGCTTCTAATGAATTACATTTAACAATTCTAACATGTGAGTTCAGTCCTGTTCTAGCTGATATGATCCTTTCACAGGTGACATCTCATAAAAAATAGAGTGTTTGCTTTTCAATTTTCATTTTATTTTATTTTATTTTCACTTTTTTAGTGTTTGTATTTCTTTTATTTATTTATAAAAATTAAAAAAATGACAAAAAGATTTTCTATTTTTCTACTTCAGGTCTTAATGCACGGGAATGGTCATTTAAGGGAGTACTCGTACTGTTTGGGAAAACGTCTCGTTTTCATACCAACCAAATTTTCTCAAAAGTCAAGTCATTATTTCGTTACAAATCTCTAAAATTGAAACTTTTTCGGGCTTGGATTTATGTTCAAGGCCCACTTATGAAAAATGTTGGGTTAAGTTATTGTTCAAAAATTATTTTCAATCCATAAGGCCGAATTCTAATTAATGAATGTTTAAGTTGTTTTGTTAATGTTTGAGAAGTAAGATTGTTGCAGACTCACCACAGAGGTTGGAACCTCCTACTGACACTGTGGAGAAAAGAAATGGAAGAGAGATGATGATGAGACTGACAAAGACTATCAGCCAGAGGATTATGATGATGTTCCACCTCTCCGTACTCGTCAGAGGAAGAGAGGAGGAGTAGTTGATTCGTGAGCCAAGCTCACAGATGCCATCAGCAACCTTAGCAGATTTAGTAACACAACCACCACCACTTACAGGCAACAAGTAGAGCTTTGATACAGACGCTTCTTCAACAAAATGCTGAGTTGATGAAGTAATTACAGGCTCAGGGGGAGAATGTGACGTGTAAGGGTGATGAATTGATGATGATCCCGACAATGATCCTAACCGCTCTGCGGGGAGTAAGCCTCCAAGTGCTTCAACAACACTTGGTGTTCAAGCTACTACTCAGGGGGAGTTAGGTACTGGAGTAGAAGTTACTGGTGCTGGTGATCCAGGGAAGAGGCCTGTTGACTGTATGCCTCAACTCTTGAACACTATGGATGCCTTCAGTCATGAGACTTTGGATTTGTAGTTTCCAGGGTTCGATGAGTTTACCTTTGAGAGTTTACTTAACTTTGAAGATGCAACCGAAAACCTCAAAGAGACTGGATTACTTTCTGATGAATCAGACATTGAAGATATGTATGATTTGGTAGAAGGTGAGATTATTTCAGATTATTTTGAAGACTGAAGACTGCAGGAGGTTGAAGATCTAGAGAGCATTTGTCAAGGGGAAGTTTGTTAGTGCATGTTTGTGTGACAAACGCTTCTTTAGATTAGTATCGTTTTTGTGTTTGGTTGATAGGTTTATTGTAATATGTTTGACGTTGTTATAAGTCAAGCATGATAGTCTTTTATGTTTTACCCTAGCAAACAAAGAAGATAGTCATCTTCTTTGTTCTGGGCTATACATCTTTTTTCTTTGCAGATCAGGCCATGCAAGTATAAATACATGGCATTGGGTGTAGTCTAGGGTTAGTTCTTTGATGCCTGTAATTGATATTATTCCCACTGAAAGTTATCAATAGACAAGTCGGTTTTTTAGTATTATCGTGTTCTTAATCATTTGAGTTGATTCATCGTTTGCATAAACATCTATCAAGGGATTCCGCACCTTGATAGATCTGATCTAGCTTGTATCGATTCATTCCAAGGACCAACAGTCGTTGCCGAACCTGCAAGTATCTCAATCATATAATATGGGTGTATTATGAGGCACCCAACCTTGCGTTAGTATTTCTTGAACTTAAGATAAGTTGACAACATAATAAACTACAGTAGTCATGAAAAAGTTGTACCAAAACCTTGAGCGGCCGATTTCATGGCGCGTGGGCAAAAGTTATAGCGCGCGACTTAACCAACTAGTAGGGAGTTACTGACAAGAGCGGGGTTGCCCATAAGTGTGGCCAGATGTTATAGCGTGCGGCTGAACCAACAAAACTTCTTTCTTGGGAGGTGAATTCATACGGTGCATCATTGAATGAGAACCATCTAAAGTGGTGTTATACCGTTCCATCCTCGAGTTTATTGCTGCTAAGTGTAATGTATAGGAGCATTGAATGTTGGGTCTGCTGACCTGGAGAAGAACAGATGATTGGAAAGCCAAAATATATTACTCAGTTGATCCTTAGTAATAAACAGCAGTTTACAAGTTACTTCTCCCAAAAGACTGTTGACCCTAATATCTGTTGTACTCAACAACTGTTGGAAACAACTGCTGCAAAGGATTGCTGGATAAACAACTGCTAGAGAACAACTGCTGACTAAAGGTCTGATGAAGAACAACTGCTGACTAAAGTGCTGAAGAATAAAGGTCTGTTGGAGCCAACAGCACTTAGGCTCCAACAGATGATACAAGACCATCAGAGTTTTCCCCAACAACAGTTTACCTTACAGTGTTTTACAATGTAACAGTAGTTTGTATTTAACAGATGTTTTATGTTGTTATTCTGTTAGAGGTCACTGTCTTAGGTGACGCCAGCTTAGATCATCAGTGGTTTAGATTTGTCTATAAATAGAACAGTGCCTGTACTGTTCTATTCATCACTCGAAACATTCTCTCAGACAAACAATTACAGAGTGATCAGGCTGAGGGGGAGTATTTATAATATTGTAATTTTTTCAATTAATGAAAGAATTCGATTGAAAACAATTATTCTCTTGTTTTGATTTATATTTTATCATTCTGCTGCACTTTCCATTTATAGTTCACTTCATTCTTCTCATCTTTACTTAAACAAATCAAAACAATCAAACTCAGATCCTAACATTGAACTTATAATAAGAGTATCCTTCGCCAATAGATCGTATGATGCGCCAAAGTTGGGCTTCACGAATTGCTTTAAGTAGATAAGAGCATGCTCCACGAAAGACGCCTTCGTAGGTTGTATGTCAGTTCGTAGCAATGCTCCACGATATCCGTGAAGTGCTTTGAGGTGGCGTTTGCTAGCCAGGAATGGGCGAAGTGCATGTTGTTGGCGGATGAAAGCAATCCGCGAGTGGCGTCATTTTGCGTTTACGTCATGCTGAAGCAATCCGATAAGGTGCACGCGGGGAGTTTTGCTAATGCTGGTGAAGACCTGGTCAGCGGGAGCGTGTAGAACATTGCGTCGCGGAGTGGCGGCATTGCAAGCATGTTCCTAAAAAAGAGACATGCGGAGAACGTCTTTTAAAGTATTACATCAACTCAGCGCAGTGTGGTGGCAACACATTCCTGAAAAGGAGACGTGGCGACGTTATAGCATGTTCCAGAGAAGGAGACGTGCGCGGAACATCTTTTAAAAGTTTACGGCAACCCAACGCGGGATGGTGACATGGTGACACATTCCTGAAAAGGAGACGTGCGCGTAGATGTAGCATGTTCCTGAGAATGAGACGTGGCAACATTATAGCACGTTCCTGAAAAGGAGACGTGCGCGTAACATCTTTTAAAAGTTTACGTCAACCCTACGAGGGGTGGTGACGTGGCGACACGTTCCTGAAAAGGAGACATGGCGATGTTATCGTACGTTCCTGGAAAGGAGACGTGCGCGGAACGTCTTTTAAAATAAGCTGCAAACGCCTCTGGCGTGCGCGCAAGCTGCGACATGTCTCTGACGTAAGAATAAGCTGCAAATGCCTCTGACGAGTGCGCGAGCTGCGGCATTGCCAGCGCGTAGGGCGTTACCGACAAGCGGGGTTACCCGTAAGCATGGGGTTACCATTTCATAGGGAGTTACCGACAAGCGGGGTTACCCGTAAGCATGGAGTTACCAGCTTGCGTAGGGTTACTATTGCGTAGGGAGTTACCGACAAACGGGGTTACCCGTAAGCGTGGCTTAACCTTTGAGGGATGATTCATTTGACCTATTGTGATATGAGAACCATCTAAAGGGGTATTATACCATGCCATTCCCAGTTCATTGCTGCTAAATGACGTTAGGAGCATTGGACTTATAAAATAACTGTTGTTGGCGGTAGTGCCAATTAAAATAGTTACTCATGAAGTATAGGTTTATGATAATGATGATTTACACCTTCTGCCCTTGAGTAACGTCTTATGTTGGTCCACAAAATATGTGGTTCAGAAAAAATGTTTGGTGTGTCAAATGATGACATTTACAAGGGGCACTCTTGAAAATTAAGGTGATACTAAAAAGGAAATCACTGAGTGCCAAATAATATCACATGCTTCATACTTTTGTCCTTTTCTTTTCATCTATATTAGATTAAGGGTATGTTTGGCAATGAGCTTTTATGAGCTTTTATGAGCTTCAAACTTTAAGCTTTTAAGAAAAAAGCTCCTACTAAATAAAAAGTCTTGTTTGGTTGAAGGAGTTGAAAGCTTTTAGGTTAGGAGAAAAAACTATATAGTGAAAAGCTACTAGTATTAGCGTTTAGGAAAAAGCTCCTACTAGCTACAAGCTTTTAATGAGTAATGACATTAATACTCATTCTATAATAATAAAAATAAAAAATCATGCATATAAGTTTTTAATTAATGCCCATTTTGGTCATTTTATACATTTTATCCAAAGTTTCAGCTACTCCACCAAAGACCATAATATATTTAAAAAACTACAACTCCCAGCTTCCAGCCACCAGCTAGTTTTGCCAAACATACCCTAAGTGTTGTGGCTCACCTCTAGCCAACACTTTATCATATCAAAATAAGACAAGTAAGCGCTGACGTGGCACTGGCTAAAGTGTGACTCTTGCTCACTTGATCCTGTTGTGGCTCACCTTGAGCGATAGCTTTATCATGTTTTTTTTTATTTTTGTATTTTTTATGTTTTTTTATTTTTTTTATAACACTACATTGCATATATATTAAAATAAATGGTACATAAATATTAAAAACCATAAAATAACATCAAAAAATAACATCACATAAATATTTAAAAACATAAATAAATATTAGAAACGCGACTATTGTTGAAATCGTGCTCTCATAGCTCTCCAAACCGCAACCCTCGGGTAGTTATCATTGTGTATGACACAGTATTGGTTACGGGCCTCTTCAATCTCCCCATCTTCGTTTAATCCCGAATTGTCGTTCAACGCACTTACGAAGAATCACTCATATATTGTGCACTTCATCTGTAAAGATACATACTTTCCATATATCTCATCCCTTGAACGAATGTTGTCACCCATTTGTTCATGGAATCTTGTCACAACCGTGCTCCAAAAAGTTTTTGTTCGCTCAATTCCTCCCTGTTCTTGTATAACAATATAACTGTTGACCAACGCGAGTTCTTCCTCCACGTTCCAACTTCGTGGTGACAGGCGGTTTTTTGGGGTCGGGATTGGATTTGGATTTGGATTTTGGTTTGCCATTTAGGATCGAATTGAAGATGGAAAAAATTTTTGTAGAAAAAATTGAGTGTTAGATATACATATATATATATATATATATATATATATATATATATATATGGTAGAGATCATACGAGAACCAACTTTATTGTGAGAACCAGGATAACCAATGTGAACATGGGGCAATTTTGTAAATATCCAATTAAGAAAAAAAAGAATGGTAGCCCTCTTCTTCTTCTCAATTTACATTATTCTTCTCAATTCACATTCTTCTTGTTCTTCTACATCTAAACTTTTAGGGAACATTCTCTCTCTCCTCGATCTATCTCTATCTTTCTCTCTCTCTCTCTCTATATATATATATATATATATATATATATATATATATATCTACAGATCTACAACAGTTCCCGATCATATGTTGACCTTCAATCCTCTATAATTGGTGTTAACACGTAAATATCTTGATTCCTAGATCCTTCTTAATCAGTTTTCTTTTTGTTACACAATTATCTGTCATTGTTTGGGTTGTTCAACTAGTTGTGGCTTAAAACTTGCTCGAAAGAGCCTATATGAGCTATCTCGAGTTGTAAACAAGCCAGGTTCAAGCTTTAAATTTTAGCTCAGTAGAGAATTTGGAGCCGATCTGACTTCTGTGCTGGTTCGCATACTTTCCGGTCATGAGCCTGAGTTGAGCTTGGTCCTGGCTAGTGAACAACCCTATGATAAACAGAAATTGTTTTAACTGTTACCTTGAGCTATTTCTCTATGCAATGCCATAAAGGGAATATGATCAGATGTGGCAGATGTCATTAGTGCAGATGAATTTGAATATAAAGATCAGGTAGACGATTCAGTCTCTTAAAATTAGGGAATTCGTTATTTATTCGATGACGGGTCACGTTTGGTAAGTGTTGATTGAGTTATTTCTTTACAATGTTAAAAGTAATGTTAAAGCACATACTGGTATAATTAGGCCATTAACAATAATGTACGTGTGCATTTGTTTTGTTGTATTTAACAAAGTAATGTTGTTGCACATGTGCATTCAGGTTGAAATATCGATTTTCTTATGCATTTTTATTGATTGTATCTAAGAGATGGGGAAAAACATCAAAGAAAGTAACATTTGTATTACAATCGAGGGATAAAGGAATAAAAAGGTTACCGGATGCAAGTGAAGATAATGACACGATTGTTGATCAGAAAGTTGATTCAGGTTGGCATTATTTATTTAGTCCGAATGTACTTGGTATTCCCTTGTTCCCTGTATTAGTTATGTTCTTTATTTATTTTATAATCGAGCTCCATTTGATATCCCAGAAGCGGAAGCTGATAATGTCACGAATGTTTATCAGAAAGTTGAACCAGGTTGATATTATTTATTTAGTACATTTATATAGAAATGCACATGTGCATATGTGCAGTTTTTCTTGTGAAATATTAAATTTTGATTGTTTAAACACACAAATTGTCCTATATGCAGATATAGATTTAAGAAGAAAGGTTCAAACGAGGTTAAATAAGCGAAAACATATTGTGACGCTGAAAAATGCCGGTTAAAACAGTGGCAGTGAAGACAAATCAAAAGAATGTTATGAAAAAAGAAAATTGGTGCCCGATACGAACACGTGTTACACCACGTCAACTTTGGTTGGGTATAAGGAAATTGTCAAACAAACAAAGAAGTTTGTATAACATTTTGTGTAATGTATGTTTGGTTTAACATGTTGTTATGTTGGTGAACGTGATGTTATGAGATAGTGAGATAATTAGAATTTTGTATGTAGGTAGTTAACATAGTTGGTTTGTAATATGGATATTTTTTTGTTATCGTTTGTTTTATTGAGTTACGTTTGGTAAAGACTACATGTAGTTGTATAATAAAGACAAATTGGAATAAAAACTTTGTTATTTGAAGAATGATGCATGCATATATGTATGCCCGAAAGTTAAACTACTAAAAAAATCTAACAATACTAGTGAAATGCACATGTGCATGCAGTACACGTTTCTTATTTTATAGGTCTTATATAGAGGTGTTTCAAGTTTATTCATGTTTGTTGTCATACACGTGTTTTATTTTCAATTTATGTTATAATATGCATGACTAAACACTTGACGAGTTCGAGTGTATTTTATATCTCATTTTGCGTCCATTTAATGATCATTGAATAGAATTTGTGACCCCTTATATATCTGTATCGTATCCATTTTATAATCATTTAAGTATAGTAATTGACAATTCATTCAAAAGTGTGATTTAATAGTGAAATGCATTTGTGCATAAGGTGTATTTCTGTATATATAACAGCAAAATGCACATGTGCATTAGGGATGACATCATATGACATCACAACAGCCATTTTTTTCGAATTAATAATGCAAAATAATCATTTTGGTGTTTTTACTTTTTTTATTTTTTATTTATTTAGGTTATATAATTTGTTTTTTTTTTTATAGGGGTTTTTTTAGACACCCTTCATATTTACAAAAATGTCACTTGTTCACACTAGTTCTTTGGTTCTCTCCCTAAATGGTGGTTCTCAAATAATCCAAATCCTATATATATATATATATATATAACTTTTAAAAGTTGATCGTTGGTTGCCAACCAACGGCTACTTTTTTGAAAATGGCCTCGCTAGCTCACGTGAGCTAGCATGCTTGGCCTCGCTCGCGGTAATGGTCACTTGGTT
The DNA here is from genome assembly GCA_028751855.1 of Ambrosia trifida. Taxonomy (NCBI): domain Eukaryota; kingdom Viridiplantae; phylum Streptophyta; class Magnoliopsida; order Asterales; family Asteraceae; genus Ambrosia; species Ambrosia trifida. The sequence goes on along the minus strand of CM054124.1, from coordinate 97,787,462 downwards.
GTGTTATGGGCCGAGCGATCCACGTGGGTAAGTTTGTGGATCGTAACACGTTGCTCGCAGGCCACAACGGATAGTCTTAAAGACTTTTGTCCTTTTATGTAAAAGTTGGGACAAGAAATTAGGTATGACATCCACACAGTGTTCGGAAAAACTCATCTTCATGAGAATAAATTAATCCAATGTGTAAGTCATGCTTGCATGCTTGTACTAAACATGAAAATAATGAAATAGAGATAATATAACTTATCTTATCATCCAAGAGATAGGATTCATGTCATGAACTAGTAGGAATCCATCTGCTGAAATGACAGTTCAGCGCTCGGCTCCAAAAGCTTGGCTCTGCGGATATAATATTACCATGCGCAAGGCGGCGTTGGCTGATGAAAGCATGTGCCGTAGGTGACGTCTTCTTACGTGTTACATCATGCGGGGGCTATAGGCCGCTGAGACGCGAAATGCGTTGATGGGTGAAAACCCTGATGAGATTGGCGCTAGTGGATAAGGAGCAAGACTTTAAGAAAAGTAGGTGTCTCATCTACTTTTCAGAAAAAGCAAAAGATTCATGATGGAGATAATGCACCCCTTGCCTAAAAATGTGCGCCAAATTTTCCAATAATAATAATAATAATAATAATAATAATAATAATAATAATAATAATAATAATAATAATAATTATTATTATTATTATTATTATTTTGTGCGTTTTCCTGATTTCAATGCACATATCTTTAAGAAATCATGTGACATACACAGATCTATCAGCATGCTTAATGGAAAACCCATTAGAGGTTCCCAGATCTGTCAGCCCTTCAATTATAATATCATTCAGAGCTTGGAGAACACACGCCGGACTCGTAGACCCGGAAAACGTGTGTAGAGCTTGAGTGAATGAGAAATCCTTCATATCTTGTAGAACACGCATCAAGGCTCGTAGATCCAGGGAACGTGTGTATAGCTTGAGTGAAGAAGATCTGACGATCGGATAAGAGATAACCGAATGTAGTTTGTTGCCTGTCCCGCAGATGGCGCCAATGAAGAAACACTAACCGGAATGGCGTTCTGGGTCATGCCTCGACGATGTTGAATAGGGGGAACTGCAGCTAGATCTCCATCTTCTCCGGTTGGATCCAGACCTGCAAGAAGGAAAGGAAAAGTGGGGCGTGGAGTGGGGCATGGAGGTGACCGCTAGGAAACCACGAGTGGAGTCCAATGTATAGACAAAAAAAATGATGGAGGCGGCCATATGTTATTCGGGGGTAAGTACGAGTGTGATAACATCTCATAGCATGTGCCCTAATAAGAGGTGAAGACCTCTTATGTAGGGCTTCCATGGGCTGCGATTGGGCCCGATGGGCTGGACATCAAGGACCGTTAACTATATGAGCACATAGCCCATTGGCACCAAGCCTAGTTAAGGGGTTACCTTTCTTTCTCTCTCTCTCTCTCTCTCTCTCTCTCTCTCTCTCTATCTATCTATATATATATATATATATATATATATATATATATATATATATAGGGCATGGATTAATAGAAAACCTCAAAAATTTGAGAAAACTCTAGAAAACCTACTTCCCGAGCTTTTTTATGTTTGAAAATTTTAGGTCATCTAATATACATGTTTTTAAGAGTTTTGAGCCAAAAAAAAAATCAAAAAAGCGCCGATCGTTTTTTTTTAATAAATAAGTTTTGTATCGTAACATATGTTTTTAGGGTTTACTCAAAAAAACATGGGTTTTCTACCCATGGTTAGCCTATATATATATATATATATATATATATATAGGGTATGGATCATACGAGAACCAACTTTAGGGTACAAAAGAACCAATGTGAACAGAGGGTATTAATGTAAATATGATAAGAAATAAATGAAAAAACACGCTTCTTTCTTCCACTCTAACACCTTCTCTGAAACCCTACATATCTTCTTCCTCACTAACACCACTGTCACTCCAATGACCAGATCACGTTCTATGTAAACAACCATGGCAAATCGTAGGTTAAACCCTTTCTCTATCTACGTTCTCTCTCTAGTTCTACTGTTATCGATTGTGTCTGCTAAAGTCTTCTTTGATGAATGATTCGAAGGTAATAATTTGTTGTTAATTGTTATTGTTATTGTTAGGTTGTTTCGATTTGCTTATAATAATGATCAGATCTGTTTCGTTTAGGTTAGTATTGTATTTGATTGATGAGATCGGATTGATTTTTATAAATGTTTTGTAAATTCAAGTGATTTGACTCCACGAGAATGGATCATTATTTCTAGATTAATGTTCTTATATCTCCACACGTGGATTGTGATTCGATGATTTCCAGATTTGAGTTTTTTAGATGCCTCCGAATATGCAATCATCAAGCCAGATCCGTGACTCTCGGACCGGCTTATGTTGCATACACGAGATACAGATCTGCGTGAACAAATCCATGTTTTGTTTGCATCATTCACGGGTTATTTACATAAAAGTTCTTACTCCATGCATTGTTTCGATTGAATGTAGGTAGTCAATTGTTATGTTGAGTTGTTGATGAAGTTTTGTTTGTTGATTATAGTTAGGTTATTATGATGCTCAGATCTGGTATGTGTAGGTTAGATTGTTGTTTGTTGTAATTAACAAAGTAATGGTGTTGCACATGTGCAATCAAGTCGAAATATCGGTTTTCTTATGCATTTATTATTGATTGTAGATAATAGATGGGGAAAAAATCAAAGAAAGTAACATTTGTATTACAATCGAGGGATAAAGGAACAAAAAGGTTACTGGCTGCAATTGAAGATAGTGACACGATTGTTGATCAGAAATTTGAATCAGGTTGGTATTATTTGTTTAGTCCGGGTGTACTTAGTAGTTACTTTATTTCGTTTATTAGTTATGTTCTTTATTTATTGTATAGCAGAAACTAATCGAACTCCATTTGATCTCCCAGAATCGGAAGCTGATAATGTAATGGATGTTTATCAAGAAGTTGAATCAGGTTGTTATTATCTATTAAGTACATTTATATAGGAATGCACATGTGCATATGTGTAGTTTTATCTTTTGAAATATTAAATGTTTGATGTTTACTCACACAAAATATCCTATGTGCAGATTTGGAATTAAAAAGAGGTTCAAACGAGGTCAATCAAGCGGAAACATATTGAAACGGCGAATAATGATGGTACGTTGATTTGCGAAATATTTAACATATATTGTTGATTATGCACATGTGCATAGTTATGGATGAACGTGATATATTTTGTTTTATGACAAATGTGTGTGCAGATGCAAGTACAATAAAGAAAAAAAACATCAAAGCGTGTTAAAACGGTGGTAATTAAGTCAACTCAAAAGAAGGTTATGAAAAAAGCAAATTGGTGTTTGAAACAAACACGCGTTACACCCCATCAACTTTGGTTGGGGATAAGGAAATTGTCAAACAAGCAAATAAGTTTGTATAACATTTTATGTAATGTATGTTTGGTTTAACATTTTGTTATGTTGGTGAACGTGAGGTTGTGAGATAATTAAAATTTTGTATGTAGGTGGTTAACATAGTTGGTTTCTAATATGGATATTTTTTAGTTATCGCTTGTTTTATTGAGTTAATACGTTTGGTAGAGACTACATGTAGTTGTATGATAAAAACAAATTGGTATAAAAACTTTGTTATTTGAAGGGTGATCCATGCATATATGTATGCCCGAAAGTTAAACCACTAAAAAAATATAACAATATTAGTGAAATGCACATCTGCATGCAGTATACGTTTCTTATTTTATAGGTCTTATATAGAGGTGTTTTAAGTTTATTCATGTTTGTTGTCGTACACGTGCTTTATTTTCAATTGATGTTATAATATGCATGACTAAACACCTGACGAGTTCGAGTGTATTTTATATCTCACTTTGCGTCCATTTAATGATCATTGAATAGAATTTGTGACCCCTTATATATCTGTATCGCGTCCATTTAATAATCATTTAAGCATGGTAATTGACAATTCATTCAAAAGTGTGATTGAATAGTGAAATGCGCATGTGCATACGGTGTATTGTGCATACGGTGTATTTTTGTATATATAACAGCGAAATGCACATGTGCATCAGGGATGACGTCATAACAGCCACTTTTTTATTTTTTTCGAATTATTAATGCAAAATAATCATTTTGGTGTTTTTAATTTTTTTATTTTTTATTTATTTTGGTTATATAATTTTTTTACTATTTTTTGACGGATGGGTTTTTTAGACACCCTTCATATTTACAAAAATGCCACTTGTTTATACTGGTTCCTTGGTTCTCTTTCTAAATATGGTTCTCAAATGATCCAAATCCCATATATATATATATATATATATATATATATATATATATATATATATATATAACTTATAATAAAAGAATTGAATATTGATGAGGTGACATTCAATGGAGGCCTCAACCCTTCTTTGAATGTGTCACGTGGCACGTTGAGGTGAGAGTTTTTAATTTATTTTTTTTATTTTGTTTTCATCCATTCTCCTACACTTATCTAACCCTAATCTCTTTAAGAATTTAAAAACAAATTTAGATTTTTCTCTCTAATGTTTCCTCCCATCATTTTTATACGTTAATATCTTTTATATACGAGATTTTTTAAAGGAAAAAAATTACACCAAATTCACGAGCGTTTTATTATCTTTCCAACGAGTACCATTACTCATTTAATTTAACCAAATAAAAAAATTAAAAAGAATAGAAGAAACATGCGACACACAGAAGCAAACAAAATTTTCCCCCAACCTAATTCAAAAGCTTTGGGCTAAAAAGAATGTTAAAGAAGCTTCATTCAGCCTCGGTTACTCATTCGCTTAACACGGTATGTCATTAACTCATTGTAATACTTTAATCGTCATTTAAAGAAAATAGTTTACGCTATTTATTTCGTCAAGGCTTAAAGGTAAGAGGCTCATTTTTCGTGGCTTGGCCCAGACACCTGAATTCTCAGGAACGGCCTTGTTAGCATGGTTTTACACCCTGCAACACTGATAGCACGGTTTCACGCCCCTGCCCCGCAGGCCTCAACCCTTCTTTGAATGTGCCACGTGGCACGTTGAGGTAAGAGTTTTTAATTTTGTTTTTATCCATTCTCCTACACTTATCTAACCCTAATCTCTTTAAGAATTTAAAAACAAATTTAGATTTTCTCTCTAATGTTTCCTCCCATCATTTTTAAACGTTAATATCTTTCATATACGAGATTTTTTAAGGAAAAAAATTACACCAAATTAACGAGCGTTTTATTATCTTTCCAACGAGTACCATAATGCTATATAAAAAACAGAGAAAAAACGACTATTTTTTATGGGGTTTCGTTCATACAGGAAAAAAAACACAAAGTGTTTATGTTATTCATTAATCATGTTTTTTCTTTTAAACCAGGCTCTTATATACAATGTTGAAATTTAGCCCAATCGCCATGCTATCATTGGAATTTTACTCTTCTAAAGATGGATAGGTATACTTCATCAAGAGAAGGTAGGAGAAAGAATCGCGCAACACTGCAACACATGGTGTCACCTTATAGCAAGAATATTTTTTTTATTTTTTTAATTACAAGAGTAATAATTATTACTATTAGTATTATTAGAATGGTTATATTTTTCAACCCCGGGACACTCTCGGGATAAAAAGCTAGTATATATATATATATATATATATATATATATATATATATATATTGCAAAGGGATTAATCCTACATGTCATACTCTTATGCAATCTCTCCTATGAGAGATGTCAGATAGGATGTGATGTGGCAAATATAAACCAATAAAAAAAAAGAAATAAATATGATTTAACCTAATCTATTATAATCTTTAACCTAATCTATTAAATGCTTAATCTACTAAATCTAAATATTAAACCTTTATTATTTTATCTCTTGTGTTTTCTCCCATAACTTTTAAACGTTAATATCTTTTATATACGAGATTTTTTAAAGAAAAAATTTACACCAAATTAACGAGCGGTTTATTATTTTTCCAACGAGTACCATAGTGCTATATAAAAATCGGAGAAAAAATGACTATTTTTTGTAACCCGACAGGTATTGTGTCGGGTTTGGGATTAGTTTAAAAAAATTGTGGGTTTGGGTCGGATCTGGGATTAGGTGATACCCGACCCGATTACCCGAAACAACATACCCAAATACCCGAACTACATACCCGATCATATACCCATGAAATTTTTAACGCATCACATAACCCTTAGACTAATGCGTTCGATATTTCAATAATTAACTTTTTTTTTTCTTATTTCATGTTAGTTCTTTTTAGAATGATCGATTACAAACTTCCGAATTCATTTGTAATGGCACTAGATTTATACCCCGGCGCAAAGATTCGTTTTTTTTTTTATATTTGAATATGATAACTTATGGCAGAGATTTGTTTAAAATAATAATAATAATAATAATAATAATAATAATAATAATAATAATAATAATAATATATTTTATTATGTTATATTAGATATTTCAACCCGAGACGCTTCCGGGATAAAAACTAGTATGTATATATATATATATATATATATATGTATATATATAAAAGAAAACGTATATGCTGATGTGGCGTGTAATGGAGGCCTTAACCTCCCCTTAAGAGTGCCACGTGGCATCATAATTGAAAGATTTTAGTGTTTTTGAACTATTTCCTTTTTTAATTAAAAAATAAAGATAAACATAAAACCCTAAATTAAATTGAGTTATTTTAGGAAAAAAAGAATTTAAAAATAAATTTAAAATTTTCTCTCTCATGTTTCCTCCCATTATTTTTAAACATTTATATCTTTTATGTACGGGATTTTTTAAAGAAAAAAATTACACAAAATTAACGAGCGTTTTATTATCTTTCCAACGAAAACCATAGTGCTATATAAAAAACGGAGAAAAATCGAGTTGATTAGGTTAGGAATTATAAGAGCTACAAGTTTTTATCCCGGGAGCGTCCCGGGTTGAAATATCTAATATGACATAATAAAATATATTATTATTATTATTATTATTATTTTAAACAAATCTCTGTCATAAGATATCATATTCAAATATAAAAAAAACGAATCTCTGCGTCGGGGTATAAATCTAGTGCCATTACAAATGAATTCGGAAGTTTGTAATCGATCATTCTAAAAAGAACTAACATGAAATAAGAAAAAAAAAAGTTAATTATTGAAATATCGAACACATTAGTCTAAGGGTTATGTGATGCGTTAAAAAAAATCACGGGTATATGATCGGATATATAGTTCGGGTATTTGGGTATGTTGTTTCGGGTAATCGGGTCGGGTATCACCTAATCCCAAATCCGACCCAAACCCACAATTTTTATTTAAACTAATCCCAAACCCGACACAATGCCTGTCGGGTTACAAAAAATAGTCATTTTTTCTCCGTTTTTTATATAGCACTATGGTATTCGTTGAAAAGATAATAAAACGCTCGTTAATTTAGTGTAATTTTTTTCTTTAAAAAATCTCGTATATAAAAGTTATTAACGTTTAAAAGTTATGGGAGGAAACATGAGAGAAAAAATAGTAAAGTTTTAATATTTAGATTTAGTAGATTAGGTATTTAATAGATTAAGTTAAATATTATAATAGATTACGTTAAATCATATTTATTTCTTTTTTTTAATTGGTTTACATTGTCACATCACATCCTATGTGGCATCTCTCAAATGAGAGATTACATAAGAGTATGACATGTAGGATTAATCCCTTTGCAATATATATATATATATATATATATATAGATATAGATATAGATATAGATTATAATGTGAAAAATTAGAGAGATATAATGAGTTTTTTAATAGTTGCAGCTTACATAAGTGATTATTTAGATGATTACTGATTATGTTTTAGATTAAGGAATATGAGTTATTACTGATTAGAATACTATGAACATGTAATGATTGAGAGATTTTGTGGTTAGTTAACTTGAGCCATTTGCAATAGTTTATCACGTAAAATTAGATTTTTTAACCCCGGGACCCTCCTACGGTAATCAGCTAATATATATATATATATATATGAATTAATAATGCGTGTAGTGAAAGAAATTGTTTATGATAGATTAAATATCTGAATCAAGTACAATAATCCACCAAAAGTGACCAGAAGTAAGTAATAATTTATCAGAAACCCCATCAACGATTTTAATTATTTGATTGGATTGAATATCCATCCATAAGCACACAAACATAAACAATAACATTATTTGATTGGATTGAGGACCCATAAAGCGTAAAAATGTAATGAATACGTTCACGAGAATTAGTTCTCATCGTTATCCATGCTGAATACATCGGGGTCAATCATCGTTAGCTGAGTAGACGGTTGTTGAGAATGTTCTAACAGCTTCACAGCTCCAATAGACGGTGCTTTAGCAGAAGCATAGTAATCAATGCTGTCGGGAAGTTGAGAACGTTCTAATGGCCTCACAGCTCCCTTAGACGGTGCTTTAGCAGAAGCATATTGATCAGTGCTGTCAGGAAGTTGAGAATGTTCTAATGGCCTCACAGATGGCCTAGACGGTGGTTTATCAGTAGTATAGTGACCACTATCGGTGGAAATTTGAGAATTATATGACGGCCTTACAGATGTAAAAGACGATGGTAGATCACGACTTATCGTCCCATCTTGGTCAAAGCTGATCGACATTGGCAAATAGGAAGGTTGTTCGTAAGGTTTCAATGTGCAGATAAGTCGGATGGTGATTTATATATGAAAACAACACGCGCAAACGAAGCAGCATGGAAAAAGAAGAAGCTGGACAAAACTCATGTATATAAAACTATTGGGTGTGGAGAGGGGTGGCATTTTTATGATGGACCTCCATGTAGGCGTGGGGAGAGGCATCTTTATGATGGGCCTCCAATAGGTGGTGCGCACTATGATGACGGGCCTCCTCATTGGCGAGAATTATTAAAAATAATAAAAAAAATCTATTAAAAATAATAAGCTAGCCCCGGCATAAAAGGCAAGGGATTGTCGGGCATGCCGTTGCCGGCCCTAGGGGACGGTGTAGCCCGGGGCGGCATGGCCTTGCCGGCCCCCATACCCACCGGTCTAACAGCATTATAATATAAATTATTCTTAATATTTCAATGTTTAACAACTAAACTTCAATTTTCTTTTATATAAAATAATATTACTAAATTATATTTTCATGTTTATTTTTTATTTATTATTTATTTTTTATTTTTTAATTAACTTTTTTATATTTTAGGTTATTAAAAACCATTTAATATTTTATTCGTCCAACTCATGTAATATTAAATTTTCTAACCTAATAATAATAAACCATGTTAGACCATGTGCAATGGTTCAAGCCCTAAAGGGGCGTTTTCAGCCAAGTGAACGCCATGTCAACAATGACACTTTTAGCAAAAAAAATGGTGTAGTCGTTCAAGCCCCTTCAATTATTACCCACTTTCAAAATTATACAAGCATATTTTGCTTTTATCCAATCAGTATGTATTTAATTCATTGAAATGGTCATATGCATTTAATGTCACTTCCCTTTCACGGCGTTATTACAATAACGTTCCAATCCAAAAAGTTCATTTAATGCCATGGGGGATCAGTGTGCCGGCGTTTCCCGGTGTGAAGTCAAGGGCTTAACTCCCCAGTACGATAGGTCTTATAACACGTGTTATACACAAGTTTCTAATGAATTCTTTATAGTAAATGAGAGTTAATTTTGTTCTCATACAAAGCAGAATAGATCAAAACCAGTCGTTTAAAAAAAACTATACCTTTTAAGACCACTGCCTCAATCACATCTTGCAATGCTTGTTTCTGCCTCTGTTCCTCATCTAAACGTACATTCTCTCTTAAATATATATATTTTTATTTTTATTCACATGATTAAAATTGTTGTTTTCTCATATTATAGTACATTAATTTCTATGCTACTTCATAACACACATTTTGTCACTTTATATTAGATTTTTCTATCCCGAAAAACTAAATAGATATAACCTATTATTCTTAATAATTCAATGTTTTTAACAAAGAAGCTTTTTATTCACTAAAACACCACCGACCTTTTAGCAAGTAGCTAAAAAGGACCTAATTTTTAATTATTATATTTTTAAAAATTCATATCGGCGCTATTAATGTGATTATTTTTTTTATAAAAACGTTTAAAAGTGTGTATATTACATGCCCTAAGTTTCTTTTTTTAAAGCCTTTTTTCACAAAGTTTTTACAGATTTTCATAGCTCAAGTGAGTTTTCAATATATATATGGTGAGATTGTTGTACAAAGGTCATATTTCGTGAGAAGTGTGGGAAGGAGTAAGATTTGATATGCATACAACATTTTTTGGACTTGGTCATGGTGTTTTTGATTATTTTGGCTACAAAACCATCAAACATAACAATTAAAAACCTAAAACAATGTATTCTAAACTTAAAACGCCATACCAAGAATGTTAACCAGTGTGTTTTAAATGTAAGTTGTAATACCCAAACTGATGGCGGGATCATCAAAGTGCTACGTAGTGACGATTGTTCAAAAGCTCATGGTACTAAGATGTAAATATTTTAATCAAATGCTTTAAGTTACAATTACAGACATTCATCAAATACAAATATAATTCCACACGTTGTCTGAATTAAGTCTTTACTAAGTCCAAATGTCCTACATAAAGTATCTCAACAATCAAGCTGTAACATGTACTAAAATAAATTTGTCAACATAAATAATGCTGGTGAGCATACTTAGTTTATATATGTATAATATAAGTTTTAAGAATATGTTTTACAACTCATGTGTCAAGATTTATCATGGCATTATGTAAACACTAGTAAACAAACATGATAAGGTCAAACGAATATGATTCACATAAAGCATCCTAACAAGTTTCAAAATGATTTGAGCACCGTAACATGTGTTAGGTCGATTTGAGTATTTGACCATTTGAGCAACCTAACTTTACTTAAGTCTAGATAACGATTTCGAGCAAACAATGAAAGTAAACTACGTTTAAGTCTAGCATAATGCACAACGATAACGATACACGTATAGGAATTGTAAACATATACAAGATTATGTGTAAGTAATTGTGTCAGTTAGTATATGTGTACATGTTTCACCCCAAAAGTGTAAAAATAAAAAAAGGGATAACTATACTCATAGTTTGCGAAAGCGATCCAAATCAAACTTAAGGAGTTGAGAGCTAAAGAATGGGAATTCCGAAGAATTCTACCCACAACGTATAAGAATACTAATAAATGGAATGTCATGAAAGTTTAAGGTATCTAGAATGTAAGGCATTAGGGTTTGCTAAGTCGATTTGAAGAAATATGGTTTTTGCAATAAATTGTATTAATGTTACATTTCATATCTTAAAATAATATGATTAAAGTCTATAAATATGATTTGGTAATCTAAATATTACCAACTGAATATGTAGTTAAAAAAATATGTTTCGAGTAAATTAAGAGAAAGAATGTCGTTAATTAGTTCAATTATAATTGTAAATAATTGCAATAATTATAAAGAATTGAATAAGTAATTATAGTTTACACAAATGAATCAAACAATTGATAATTATGACTTTCAAAACTAGGAATATTTCTGTTTTAAAAGAAAAATATTTATAAAACAAATTTTAGATATTATAGATTATAAATAAATGATTCATTATGCCTAAATAAGACTAAAATGACAAGATATGATTCAAAAACAATATTTTTTGTGAAAAATGAATACATTCTGATGATAAATAATAAAAATTAACTTTCCATAATTTTTCTCAATTTATTTGTATTTAAAACTGATTTATTGAATTTAAATCATATTTAAATGATTAAAAATAGAAAAATCTGTAAAAACTAAATATTTCTAGTCCAATAAATTAGGATTAAGTTTTTGATATACAATAATAATTCTATAAAAACTTTTGTATTAAAATCATTTTAAATGATTTTTAATCACTTAAATATGATTAAAACAATTTAAATCATTAAAAATTTGAATATAAAATATTTTCGGGAAAATAAAATTGTGAAAATTTTATATATGGTGTCAAGATACGACATCTAAATTTTGACAATTTTTGGGCAAAAAAATGAATTTATTATGACTTATTTGGTTTTCTATAGTTTATATGAATAAAGAATTAAAAGATTTAAAGAATATGACATCCCAATATCTTAACATCATACAAACAACCACTAGACTACCAAGGATCTTTGTTTTGAAAACTGAAAATAATAAATATTTAACAATTCTATGAAAGCATCTTCTTCTTCCCCAATGTAACTTGCACCTAAACCCTAACCCTAGAATTCCAATCAACCAAATCTGGAAGTGTTAGCCCTCAAAACAATGGAGTTTACGTTCCTAATCTAAAACCAAAGAGGAAGCATAAAAAACAAACTTACAAGTTCGTTTTGAGTCGAGAAAGATAGAAAATGACCGCGACTTTGAGTCAAAAATTAATGGGTTTTCTGGTCACGATTTGGTTTACTTCGAAATGGGTTTAAATTGTGTAAAGGTCCTAGAACGATTAGGAGCAATAACTTTATAAGACTGTTAAAGGAAACTAGTATTTTGATCTCGGTTTTAATGTCCGATGGTTACATCCTCAAAACCGGATTAAATCATGATTAAGAGTTGTTAATATCGCATAATGATCCTTGTAACTGATTTAGGATGATAGAGAAATGTTTAATCGATAATAAAAACGTTTAAAGGTTCAATAAAACCGGATTTTAACCTTCATCGGAATCCGACCGGAGTTTGCTCGGATCTTGATCGGAAAAAATGTGAGTTTGAGAAAGAGGGATTTTAGGGGTTTTTTTATAAACTTTTTAAAAGTTGGCAACTTTGGTCCTTGATGTTTTATTTTGATATTTTGAATTTAATAAAACAACTTAAACACTTAAACTTTTAACCTTTATATCTTATAATTTTAGCCTTTTATAAACGTGAAGCTTTTTATAACTTTAATTGGCGAACATTGTTAATCTTTAATGTTTAGAAATAACATTTATATCAACTTTTGTAACTTCTTTAAAGGTTTAGTTCTTAAACATTAACAAAAGTTAAAACTTAAAAAAAAATACAATCATAACTTATTGACAAAATTACATAAATCAACATTTATGTATTACATAAACTACAACCTATACCTTTCAGTATGAAACTCACCCAAAACAACATTTCACTATCCATTTTGTTGCATTTATCAACCTTTAGTGCTAACCCCGTTGGAAAATGTCGTTAACTCACCTCACATGCTTTGCATGTGAGGGTAATTTACTCTTTTTATCAGTCATGTTTATATATGTAATGTTATAAAGATTAATTAATCTACTATATGTTACAGCTGCAAATGAAATCCCTTCTACCCTATTAATGCAAGTAAGGGATCGTGTGACAGATCTTTGCATTAGCATCCTTCATTCGTACCGGAAATTTTGTGCAACAGTTTCATCATTTGGACACAACTTATTCTTCTTGAGGCACTCAAGTTGTTGCCTCTATACACTCTTGGTATGTTTTCCCCAACATAGAGGTCGTTTAAAGGTGATGTTTTGGATTTGCATTTTGAAATTGATTATTGTGACTTGTAGTTGCAATAATCACTTCTAAATGTTTTTGTAAACTTCTTCTGATTTTAGGTAAAAGCAATAATAATATTTTAATGCTTCGATACAACTGATCAAAGAATGTTTTATCACTTGTTGATTATCTGATTCTGATTATCACATAAATCACTTTCTAAACACATGTCTAAACGCTCCATAAGTTGTTTATTATTAGTACTAGGGTTCTAATCAGATTGTACTGTCACACCACGCCAATGGCGAAAACACGTGGCGCGACGCTCGAAAACATATCAAAGTCAAGATTAACACAAACTATATTTAATTAGAAAAGATCATTATATTAAGAGGTCGGGAAGGAGTACCTGGTTTCAAACATTACTTAAAACCACAAACATTAAGTTTTAAAGTGGGGTGTTTCCGTTTATGTCCCAACCCGAAGGTAACAATAGATGAAACCCCCAACCAGTGTCCGACATCCCAAATTCCACCGTACTAGCCGCATACCTGTTCAGCACTTAGTTACCTGAAAGATATGTTTAAAAAGACGTCAATATATAAAATATTGGTGAGTTCACAGGTTTTAGTTTCGTAAATACGACATTTTTACATCCTGTGCAAATCCAACACATTTTTACATCCTGTGCAAGTCCAGCACATTTTATGGCCTTTGTATGGAGTAGCTAGCTCCTACAAACTATGATGATAAGCAATCCCCTGAGTCCCATAACCAAACCAAGACTAATAAATATGCCCCGCTCCAAGTCGTTTCTCGGAACCCAACGACTTAAGTTCAGAATATGTGCACCTCTTGTCTTTACCGGGTTGACGCTATCAACCAGAGGTGGGCCTCGTCAGGCACCAATAGAACTATCCAAATATTCCTTCAGTTTCATTTACCTGAATTAATGGTTACAGTAGCGAGGACCCAACCCCGAGTGGCGAACAAGAACTCAAGTACTCATCATGCCACTTATCACATTTTAACCTTTGAAAACCATTTCAACATGTGATAACTTTTGACAAACATATCTTTCCCCCAGTTAAAACAGTAAAATGGGGCCGTGAAACTCACCTTAATTTCCATGCTTAGCTAGCAAATAAAACCCAGAGCCTTGACCGACTTCCTCGTGCCCTAATTACCAATAAAGGACACCTTAAAGTCTATCATATATAAGCCTAGCTTATTTTCCGGTTAAAAGATAGTTTACTCAACTATCTTGACTCGTGTATACTAACCCGAGTCTTGAGGTGTTTTAACTCAACAAACTGATCGTGACTTGTCATAATTCATGTGTTTACATACGTCATAGTACCCAAGTTGTGCACTTGTTACTATTCGTGTGCAAACTATGTTGGACTAATATCACGAAACGTCTAACTCATCCCGAGCCATAGCTTGTCTCGTAAACCAGATAATGTAATCGTCTTGTATAGTTATTTTCGGAAAATATACCCTGCTGAAATATAATATAGTTATTAAAATCCTTTTAATAACATTTGTTATTTCTCTTCCCGAATCCGAGTATCTTACAAATCTCAAGACTTTGCTTTTTATAAAAAGGTTTCCCAAATAAAACCGAACGCTTATACCTCTTTTAATCCGAACAACAAACATATTTTAGTTACCAAGTAACCTTTAAAAACTCGTCATACTTGACGCTTGGTAACAAAAGACTATATATTTGTTTGAAATATTTCCCGGAATAGATTATTATTGTTACAAATAATCTTTGTCAAAAACGTCGTGATTTTGTATATGACTACGTTTGTCAATACTTGGAAAGTTATTTATAAGAACGCGCAATAATGTCACACTTGTCGCGCTTCGGATTTTCTAAAAATTTCGGCAGAGTTTCCCTTGTTTTCGTATAATCCAGACGACACAAATCGTCTACCATTTTTCCCAAAACCAATTACAAACACAAGACGACATATTTATCCGCATTTCTAATCCACAAGACTTTATACGTTTCGACAATTTTATAAATTATACCGTTTATACAAATATATATGTATAGTCCAACAATTTAGTCCAACAACAACGCAAGTCACGACTAATATACAAATATTATCTCATAATACTTTTCGTTAATATTTTATCGGTTCGTTCTCGCGAGTTAAAACTTCTATTATGTTATATTTATAATATGCTTTATGAATGTAACGAAAAATAAACGCGATTAAATTATACCGAAATGCGCGTGCGTGACTAGACACGTCTCGAACGACGCGTTGACCGAGCCAAAGTTTGACCGGAGTCGACTCGTGTTTAACCGAGCTCGAAATCTGATCCGTAAGCAAATCTTACCAGATCTGACCCGTTTGACTGGGGTTGACTAGATCTGACGAGACCCGAACAAAACTCGGACCATCAACGTGAACCCGCACCAGATCTGACCCGAAAACACAACCTTGACCCGAGCCCCGAGCCCCGAACCACTATAACTGGCCGGACCCACAACCGCCGGACACCACCACCATGGCCGGACCACCTCTACCCCCGTCGTCCTTCACCTGCGCGCCACCGGAACCCGACCAAACCCACCCCGGCCCCTCCTAAACCCGCAAACAGCCGGAAACGGCTCACCGGAATGTGGCCGGTGAACGAAATCCCGTGAATTCTTGTGAGGAGTCCCCAAAGACCCGATCTAAACGTTCGTACAAAGAAAACTCAAAAACGAGCTTACCGGAAAAGTCGCCGGAATGGTACCAACGCTCAAACCGCTTCGTTTCAGGGAAAACGTCCTTCACCATCGTGTTCGGGGCATCGAAATTAGTGGGGGTGGGGGTGTCACGCGCCGGAAAAGGCCGCCGGAACGCCGCCGGACAGCCGCCGGACGACGCCGGTGACGGCGGCGCCGCCGCTGCTCCGCCGGCCGGCCGGCTTCCGGTCACCGGAATTCCTTCTAGAGAGAGAGAGTGGAGAGAGTGTGGGTGGTTAGAGAGAGAAAGTGAAGTGGGAAATGAGGAAGATTTGGGGTGTTATGGGCTTATATAGGTGGGATTTTGGGTTGGACTTCAAGCCCGACGTCGCGTACCAACTGCTCCGTTTTAGCCCGTTATCGCTTCTGGACTCGGTTTTTGTTCGTAGTCATAAATAACACCAGACCGAGCAATTTAATAATTATTTTCGTCACCCGACGCGTGAAAACGGCACACGCGTTAAAATCGCGTTAATCGGTTCGGTTGTGTTATCCTTCATTTAAATGATCCGATAACTTTCGGAATTCAACCAATAACATTATTTATAATAAATAATTATTCCGAAAGTTCGATAACGGTTAAAACCACACGTTTTGACGTTCGAATCCCACGTCAGTTCCTCTCCGCGTTCTCCAAAATGCTGCGTTGTTGACCGTTTACCGCGCCGATTTCACATTCGATCGCATCGATAGTAAATACATGTCGTATTTACATTTATTAGCCTTATGTTAGTCCACTTTGACAAATTTTCACTGATGTCAGTTCGTTACGTTAATTACGCGAAGTCTTTCTTTAAAGGCATCAAGACTTCAACGGACTTTCAAAAGGACATCGTAGGACTCATATCAGCTCAACTAACCATAATTAACCTTAAACCATGTTAGTTATTTCTAAAACATGATTAGAATCACGTTAATCGTTGTACGAAATTTGCCGGTTGTCACGTGTACCATTCTGAAACAAAGATAAATAGTGGAAGCAGTAGCTGATTGGATATCTACTCGGGTTTGTTCTAATTTGAACTAAATTACTAACATTGACATTTTTACCAATGACCAAAACCTTTTGGCTTTACGAAAGAGGGTGACATGATAATGATAGAAGTTTTCATACCACATTTTTATCTTACGAACGTTAATTTGACCTCATTTGTTTCTTCTTTTTAGCTTTGATTAAAAGTACCAGACTACGGAAGGATGGGCATATGGATGACCGATCATTTTGGGTCAGCTATGTTACCCCACTATCTATCAGATTTGTGAATTGGGGATTTAGGGTTAATGTGAAATTGGGGGGGAATTGAAGAAGATGATCTTCGTTTTGTTTTTATATTAAAAACAATATAAAGGTGATTGATAAAAAGACTAAATTAAAAGCATGTGAGGTGAGTTAACGACATTTCCTAATAGGGTTAGCACTAAAGGTTGCTAAATGCAACAAAATGGATAGTGAAAGGTTGTTTTGGGTGAGTTTCATACTGAAAGGTATAAGTTGTAGTTTAGGTAATACATAAAGGTTGATTTATGTAATTTTGTCTAACTTATTCTTTTTGAAGAAGTTTTATAATATTGTGGATATGTATTTTAAATGTAACATCCATATAACTAAACGTTAGTGGATTTGAAAGATACAAAGATCTAATATAAGTTTAAACTATATCTATTTGGGATAGAGAAAATATAGGCACTGAATTTGCACACACGTAAATATAACAATGACTTAAATGGTAAATAAAAGGGACAAATGTCACATAAGAAGTTTGTTATAGTTGTGTTTCAAATTTCATAGCTAAAATAATTGCATAGTGTTAAAGTTGTTATATTTGGTGTTTTTCTAGCCAAAAACCCGAAACATAATGCTACATGTCAATTCTTAATTTTTCTCACAGTTCTCACATAATATGGTCTTTGGTCACAAACTAAGAGCATTCGCAGTAGGATCTTTATCTCCATATTTATATTTACACTTAAAATCACTATCTTTTCTCTCTTCTTTTAAATTTATAATACTTTTCATACTTTTTATCACTATCTTTTATCTCTCCTCCACACACGAAGGGGTTTGATATGGGCGAAAAAGTGGACTCCTTCGCCTTTAACACGACACAAAGGGGTGATCCCTTCGTGTATAGAGGAGCCCTTCACTATAACATATGGAAAAAAAATACCCATACCTTACAAACAAGCTAAAAACAACATAAACTCAACTAATAAACATCTATACTAGGCTAGGGACATATAACAAACATGTACTAACATTAATCGCAAACCGAATTAACCGAAAATCGGTTATCAATTTTTAGCTTGTGCCCTTGATTAACCAAAACTAACAGAACCATTCCAATTATTTTTTTTTAAAAGAAGTTTCTTGTTGTTTTTATTTGATTTTGGAAAATAAACTTACATAGCCCGATAAAAGCGAAAATTACATCAAAATAGATTTTGGAAAATAAACTTTCAGATTTTGATATATTTTTAGCTTTTATACCTCTATTTCATGTATTTCATTTTTATACCTTCATATTTGTACCTTTATCCCATGCATGTATGTATGTATGTATGTATTCATTTCATTTATTTGTCTTCAAGAGTTATTTATAAATTAATTTCATGTATTTATACCACCATTTTAAGGAGAAGATTGATAGTTATTCTGCTTCGGAAATGCAGCAATGTCATACTCCGTAATATGATGAAGTTGTTAGTATGATAATATAAACCAATAATAATAATAATATTATTAAACCAATTAATTGTTCGATCGAAAATGTCAGAAATGTGATCAAACGAGATCTTTGACTATGCTAATTGGTCCCTTGATCTTAATCCACTTACGCCATATGTAATCATTGGTATTTTGTATATTGAAGCTGAGAACATGATAGCCTAGCCAGGATATTAATGATACTGCAATATCAATCATGTTGACTTGTTCATTTTATAATGTAAACCAAGTATGAACAACTATTATCATATATGGATCTAAGTTATAATGTAAACCAAGTATGAACAACTATTATCATATTATATAGGTACCCAAGTTATATTTAAATGGTAACATGCAAATCATGTGAAATTATCAGATTTCTAGCTGAGATAATGATACTCTAAAACTAAGTTGACTTCTTCACTTTAATAATCGAAATTTACGTTAAAAATAATATAAAAAGATCACATTGATAGAGAATTGAATGATGCCAGCTAGATTTAAAGACAAAAGCCATACAGATCTAATAAAATCAAAATAACTACAAGATGGGTGCTATTTCCCTTCACAACATGTTGCACGACTCTCTAAAATAATCATTCATAATTTCCAAGCTGCATATCCTATTTCCCTTATTAAACTCACATCATGTTGCATGACTCTATAAAATAATAATACACACCTACTGAATTCCCTTAAAATTAATTTCATTTACTAGGGTTGTATATTTCTTCCGTCATCATGCATGGGCCTTGTTCATACTTGTCAAAATATGGTAATCAAGAACAACAACTGAATGCTTTTATTACTGGAAAGACAACAATACAAAAGAACAAAGAGAGTTGATTCACAATCAAACCCTAAAACACTCAGAAGATCATTGACATATGATCTTTACAAACACAGCAACTCTCACTCTCTCACTAAGATCATTGACAGATGATCTCAAAAGGACTAAAGAACAATGATCATTAACAGATGATCAGATCTAACCCTAATAAACCAGAGAGAAAGATAAAGAAGACTCAAAGAAAATGACTCGTGCAAAAAACTGGTATCAATGCACGAGAGATCCTTTTTATAGAGCCAAAAGTAGCGGCTCGGTAAGAAGCACAACCGAGGCTATCTACACTGTAGATCACTCTGGAGAAAACACACGGAGACAGGCTCACACCCGTAGATCTAGCATCTTATGTAGGTTTGTGGATTGCCACGTTGGCAATCCACCTCTCTTTAATAAAACAGGTGAACACCAGTGGGCTGGGCCAACTTTGGACTTCACACGAGTTGGGCTTCACACTAACTGGGCTTCAGTCTTGGACTCCTTTATCAATCAGCTTTCGGTCTAGTCCATTCCAGCTTGATCCATTCCAGCCAACAATTTATAACATGACCAAAACAAATAAACCTAAGTTAGAAATTATAAAAATAAAGTAAATAAGTAAAGAAAAATATAAAAGTGATAGTATTTTTAACAATACTAGAGGTGTTATTTGATTATTATTTCTTTTTGGTTTTGGGTTGGGTATTTTCAATTTAACTGATGTGAACTATATTCGTAACCGAATTACAAATCGGGTACTTGGGTTTCGAGCTAGGTTCAGATTTTGTGTTAAATATATATCTATAGGTATGAACGTGCAGTAGGTTGAAATAAGTAAACAGATATTTATAAATATCCTGCAAATTATGAACAATCCAGACCCACATCAAGCCCACTACAAGATGTCAAGATTAGTCCAGCTGATATTAGATTAGCTCAGCTGCATATCCAAACAGCTACAAGCACAATATATGTAACATATGTTTGATATTGATATGGAAATAATTCGTATGTTTCAACAATAAACCTTGGGGTGAAAACCCAATCAGTAAGACTATCGGTGGTCCACCGTCCATCGGTACCTTTCTGATAATGACTTGATCAAAGTGCTAGTAAATAGTCTGCGGTGAATCTCTCTCTACATGTTTCTGCGTCTATGTGACTGAGGCTATGGGGTGTGGTCACCCTTCCCCCTTCCTTCCCCCTTGTCCATGTAAGCGCCACGTCATTTCCCCCTTTCCCTCCTCCAAACAAGGGAAATGGTTCCCCCTTCCCTTTTTTATTAATTTCATTTTTATTTATTTTATAAATTAGATTTTCTTTAAAATATTTTTTTCATTAAACATAAAATAAATTACATAGAAATTTAAAAAAAAACCGAAAAATACAATAAAAACCCGGAAATAAATAAAAAAAAAACCATCAACTAAACGCTCCTCCAAGCCATTTTTTGGCGATTTTGTCTTTTATTTTCGCCGCCACCGCACGTTCCGTTTCATCAAGGCTATCGAGCGGTTCTCTCATCAAGGCCAATTCGGTTGTTTCCTGTCTCGCCATTTCCATTTTGAGGCGTTCCCTTTCCAACTCTAGCCTCGCCAAGTCTCTCGCCGCGGCGTCTTCTTTGTCCTTCCTTTCCATCTCTAGCCTCGCCAACTCTCTCGCCGCCGTTTCTTCCTTCTCCTTCTTTCTTTCCAAGTAGCGATCCATTTGCTCTTGTTTAAAATCGTTAAAATTTTTTAGCAACTCTTCAATTTTTTCCACCGCCTTGTCTCTCGATCTGTGGCCGGTATCAACACCCTTGCCTTTTAAGGCCGCCGCTTTCTTGGCGCGGTCCCTACCAATCGACCTCTCACTCTCACTTGGTGGAGCCTCGTCTTCAAACTCCGGGTCGTCATTTATGTTGATAGTACAACGAGCATCCGACCCACCACCACTATAACTCCCCGTTGCGCTCGTTTTAGACCTCTTCGCTTGTTCCACCTCATTAGGCACCGGTTTGAACTTTTCACACTTCGCTAAAATCTCATACGCTTTCATGTACCCAAACGCCCCGTGCTTGTCGGTGTATGCTTTAAGAGCCACCTTCAACACATTCTCATCACTTTGCCCGGACGTACGATTATTCCAAGCTCTTTGATAAAAACCCCCAAAAGCTTGACATTTTGTCATCAAGTCCCGACACTTGGTACTCACGGAGTGAACCCGACGGTATTCTTCACGTTGTAACAACTTGAAAAATTCCTTAACAACTTGGTTCCAAAACCCGTCTTTTTTCCGATTAGTTGCTACAGTTATATAAAAAAAAAGTTAGTTTTTATAAAATATATACATATATATATACGAAACATTTTAAAAAAATATATACATATATATATATATATACGAAACATTTATAAAAAAAAATATAAAATTTACCTAGTATTGGGTCCGTAGAAGCGATAACCCAAGCTTGTGCTAGCGCCTCCAACTCGATGGGATTCCAAGGAATGGAATCGGCCTTGGTACTAGGACCGTCATCTTTGGCCCGTTTTTTCCCCTTTTGACGGTTTTTTTGCTTGGGGCCGGTTCGGTTTCGGGTTGGGTTTCGGGTATGTGATCATCGTGTGAGGCCAAAGAAACAAAATCGTGCTCGTGTTGTGTTTGTGTTTCGGGTATTGGTTGCCATTGAGGTGGTTGCATTTGAGGTGGATGCATTTGCCATGGTTGTTGTTGAAATTGCCATGGATTCAAAGGGGCGTTAAACGCGCCAAAAGATAGTGGTTGAGTCGCGGGAGTACCGGGTGTGTTAGGAAATCCGAACGGGGGTTGGTTTGAGGGGTTACCGGGTGTGTTAGGGAAGAAAGGACGCCTTGGATCCATGAAGATTTTTATAAAATCTTTTATAAAAATGTAGAAGTGTATAAAAATAGTGGAAAGGTGTATAAAAATTGTGGGGTATTGTGGGGTAAAATGTGGGGTTGGTTTGTTATTTAAATAGGTGTGAAAAATAATTTTTTTTTTTTTTATAAAAAAGCAACGGTCAAAAGGAGAAAGCAACGTTACAATTTTTAAATATGCATTGGAATTCGCGTCGGTGACTTCGGTGGATTAATGCCGTTTTTGCCGACCTCTCATCGGGGGGGGGGGGGGGCGGTGTTCCCCGTCGGCATGGGGTGCCAAATCACCCACCGATCCCTCCCCCGATCACCATACCCCTCAGTCTGAGAGAGTGTGTCTTATGCAATTGCAAAGCTAAGCAAAAACAGTAAGATATGTGAGAGCACTCACATCCCATCCACCAAATGTATGTGAGTGTGTCCACCAAATTATATAGGGGTGAGTGTGAGTGGTTGTGAGTGAAGGAGAGAGAAAATATTTGGTGGAAGCACTGTTCCACCCTAAATATGAAAAACTACTGTTCACCCCTATATATATTTTAAGATTTTTGTAAGTAGTTGTGAGTGAGGAGAGAGAAAATGTAATGATAAAAGTATGAAAATGTAATTATTTTAATTAGGAGAGAGAAGATTTAGGGGTGAAGTGTTGATTTTTAGTGTAATTTGATGGATGAGATTTGGTGGATGGGATGTGAATGCTCTGATAGTACTTTATAAATGTCTTGATCATGGACTTTCTTAGAAGATTATAATCAAGAAATGGAAAGTCAACGAAAAAGTCAACTGCACAAATAAAAGGCCCCAAAACGCAGCAGTTATGTCGGTTCAGTTTTAGGACACGTCGGATGTAATAGTAGTTAATTAACCGCCAATATGTATGTATAAATAGCAACCTTGTGTATCATTATTAGTGTATGGAACATTATTATTGTGTATATATTTCTTTGGTTCCCACCCTCTGTTTCCAAGAGTCACTGCACATCATTTCTGTGCATACTCAATCTTTATATGTTCATCCTTAATCCAAGTAGTTTATAGGCGAAACAAGAAAACTCAACAGACTTCACTTGACCAAATGTCGTGGGCTGCTTAAAACAAAACAACACGGTGCTAAAAACAGTTCTTTTCAGGTCTTTCTGTTTGGCGGAGGCTTAGGAAGCACAAAAACAGTTAGGAACAAATGAATGATGTGATTATTTCCCCATAAAAAGAGAAATTTACTTTAGGTGTGAATATTGGTTGGTGTATTATTTTATATACACTTGTTTGTTCCATATTAATTTTTGTACATCAATGATTCAGTGCTAGTGCTGTTACCAAATATTTTACTTTTAGTTAGTAGGCTATGAAGAAGTGATCTACATGTATAGGATGAAATATTTTGCAACCAGCAATTTAATTATAGTTAATCCACACAATGAAAATAAAAAAGAATTGAAACTGGGCCAGAATATAACACATTTTAGTGGGCTTTTGTTAGGCTAGCTAAAGTAGCTTGGCAGGCCTACAACACAAACATGCGTGTTGAGCAGGTTAAGAAACACTGGATCTAAAGGTGTACAAAACCCGAGTGGGGCCCAAACCGGGTCGGGTTGTAAACTGGCCCGTTTTTTAATACTTTGGGCTCAAACTAGTTTGGACCAAATGGGTTCGGGTGAGAACCAAGTTTAGGTTAAAAACCCAACCTACTCAAACCGATTTGGATCTGGTTCAAAATCGGTTTGACCCAAAAAGCCGGTTTTTTCATGCAGTTATTTCGAGCTCATCGAACCGATTTGGGCTCAAACAGGTTTACGCATATGAAATCGAGAACGGGCTCATACCGTCGGGTTGGGTCGAGGCACAAACCGATATGGCCCAGACCAGCTTTTTTACGGGCTGATTAATTCACCAAACCGGTTTTTTTACAACTCTAATTGGATCTACTTTGCCATGTAAATTCATACTCTTTCTTGGAACTATTTTTTTTTTTTTTTTGTTCTTGAAACTGTTTGTTTTTTTTTACTTGTGATTACACTGGACCTTTCGCACCTTATCCATGTACTGTGGAAAGTGTATGAGAAATTGTATTTCTTTAGATTGTTCCCCTAAATGAATAGGTGTGTGTCTGTGTTTTTAATCTATTTTATCCTGTAACTTTTTGCAAGTATGAACAAAATTTATAGTCGTTATTTGTTTTAATTTCTTGGTGATTACATATAGTCGTTATGCATCCGTTCGAGTATATACTTACTTACTGGTAACTTTTTTTTGTTGCCGGTTTTGCAATGGTTTCTATTCATCAAGTATATATAGGTCTAGGATATTCAGTTTGTAAATATTATGTATCTATTAGAGATGCATCAAATTCTTATTGTTATAATTGTATATTTTGGATATGTATTTTCATGTTAAAGTCATAGTCAAAGTCTTAATCAAGATCATAGTCAAAGTTGTTATTACTATTTAATATTTGTAGTTTATGTCTTTCTTCATTGTGTACATATATAGTGTATGAATTATAAATAAAATGTGGTTGATCATTCTCTTATATGGTATCAGAGCATTATTTCTAACGAGAAAATTCTTGATCCCATCAACATGGGAATCATTACCCATCACCCCTAAATTTATTTTCAGGCTACTGCGATCTCCACCATGTCTTCTAAAGCTTCCTTTCTTCAACTATTCCGTGATCACCACCACTCTAAATTTCTTTAAAACATCTCCTACCATTTTTATCACCTTTTCAACATCTCTAAAACTCACATGACTAACAAAAACTCCGATCTCATCCCCTCAACCTCAACAGGCTCTATCTACCTCACACTATTACACTTTGTTACTCATTCAAAATTCAAGGGTAACTTATTCTCCTTCTACATGGTTTGGCAAAACCTAAAATTCTTTTTGTGCCACAACCTTTATGTTCCGGACAAACTATATCTCTAATCTTCTATCACCTATTCCGTTTACCCTCTGATCATTCTTCTCTATATCTCTTTTATGGCTTTTAACCATCTCTATTTCATTCATATAAGATATGCACCAAATTCTCTTTTATTCATGTTCTTCACCTGCAATATTAAAAAAAAAAACACAAAATGTATTTTCTCTTCATTTATCTGCTCAATCAACTTTATCTTTCTTTACATCTTCAACTTCATCAACTTCTTCTCTTTCTCAAACAACAACATTATCTACTTTTATACAAGATTGGACTTATTCCAAGGTCGTCCATCTTGCGGGGGCATATTAGAGATGCACCAAATTCTCATTGTTACAATTGTATATATTTTGGATATGTATTTTCATGTCAAAGTCATAGTCAAAGTGTTGGTCAAGGTCATAGTCAAAGTTGTTATTAGTATTTAATATTTGTAGTTTATGTCTTTCTTCATTGTGTGTGTGTGTGTGTATATATATATATATATATATATATATATATATATATATATATATATATATATATATATAGTATCTTGATTATCAATAAAAAAGTATATTTAGGGTTGATCCTATAGAGTAATAGCTAATAGAGTGAATTGGATCGAATGTGTTTTTCTCATTATTCACAGAAGATTATATAGTGGCTACAACATTAATACAATGACTTGATTCTAGGAAGACTATTGACTAGACTATTGACTAAGAATATTGACTATGACTAAATAATTATAAAGGCATAAAGATAGCTCTTTGACTATGACTATTGACTCTTGACTGTTGACTGTTGACTATTGACTATTGATTTATGTTAATACGCCCCCGCAAGATGGAGGATCCATTGGATACGCCAATCTTGGAGCAAAAGGAAAGAAACGGTGATCTTGGAAGTGGTTTGGTGAGGACATCAACCAGTTGATCCTTTGAGCTAATGTGAAAGACCTTTAAGTGACCGGCATTGACTTGTTCACGAACAAAGTGGTAGTCGAGGGCAACATGTTTCATGCGAGAATGGTACACCGGGTTGGCACAAAGGTAGGTGGCGCCGGTGTTGTCACATAAAAGAGATGGTGCATGTGTCGTGCGAAGACCGAGTTCTTGGAGAAGATTTTTAACCCATGAGATTTCAGCTGCGGCGTTTGCTGGTGCTTTGTATTCTGCTTCAGTAGATGAGCGTGAGACCGTTTTTTGTCTTGATGAACGCCAGGAGATGATGTTAGATCCAAGATATAATATATAACCTGTAGTAGATCTTCCTCCGTCATGTATGCCTCCCCAATCAGAATCTGAGAAAGCATTTAAATCAAGTGAGGACTGTTTATTTAACAATAACCCATGGTGCAATGTTCATTTCAAATAGCGGAGAACCCGTTTGAGAGCTTGCCAATGTGACTGTTTTGGGTGGTGCATAAACTGGGAGAGTTTGTTGACAGCGAAAGAGATATCAGGGCGGGTGAAGGCAAGGTATTGAAGCGTGCCAACAAGTTTGCGATAAGGAGTTGGGTCAACGGGTGGAGAGGCATCCAAAGGGATAAGTGGTTCAGGGACGCTTAGAGGGGTGAGGACCTCTTTCACACCATATGTGATTAGGAAACGCCGAATTTGCAAATCCGGGTGGTTGAATCATGTACACATCCTCATGTAAGGTGCCATGAAGAAATGCATTATTGACGTCTAGTTGGCGTAACGACCACCCTCGAGAGAGTGCGATGGAAAGAACAGTACGAATGGTGACAGGTTTCGTTACCGGACTAAAGGTATCAAAATAGTCCTTACCGTACTGTTGATGAAACCCTTTTGCGACTAGGCGCGCTTTAAATTTATCAATATTTCCATCGGGTTTTCGTTTGGTTCGGAATACCCATTTGCATCCGATTGGATTTTGGGTAGTATGAGGGACAAGCTCCCACGTATGATTTTGAAGAAGAGCGTTGTATTCAAGATCCATTGCTTGTCGCCATTGTGGATCTTTCATCGCTTGGATGTGAGTAGAGGGCTCAATGGATGTAGGAAGTGGGTGAAGTGTGGTGGAGTTGATGAAGTTGGAATTGTAATATTTTGGGTTAGGATTGCGAGACCGTTGTGGGCGAGTAGAGGTGGTAGGAGAGGGGTTAGTTGAAGGAGTTTGAGATGAGGAGGTGGTAGAGTCATTGGAAGGCTGTGTAGGTGAATTAGGTTGTGTAGGAGTGGAGGATTGTGGAGATGAGGACTGTGTATGGACAGTGGAGGACTGTGTAGAGGACAAGAGTTGTGTAGGGTTAGGGGAATGTTGTGTAGGTGTAGTAGAAGGTTGTGTATGGTCAGATGAGTGTTGTGTAGTATCAGGCAACTGTTGTGTAGGTGCAGCAGAACGTTGTGTAGGGTCAGGAGAGGGGTGTGTAGGAGGTATGGGTTGGTGTGTGGGATCGATGGGAGGTTGTGTAGGGTGTGAGGGCTTTGTAGGATTTGGTATGTTGTGAAGAAATGATTGATAGGTGACAGTGGGAGATGTGGAGTTATTAGTGTGGGATGGGAAGATGTGTGGTATGAATTCAACATGGTGAGAGTGATATAGTTTGTTGGTGGCTGGATCAAAGCATTTGTATGCTGATCTAGAAGAGGAGTATCCAAGAAAGATACATGATGCGGAGCGAGATTGTAACTTGGAGGTGTTGTATGGGCGGAGCCAAGGATAGCAAAGACATCCAAACAGTTTTAGTTTGGAGTAGGTGGGAGCAACATTGAATAACATATCATAAAGTGATTTGTTGTTCAAGATGGTGGTGGGTAGACAGTTGATGAGATAAGTTGCGGCTTGAAAGGCATGTGACCAAAATTGTGATGGGAGTTGAGCATAGTGGAGGAGGGCAAGGCCCGTTTCAACAACGTGTCGATGACGACGTACGGCCACCCCGTTTTGTTCGGGTGTATGAGGAGGTGTGGTGTAGTGAGAAATTCCATGAGTTGTGAGAAATGGTTTAAGACCAATGTATTCACCACCATTGTCGGTAAATAGGGAGATAAGAGGTGTTTGAAAGAATTTTTCCACTAGTGATTTGAATTGTGGAAAAAGGACGGAGACGTCGGATTTTCTTTTTATTGGATATAACCAAATGTATTTAGAAAAATAATCGACAAATATGACATAGTACTTGAAGCCGTCATTGGATGTTTGGACTGGACCCTATACATCTGAGTAAACGAGTTGCAATGGTTTCTTTGCAACAAATGAGTTTTTACCAAAAGAAATTTTATGGCTTTTACTTAACGAACAAGATTTGCAATGAAAAGACTCGGGTGACACTTTATTACCATTAAGTCCTAATTTAGAAATTAAGGACTTGAAGACTTGAAACGAAGGATGTCCAAGGATATGGTGCCACGCAAGTAGAGATCTTGTTGTTGTTGCATTGATTTGAGGAGAGAGTGTGGTTGGTCCGTAGTAAACGTCATTGACGTTCACGCCCCGCATGAGATGCGCCCCCGTGCGTAGATCCTTAACCACGAAATGATATGGAAAAAATTCAACAGAAACTTGATTAGTACGACTAAGTTTTGCAACAGAAATAAGATTATTACGAAGAGATGGAACAATTAAGACATCGTTTAAGAAAAGCGGTCGTGAGTTGGTGTGAAGGGTTGTTTGAGCAATGTGTGTGATAGGAAGGGTTTTACCGTCACCTAAAACAATCTCATCCGGGCCACCATATTCGGAAAGAACATGCATTTGGTTGTTGTTGTTGTTGTTGTTAGTGTGATTGGAAGCGCCTGTATCCCACATCCATGGAGTGTTTGGAACCGTAGTGTGAGAAGATGTATTGTTCACAACCGGGTATGAGTAGGAATCATGAGTAGAGACTTGATGGTCGCGTAGGAAGCGACGAAGTTTGCGACAATCTTTCGTTACATGACCGGGTATGCTGCAAAAATAACAAAAAAACGTTAGTTTGGCTGTTGTGGGTCGGGTTGTTTTGAGTTTGGGTTGCGGATTTGTTTGACCACGAGGAGGGTCGGTTTTGTAATGATGGGTTTGAGGCTGAGGAACAAGGGTTCCGATTGTAGTTTTGGTTTGATTGATGAACAAAAAATGGAGCCATTGAGGCTGCAAATCAGAAAAATGAAAGGGCTGTGTGGGTTGCGGACAGAAGGCTGTCGAAAGCTGTGATGGATCGGTTGGCTCAAGGGAGCTTTAGGCTCTTGATACCATATAGAGTAATAGGTAATAGAGTGAATTGGATCGAATGTGTTTTTCTCATTATTCACAGAAGATTATATAGTGGCTACAACATTAATACAATGACTTGATTCTAGGAAGACTATTGACTAGACTATTGACTAAGAATATTGACTATGACTAAATAATTATAAAGGCATAAAGATAGCTCTTTGACTATGACTATTGACTGTTGACTGTTGACTGTTGACTATTGATTTATGTTAAGTGGAATCATGGTTTCCTGGGATTTATAAAGTCAGTTACTATGTTTCCTCGACCCCAGGCGAAACAGGAAACAAGCTGAGTATGAGGGGCAGAATATCCAAACCAAATGTGGCTGTGTTTCAGGTTTTGCGGTTCCAAGTGTTTGGATCTCGGGTGAGCACTGGAATAGTGTCCTAGTTTGTTTCTGTATATCTAATGCGGAGGGCGAGTTTGCCCAAGTGTTCTGGTTGTATACAAATGGAGTGATCCTTTGGTGCCTCTATGACAATTATATCACAGCTCCTTTCATCGGCTTTTAGGCGTTTTCTTTTGGGTGTTAGTGATATTATCCGGATCTAGTGTTGGTATATGTAGCTCTTATACATATGGGTGTAGTCAGGTCTTATATTTTCGTGGGTTCGTCTTTTCGGTGTACTGTAAATATGTTGGCCAGCTTCTTGCTGGTTTGTTCGTTTTAATAAAGTTTCGTTTGGTTGTTAAAAAAAAAAACAGTTACTATGTTTCCTGGGATTTATAAAGTTTTAGCTACTTAACTTAGTAGGAGGTCATGTTTTCCTTGTTTTAACTGTTTGTAATTGACCCCTATTAGAGAACTTTGAGCATGAATGCAGTGGTCGAATGTTTTAGAAAGAATGTATCTCTTATTAATTATCTCAGTTGCATTCGAGTTAAATACTTTCCTTTGCTAACTCATTCTTGGCAGATTGAGCAGGTCATCTTAGCAACGGTATTGTGAGATCATAGTGGTGAGACTGTATCTGTGATCTTCAAAACCACAGCCCTACCCTTAATTGATGGTGATTCTGTTCCAATTAACCGTAGCAAAATCTATCCCATTGACCGTTTGATTCGGATCTCTACCCGAGAGTATAACATTAACCCTTGTGGCTACATAGATAAACAAGTTTAATAGGCACCAAAGGGTGTGGCCTAATGGTAGACACATGCATATGAGTTAGCCATTACAACAAATAAAAAATACACTATATATATATATTTGTTATAAAAAAATACACAACATACATTTGTTCAAAAGTCACGACAATCACCTATTGAGTTAGCTACACTATCTAAGGCGGAGTTGCAATACGAGATGACATGTTCAAGAAGATGTCGACATAAGTAAACGCGTAGGCGTTGAGACATAGGGAGAGGAACGTGGCTTCTACAAACAGGACAAGTAGAATGATCTTTCAACCACGCATCGATACACTGAGCATGAAATTGGATACCATGGTGGCAGTTTGGAAGCTCTCGGTATTCATCACTTGAAGACACTTCACAAAGGCACACTATGCAATCGTATTCACAAACTCGCTTCTCTAGCGCGATTACCATGGTTTGGTTGGAATTATCCACCCACCTTGGCCACCATCGCCGAAACAACAAAAACGCGACCACGGAAAGCGCCTCAGTCTTCATTCGATTTTAGATTGAATAGTTGGAGCTAGTGTTTTTACTACATTCTTAATCTTCAAATGATTTACTATATAAACGAATAGGACGATATATTAAAGTAAGGGTCAATAGTAAATTACAAAATATGGGTAGGCTATGATGTACCCCGCCCAATTGGCAATGCATATTCAAAGTTTGACCAATATATTTACAAAATACAAATCATTTATCTCAGGTTTATTGGTTTAATTTTATATAATGTACCTTAATTTAATTTTGTGAGAATAATACACATCCATATAAATATGGAAAAGTTCAACCGTGAATCACATGTTTTATGGTAAAGCTTGGTGGTATGGATTGGAGCTTCTATGGGCTTTATCGCGATACATCAACACCACGTAAGTAATGGGTTTCAATGGAGCCTCCATTTAACATGCAAGTAATTGTTTAAAGCCCCATAATAGCGTCTCCTTTATATTTTTATTATCTTTTAAATAGTTGAAAAAGGTAAGTTGCCCGCCCCACCCCCTCGCAATGACACCCGAAGAATGATGTGGGCAACGCTATTGGGTTGAGGTGCTACCGCGTACCAGCCTAAAAATCAATGTGGATCAACCTTTTATTTTATAAACTAAGAAATTAATAAAATAATTGCATAACACTAAGGGGCTGTTTAGTAGCCTTTTAATGATCATTCAGAGGCTACCTCTTAATAGTTCATAACCTCTGAATGGTTAAGAGGTAACCTTAAGTCTGAATGGTTAAGATGTTACCATTCAGATGTTACCTCTTAACGTCCATACTTAAAATTACATCTTAACCATTAAGAGACTATGAACTATTCAAATGTAACCTTTTAATGACCATTCAGAGGCTACCAAACAGCCCCTAAGTTATTTGAAGAAAAAAATCCAAGCCAATTAGTCTTTTTTCGGTGGTCATATTTTTTAAATTTTATGACTTTTGCCTAAATTTTTTTAATAGCAAGTGATGTAACCGATAGAGGATTGAATTGGTTTCTAAACCAGTTAGGATCTATTACATGGTCAAATTTTGATTGATTCAAACCTAGGTATGCCACATACTACTCGTGAAATACAAATTGATTTCTTTTATTTTTTTTAACATGCAACTATTGCTAAAGCTTGTGCAGAGAACCAACATGTTTTTATCCCTTTGGCCTTTGATACATTTGGCTCCCTAACGCCAGAAGCTATTCGTTTCTTGACCAGAGTCCAACGGGTCGTCCACAGCAATAGTTCATCTCCAGGGGGCAAAGATTTGTCTTTGGTGGACTAGGGTTCTCAATTCAGAAAGGGGTGGCGGTGCAACTTGTTGCCCGTCTACCTTCTATTTTGATTTAACTTTCGTATTTTGTTTTAATGAAATTAATAGAACTATTATTATTTAAAAAAAAGGTAAAAAATGTGCTAAACGAGTGGCAAAGTGTAACAAATGGAAGCGAATGAGACAATCAAGAAGGCGATTATTAAAAAAACTCGCAGAGGCAAATATTAAAGAAATTGAGGAATCAAGGATTGAAGAAATCCACGCGACAATGTTAACAATGTCAAAAGGTAACATTCGTGAATAATATTAAAAACTTGTTTAGTTTTCCTTTGTATTCGTAATTTTTGTTATTTTTGTTTAGTTTGTGAAGAAACAACGCGTATGATTTACCTGAGTGTGATAATGGTAAAACCTTGATGATCTCTACTGATCATTGTACAAGTATAAATACATGAACATGTTACAACAAAAAGGTGGAGAAAATATTTCTCTTTACTAAAAACATACAAATCACACTAAATGGTAGTAAAGTGGGAGATTGACTAGGATGGAGTCAAGATTGACTAGGATGGAATCAATGAGAAGAGAGGATTCCAAGGCATGTGTTATGGGATATGTTACTGTGACGCCCACACCCAGATAAGGATGCACCATACACAATTGATACCAACTTACAAAGGAAATACTTATTTTTATTAATATAAACTGTAGGGTACAAAGGTTGGAAACTTAAAAGGTACAAAGTTTGATCAACTATTTTTAGCTGGAGATATACTTTCCCATTAAATCACACGAACTAGCACATCCTATTCCACCGGTCATATAGCTTTGAGTTAAACAACATGCACAAGAACTAGTCATCACTACCTGTGACACATGCTTAAAAATGACGTCAGACAATGCTGACGAGTTTATGAATATACACAAGTTGTAAAACACATAATTTCATCATTCATGACTTGTACCCGCCCATGTCACTATAACCTTTATGCCACGCTGGCACCCACGCATGGGCTCCTGTGACAGTGTCACCCCTGTGACTTCCAACATCATACAGTCAATGCCCATTACACACAGGTGTAATACCGACAAATCCTGCCGTAGCAGCACGTATAAGGGACCACAGATATCGTGTGTATGTGTGATTAGATTATATGCATGCGTACAATAGTCATGAGTGCAATAGTAACAATTACCAGTTTGAACAAGCATGTTCACATTTGAAAACATTCATAGAACTCACCTGTTTAATAGCTACTTAACACTTGCTATTCCAATCAGGTACTATCTCAGGATCCTGATACAATTTCATAATCCTAGGTTAGGTAATGGTACACCTAACTAGTTATTATCATGGTTGGATACCGGCTAACGCTGCTTTGTTTAAGCATGGGTGATCAGTCCATGCCTAACTAAGGCTAGGCTACCCAATATCCACCCCTAATAATAATCCTAATACCTAAAATAATTAATACTAAACTACTACTAATAATACTAGTGGAAATAAGTAGAGTCTCCCTACTCAAGTTTCTACTATTACTCCAAAAACGACTAATAACATTACCCAAAAGGTATCGTAGGATAGGGATCCTCTATACTAGAGTGTTCCCAAAATTTAATGTAGCTATCTAATATACTGAAGGTTTCTATATATGGTAGAGGATAGACGGTTGGTTTCTTGTTTGGGTCGATGTGGGATCTAACTCAAGCTAGCACGCACCTCACTTCCTTTTAATGCGATGTGGGACAATGAGTCAATGACTTTCTATCTCAAAACTTAATATGCACGTACAGCATATATTTTCATATAGTAAAGTTTCATAATTATATTAATATTAATATAATTAATTCAGTTGCTTCACTTGTTTTTCTCGTATAACTTTTAAACTATAATGTTTTACTAATTTTTGAATATACTCTTAAGACGAGCTAATTTTTATCTACGCCTTGACCTAAGTTTCATTAAAATAGAGTAGGGTCAACTATAATACATTTTGTTAATCTAACTAAACAGTCTCTTATAATACTAACGGCTCGACTAGATTTTTATATCTTAAATAGTCGTGCTATTCCTTATTCAACAATATAAATTTCATAACCATTTCTATTTTACCTGATCATAAAACGGGGTGTTACAGTTGACACCCCCCGTCAATGCGAGATGGCGGTTGGCCTAGACGAAGCATTGTGTGAAACCGCTCAAATAAAGATTTTGGTAGACTTTTTGTGAAGATATCCGCAACTTGCTTGTCGGTGGAGATAAACTTGGTGTGAAGACGACCCGCGGCAATTAGTTCCCGAACGAAATGACAGTCTATGTCAATGTGCTTTGCTCTTTTGTGAGAGATCGGATTTTGAGTTAGGAACAAAGCACTCTTGTTATCACACAATAATGTCGGACGTCCTGGTGGTAAAGCTTTAAGTTCCCGTAGGAGATTTGTTAGCCAAATGATTTCCGCTGCCGTGTTTGCCATAGCTCTATATTCGGATTCACAACTGGATCGAGAGACTGTAGGTTGCTTCTTTGCACTCCAAGATACCAAGTTTCCACCTAAGTAGATACAATAACCATAGGTGGATCTTCTAGTGTCGATACATCGAGCCCAATCTGCATCTGAAAAACCTAGCAAAGTAGTGTTAGGAGGTCTATCAAAATGTAAACCATGAGTCAAAGTCCCTTTAACATATCTATGAATTCGCTTGACCAACTGAAAATGGGTGGTGGTGGGTTGTTGAAGGAATTGACTGGCTTGGTTGACGGCATAGGAAAGGTCGGGTCGGGTCGAGTGATAGTGAGGTATTAAAGGGCACCGACAAGAGAGTGATAAAGAGTAGGATCATGAAAGGGATGACCCTGTGAATGGAACACATCTTTAGATGTGAGAGGAGTAGCAACGGGTTTGGAATCAAGAAGTCCGGCTCTAGTTAATATGTCATGGGCATATTTGAATTGATTTAGGAATAAACCCGAGTCAGTGTGTCACACCACGCCAATGGCGGAAACACGTGGCGCAACGCTCGAAAGCATATCAAAGTCAAGATTAACACAAACTATATTTAATTAGAAAAGATCATTTTATTAAGATGTCGAAAATGAGTATCTTGTTACAATATTGCACAAAACAACAAACAAGAAGTTCATAAATAGGGTTTTTCCGTTTAGGTTCCAACCCGATGGTAACAATAGATGAAACCCCGACAAGTATCCGACATCCTGAATTCCACCGCACTAGCCCCATATCTATTCAGCACTTAGTTACTTGAAAGATATGTTTAAAAAGACATCAATATATAAAATATTGGTGAGTTCACAGGTTTTAGTTTCGTAATAACAACATTTTTACACCCTGTGCAGATCCAGCACAATTTGTGGCCTTTGTAAGGAGTAGCTATCTCCTACAAAACTACGATGATGAGCAATCCCCTGAGTCCCATAACCAAACCAAGACTACTAAATACGCGCCCAGATTGGATACCCTATCCCTTCAGTTTGTATTTGAAATTTCTAGTTAGTTTTTTTTTCTAAAAAATCGGTTTTTTAGATTTAGATCATTGAAAAAAAACACGTTTTTTTTTTAATCTCGAGTGATCTAGTTTGGACCAAAGACGAGGAGTACGCATTGGGCCTTGCTTTTGTACACATTAGGACACTAGACTTACATGAGGAGGGTAAAGGGGATAGATTTGGTACTAGCTTTTAGTATCGCGTTAAGGATAAATTTTACAAGGAAATGAGTTTCACAACCGAGCATACAAAGGATCGAATATTGTCAAAAATAATGGTATTATCATCCATGAAAAATCTCACATAACCTACTATAGACAGGTGTACAATTTGAGAGACAATCAAAATAATGAGACTGTTGTTAAAGATTTATGCTAAATATGCACAAGTTTACGGAAGACCATTTACTAAGTTATAGATTTGAAAGCTTAACATCAATTTTAATCAATTTTGCAATATTTATCTAAGTTATTAGCACTACGATTTTTAGTTATTTGCATTTGTTTTAAATTTATTAGTCTAAAAAAAAAAAAAAAAAAAAAAAAAAAAAAAAAAAAAAAAAACTTGCTTCTAAACCGGTTTGATAGGTTTATAGCCCCGACCCAAATCAATTCAGATGGAGTTGGGGTTTCTTTGTTGAAACCGGTCCCAACCCTCTATACACCTCTATTTGTGAACCGGTTCAGACGTGCAACTATATAAACCTTTTCAGCAACGTTTCTAGAGAGAGACTAGAAACAAACCGACACTGTGTCTGAAGACCCTTTTGTCGGTCTCATCGATGCTCATCTTACTATTATTTCGATTATTATCAGGTAAACACACAACATATTTCCCGATCGATTTCATTAACTTAACATGTAATCACGTGTTTTAATTGCTGAAATTTTGTATGGTTTGGACATTTGTATTTAGGTTATTGATATTAATTAATATTCATTTGTTTGGTGTTGGACTCTTATTAAAGATTGTTTGTGAGATTGATTAAACTATTGTCATAGGAAATCATAAGCTTTATGATGCAATTTATCTAACTTTCATTGGATGATTGGAAATTTGATGATGATGATGATATTATTATGGTTTAGGTTTGTAGGATAAGTGAGTATTTTAGGGGAATTAAAACCGATTTTAGACGTATGATATATTTGATACGGAACGGATTTTAAGTAGAGAACCACAATAAGCGTATAAACACTTATACGACGATATGTCTGTGGTCAAAGGCGCACACCTAGGCGTCAAGGCGAGGTAAGGGCTCAGCCAAACCGCCTTGAGTGCACCAAGGTGAACATGCGCAGTAAGCCAGCCAGCCTGAGCTCGAAAGCACCGCTCTGAACCGGTATGAGATATATTGAAACGGTCTAAACGAGCCTAAATTAAAAAAAAAAAAAAAAAAAAAAAAAAAAAAAAAAGCAGCCTAAAGCCTGGAATACACGTGCACCTTGCTTGCCTTAGGCCCTCACTTTTTAAACGCTCAGGCGACAAGCTCACTATTTGCTCCTTGAGCCTTTGACTACCTAGGTGGTCACTATATACCAGTGGCGAAGCTTGACCCGAGACTTCGGGGGGTCGGAAGTCACTAGTTTCGGGGGGTCGAAACCGTATATACCAAAATATTTCTATACGAATACTATATAATCGGAACTTCTGAGCAAAAATTCGGGGGCCACCCCTTAAAAGCTACGCCCATGCTATATACAGTGGAAGAGAAAAATAGAGGTGGTCAGTGGCGAAGCTTGAAAAAAAGACTGGGGGACGAAAATCATGAGACCCAAATTTTTTCCTATCGGTGGTGGCCAGAGGATCAAATCGGTAGGGGCCGGTCTCAATTCATATAAAAATTACCTACGAAAATCGTAAACTTTCACCACTGAGCCAAAAAATGGGGTGCCCCGGCCCCCATTATCCTTCTTCAATGGAGGTGGTTATGCGGTTACATAACTGCCTTATGTATCACTAAAAAAATATGTAATTTTTTATGCATTTGTCTGCTTAAGAACAGTTATGTAATAAATTGCCCTATATGCTTATGTGCTCCTTGGTTTCTTTCATGCTGTGAAGTTATGTTTAAGGCTTCTATAATTTATAAACTGCAGGCATGGATTTGACTAGCTGATAGTTTCGGGAATAAACCTTAGGGCATTCAACATGTGGGGATTTACTTCAAAGGCAATTGCGGGTACCTCTGGGCTGAATAATGATTCTATAAGATCCGATCAAGCTTCTTTTGATTGCTCAGATGACGAAACCTCAGAAAGTAACAGTGGAGCTGAAGGTTTTGAGTGCCCGATTTGCTGTGAGTCCTTTAATATTGTAGAAAACGTTCCTTACGTGCTATGGTGTGGTCACACTCTCTGTAAGAACTGTGTACTCGGCTTCCAATGGGCTGTCGTGAAACTACCAAATCTTCCGATTCAACTACCGTTTTTCATATCTTGCCCTTGGTGCAACATGTTATCATTTCGGCTCGTTTACAAAGGGAATCTCAAGTTTCCCAAGAAAAATTACTTTCTTCTTTGGATGGTTGAGAGTATGAATGGTGATCGGGTCAAGTCTCGTTCATCTTCCTGTGGGGATCATGCGCCTGTGTCTTCTTGGTCATGGAACCGCGGTTGGAATCAGATCAACCGGGCTAACACCACAGTTGGCCCTTGCACCCGTGAGCCAGATCATAATCATGATTCTCGTGCTGCAAGTTCCAGCATAGATAGACTGCACTCATCTCTTCGTAAGTCATTGATCTTTTTTGTTCAGTTAACTGCTAAGTTCCCATTCGTCTTTATACTGCTGCTTATTGTTCTATACGCAATACCTGCAAGTGCGATCATCCTAGTTGTGTATATTCTCATTACAATTCTGTTTGCTGTCCCGTCTTTTCTTGTTTTGTATTTTGCATACCCGAGCCTTGATTGGCTGGTTAAGGAGATCATCAATTAGAGTTGTAATTGGTTATTGTGACCCATTCCATCTCCAAATGTGAAATTTGTTGAACAAACTTTTGTTTATAAAGATTTCGAGTCTGTAATTGAACGTCAAGTTGTCAGTTTAGTTATATTTATTTTTTACGTTCATGTATATATCATCTTGCAATTAAGACTAAAAACCTTGAAACATCGATAAGATTAAGATTTGTACATTCAGTATCTGTTAATGGATCTGCCCAATAACAATGAGCTAATCATAGGGTGGTTCAGCCAATGTTATGTCAAGGACCTGTCGTGGAGCGAATTTGTGAGTTCAGCTCCATGTTGAAATGTGTGGCGAATTTGAAGGTGTGACAAACCTTTATATTTATTATCAAACATATTGCGAATGTTCAACGTTTGATGTACTATGAGACGTAATAGGTCTGTTGTGGGACATGCTGTGAATTAGAAGGGGTGTCGAACCGTCTGTTAGATATATTATTAGACATGTTAGAACTGCTACGAGGCAAACCTTTGGATATATTGTCAGTCAGACATACCGATACTGTTTTGTGACATGCTTTAATGCATGGTGGTTTAGAGGTTGTGCCAAACCTTTAGCTATATTGTTGAAAGTGCTGGGGCTGTTGTGGGATGGGTCCAAATGTACGGTGAATTAGGTGTGTTAAAACTTTGAATACATTTCAAACATAGCGAGCATGACTTGGGACATGCCACAAATGTCACCATCTATGAATGTCTAAAGATGATAGTATATGCCCATAATGGTGAAGCGTGTCTTGTTGTAGGAGATTCAGATGCATCAAATTTTGTTGTTTAAATGTCATATGACATGCCTAGACGTGTGTTGAAGAGTGCTTGGATGTCTTGGGGATGTCCACAGAGCGTGTCTGAACATGATGTGTATGCCCAAAGTTGCGGACTGTCTCCAGATGTCGATGAGCGTCTCTTAATATCGTGGGGCATAGTCAAACATTGCACGATCTGTTTGATGTATGTCGATATATATGAGTCTCTGTAATTTTATAACTTAATGCATAAATATATAATGACATGAGCATATGATGTGCAAATGTGTTATCCATAGTTAGGTAAGTGAGAATCTGCTAGACCAGGCCACGTCAGGCGTTCGCATGTCCGGCAAACTGACAAACCAAATTGTATCTGGTGATCGGTCATGGTGGTAATTAGGTTAACAGGTGATGCTTGGATTGAGTTCTTTATCCATGCCCCTCAACCCATGTAGTGCATGTTTGGCTCTCCATTTCCACACCTTCTTGTAACTTATTAACTTATTCAATAAGTCATAAGTTAAAAAAAAAAAAAAAGTGTTTGGATGGTTTTTTGAAAAGTAACTTATGAATGGGTTTTATGCTTTGAAAAGGAGATTTTGGGGGAAAAGTCATAAGTCACAAATTGTAACTTATGAGAATAAGTAACTTTTGAAGGAGGAAAAGTTATAAGAAGAAATGGAAATGGAGAGCCAAACATGCCCGTAATGTTGCATTTACACAAAATTTTAATCTAGATTTATATTGTTAAAAAAAAAAAAAAAAAAATTGAATCGATGCATTTCCTATATTTTAAAATGTACATTATTCAACATGTCAGATGAAAAATAGTTCTTGCATATACAAAGACCAAAACATAGCCTGAATAAAAAACTTATGGGCTGCCCACGGCCAACTAATATTTCTGCCCGACTATCCAAGGGAACACCCACACTATCAGTGGCGTATCCAGGACGGATTTCCAGGGGGTTCCTTTCATAGATTTTCACTGATTTTCACTAATTTTTTGAAATTTTTCACTAAATTTTTCAATTTTTTCCAAACCGAGGGAGTTCTTGGAAACCCCCTAAAAGCCCCTAGATCCGCCCCTGCACACTATAGGCATG
Source organism: Ambrosia trifida (assembly GCA_028751855.1). Taxonomy (NCBI): domain Eukaryota; kingdom Viridiplantae; phylum Streptophyta; class Magnoliopsida; order Asterales; family Asteraceae; genus Ambrosia; species Ambrosia trifida. The sequence continues at coordinate 97,746,392 of CM054124.1, read as the reverse complement.
CCCCGCAAGCCCCCAGCTTTCCTGGAGCAGCTGGGTAGCCAAGGCCCGCCCATGTAGTATCCGAAATGCGGAAAACCCAACCCCGCACCAGCCCGAAGGCACGACAGTAAAGAATTGGTAAAATTCGGTCCACCAGCAGCATTTTGCTGCAAGCAGGACTCGAACTCCCTACCTCCCATAAGAAACGTAAGGAGGGTGCCACTCCACCATAAGAGGATTGGCGGGCTGCTTGTGGCTTAAATTAGTAATGTAAATACATCATGTGTATATATATATATATATATATATATATATATATATATATATATATATATGATGTAGTGACCAATTGGTAGTCTTAATTGGGAGGGGTGATGTGATTTTAATGTTCGATATGTATCTTGAAAGGTGTTTCCTTTGGGACTCCTAGCTTCTTGATGGCCTCATGTTTTCTATTTGAACAAAATAGTTGTTGGTCGAGAAAAAATTGCGACATTGGTATAATCGAATTTGTGAATATGTTATATGTCTTGAAAGAAGAATATGAGTTAAATGTATATATTGTTTTTATTTAAAAGGAAATTCTCATGTTTATAATTATAACAATTTGAAACGAAATATGACATAACAAATTAGATTCTTATGTTGCAGATTGACCATATGTGTAGTGATATTTTGTTCGTAAGATGACATTTAAAAGATGTTGAAAATATAGATAAAGATTTTCAAGCGATTCTGGCAGGAGCCGAAGCTTGGCAACCAAGTCGCTAGCATAGCCGCCACCGCCCATGCTTATGGGTACGGCGAAGGGTTTGAAGATGGCTTCCTCCATGCACAGAATAATGGCTGCATTATTAACGCGGAGCATTATGGGAAGCCCCTGAAGGACGAGTATTTGGCGGAACTCGCCAAGTTTAATAAACTTGAGTTCCCCGTCCTTCAGGTTGTGGCGGACTGTAATCGCCATGTTGACCCCGCGGCTGTCTTCCGCTACTTCATCGATAAATCTGACGAGCTGGGTGAGAAGGCCAAGGAGCGGGCTGCCGAGGCTGAAAGGTTGCGGCTGGAGGAAGAGAGGCGGAAGGCTACTGGTGAAGGGTTCTCCGGGGCGCGCCCGGATGAAGAGGAGCAGCTAGTGGACTTTAGCGGCTCCAATAGTTAGTTTTTTAGTAGCTTTGTTTACCTGTAAATAGTTCTTGGGTTTTTAATTCCCAATATCAATGAAAAATTTTCGTTTGTTATATCTTGTGTTGTCTCGCGTTAACTCCTATTGTACTTATTTAACTAAGTCGTCACCCAGTGTATAAGTAAGAGATAGCGCGTGTGTCTAGTAAGTGGTCTGGCGTTTAAGTGTTGATACTTTTGCCTTGAAGACCATTGCGTGACACAACTTGTGTCGTGGGTCCGACAAGCGTACCAATGAGGCCTTGTCTTGAAGACTTGTATTCGCGTCGCGGAACGTCATGCTGCTCGTAAAGTCCGACTCGCTCTGTGAGCGAGTCTAGAAGACTGAGGTTTAGTATGACGTTTCGGCGCGAATCTTTCAGTCCGACAAGTAAGCTATGTCTTGAAGACTGCAACGCGGGTTAGGTGTATATACGAGTCCAGGATGCGGCGAGCGTGCCTTGAACACTCGTCTACATCCTAGCCGTAGCACGAGGTTGCGTTAGTCTGACATAGCTTGCAGCGTTGTCTTGAAGACCTAGGCGCGGAAAAAAACAAGTAGAATAACAAGTATATGAGACAAACGTTCTTTTTATTGATGAGTGTCGCGGCATGTGTAGCCGGGCGCGGTAACAGGATTACAAATAGCATAAGCGTAATTGGGCCGCATTCCAAGATCGTGGGACGGGCGTGCCGTCCAACCTTTCCAGTGCGTATGCCCCTTTGCCTAGAATTTCTTGGATCTTGTATGGCCCTTCCCAAGTTGGTGCCAGTTTTCCTGGCTTTTCCGCGTTGGAAGCTTCATTGTTGCGGAAGACATAGTCACCAATCTTAAATGCGCACTTTTTGACGCGCTTGTTGTAATATCGCTCTAGTTGGATTTTGTACTTGGCGGAGTAAGCCACAGTTTAGGCGGAGTTCCTCATCGTTGTTCCTTTGATCGACCAGTAGAACCCTTGCGGAAGGGCAGCCGATTTCGGCTGGGATTACTGCCTCGGACCCGTAGGTTAAGCTGAACGGAGTTTCACCATTGCTTGTTTTTGTGAGGGTGCGATAGGCACATAGGACGTGGGGCAGTTCGTCAACCCATCCCGTGCGCCTGGTACCCAACCGGGCCTTGATTCCTTCCACTATACTTCTGTTAGCTCTTTCGACTTGGCCGTTTCCCTGTGGATGCGCAACCGATGTGAATATTTGTTGGACGCCCATTTGCGCTAACCAGGATTGTAGCATCCTGTCTATGAACTGTGTGCCGTTGTCACTGACTAGTTGCATCGGCAAGCCGAATCTGCAAATTATGAACTCCCAGATGAATTTCTTTACGTGGGCTCTATCGATTTTGGCCAGAGGTTTTGATTTGACCCATTTAGTGAAGTAATCGATGGCCACGATGAGGAATTTGACGTTCCCCAGAGCTGCGGGGAACGGTCCGACTAGATCAATCGCCCAATTTTGAAAAGGCCACGCTGCTGTGACCGGCACTAAGTCGTTTTATGGGCGCAGGATGTTTGGCGCGTGGCGTTGGCAACTATCACATTTACGCAATTCTTTGACTGTGCCAGTGTGCATGCCCGGCCAATAGTACCCTACATTCATGATTTTGGCGACCACCATCCGTGGTCCCGCGTGTAGTCCGCATGTGCCTTCGTGAATGTCTTTTATGAGGAACAATGCGTCTTCGGAATCTACGCAGCGAAGGAGTGGTCCCAAGTAGGATCGGCGATACAATATGTCGTCCATGAGTTGATAGTGTAGGGCTTTGTGTTGTATTTTCCGGGCCTCTGACTTGTCGTCAGGCAGGGTTCCGGATGATAGGTAAGCTCTGATAGGAGTCATCCAGGACGCGTTGCCTGTTTGAATGACGTTAACTTGTTTCAGTGGGACAGATGGGGTACTGAGGACTTCGACGCAGACTTCCTTTGCCATGTATTCAAAAACTGTGGAGGCCATTTTGCTCAGTGCGTCTGCTCGTTTGTTTTCACTGCGCCTGATGTGTTCTACGGTGCAGGAATCAAATCTGCGCATGAGTTGTTTGGCCTGTTCCAAGTATAGTGCCATGGTTTCGTCCTTTGCGTCGTAGACCCCGTTTATCTGTCGAGCGACAAGTAATGAGTCCACATGTGCCTCCACGTGCCTGGCCCCCATTTTTTCCGCGATACGGAGGCTTGCCAGCAACGCTTCGTATTCCGCCTCGTTTTTCGTGCTTTTAAAGTCGAGGCGGATGGCGTATGTGAATTCATGTTTATCTGGGCTGATAAGGCGTAAACCCGCGCCTGAACCGTCATCGTTGGAGGCTCCGTCCGTGAAGAGAGACCAGATCTGTGAAAGGATTTGGGTTGGCGCAGGGGATTGCTCTGCTTTGCATTCCTCGACCTTGTCGGTTGGTATTTCAGTGGCAAAGTCAGCCAAAACTTGTCCTTTGATCGTGGGTCGGGGCTTATAATATATGGTATGCTCTCCAAGCTCGATGGCCCATTTCGCCAGTTGACCCAAAAGTTCTGGCTTGCGCAGGACATCACTGATCTTGTAGTATGTGAGAACGTTAATTGGGTGTCCTTGAAAATACCTCCGCAGCCTTCGAGACGCGTGTACAAGAGCTAGAACCAGTTTTTCCATGATAGTGCACCTTGTCTCCGCATCAAGCAAGGTGTGGCTGTTGTAGTAGATCGGCGTTTGTATCCCTTTGCGGTCTACCAGAAGGACTGCTCCTACGCCCACTCTGTTATGGAGAGGTAGAGTGTGAGCGGCTCCCTTGGTGTGGGTGCCGTTTGGGTTGGTAGATTCATGAGGCACTGCTTCATTGCTTGAAATGCGGCTTCTGCGTCCGTTGTCCAACGGAAGTTGCTTTTCTTTAAGCAATTTTTTAGGGTATCCACGAATGGGAACGATTTTGAAGCGTAGTTGGACAAGAACCGGTTGAGCGCTACTAGGCGACCCATCAACGTTTGGACCTCTTTGATTGAAGCGGGGGAGGGCATTCTTTCAATTGCTTGGACTTTCTCCGGGTTGGCACGAAACCCGTCCCGAGTAACGATGACGCCCAAGAATTTTCCCTCCCCCATTCCAAAGGAACACTTGCTGGGGTTTAACTTCATGCGCACTTTACGCAACTGGTTGAAGGTTTGTTGGATGTCCCGCAGCATGTCGCTTTCCTCTTTGCTCTTGATGACTAGGTCATCCACGTATACCTCTAGGCGCACGCCTATTTCGTCAATGAAAGCCGTGTCTATGAGGCGCTGGTATGTGGTGCCCGCGTTCTTCAAACCAAATGGCATTTTTGTGTAGCAGAACATGCCCATGTCAATACGGAAGGCAGTTTTATCCTCGTCTTCCTTTGCCATCTGTATCTGGTGGTACCCCTTATACGCATCAAGGAAACACTTGAAGCGGTAAGGGGCCAAGGAATCCACTTTTAGATCGATTTCTGGCAGTGGGTAACAATCCTTGGGGCACGCCTTGTTGAGATCTTTATAATCGACGCACATGCGCTAGCTGCCGTTAGACTCGCGACCATGACCGGATTTGCGAGCCAAGATTGGTACCGGATGGATCGTAATATGCCCGCATTGAGCAGCTCAGTGACTTGCTCGTTCATGGCCTTTGTTTTCTCCGGCCCCATGCTTCTTTTCTTTTGAACCACTAGCTCGACTGATCGGTATGCGTTGAGCTTGTGTTCCGCTATTTCTCGCGGGACACCGACCATGTCCGCTGGTTGCCATGCGAACACATCCATGTTGTGGATCAGTAGCTGTTTCAGGTGGTTGCGAATGGAGTCGGAGATTACATGGCCTATGACCACCGTTTGCTCCGGAAATTTAGGGTTGGGAACCCATTTTTCCGGCTCCGTGCGGACGTCCGTTTTGACCATTTTTGGTGGTTTGGCAGCTTCAGCCGAATGACAGTATTTGTTACCCCGGACGATTGTGACGCCGGTCTTGGTTGGGAATCCTACCATTGCGTGAGCGGTGGAGGCATTGGCGTTGAAGCGTGGGATGCCCTCGCGGCCCAGTAAGATGTCGTGGTTGGAGTTCGCTGGCAGAACCATGAAGTCGCAAATTTCGGTGCGCTCATGTGTGCCATCAGACATTGTTACTGGCATAGAAATTATACCGCGGAGCATGATTATTTCATGAATGAACCCTGAGATCGGCTCACTAACGGGGACGAGCTTAGCCTTGTCCTCCTCATCCAATTGCTGGAAACACTGGTCGTACATGATGTATGTGCTGCTGCCGCCATGCATAAACATGTACCTTGTTCGATAATGACCGAAGATGGCAGTGAGGACTAGAGGGGCGGTGCAAGACCCCCCGCCCCGGACTTTGGGTAGGAGGATTTCCGCCTCCTTCCAGGAATCATTGCTGATTGGTACCCGGGCTCTTTTTCCTTGCTGGCTCTTCTTTCCCGGCCTTGTCATGTTGCATTGATGGCGCGGGATGATGGTGGCAGTGTGTGTGTTTAAGTCATGGATTTTTTTCTACGATCCTTCCGCTTGTGCATCGTCGCCAGCTTGGCCCTTAGCCGCGCGGTGGACATTTTTGACCAGATGACCGAGTTGTCCAGACTTTAGGGCAGTCTCAATCTCCATCTTTAGGCTGTAACAGTTGTCTGTGAGGTGACCAAAGTCGTTGTGGTACTCGCAGAACTTGGATGTGTCAACATTGCGTCTTCTCCCAAGGGGTTTGGGCTCCTTGAGGGTGACTTGTTCCGTCTTTAGGACTTGAGACGGAGTCTTGACTAGCGGGGTCCAGACGTGGTTTTTCTTGGAGTGGCCGCATTGCTCCCTTGATTGTTTGCCGCTAATGATGTGGCGGACAACATTTGCGGGGGAGTACTTTCCCTTGTCTGTTGAGCCGAGATGCGGTTCCAAACGGATTTTCCCTTGTTTTTATTATTATGGTGGCGTTGCTGCTGGAAGCCGTGCATCTGATTGAACGACTTTTCAGATGAGGCATATATCTTGGCGGAGTGAATGACTTCGTCCCAGGACTCTGGGATGCCGTCTTTGCCTGTAAGGCACTTCATGAGTTCCGGGCTGCGCACATTGTGGATGAACGCAGCACGGGTGAGTTCTTCGCCGCACCCTATCTGAAGGGCCTCGTTGAAACAGACAATGAAATCTTCAATGGACTCGTGGTCATATCGGCGACACAAAAGAATGTGCGCCTTATCTCTCTTGTGTTTTCTAAGGTGCGAGAAATGATTTCCGAACTTGTCGGTGAGATCGTCGAAGTCGGCGATGCTCCCCGCGGGGAGATTGTCGAACCAAACCCTGGCTGCGCCGGTCAATGTTTGGGCAAAAAGATGGCACTAAACCTGGACCGGCCAGTTAACCAAACTTCCCGCACATTCAAAGTCGTGAATGTGGTCGTCTGGGCCACGCAGGCCATCGTACTTGCCGATGCTGCTGGGAAGGTTGGCTGTTCTAGGAATTTTCGCCGTTGTTATACGGGCAACGAACTTTGACTTCTCCGCGAAAGATTTCGGGCGAAAAGGCTTGATAAGGTCGTCGTCCACATCCTTGCGGTGTGGACGGCGGGTGCGAGCCTTTTCCATTGCGGTCGGAGTCCGTACTTGATGACTCGTAACCGTCCGATTCATCGTGTGCGCTGGTGCGGCCCCGAGCTCCAGCGTTTCCGCCGAGCTCCCCGCCGCGACCACCACGACGACCGGTGGTTTCTTTGTTCTTATGGCTCTTTTTTGGTGAGGAGCCATAAGTCAGGGTCTTGCCCTTCTTTTTTGCTTGTGTTATGAGCATCCGCTGATAGATAGCAGCACTCTTTGAGCTTTGACGGAGGAGCCACTGGTCTGGGTCCTCCTCGGAGTTGTCGCCACTGTCTTCGTCAGTTTCCACATCATGCACCTCGAAGGCAGGCTTCTGGATGCGTGAGGTGGACTATTTTACGACAGTGGCTGGGGTACCGTCGTTTCCAGTGAGCTGGACGTCGACGTCCTCAGTCTGGTTGGTGACAGTTGTGTTGGGGTTGGGTTCAGCCATGGGTGGGTTAAAAGAAGAGAATGTTGTAACCGAACGGATGGCGCCAATGAAGAAACAATAAGTATCTCGGGGATTATCACTAATCACCGAGTGGTTAGTACTTATGTTACTGCACGTACGTTCCTTTACCCAAACCTTTGGATTTACCCTAGGAAGCGAATACGAGTATTGGACTCCACCATAAGAGGATTGGCGGGCTGCTCGTGGCTTATATTAGTAATGTAAATACATCATGTATATATGATGTATTGACCAATTGGTAGTCTTAATTGGGAGGGGTGATGTGATTTTAATGTTCGATATGTATCTTGAAAGGTGTTTCCTTTGGGACTCCTAGCTTCTTGATGGCCTCATGTTTTCTATTTGAACAAAATAGTTGTTGGTCGAGAAAAAATTGCGACATTGGTATAATCGAATTTGTGAATATGTTATATGTCTTGAAAGAAGAATATGAGTTAAATGTATATATTGTTTTTATTTAAAAGGAAATTCTCATGTTTATAATTATAACAATTTGAAACGAAATATGACATAACAAATTAGATTCTTATGTTGCAGATTGACCATATGTGTAGTGATATTTTGTTCGTAAGATGACATTTAAAAGATGTTGAAAATATGGATAAAGATAGTCTTCTAATGGGCTGTTTGGTTGATTAAGTGCTGAATCATTAAGATGGTCTGAATGATTAAGAGGCTCTGAATGGTTAAGAGCTGAATCATTCAGCATCCCTTATTAGCTTAATGGTTTAGCACTTAATCATTCCATTCAGATGCTGAAACAAACAATCTGAATGCTGAATGATTCAGACCTGAATGGTTAAGAGGCTGATTAAGAGGCTACCAAACATCCCCTAAGTAATGATATAGAAAAGGAATCGTTATCCTACAAAAGAGTGAAACTATTGTTGCTCTAGAGTACCATTTAAATGAAACTAGTGTTTTACCCGTCGCCGCGACACGCGGCGGCAGATGATGCACGGTAGCAGACGACGGTTGTTACACACACCGGGTAACGTTTGTGTTATACGACTATTGCCACGGAAAAACGACCTAACGCGGCAAAGGTTTTCCGTTTACGATGTGGTATTGTGTAAACCTATATGCTAAGATTAACACGAAAAATAAAGAAAAACTAAACATGTTTCTATGATGGAGCTATCAAAACTAAACTAAATGGTAGTTTGAACCGTGCATATCTCCCACAAAGTCCAAAACTTAAAGAAGGGAAAAAAAAGGAGTAAAAAAATTGTGATTGAAAGCTGGTGGGCCCTACACAAAGAAATAATGTAAAAAAAAGCGAAACACTGTTGCACGATAGTGACATTTAGCTACAGTGTTTATGTGAGAGGGAGAATCTTTGCTTTTTAATATATACTATAATTGGGGCAATTAAAGTACGTTATATTATTTCTCTTTTAATATACTAGCAACATGTCTACATTGCAACAAAATAAAAACATGTATCTTGTTACATTCTAAGAACGGAATACATGATAAGACGTATGAGGCTAATTTTTCAAAAAGGATACCGTAGATGGGTGCTTATAAACGGGCGGTAGAATTTCATACGCTTATTGTTATCAAAATTAAAGTTACTATTGGAACAATCAAAAGTAGCAAAATTCAATACTTAATTAGACATCTTTATCTTAACCATAAATTATTAACCTGATATCATGTCGTCTCAATGCATTTATATCACAACAAGACCATAGCACAAATGAATTGTATACTCGAAGTATACATGCATAGAGATTTTACTTAATCACGATTTTCATGGATCTAAGAACAAAAACAATTTTATTGTAGCGGAAATGCAACCATAACAATCTCATAGAACAACGCTCTTGATTCCTACTAACTAATATAGACTCATACAAACAAAGAAGACCCAATATGTTACATATTAAATGAAAAAAAATTGTTGTTGAAGAAACAATAAGTATCTCGGGGATTATCACTAATCACCGAGTGGTTAGTACTTATGTTACTGCACGTACGATCCTTTACCCAAACCTTTGGATTTACCCTAGGAAGCGAATACGAGTGAGTGTGTGGTAAGTGAAGTAAGAACACCAAGATATAAGTGGTTCGGTCGAGTATGACCTACGTCCACTGTGAAGAGCCGAGGATGTTATTCCTTGAGAGAATACAAAGCATACAAGTAATCCTAGCTCTATGTTACAAGTAGTTGGTTTTCGATCCCCTTGAAGGGAGTTGATGTATTCTATTTATAATGGAGGTCGTGGGCTCGAGAAGAAGCCCACGACGAGTCTTTTGATCTTTGGGCCTTGCCCCAGCCCAACTTTCCCTGGTCTCTAAAAAAGGCGGGAAAAGGACGCCTACTGTAGATGATGTCCGTGGCGAGTTTACGGGTGGACACGTGGCGGCTTGCGACTGGTCCCTGGAGGCATGTCGTTCTGAATCGGCATGGTTGACCTACCTGCCGGCGTCTGACGTGACCTCTGACGGGGAGTAAGCATGTCCGGTCAGAACAGTAGTGGCAGTATCGTGGAAGCATGGAACTAGTCACGTCACTGTTGAACCTCAGTGGTTGTTGGGCAACCGCGGACACGTGTCCTTATCCAGTTGGTGGTGTCAGTGATCCTCTGCAGGTAGATCTTCCTGACTCTTGATCTTTCGTACCTCTTACTTAAGAATGTTTATGATGTGAAGCAGCCCGCGCGTTGGCAGACGTGCGGGTGTTTTACACAGGTGTGTAGGGTTGTGACCCAAGTCCTTTCCGCCGAAACTGTGCTACGCGCCCGTTTCCGCGGATCTTCTGTTAAGCGGGGATAGGGAGGCCGCGTCCGCCCGGATTAGGGTCCCTATCCCTTCAGTTGTTAATGCTATTTTACCTATAATTAGAAATGAAAAAGAATTTATAAAAAACTCAAATAACATGCTTAAAACTAATAAACAACACTTAAAAAAACATAATTACGAGCCGTAGAGCCCTTTATGGACCGTAGAGGTTGGCTCATAAACGGGCCGTAGAGCCCTTTATGGGCAGTAAAGGTCCAACCAAACACATCATTCCAACACAATACCAAGGTGAAGATATTATTTGTGTCTATACGGCCCATATAGTCCTATACGACCCGTATGTAGGGCTGCAAACAAACCGAACGAACACGAACAAGGTCTTGTTCATGTTCGTTTGTTAAAAAAAATTATGTGTTCACGAACAGTTCATGAACACTTACCAAACGAGATTTTCTGTTCGTGCTCGTTTGTTAATAAAACACTCATGTTCGTGTTCGTTTGTTAATTTTGTTCATGAACGCACATGAACACAAACGGACATTAATGAACACAAAGATGTGTTCATGAATGGAAACAAACACAAACGGGCATATATTAACTTTTGAATATCATCGAATTCACATGCATTAAGACATTAGCTAGATCCACCCAATATATAACCTAATTGTCTAAACATACTTAGTACCAGAGAAGGGCGTTGGATGTGGAGGGCATCAACGTTGAAACATGGAAAAATATAATAAGCTTAGATACAATATAAGTATATTTATTGATTTCATATATCTTATATTTATTTCATATATATTATTTATTGGGTAAAATAAATAAAAATAAAAGAATATAAAAAGTATAAAAATTAAAAAACCTCAATAAACTATCGAACATAAACGAACACGTTACCGAACGTTCACAAACATAAATGAACGAACGCAACCTCTGTTCATGTCCGTTCATCTAACTAAACGAACGTACTTTTTTATTCGTGTTCGTTCATTTATTAAACGAACGAACACAAGCGAACTTCCCGCCGAACGGTTAATGAATGGTTCGCTGAATGTTCAGTTCGTTTGCAGCACTATCCATATGTACCCAACCAATCATTGCCAATGATTGCCCAATAATTGGGAAACATATACGGCCCATATAGGCATCTACGGTCCAATACACCCCTCTACGGCTCATATATTTCTATACAGGCCGTATTGGGTTGTGCAGATAAAATAGAGGATTGTATGAATAACCAGAGCCGTATGTAACGCAACTATGCTAGTTACAGATTTACATGATTGAGATGTGTACATAGTTTACATGGGTTAGGATCAAATGAGAACTCCATTGAGTTGCAAGAACTCGGGAACTCCATTTAACCAATCACCAAGTGCCACATAGGTGTGTTGTTAATAATACTAGTGGGTTTACCCGCGCGTTGCGACAGGATCCAAAAAACTTGTAATACGCTAGCAGTTTTCCGACCGCGCATTGCAGCGGGTAAATCGTGTCGACAAACATGTATTCCTTAAAGTTTGGTTCGTATTGGTCGACTTATTGTATAAAGTTCTAAGAAAATGATATGGGGAGCGTAGTTCTTGACGCTTCTTAAGCAAGTCCTCCTCTTGCTTATATACACACACAGTCATTGATCAATAGTCATTGATCAATTATAGCAACACCAGAATTTGAGAGGAAAATCCTTCTACAAAACAAATTTTACCTGGCAATTCAACTTTAGTGTCATAAAGATCCAATACACATACTTGTAAATTAAAAAACACACAGATGTCAAATAACTATCAAAATCGTTAAAGCATTAGTTCCAAATTAGAAGAGGGTAATTTTTTCACAGAACTCTTGAACCTAAACTTAAAAAAAACAAACTTGAGTATTACAGTTGCGATGTAAATTATTGTAAGATGTCTTATTTGATCATTTATGTTTCTTCTTTTATATACATAAGTGAGTCGTAGTTGTAATCTTATTCTTTGTTTGTAATGTTTTTCTTAACACAACAAAGATTATTTTTCCCATGAATTGGCCCAACCAGACTTCCTATCGAACACACTTATGCGATACACAGTCACAATTTTCCCAACTGAACTTCCCATCGAACACGCCAATGCAATATACAGGCGTGATATTTCAAACTTCCCATCGGGCTCGGATTGTTTTGCCATCCCTTAATAATGTTGGGATCTATAAAAAATGAAAATTGCCATTAAAGCTCTAATGTTATCATTCAAAGTAAATTGAGAAAAAATTGTAATTTATTTTTAAATTTTCACGTGAAATCAACAAAACTTCAAATTTATACTCAAATTATGACATAGGAATGCATGACTGTGAGCACCAATTATAATCTAAGTTGTCAGAGGTGCGCGCCAGGGGCGCGGTGCTCAAGGTCAGCTCAACGCACCATATGAGTAGTTAAATGAAAGACACGGTTTCTAGCTCTTATGAGTGTGCTTATGCGCCTTGACAAGATAGATTACAATATAAATCTTTCACACACATCACTATCAAATGTCAATAAGCTGGGATTTGCTTCCCTCTCCTTATTGTAAGCCATGAGGGTAAAACAAAAATGACAATTGGAAGCGAATATCACATTATAACCGTAGAAAAAAATAAGTGTACTTTAGAGAATATAACATAAACTAAAATATGTATGTACATGGAAATGGGTTAATGAGCTGTGATTCTCCAAAACAAAAACAGATTTGATCCTAAAAAATAAACAATTTAATTGAATGATAAACATTAAACCACAATTTACAGAAATTGAAATAAAAAGAATGTAAAAAAAACACAGACAAAATAATGAAAAAAACATATATAAGAACTAACAAAAAGCTTAAAAACTAAAAAACTAAATAAATAAATATACATAAAGAATATACAAGATTACAAGTGTTGGCTTACCAACATAATAATCGATAGTGCAAGACTAAAAGTGTTGAACAATATCATTCGATGACTGCTTCCAAGAGAAATAAAGAAAATGGTGTGATAAGGCAATGGTATGAGAGGTTTTAGAGATTAAATTGAGGGATGTTGATTTTAATTCATCATTGAAGATGAGAAAAGGAAAAGGTGAGGCATTGAATCTCAAATTCAATTCATTAAAGATGAGAAAATCAAAAGGTTAAGCAAATAGTGCAAGACTAAAAGTGTTGAACAATATCATTCGATGACTGTTTCCAAGAGAAATAAAGAAAATGGTGTGATAAGGCAATGGTATGAGAGGTTTTAGAGATTAAATTGAGGGATGCTGATTTTAATTCATCATTGAAGATGAGAAAAGGAAAAGGTGAGGCATTGAATCTCAAATTCAATTCATTAAAGATGAGAAAATCAAAAGGTTAAGCAAATAATAATAAAGATGACTTGCATTAGTCATTTGTACAATTGTAATCAAATGTTACACATAGGGGTATAAAGGGAAGGACTTTGCAAAAAGATAGTTGTTTACCTTGTGACCTATTGTATGCCATCTTAAAATTGACATGAAGTGACAATTTTAGTCATCTCTCCTCCTTTATAATGTAGTAGAGATAATAGGGGCAATTTAGACAAAACAAGTTTATTAGCATATCAAACAACTGTCACTTTTCATCTTTACATCTTGATTATCAGTAAAAGTGTGATTATCCCCATAATTTCACTGTAGTTTCTTCCCGCCCATTTTATTATAGCCTCTATTATTATATATCTGGTATTATTAACAAGGCAAGATCACATACCAACAAACACACATGCACAACACACACCTAAACTAATCCTTCGAAAAAACATCATAAAACCTCCCCTGTAGGCATGGAGAATTCAAGTGACGATCCTACTGATCTTGAATTCTTAACTGAGCACGATTTGGAGGAAGTTGTTGTGTTCCTGAACAAAAACCCACAGGCTATTCCTGTAGCAGAGAACGGTTCACCGGCGAGAAACACTCTGCCTGATAAGGGGAAACGGGTGGTGGATGATGTGGAGGGGACTATCAGTGTTATGCAGTCATCGGTTGAAGGAGGCATGTTTGGGTCTGATGAGGGTGGGTTGTCTGTTGAGCAAAATAGCTTGTCCCCGTTGAGCCAGCCGGTGGCCGGTGAAGGCGATGGTAAGTTATTTTTTTTTTAGTTATCGATTTTGGTTTTTTTTTGGGGTTTTAATTTTGCTTTTTTTTGGGTTAACTGTAATTTCTTTTTGTGTTTATCGTGTGATATCTGCTTTTTATGTGGTGTGTTTAATGTTGCTTTTTTCATTTACCCCAGTGTTTTTGTGTAAAAAAGACTGTTAAAGATGGGGTGGGGGTGTAAAAATAGTAGGTGATGCCAAACGTACTTGAATCGTTTTTTATTACACCAGTGTAATCTGGTATTTTAATTTTACATCTGGGTAAAAAAAAGGTGGTGTGTAAAAAACGGTTAAGTCATGGGGTCTGGGGTGGTGGTAACAGTATTCTGTTGAAAAAAATTTGTTGATGTAATTTTTTTTTTGACCTACTTATTTGTTTTTGTTTGCCCAGCCCCTAGTTGTGATTACTGATTTACCCCCAATGGAAGTCGTTACTAGAAACCCATTGTGGATGACTCCATAAAACCAAACATGGCTGTTAGGTACAGGGTGTGGGATGATGTGGTTGCAATGTATGGGTCGTATGTTGGGAAGTGTGGGTTTTCCATTCGGAGTGGTACTGTGAAAAGGGTTAATGGTGTCATTACACATAGGTATATACTGTGCTCGAAAGCAGGCAAATCTCAAACAAAACGAACATTTGACTCGTTGGATGAAGCCTCGCTGAAGGTTAGGCAGACTACTTTCCATGTGTGTGATTGCAAAGCTAGCATTAGAGCTAAGCTGTGTAATGTTACCAAGCTATGGAAAATTTATCACTTCGAAGAGACTCACAATTAAGCCCTAACAAAATTGGTCCAACTGTTGCGCATAGAATGCAAGCTAGTATGAAAGGCGGACACCACCATGTAAAAGGCACGCCTGTGGACTACAAAAACTTTTCCAGAAGTATACGGATGTTTATAGGGAACAGGGATTCGTCCATGCTGATTGAGAAGCTGAGTGATAGGGTGAAGAACCTTCCAAACTTTTCGTTCAAGTACAGCCTAGTTAACGGGGAACTTCGACATGTTTTTTGGAGGGACGAGATTTCAAAGATAAACTATAAGCATTTTGGCGAGGTGCTTGCGTTTGATGCAACATACCAAACCAACAGGCAAGTCAACAGTTTTTTGTTTTTGTTAGCTTATTTATTATATATATATATATATATATATATGTTTATCTCACATGTTATACAAGACAACACAAAAACGCGCTAACTGTTTTGTTATCAGGTACAATCTAATTTTTTGTCCCCTACACTGGTGTGGACAACAATAAGCGCTGTGTTACATTCGGGGCCGGGCTATTGTTTAATGAGACAATAGAGTCGTATTGTTGGCTGCTTAACACTTTCTTGGGCGCGCACGACAAACAACCGACGTTGGTGTTAACAGACCAGGATCCCGCCATGAAGCAAGCTGTTGCGGCTGTTTTCACCGAGTCAAGGCATCGCCTTTGCATGTGGCACATCATGAAGAAACTGCCGGCAAAGGTACTTAGCTGTTTCATTTCATTGTCTCTATTTATTTATTTATTTTTTCTGTTACTTAGATTGATTTTTGATTTCTTAAATAGGTAGTGGGAGTTGGTGTTGATAACGCTGAAGTACGGACTGCTATCCATAAGCTGGTATGGAATATTTATATCAAGCCTGAAACCTTCAAAAGGCGATAGGAAAAGTTAATAGATAAGTATGGACTGGAAGACAATGAATGGTTGCGTGACATGTTTAATATTAAGGAACTTTGGGTGCCAGCATTCTTTCGCGATATCCCCATGTCATGTCTTATGAAGACTACATTTTGTTGTGAAAGCTCAAATGCGTCATTCAAGGTCAACTCTACCTGGGCGAACACTCTTGTTCAAATTTTGTTGTGCTTTGACACTACTATGGACTCCTAGAGATACAAGCAGAGGGTTGCGGAGTACCAAACAGAGTGTAGGGTGCCTAAGTTTAAAACTGGCATGGTGATTGAAAAACAATGTGCAGCGGTGTACTCCCAAACCATATTCTATGAGGTGCGAAAGGAAATCCAGAAAGGGCTGTTGCTATGTTTCATTACTAATCAGGAGGAAGTCGATGGGGGTGAAGTTGTACACTGTAACGCACCTCGATAAGCGAACAGACATGGTGAACGACTACACGGTATGTTTTTTTTTAAATTTCACATAAGTGTAAAAGTATATGGCCTTTCAACCAGTTTTGAATTCTAAAATTTGTTTATTATTTCTTGGCTGCCTAAATGCACAGGTTAAGGTAGACAGATCTGCAGGGGACACTACATGTTCTTGTAACTCGTGGACCAGAATTGGATACTTGTGCAGGCATATTTTTTCTGTGTTCCGTTACACGAAGGTTGAGGCAATCCCTGAGAAGTATTTCTAAACTGTAACCTCATAACCTGGGTAGACCCTAGCCCAACACTAAAGATATCTTAATATTGTCAAAATTTTCATCACCTATAAACCATGGAAAATACATATTTTTGTTATAAGATATCCTCAAACTTAATTTCTAAATCCAAATGTTTATTCATTAGCATAACAAAGGATTTTTGATATAATGTCACCTTGATCTATAAAACCTAACGTCGTGTTTAAAATCTTCGACTAAACTAAAATATTCTGATCTAAAGCCACTTAGTTTGTACTATTTAGCAACTTTTGATTTATATAAGAAACCAGTTTTAAAAAGAAAAATGATAAGATCTTTCCATCCTCATGAACAAAATTTAATCTCCATTGCCACCTAATTATTTTCAACTTGTTCGAACTTTTACAATTTTTGGTATTTATCACAATCATGTTTTCTCATACTCTAGATTCTAACCTTTGATCCAAACCCCACGATTTACACTGCTACATAATCTCCTTACTATAAAATAAACCCTTTATTAACTATTTTCACGTTCACTATCTTTCATAACCTTGATGATGCTTTGAGTTCTTCATCATCCTCTCAAGAACTAAATTCATATTCTTCACCTTCTGGAACATGAACTTGATCCCTATGATAATCAGACTATTGAAAACTTGATTGTTCGTTGCATCAAACTTGATTCTTAGTTATACATGAGGATTTGATTATCTACTTGAACATTTGATTATTCATGATACTTGAAAGCATGGAATATGAACTATTTGTTATAAACACACCTAGAGTCATTAATCTTGTCTAGGACAACTCTATTACAACTCGCAAGCTATACTTGATGCATTTACAAACTTACTTACATGTATATATTATGAACTTGCAACTTATGTGTTAAATAAAAAACAATTGTTACACTTAATCAAACAACTGGTAGAGGATGAAGTACTTGCTCAAAAGTTAGTAGAGTACCAAACAACCTGCTCAACGATTGGTAGAGGTCATCATGCCTGCTCAACAGTCGGTAGAGGTTCTAATAACCTGCTCAACGACTGGTAGAGGCTATCGCACCTGCTCAACAATCGGTAGAGGTTCCTACTCATTGACTGGTAGAGGTCTTTTCTTGCTCAACAGTTGGACTCATTTTTGGATACATCATACATGTAATTTGATACAAAGATTTATTAGACTCATTGATACAAAGATTCAATCACAAGGTTATTTTGTATTACTTACATATGTGTTTAGAGTCATAGAAGGACACAAAACCATAATGTAAGGTAAATTGGTGATTGCGGTCCGGAACGTAATCATGAATTTACAGGTACGTTAAGGTAGTGTGAAATTCTATCAAGGTTTTCGGTAGATAATCAATTATAAACTCTAGTTACCTGGTAGTTCATTTAGTCTTTCTATAGTCAATCAACTCATACATTTCTTTCCTAACACTTAATTTAGTGTTTTGCTAGATTCTTATTCTCCTTGCTATTTCAGACGAACCTAATCCAACCCTTAAAACTCACACATATCAAACCTTTTATCCAAATTATTCGAAACAGATTATTCTATTACCTATAAATTCATATTGTGCCTTAACCCAAATTTTCCAAACCCCAGTTGACTTAATTTCTACCTAATCATCCTCAACCCTGTGTTTTCAATAAACTTCGGGACGAAGTTCCTAAAAGTAGGGGAGACTGTAACATCACACAATTTTTTTTATATATATATAGAACTCCCTCGTTTATTCATCCGATTCATGTTTACATTATCTTTCCCATCCATTTTATTATTTTTTTTTGTTTAAATAATGACTTATAATCAATATTAAATTGGATTTTATTAAAAATTCTGATTTAAAAACGTTAAAAAAAATGTTTGCCTGAGCCAGGATTCGAACCCGAGTCCCTGGCGGGCTAAACCTTAACCACACCACACAAACCACTACACCATTTGGTGTTTTGTGATGTTAATTAAAACCAATTAAACTTAAACCCTTTCAAGGTCCCTTAGTCAAACCTGAAAAGTCAAATGTAGTCTCTTAGTCAAGTCAAGTCAAAGTGTTAGTAAATATGGTCTCCTAGTCAAGTCAAAGTGTTAGTAAATATGGTCTTCTAGTCAAGTCAAAGTTGTTCCTAAATTCTAGCCTAGTCAAAGTAGTCCCTAATTACAACTCCAATTTCTACACTATAAATACAATAGCCTACCATTCAACTCTTTATAACATTCAATAAAAAAAAAACATTATTATCCCATCTCCCACATACTAAAGTTTTCATCCATCATTATCTCCTCTAGCTAGTTCCGAGTTTTCCAAGGCATTATTACTAAGTGTTTGCACGCTCAATAAAACTCACAAACTCATTAAGCACCTAAGGTGAGTTTTACATAGCCCATTTTCTATTTTTTTTGGGGGTGAAACATGTTACAACATTCAATTTACAATTCAATCATAAGTGTCTATGTGTTATTCTATGTTGCATTATGTCTTAAACATTACTAGGGTAAGCACATTATTCTAGCATAATCATTAACATTGATCAGCCGACGCTATACAATGATAGATCTATTGGACTGACAATCCCACCCGGATACGTGTACCTCCTACATAGGTAGCGTGGGTGATTGTTATCGAATTTATAACATAATCGAGTGAACCATGAGCGTATCGGATGGACCACAATATTCTAGTCACAAGGTTTGATTATGCACTCGATTTACCCGATTGTTTTGTTTTCACATATGGACTAGACTTGCCATGACACTCGAATTGTACAAGTTTTTATTCAATTATCAAACCTATGTAATTCTCACCAACTTTTGTTGACCCAAAATATTTTCAAACTTAACATGTTTCAGGTTATAGCTTGCTTGAAGATTAGAGTTAATGCTTGAAGATGTGTATTTAGTATTATTCATTTTGATGTACAAATTCTTGTAGAACAATTGTATGTAATGTAATTAAATCAATTATTGAAATTTATATTTACCATGAGCTACTGAACAATCATCAATACGTGACATCCCGATGTTTCCGCCATCGGTTGGGGTGTTACACAAATCGCCGAATGGTTGGTCCGGGGGAAAAGGCTACAACCAGCAAGAAGAAGCATCCGCGACAGTGTAAAACGTGCATGGAGTTTGTTACTGATCACGATTCAAGAAACTACCAGGCCCCCGCCCACAAGTGTCCCCCCTTTATGCTACGTAGTACGTTTTTATTTTTAGTCTAATATGTGTGTAAAAAAAAGTCCTAATCACCTCTGATCTGCGATGATGGGCGTTGCCTTTTTGTTGGCTTTGGATGTTAGGAACAAATGTCTGCTCCGCACTTTCAGCCTTGTGCGTATGGATCGGGCACTTTTTTCATGCCATATATATCCGCAGAACCGGGGGCATGTTTTTATGTGTTGGTTTTTGTGTGGAATGGACAAAAAATTAAATGGGGGGGTGGTGTTTTTGTGTTCGTTTTTTATGATAAATGAACAAAGTTATTATTATCTTTTTTGTGGGCTTCTTTTTTATGGAAAAAATATTCTTCTGTCTGGATTGTGTGATTGTTTGCTATTTTTTTTTTTTGTTCTTTTTTAGTAAGTCTTTTTAAGCTGCTAGATAAAGCACATGAACACGACTACAAAAACATACCATAACAAAAAAAAAATTAAAACCGACCATCAGTTGACTTATACAAACCAAAGTTGGGGAGGAACAACATACGGGGAGGACAGGGGGCATTTACACAAGGGTAAAATGACCCCAGAAACAACCTAACACCTTAGTAAAATACTAGAACATAACCACCAGCAAACAGACCATAGATACTTTTTTATTTAGATACAGTTCCTTGTCCTACCACCCCCATTACCTTAGAATATTAAACATAACTTCAGTCGCGCCCCTTTGGTGACATCACTGCATCCGAGTCTGTCTCATCTTCAGACGGCCAGTCAAAACCTGCCGCGTCGTCCATAAGTTTGTTGTACTCCTCTGAATTCCAGAACTCCTCATCAGACATCTGTGTAGACCCGCATTCATCCGGCATCAGTGCCTTTGAAGTAGTTAATGCTTTGTTTGCACCGGTCATTGGGGGGTGCACTGTTTTTTTGGCAAGGCCTCCAGCAGCTGCAGGCTTGCAATCCCGGGGCGCCATGTCGAGTGGTTGACCGTATCCCAGGTCTAGCAGTTTCACTTCGGTACCTCTCCTAGGGGGCCGATAAGTTGGGTAAACTGGGAGCGGCCCGTAACTCGGCCAGGCGTTGTAGGAAGGCTGGTTTGGTGACCTGCCGTAGGCGGGAGCCGGCTGCACATACGGAACAGTAACAGTTGGTGGCCTTTGCACTGGTGGTGGGGTGATTGAGTCGGTTTGTTTTCCCATTTGTGAACGATGCCAGACTTGGACTAGTTTCCCTTTCCGTTCATTGCGCGGAAATTTGTGGGGCCTTTCGTCGCCGCCTCCCATCCTATTAAATGAAGGGGGGACCAAAACATTAACAAAAATGTCAGAACCAAAAAACAACAAATCGGAAAAAAGGCATACATGAAGAAAAAACAAAGACCAAACAACAAATCGGAAAAACGGCTTTTGGGTTTTACACTGGTGTTTCACAATAAACAAAGACCACCCCAGGCCCGCCAAAACACCATTGTAAAAAACATATGGCCGTGTGTAACTGGAAAAAAAAAAGACCAGGGGGGATAAATAATGTTTTTTTTACACCAGTGTTTTTTTTAAAAAAACAAATAAAGCACTTTTTTTTACACATGGGGGACCTACTTATTTTATGCTATCGGGGTTTGGTGTTCTCATTTTTTTTTTCTATGAAAGTGATGGAGTTGCCATTTTATTGGGACAAAAAGGTTTAAATAGACAGTTTTTGTTAGTTAGTCAATGCATACCATGATTATATGAGTTGAAAAAACAAAGAACCCATGTGAACAAAATAAGTATACTTCTGATGTTGATTGGAGGTTTTGGATTTATATGTAGGACAGAAGTGCTAACCTACTTTTGTCCTCCATTTAGCCATTAAATACATTTTTTTGACACCGATGTAAAAGAAAATAACTTGCCTAAAAAATTTACACCTATGTAAAAAAAAAGTTCACTTAAAAACTCCATTTAAAAAATAACGTTTTTTTGAACACAATAACTATCGTATCCATGCAAAACAAAAAGGTATTTTGGCCTACGGGTTTTGGCCTAAAAACCTAAAATATTTTATTAACATAACACTCGCGTTACAAAAAACATGTTTTTTTTTACACTGGTGACAGTTTTCGTTATTTTTTTTTTCACATAAGAGATGTTTTTTTTCCCAATTCTTATTTAGTTTTATTAATTTTCCCCCTAATTCTTGTTTTTTTTTTTCAAAATAGTGTAAAAGAAAAAAAAAATTCCACATAAAAGATTTTTTTTTACCCCAATTCTTATTTAGTGTAAAAAAAATGTTTTTTTTTCCACATAAGAGATGTTTTTTTACACTAGTGACAGTTTCGTTATTTTTTCACACAAGACATGTTTTTTTTCACATAAAGATATGTTTTTTTTTTCGCATGATTTTATTTATATGCTTATTCCTGAATTCCTGATAGGAAATACAATATGATAGGAAATACAATATTCAAATAAATGATTTTTCGTCGAATGACTATTCATTATTGTATTTTCATGCAAATATGGAGCAATAAAACTATATGAAAAAATGGTGGTTCAATTCGATGTTATTTAAGAAGGAGTTCGAACACAGATGAATAAGTTTCTTCGGCTTGAGTTGGGTTAAAAGCACGGAATGTATTTGCGCCATCACCATCTTCAAATAAAGTATTTTCTACGGTAGCACCATGAATAGCGCATAGCAAAGCAGCGCCCAATACACCGGCAACTCCCATCATATGAAATGGGTTCAATGTCCAGTTATGAAATCCTTGAAAAAAGAGGATAAATTGATGTTTTTTTGTGGTTTTACATTGGTGTTTATGTTTTTTTTTTCCTTTTTACGACTACCTAAATGTATTTTGGCCATGGCACAGACTTTTAAATTACAAAAATGCCATTTTTCGTACGGCACCGTTAACAGTTATACGCAAACACCCCCCAGAAAAAAAAGACCTACATACAAACCACATACAAAGATGCATCCAACAAAAAACACCAAAAAAAAGTGATACGGAAACAATTGTTCTTGGACGACCCACCAAAAACCAACCAACCCACCAAAAAACGAAAAAAAACAACATAATGTTTAATACTTAAGGATGTTTGTTTCTTGCTAACATTTTCTAACCCTTCATACGCTGCAACGCCGAACCCGATCAGCATACACGTTTGTAGACGACAGCAGGATGGTCGCTGCATAACGCTTCCTCAGGGTGTCTAGTTGTGCCTGCTTTCGCTTCCCATTCAAGCTAAACCCGCATCTGAAAGGAACAGGCCTTCCGCAGTAATTCTCCATGTGCCGCATAATGAACACCTTGCAATCATCTGTGTTCTTTTTGGTTGCCCAGGGCAAAGGTACCCTCCTAATATCGCATCTGCTCATTGCCGCCGCCTTCGGATGGTGCACCATGGCCAGATAATCATCAAATATGTGTTTCTGTAAAACAAACATGTAATGGGTCAGAGGGTAGGTGGCACTGGTAGGGGTGGGATGCATGCATACAAAGATGTAAAAAATTTAACTAACCACTTTGTACGGCGTGCTTTTAACAACGTACAGGTTGCTCTCCACTAATAACATTGGCGACTTCCTCGGCACAATGTTGTCAATGACGCAAATGTCTTTATGCTTGAAATCAAATACAACCACGTAATAGTGCTCAAAATCTAGAACCGGCACAAAACGCACGTCGACTGTTTGTAGATCCATCTGGTTCTCATTTCACACACTGCAGCTGACAGACCATTCTTAAACGTTGTCACACGGCTACCACCTGGGTGGGTCCTCATCCAACGCCAACATCCACGCAGCCTGGACACCCCCCCCCCCCCCCCCCGCGCGCACAAAAAAAGACGTCGTCAGTTTGGGAGACCCACCTATTTATACACTACTTTTTACCCCCCCCCCCCCCCAAAACATAAAAAAAAAGCGTTTTACTCACAATGGTCGTTGTAGGAAGAAACAGGCGTCTCACACCGCCAACATTCCGGTACAATGGATCGTTGTTAAGCACGTTCACCCATGCGTCAATAACCGCGTCGTACAACCTCCTGCCAATCGCAAGAGAATGCAGTAGTGGGGCTTCGGCACACAATCCGTAGCGGTCCTCGTACAGTACATACCTGCAAATAAAAAAAAATGTGTTAGTGCATGACTACATATATAGTGGTCACTACAAGAACACTTACGGGGTAATACTCAGTGGGATCTATGTCCGCCACATTCACAACGCCTCCAGCGGCCTGTTTCCTACAAAAAGTACACGGTAAAAGCAGAAAATTTTAAATACAAAATCCAACATAATAAATACATGACACCCACTCTATAAAAAACCCAAAAAATGTATCTTACTGCTTCTTAGCCTCGATAGTGGACTGCTCCATCAGTTGCGCCTTATCAGTAGTTGCAAACAGGAAGGTCCATACTAGCACATCTCTCCTTGTAGCCCTTGTGTCTAGCTCATCCTTACTGTTCAGTACAACAGGCAACCTGGCTACCACACTCCTGGTTGGCCCCCGTAGCACGGCTACATCCAATATAACACCTGCGCCGGCGCTTGTCCTCTCAAAAGCAGTTTCCAAGACTGACACAGGACATGGCTTCTTCTGACCTGACAAAAAAAGACAGAACACAAATTTGGGTTTTACACCACACCACTGAAAAAAACAAAAAAAAAAAAAGGGACCCGACAAAACAAAACACCTACCTCCGGTTTGCTGCACCGACACAGGCTGGTGCAAGTCCCTATCCTTTTCTGTTCCACAAGCACAACTCACAGGTGTTAGTAAAAAATACTACGGCAAAAAAAACAACCATAAAACAAAAAAAAAAGTAAAAAGACCTTTTTCACGAAAAACTCTCACCGTTCGCAGTCTGGCAACCCGTCGCGTCTGAAACACCAACCTCCTTCACATCATTCACCCTCGCACAACCCCCATCACCTGCTTCCAAATCATTAGCACCCTCACTCGACTTGCCTTTTCGTTCTTGTGTGAGTCCAAAACTAAACGAGGGCGGTGTAAAACAACCACCAATACTGCCCTTTTTCGAAAGAACAACGGTAGAGTCGTCTTGTGTGAGGCCAAGGCTAAAACTGGGTTCGCTCAACCTTCTATTATCACCTTCTGGTTCACGTGGTACAGGCGATGTGTTATCCGTCACACTATCAGCTACTGGCAGACTCAATTGTGTCAGTCCTAGGCTAAAAGTTGGCTGCCCCGGTGTGCATGCCACATTCCCTGCTAAAAAAGTATGTATTACTAAATTTATTCGTGAAAAACAAGTAATAAGTATAAAGTTTTTGGTTTAAAAAACGCCATGCTTCTCAAAAAGGTAAGGCACATACGACCTTCCGACGCCCATATTGACGGTAACCCAAAACGTTTCCTATGTGCTTCCATCTCGCCCACTAACACATCCCCTCCGCTGCCGCTCAATCGGACACCAACGGTCATTGCCTTCACATTACCAACAGTAGGTCTTTTTACCCCAGTGTCCATCGATGCGCTCCTCGGACATGCAGTATTCCCCACCGTTTGTTTGCCCACCTTTACAATTCCGGGATCGGCAGTAACATTAGTGTCCCGATCCCCCCCTTTTTCTAAACAACCATACACCATCATCTCCTGGTTCGGATGAGTCGTCGTTGCCGGCTATATCCACTGCCCCTCTGTTGTCTTCTGATCCTGCATACGACAACATTTCTTGTATTAACAAAAACAAGTTTTTTTATAGAGGTGTAGTATGCCATAGAATAGCCTCGCGACTACCATTTTCTTCCGAGTACCTTGTGAACTGGCTGTTACGTCAGTGGGCGCCACGTTAACATATTGGTCAGCTAATTCATCAACAACATCCTTGATCATCTTACTTGGCGTGCCCACTGCCTTCCCTTTGTCACGGCCTGTTTAATGCCCCGCACAAAACCCCTACTGTACTCCGCTTGCAATCGGATGACGTTGTTGTTGGCCGGGTACCGTGAACTTAGCGATGACAAAATCATTCCAACTTCGCTTTTTAATACCTCCAACTCCGATAACCTATCACGCGCTTCACACAATTTGACCTGGGTACTCAAAAAACCCATATAGAAGGTTAACAAAAAAAAGGAAAAAAAATGAAAACAATTAAAAAGGTCGCTTCATACCTCTATGTTAGCACCAGCAGCCCTGTCACTCTCGTTCACACTCATAGGGATCTCCTTTACCTTGCCGAACCCAAAACCACTATGTTGTATCTCATACTCCTGACGCTGGCTAAGCAACTCCAGCGACCAGTGGTGCATCGCCCGGACCCCAATTGGGGTGTTTATGCCATCAATTGCAAAAGAATCAACATACAGTGGGCTGCCCCCCACCCCACAACAAAAAAAAAAGAGAAAATAATATAATGACTGAATTACAAGTTTTGTCCTTTAACTTTGTACCCTTTTTCAAAGAATGTCCTTTAACTTCAAAGTTGATTGGTTCTGTCCTTTAGCTTTTAAAATGTTGCACGTTTTGTCCTTTAGTGCTAACTCGGTTACTTTTTGTCGTTAAATTACATCACGTGCAAGGCACACGAGGGCACAACAGTAAAATCATCACCCCCCCTTTTATTTCCCCCCTATTATAACACAAGAACCCTAATTTCCCAATTGCTATCTGAATATCGAAGCTAGGGTTCCAAATCCTCAAAATCAAAATGGTTTATTGTCGATGTGGAAGGGAAGCAGTCATCCTCACATCATGGACCGATAAAAACCCAGGTCGACGATTCTATGCTTGTAATCAGGTTAGTTATTCTGATGACAAACGGGTTGATTCGTGAAGTACCTTGATTTTTGAAATTAACAGGTTGATTCGTTGTTGTTAGGGACGAAAATGTGGATTCATTGGCTGGGTTGAGAAAAACAGATGTCAGACTTGCACAGAAACTATCCCCGGTTTGATTAGGGCTAAGAACCAGTTGGAGTCAACGAATCAGGAGCTTGAAGCGTCAAACAAGGTTCTCGAGCAAAAATTGACAGACAGTGAAGCTAAAAGGAAGATTATGAAAATGGTGTTGCTTATCAGTTGGATCTGTTTTGTGTCTTACATGATCTTCAGTTAGTGTAATGGTCTAATGTAATGTATCTGGTTTGTATAATGTAATTGTGGTTTTGATGTATAAAAAGTGCAAAAAATGCACAGTTAGTTGGATAATTTATTTTGTATTTGACCCATTTTGAAATTGTTGTTTTGTAAACATAAAGGGACCATTACAAGTGATTACATTGATGTTTTGTTTTGACCCATTTAAGAACAAACACCAACTGAGCATTACAACTGACCATTACAACTGATTACAACCTTGACCAAATGTCCACCAATATGTGGGTCAAATGGCTGCAAACCTTGACCAACTGATCTTGACCCATTACAACTGACTACAACCTTAACCCATTACAAACATATGACTGCAAACCATGAGACTGCATTTTCCTTCAAACATATGACCAAAATACCCATACAAACATATGACCAAACATATAACACATACCTAACCCATTACAAACATGACCAAAATACCCATACAAACATATGACCACACATATGAGACTGCAAATTAGAAACATATGACTGCAAACATATAAGACATACCTGACCCATTACAAACATATGACCAAAATACCCATACAAACATATGACCAAACATATGAGACTGCAAATCAGAAACATATGCCTGCAAACATATAAGACAACATTAAAATAACACATAATAACCAACCAAAATACAAACCAGTTGTTCAAAACCTACATAATAACCATAGTTTAAACCAAAATACCAAAGTTTCATAACCTACATAATAAACATGCATTAACACAACCAACTAAGCTTTTGCAGCCTTCTTCCCTTTCTTATCTTTAACCTGAGCCTTCCCCTTTCATGTCTTGTCTTTAACTTAGGCCTTCCCCTTGCATGTCCTAGAATTGTGTCCCTGGTCCCCACATTTGCCACAGGTCATGTGAGTGTTCTTCCTTGACAACTTTCCAGTCAACTTCATGTCATCCAATTCAACATCAGACCTCTTTCTTGCCTTCTTTGGTCTTCCAACTTGGACATGATGTTTTGGAGGTACAATAAGTGTATGAGCTGGATTCTTGGGCCACATATCCCTTCCATTGATAGGATTGATCTTGAATGAGTACACTGACTTCCACCTATCCATTGTGTATATTGGATCAACCCAGCTTTCCAAAGCTCCTACCCTTCCACCATTAGCAGCCTTGACCCAAATTGAAGCCACAGCATGTCTGCATGGCATACCTGATAACAATAACATGCAATTCATAACCTACATAATAAACATGCATTAACACAACCAACTAAGCTTTTGCAGCCTTCTTCCCTTTCTTATCTTTAACCTGAGCCTTCCCCTTTCATGTCTTGTCTTTAACTTGGGCCTTCCCCTTGCATGTCCTAGAATTGTGTCCCTGGTCCCCACATTTGCCACAGGTCATGTGAGTGTTCTTCCTTGACAACTTTCCAGTCAACTTCATGTCATCCAATTCAACATCAGACCTCTTTCTTGCCTTCTTTGGTCTTCCAACTTGGACATGATGTTTTGGAGGTACAATAAGTGTATGAGCTGGATTCTTGGGCCACATATCCCTTCCATTGATAGGATTGATCTTGAATGAGTACACTGACTTCCACCTATCCATTGTGTATATTGGATCAACCCAGCTTTCCAAAGCTCCTACCCTTCCACCATTAGCAGCCTTGACCCAAATTGAAGCCACAGCATGTCTGCATGG
The DNA here is from genome assembly GCA_028751855.1 of Ambrosia trifida. Classification (NCBI taxonomy): domain Eukaryota; kingdom Viridiplantae; phylum Streptophyta; class Magnoliopsida; order Asterales; family Asteraceae; genus Ambrosia; species Ambrosia trifida. The sequence goes on along the minus strand of CM054124.1, from coordinate 97,718,066 downwards.
CATACCTGATAACAATAACATGCAATTTATTATACTAACAGAAAATGCATACACAGTCAAATAAAACAAATTAATTTCAATGACATACCAGTTATTTCCCATCCTCTGCAACTACATGTCCTCTTATCCAAATTGACAACCCTTGCATGATTTGGTTTACCACTAACCTCATATTGATCTCCCCCATTCCATTGAACATGGTAGTGTGTAGCATCCTTCTTGATTTCTTCAAACTGTTCAGTGGCCCATGGTGTCAACAATCCATCACACCTTTCAATCACACCCAACACAGTCACAATCCTCCTCATTAAGTATTCTCTTATATATTCAAGGGCAGATATAATGGGCTTGTCTCTAGCTTCAATTATCTTCCCATTATACACTTCACACATGTTGTTCAGCAACATGTCACTTACTGCCCTTCCTGTAATATAACACATTAGTAGATATCAGACATTAAAGGCTAACAAATTAAGTAGAATGACATACCAGTGAAGTGTGACCTGGACCAATGTAAAGGTGGAATCTTTGATAACCTGGACCAATGTAAAGGTGGGATCTATGTTCTGCTAATGGAAACAGCTTTGAAACAGCAGGAAGGATCCCCTTCTGTCTATCACTAATGAATGTGAAATTTGAGTTTCTATCTAGATCTAAGTCATCAGCCAACAGTTCTAAAAACCAAGTCCAAGAACTAAGTGTTTCTGCCTCAACAATTGCATAACATACTGGATACAAACCATTATTGCAATCTACACCTACAACAGTTAACATCTGACCTGGGAAGGGACCTTTCATGAATGCACCATCAAGACCTAAGAACCTTCTACCTAGTGCCTTGAATCCTTCTTTTAAAGGTGCTAAACATACATACATTCTTCTAAACTGTCTGGTTGGGCTATCTGGATCTGGAGATGGTTCAACATCAATCTTGACTGTGCTTCCTGGATTCTTGTCTAGAATTTCACTCCCATAATCCCTAAGTAGAGAGTACTGTTCTGCATAGTCTCCTTCAAGGTGCTTCTTAGCCCTGTATGCTTTCATTCTTGAAACCCCAAGTTGGTACTTTCTTTGAAACTGTTCTTGTACTGCTCTAATAGGGATATCTGGGTTCTCTTCTATCTGCTCTAACATTTCTTGAGATAAGAACTTAGATGTACAAGCATAGATCTTTCTTGTTTGAAGACAGGTGTGGGTGGTGTTTAAAGTTCTGACCACCCAAGATTCTGTGTCCTTGTCTTTTGAAACCAGGATGGTCCAAGGGCATTGATATAAATGTGGATTTGCCCTTTTGCCCCTCCCACCTACATTTACTGTTTCACCTGTCTTTTTTGGTCCCTGTGGCTTTTTCTTTTTAACAACAGGCCCCTTAACTTCTGTTTTATTAACACTTGGCCCCTTAACTTTGCTTTTATCTTTTGTTTCTTTCAATTTAGTGGCCACCTTTTCAGCCCTCTGTTTGGGTTAGCTAGCAATGTGGACACCAGTGTCATCAACATCAAAATCTGGCTGTGAACCTTGACAAACTGCCCTGACCCTTTCATTATCATCTTTAATAACCTTGATAACCCTTCTAGTTTCCACAACATGCTTCTTTATTAGCTGCTTTGCTTCCTGCTTGGTTCCAAATATCTGGCCAACAGCAAAGTTAGCTAGATTTTCACTTGCCCTTCAGAGTTTATGCAAATGTTTCTTCCTTATGCTTGTCTCACTATCATCTGATTCAGACCCACTATCAAACCTTTCATTGTCAATGACATCCAATTCTGAGTCACCCTTTGGTTCATTTGGTATGGTGTCCTCAACTTCTGGATCAATATGCATCCTATAATCAGACATGTCCACATTAGGTTCATCAATAGTGTTGTCAGCATCCACAATATAATCACTGTCACTATCATCCTCATCCATCTCTTTACCTTTGTCATCCAATTCAACATCATCAGTGTTGACTGTGTCACTATCATCCTCATCCATCTCTTCAACCTTGTTTTTTCTTCAACATTATCAGTTTTGACTGTGTCATCAACATTATCTTCAAACAAGTGATCATCAACCTGGCTAAACATGTCATGAACCTTACTTGACTCTTGACTGGCCCTCATAAAACCTTGATGACTGCCACTCTGTTCCCCTCTGTTCTCCAAATTTGGATTGTCCTCAACTTGGCTAAACATTAGCTTTGAGGGCACAAGTGCATATGGGCCAGGTTCATCAATTTCCTCTATTGTAAGAGTAAATTTGCACTTTGTTGGTGATAAAAGCAGTTCTTTAATGTTACTTAACCCATGTGTAACATAAACATCTATGAACTTATGCATTTGAATATGCTTAGCCAAATCCCGACAATCCTGATCACTACTTAGATCCTCGAGACCGTTATCTAAATTTTTTCCAGGATATAAATACATGTAATACATTGCGTGAGTTCCATTATATCCCAACAAATCCATCATCAGACCCACCTCATGAATAGAAAACTGATCAATATCAATCAAGTCTACATATTCAACCTTACCTGCCACATATCTACGGCCTGGAGGAGATGTTAGCCTACCACTATAATGCAAGATAATGGTGAACAGATTCGGATAACAATCTGCATGATGTAAATAATCAACATCAATAATCAACATTATAATCAATAAAACCCTAAATTTTTAGGGTTTTCAGTCGTAAAAAAAATTAAACTTTACCATATATCTCTTGAACGTCTTCATCCGTCATAGATTCTCTCATAACCCAACCTTCTTCCAGTTCATCGTTCGCTACTCTCACCATTGTGTAGAATTCAAATTTTGAAAAACGTAAAGGGTGGATTGTGATTAGATGGTATGATATAAGGTTCAGATTGTGTTATAATAGGGGGGAAATAAAAGGGGTGTGATGATTTTACTGTTGTGCCCTCGTGTGCCTTGCACGTGATGTAATTTAACGACAAAAAGTAACTGAGTTAGCACTAAAGAACAAAACGTGCAACATTTTAAAAGCTAAAGGACAGAACCAATCAACTTTGAAGTTAAAGGACATTCTTTGAAAAAGGGTACAAAGTTAAAGGACAAAACTTGTAATTCAGTCTAATATAATTTTTAATAGGAAAACAAAAATAAATAAGCACGGGTCGAGCTGTCCATACCGTTAAAAACGTCAATGGCCCAGCGAACGCGCACCCTGGATCACTACGCCTCCATTTCTGCTTCCATGTTCTCATGCACGTTACCATGTAGTGACACCAATCAATGCTCTCAAAATTTGTTTCGCTAGTGAAACACTTTGGGATTTCTTCCTTACAAAGGCCATTCCCATGACAGTTGATCATTGTTGTAACAAAAAGCATGATGAAGTCAACCTTAAATATGAACATGTCATCATACTCATCAGCATGTATGTTCTTCACTATCAATGGCGTGGAAACATAAGAATTTGTTGGGTAACGATTGCGCCAGGTCTGTAGTGTAGGGTTCCATTCTTGCTGCTCTTGAAGAGTCGAAAACTTGCCCCCCCCCCCCCCCCCCCCACGGTATGCCAAACAACTTATGTACAACATTAGGATTTATGTCCACCTCCTGTTTCCGACACCTCATCCTCATTTTATCTGGCTGATAAGCATCAACTGCGTAGTGTGCTAGCTTCACTGGGATACCATCCACACTGAAACACAGCATATCCCTAAACCCCATTTGACGAACTGCTTCACGTTGCCTCCCTGTAAGTTTGGAAATCCCCAAGAAAAGTTGGCGTGGCAATGAACGGCTTTTTAGGCTGCCCCACGACTGCTTTTGAGAACACTTACCAACTTTCTTTGGTGACAGCGTGTCAAGCACGTAAGCATCACAAAGCCGCGCCTCATAGACTTCATGTTGTGATCGCTTCGTCGCCCTGTGCTTGACAACAGGCGCGACAGACGATCCAACATGGATCGGATCGACAGGATCAAGCCCGACCAGTCGTCTGGTGCTAGGACCAGGCATGTCTTCCGCTTCAGAGTAAACTAAATATTTAAAAAAAAACCATATGTAAACAAAAAATAACCCTTTAAAAATGCTACACATGGAGATGAGCTAACCTTTTTTGCCGGAACTGACGCAAATCACTTCATTACCGAACAAAACAGACACGCGAAGTCGTTTAGAACTTCTCGTCCCGGCCACCATTTTTCCACTGCCTTGTTTCTTTTTTGAACGTCCTAAGCACAAAATGTAAAAAAAAAAAAAAAAGAAACATCAAACCCAATGAAAAACACATATCAAGCTGTCCCTTTTACCCTGTGGTTAAAAAAAAGGTTAAATATATAACAGAAAAAAAAACAAATTAACATACACATACAAAACAGGGATAATTCTCGGATACCCTGAGCCTTTTTTTTTTGTTTGCCCTTCTTAATTGTATTTACCCATATGTGAAAAAATACATACAACCCAAAAAGACAAAATCCCCTAAAACACAAAACATAAAAATAAATCACATCATTCAAAGACTACTAAAACTATTAACAAAAAAAAAACATAGAACACAAAAAAAATCTACCATACACAGAACCTACCACATTCATATTACACTAGTGTAATTATTTACACCAATGTAAAAACCAGAATACAAACATCTAGACAAAATTCTTATTACAAAACATCATAATGCCCCATACCTTAAAAAAACAAAAATGTAATGAATCAATGTAAAACACCCATAACCGTGTGGATTCATACTACATACTCCAACCAAAAAAAAAATTAAAAAAAAAACATCATCTTCAACATGTTTCTTCCCTTAGAAAAATAATAATAATAAACAGACAACAAAATAATAATAATAATAATAATAATAATAATAATAATAATAATAATAATAATAATAGTACCTACGAAGCCGTATAACAAAAAAAACCCTAAAAAAAACCTCAGAAGAAAATCCATTTCAAACCGAGCATTTTCGTGTTATAAATTCTGTAATCTATTTAAAAAAACACTGATAAACAAAAAAGAACGACATACCTTACATACAAAAAAGACGATTTGTACAAAGGCTTTAATTTCTCCTTTGATACAGATTATGATAGACAGATGCCCCGATTGCACAAAAACTGCTTCACTGGAAAATCGCCTTCGTGATGATGAATAATGAAAGAGATAGAGGTTATGTCTTTTTAAATTTAAATATACAAAAAAATTGGCAGGAGATGTAAACGAGTGTTAGTAGAAGGGGAGAGAATATTTTCTTCTCTTACCAATAATACCCTTCCTTCAATTAATTTATAATAAACAATTGACATTAAAATAACCAACTCAAAACAAGACAAAAAAAACACAAGATTGATTCTCATTCATTGGATTGCCAAGATCAACGGTCCACAAGAGTTCTTGAGTTCTTATAACTCAATGGAGTTCTCATTTGATTCAGATCCTAGTTTACATAATGTTAACATGTAAACTATGTACATATTTATCACATCCACATAGTGTTAAACCACAATTGAGATATGTAGATAGTTTACATGCTTACATATCACGGTAATGCTATCTCATGGGAATCGGTAGAACACCTTGGTGACCACATAATTGAATCGTGATGAAATAATTGTTTTATATGAATATATGATAGTGATGAAGAATGTGTCTACTTAATATTAATGATCGACGCAGAATAGAAATGCGAGCACGAGTCACAATTAAAACGATGATATTTATCATCTAAAAGGACACAATTGAGGGGAGCTGGGGAGCATTAAATGTTTCTATGGACTATCGAAACAACATCATGAAGTTGAAGCAACTAGTGTCGTTTACTCGTTTCAAGTACAAGTTCCTAACGTGTTGTTCCAAAGATACAATTTTCATAGACGTATATCGTATCAGTCACTAAGACCAAATGGTGTGCCTTCGGGGAGTGGAGTCGGGGATATGATGTGTCAATTTCCCCCAAGGGGAACACCGCCCCCCTCCAAATATTTTCGATGAGTTGGGGGAATTTTCCCCCTTCTCCCCTTGTCACATGATTGGTCCTTTTTTTTAATTAAACTTTATATAATAAAAAAAATGAAATGGGAGTGGGGGAATACCATTTTCAAACTTTGGGGGAAAAAATAGGGGAAATGATGTGGTGCTGATGTGGCACTTGGGGGAGTTGGGGGAAAGGGGGGGGGGGGGGGGGGCACACCATATAGTCTAATATGCCAACACATATATTATACTAGTTTTTATCCTGGGAGCGTCCCGGGTTGAAATATCTAATATGACAATATAATTAATGACTCGCCAATATATGATTAATGAATATTATTATTATTATTATTTATTTTAAACAAATCTGTGCCATAAGTTATCATATTCTAATATAAAAAAAACGAATCTCTGTGTCGGGGTATAAATCTAGTGCCATTACAAAATATTATATAATGTCAAATGAATTCGGAAGTTTGTAATCGATCATTCTAAAAAGAACTAAAATGAAATAAGGAAAAAAATGTTATTTACTGAAATATCGAACGCATTAGTCTAAGGGTTATGTGATGCGTTAAAAAATTCATGGGTATATGATCGGGTATATAGTTCGGGTATTTGGGTATGTGGTTTCGGGTAATTGGGTCGGGTATCACCTAATCCCAGGCCTGACCCAAACCGACAATTTTTTTAAAGTAATCCCAAACCTGACACAATACCTGTCGGGTTACAAAAAATAGTCGTTTTTTTCTCCGTTTTTTATATAGCACTATGGTACTCATTGGAAAGATAATAAAACGCTCGTTAATTTGGTGTAATTTTTTTCTTTAAAAAATCTCACATATAAAAGATATTAACGTTTAAAAGTTATGAGAGGAAACATGAGAGAGAAAATAATAAAGGTTTAATATTTACATTTAGTAGATTAGGTTAAACCATATTTATTTCTTTTTTTTAATTGGTCTAGAGTTGCCACATCACATCCTATGTGACATCTCTCAAAGGAGAGATTGCATAAGATTATAACACGTAGGATTAATCCCTTTGCAATATATATATATATATATATATATATATATAGTGTAACACCCCAACTGATGGCGGAAACATCGAGGTGTCACGTAGTGATGATTGTTCAATAGCTCATGGTACTAAATGGAAGTTGAATAATATTAAACAATTTACAATTTGTCTTACAAGTAATGATTACAAAAGTTAATTAATATAAACTAGGTCCAAAGCTTCTATGTGTTCCAAGACTTGTACAACTTCCAATAGCAAATAAACCTGAAACATGTTAAGTTGGAAAGTTGGGGGGTCAACTATAAATAGTTGGTGAGAATACATAGGTTTTGCATATAGTTGAAAACAATATGTTGTATAGCAGTCATAGTTGAAGTATAATAATGAGTAATGATAGAATATGAGTCCGACATGTAACAATGCGTCTTTTGTACAATCAAACCTTGTGTCGACTGAGACCTAACTCGCAAGTTAGTAAAAGTGTAACTGTTATCGATCATCCCTGAATTTATGCGGGGGGTGAGTTTGTCAGACCTATAGCGCTATAATCTAAACAGGCGGCTTGATCAAAACAAAATGATTGTACTGTGTCTTTTTGTTACAGCCAAATGATAGAATGAGTAAATGATAGTGTAATTGAATCACAAGTTTCTAACAATGTAAAAATGAGTAAATGATAGTGTATAAAATGTTTAAACATGTTTCACCCCAAAATGTAAAACAGAAAAAGGGGCTATGTAAACTCACCTTAGGTGCATAATGAGTTCGTGCGTTTTATTGAGCGTGCAAACACTTAGTAATAATGCCTTGGAAAACTCGGAACTAGCTAGAGAAGATAATGATGGATGAAAACTTTAGTATATGGGAGATGGGATAATAATGTTTTTTTTTATTGAATGGTATAAAGAGTTGAATGGTAGGCTATAGTATTTATAGTGTATAATTTGGAGTTGTAATTAGGGGCTACTTTGACTAGGCTAGAATTTAGGAACAACTTTGACTTGACTAGAAGACCGTATTTACTAACACTTTGACTTGACTAGGAGACCATATTTACTAACACTTTGACTTGACTTGACTAGGAGACTACGTTTGACTTTTCAGGTTTGACTAAGGGACCTTGAAAGGGTTTAAGTTTAATTGGTTTTAATTAACATCACAAAACACCAAATGGTGTAGTGGTTTGTGTGGTGTGGTTAAGGTTTAGCCCGCCAGGGACTCGGGTTCGAATCCTGGCACAGGCAAACATTTTTTTTTAACATTTTTAAATCAGAATTTTTAATACAATCCAATTTAATATTGATTATACGTCATTATTTAAACAAAAAAAAAAATTAACAAAATGGATGGTAAAGATACTGTAAACATGAATCGGATGAATAAACGATGGAGTTCTATATATATATATATATATATATATATATAAAGAAAATTTGTGTGATGTTACATATAGATATTTGAGATGTTTGGAATTTAAACATCTATCCATCTAGTCTTACGGGGTAGAGGTAAGACTGTTTATATCTTACCCTTCTCAGACCCTACCTTAGCTTTGCTATAGGTGGGATTTATTAACACAAATCAATAGTCAACAGTCAACAGTCAGCAGTCAACGGTCAACAGTCAATAGTCATAGTCAAAGAGCTATCTTTATGCCTTTGTAATTATTTAGTCATAGTCAATATTCTTAGTCAATAGTCTAGTCAATAGTCTTCCTAGAATCAAGTCATTGTATTAATGTTGTAGCCACTATATAATCTTCTGTGAATAATGAGATAAGTACATTCGATCCAATTCACTCTATTACATATTACTCTATATGGTATCAGAGCCTAAAGCTCCCTTGAGCCAACCGATCCATCACAGCTTTCGACAGCCTTCTGTCCGCAACCCACACAACCATTTCATCTTTTTTTTTTCTGATTTGCAGCCTCAATGGTTCCATTTTTTTGTTCATCAATCAAACCAAAACTACAATCGGAACCCTTGTTCCTCAGCCTCAAACCCATCATTACAAAACCGACCCTCCTCGTGGTCAAACAAATCCGCAACCCAAACTCAAAACAACCCGACCCACAACAGCCAAACTAACGTTTTTTGTTATTTTTGCAGCATACCCGGTCATGTAACGAAAGATTGTCGCAAACTTCGTCGCTTCCTACGCGACCATCAAGTCTCTACTCATGATTCCTACTCATACCCGGTTGTGAACAATACATCTTCTCACACTACAGTTCCAAACACTCCATGGATGTGGGATACAGGCGCTTCCAATCACACTAACAACAACAACAACAACCAAATGCATGTTCTTTCCGAATATGGTGGCCCGGATGAGATTGTCTTAGGTGACGGTAAAACCCTTCCTATCACACACATTGGTCAAACAACCCTTCACACCAACTCACGACCGCTTTTCTTAAACGATGTCTTAATCGTTCCATCTCTTCAAAATAATCTTATTTATGTTGCAAAACTTAGTCGTACTAATCAAGTTTCTGTTGAATTTTTTCCATATCATTTTGTTGTTAAGGATCTACGCACGGAGGGCGCATCTCATGCGGGGCGTGAACGTCAATGACGTTTACTACGGACCAACCACACTCTCTCATCAAATCAATGCAACAACAACAAAATCTCTACTTACGTGGCACCATATCCTTGGACATCCTTCGTTTCAAGTCTTCAAGTCCTTAATTTCTAAATTATGACTTAATGGTAATAAAGTGTCACCCGAGTCTTTTCATTGCAAATCTTGTTCGTTAAATAAAAGCCATAAAATTTCTTATGGTAAAAACTCATTTGTTGCAAAGAAACCATTGCAACTCGTTTACTCAGATGTATAGGTCCAGTCCAAACATCCATTGACGGCTTCAAGTACTATGTCATATTTGTCGATTATTTTTCTAAATACATTTGGTTATATCCGATAAATAGAAAATCCGACGTCTCCGTCCTTTTTCCACAATTCAAATCACTAGTGGAAAAAAAATTTCAAACACCTTTTATCTCTCTATTTACCGACAATGGTGGTGAATACATTGGTCTTAAACCATTTCTCACAACTCATGGAATTTCTCACTACACCACACCCCCTCATACACCCGAACAAAACGGGGTGGCCGAACGTCGTCATCGACACGTTGTTGAAACGGGCCTTTCCCTCCTTCACTATGCTCAACTCCCATCACAATTTTGGTCACATGCCTTTCAAGCCGCAACTTATCTCATCAACCGTCTACCCACCACCATCTTGAACAACAAATCACCTTATGACATGTTATTCAATGTTGCTCCCACCTACTCCAAACTAAAACCGTTTGGATGTCTTTGCTATCCTTGGCTCCGCCCATACTACACCTCCAAGTTACAATCTCGCTCCGCATCATGTATCTTTCTTGGATACTCCTCTTCCAGATTAGCATACAAATGCTTTGATCCAACCACCAACAAACTATATCACTCTCGCCATGTTGAATTCATACCACACATCTTCCCATCCCACACCAATAACTCCACATCTCCCACTGTCACCTATGAATCATTTCTTCACAACATACCAAATCCTACAAAGCCTTCACACCCTACACAACCTCCCATCGATCCCACACCCCAACCCATACCTCCTACACACCCCTCTCCTGACCCTACACAACCTTCTGCTGCACCTACACAACAATTACCTGATACTACACAACCTTCTACTACACCTACACAACATTCCCCTAACCCTACACAACCCTTGTCCTCTACACAGTCCTCCACTGTCCATACACAGTCCATATCTCCACAATCCTTCACTCCTACACAACCTAATTCACCTACACAGCCTTCCAATGACTCTACCACCTCCTCATCTCAAACTCCTTCAACTAACCCCTCTCCTACCACCTCTACTCGCCCACAACGGTCTCGCAATCCTAACCCAAAATATTACAATTCCAACTTCATCAACTCCACCACACTTCACCCACTTCCTACATCCATTGAGCCCTCTACTCACATCCAAGCGATGAAAGATCCACAATGGCGACAAGTAATGGATCTTGAATACAACGCTCTTCTTCAAAACCATACGTAGGAGCTTGTCCCTCATACTACCCAAAATCCAATCGGATGCAAATGGGTATTCCGAACCAAACGAAAACCCGATGGAACTATTGATAAATTTAAAGCGCGCCTAGTCGCAAAAGGGTTTCATCAACAGTACGGTAAGGACTATTTTGATACCTTTAGTCCGGTAACAAAACCTGTCACCATTCGTACTGTTCTTTCCATCGCACTCTCTTGAGGGTGGTCGTTACGCCAACTAGACGTCAATAATGCATTTCTTCATGGCACCTTACATGAGGATGTGTACATGATTCAACCACCCGGATTTGCAAATTCGGCGTTTCCTAATCACATTTGCAAACTCAAGAAATCTCTCTACGGACTTAAACAAGCCCCGCGGGCTTGGTACAATGAATTAACCGCCTTCCTCATTAGCTTCGGTTTTAAAAAAATGTCTCTATGATGCGTCTCTTTTTGTCTACAACACAAATGGTAACATTTGCTACCTACTCGTCTACGTTGACGACATTGTCCTCACTGGAAACAATAATCCATTCACGGACATCTTTGTTCAATCCCTAAGCAAAAAAATTTCGATCAAAGACTTAGGCCCTCTACATCACTTCCTAGGAATCGAAGTCATTCCAACTCCTCATGGTCTATTCCTCTCCCAGCACAGGCACATTCAGGACATCTTAACCACTTTCAAAATGAATGGTGCCAAATAGGTCCTCACCCCTCTAAGCGTCTCTGAACCGCTTATCCCTTCGGATGCCTCTCCACCCGTTGACCCAACTCCTTATCGCAAACTTGTTGGCACACTTCAATACCTTGCCTTCACCCGCCCTGATATCTCTTTCACTTTCAACAAACTCTCCCAGTTTATGCACCACCTAAAACAGTCACACTGGCAAGCTCTCAAACGGGTTCTCCGCTATTTGAAAGGAACATTGCACCAAGGGTTATTGTTAAATAAACAGTCCTCACTTGATTTAAATGCTTTCTCAGATTCTGATTGGGGAGGCATACATGACGGAGGAAGATCTACTACAGGTTATATATTATATCTTGGATCCAACATCATCTCTTGGCGTTCATCAAGACAAAAAACGGTCTCACGCTCATCCACTGAAGCAGAATACAAAGCACTAGCAAACGTCGTAGCTGAAATCTCATGGGTTAAAAATCTTCTCCAAGAACTCGGTCTTCGCACGACACGTACACCATCTCTTTTCTGTGACAACACCGGCGCCACCTACCTTTGTGCCAACCCGGTGTACCATTCCCGCATGAAACATGTTGCCCTCGACTACCACTTTGTTCGTGAACAAGTCAATGCTGGTCACTTAAAGGTCTTTCACATTAGCTCAAAGGATCAACTGGCTGATGTCCTCACCAAACCACTTCCAAGATCACCGTTTCTTTCCTTTCACTCCAAGATTAGCGTATCCAATGGATCCTCCATCTTGCGGAGGCGTATTAACATAAATCAATAGTCAACAGTCAACAGTCAGCAGTCAACGGTCAATAGTCATAGTCAAAGAGCTATCTTTATGCCTTTGTCATTATTTAGTCATAGTCAATATTCTTAGTCAATAGTCTTCCTAGAATCAAGTCATTGTATTAATGTTGTAGCCACTATATAATCTTCTGTGAATAATGAGAAAAGTACATTCGATCCAATTCACTCTATTACCTATTAATCTATAGGATTAACTGAGTATAGTGATGATGTTAATGTAGAAAAACAAAATTCGATCTAGTTCTCACATGCCGGCCATTTCAAATGGTATACTTCTACCTGGGGTGGATCACTGGATCTAGAGAAGGAGCAGGGGTAACGTCTGTTACCCCTCAACTTTTTTGGTGTAGTGTATTTTTAAATTTTTTTACGTGTTTTGCATTACGTTACCCGTGAAAATTATGTAACGTTACCCCTAAAATTTTAGTCTAGATCCGTCACTTTCTACCATAGCGTGGCAACGTGTCTTAAAGCAGCCATACCTATTAGTCTATTACCACTCATACCTAATAGTTGATCAAGACATAACATAATATAACATAACAGACCAACCCGCTACTTCACTCTTTTGGGGTGTGGACTAGCGTTCTCAGTCACCCCAGCTAGGTGGCGTCCACAATACTGTCACAGCCCCGTTAAAAGTAACGTTGTTTTTTAATTCTATACAGGCATACAACTAAACTCACTCTCTTTCACACAACTCACTCTAATCACTCTCAAATACTTTTTTTCTTAAACTTTCAATTGGCAAGATGTTGGACTGGAGAAGAGAAAATCGCATTGGCTACGAGTTAGGTGGGCCTCACTGAGCAAACGGGGAACTGGTTCATCCTTGATGTTTTGGAATTCCGTTTTTGCACAATTGCGTCAACATGTGAGTGAAAAACTGAAAACCACCTTAGGATTCATGAGCTCCATTCAAGGTTTTGTGACATCCGGCTAATGTCTATAAGATTTGAGGTACTCTTCAACCATGTGATGCTGATGAATAACGAGGAGGTAACAGAAGGATGAAGCGATTAACGCGGCCTGTCAAGAGTACCAACGCCTCTACAACCGACAATTTGCTCACCTTCCAGCATAGCAAATATTCAGAAGTACTACATGATAGAATTACAATACCAATGTTTGGCCCGTTTTTATTTTAATTAAGTATTTTTTATTTTTTAATTTCAATTATGTAATTCTTATTTTAAATTATTACAAATTGAAATCCTGTTTAAATTAAATTAAAAAAATTACGATTGAGCAATGACTATAAGGGCTTTGTTAAGTATCCATTGTCTACATGACACTAATAGGGCTGTGAACGAATCAAATGAACGCGAATAAGGTCTTGTTCGTTTTCGTTTGTTAGGAGATAACGTGTTCACAAGCTGTCTATGAACAGTTACCGAACAAGATTTTCTGTTCATGTTTGCTAGTTAGTTAAGGAAATGAACGTGTTTGCGCTCGTTTATGTTTGTTTTTTAAATTTAGTTGTCGGACAAAAGCAAACGAATTCAAACACAAATGAACGCAAACGAACACGTATTATTAAATTTCGAATAAAATCAACATTTTTCATTACAAACATTATCCGCACAAAATATACTATAATCAAATTATCCAAACATACTTTACATAATCTTGATCACATAATTACCTAGTAATGTGAACTAAAAATAGAAAACTATCATATTAAACTTGAAATGCTCATTTAATCCAACAAAAATAATAGTTAATCAAAATAGATGAAGTAAGGCCTATCGGTGTGGTTGAGCACCGGCATCGATGCCGGGCCTCCACTTCAACCGCCACGTCAACCTCACAACATTCTTCTTCGACGATGCCGGGCGTGGGGTGTGGAACGACGGGCCTCCATCTTCTCCGACACGTCTCCGGCGACCACCATCTTCTCTGGCGACATCACCACCTTCTTTCCCGGCTTGACGTCGTTCCAGGTTTTTTTTTAATAAATCTTGGGTTAGTCATCCTCGGCGTGTAGATGCCGCTTGTGCCGTTGTCGGCATAGGGGGCGGTGTACGCCGGTCCGGCTTGGGCATGCCGGCTCCATATCGAGTGGCCTAAGACTATGTGGTGTGGTGGAGGAAAAGCTTGGGAAGCCTTGCCGCCACGTCATCAAAAAGTGGGTCACACAAGAGCTTAGTCCTTTTTACGACTACTCAAGGGTGTGGGGGTAGTCCTCTACTCCTATTGGTCATTTTAAATATTATTTTCTAATTTTTAAATAAGTAAGCAATTGAAGGAAAGTAAAATAAAAAGGTGAATAAAATTAAAAAAAATTACACACCGAGAATTAAAAAAAAAATACCGAGAATTAAAAAAAATAAACGGAACACATTAAAAAACAAACTACCGAATGATTAAAACCATCTACCAATGTATACTAAAAAAACGCCACAATTGCCATGAGAAGAGATGGGTGACGGCAAATTCGACTCCGTAAGCAGCCCGATAGTCTTATTGCGTGAGTTGGATTGCCGCTCGTTGGGTAAGACGAGGGTTCGCGTCCATTGTTGCTTGAAACAAATTATTCCACCTCGTACACCTTATTTATATAGTCCGCCACTTACTAACGAGTAGATCCGTGGAGCGGTTATTTGTTCCGGTTAAATGGCTGTATTCAGCCGAAACGTTGTTCCAAAAAGAACCCGAATTAACTTGTAAGATCGACATCAATCTGGTATTGATGTACGCGATCACCAACTTGATCTCGTTTTCGTTAGTCCAAGTAGCCATTTGATGAGGTGAAGGGTTTTGTTTTGTTGTTGGTTTTTATAAAAAAAAAGTATAAAAGAAGAATAGAAAGAGGTTGTGTGGTAAAAAATGAGAAGGTTATTGTGGGTTTTTATGGTTTTTATAGATGGAAAAGGTTATTTTTTTTTTTTTTAAAATGCCCAACGTTCAAAAACATTAACACATGGCCCCACAAAATTCAAACCCTCCAATCAAAGAGATGCGTCTAACTCGTCCACTCCTAGCCGTTTAGGCCGCCCCTCCTCCGTCTGGGGCGGTGTTCGCCGGGCCTAGACGGCTTCGCCGCCCCTATGCCGTGCCCCATACCACTTAGTCTAATATTAATATGCAGTACAATAATATACATTAAATATAATGTATCACACACTGGGGAATTTTAAAGTAGTTAATGAACTATTGAACACAAACAAACATGTTACCAATCTTTCATGAACATCACAACATCTGTTCATGTTCATTCATTTATTAATTCATTTATTAAACGAACGAACAAAAACAAACTTTCCGCCGTAAACATAAACTATTTCGTTAAATATATAACACAGACGTGACTTAACATGTAAGAGCATTCACATTTGGTCCACCAAATGTATGTGAGTGTTTCCCTCAAATTATATGGGGTTGGTGTAAGACTATTTGGTGTGGTCACCATTTCCCCCAACTCCCCCAAGTGCCGCATCAGCGCCACATCATTTACCTCATTTTCTCACCAAAAGTTTGGAAATGGTTTCTCCCAATTCCCCCTTCCTTTTTTATTAGTTTTATTTAATTTATTTAAATAATTAAAAAGGCATGCACCAATCAAAGAGCTCGGTACCAAGGGGGAGATTCCCCCAATTTCCCCGAAAAATAAAGGAGGGGGCGGTGTTAAGCATTGGGGCTGAAGCCACCTCAGCTCTCCGACTCAATTGCCCGAATCCACTCCGTTTAGTCTAAGTGGTTGTGAGTGGAGTAGAGAGAAAATATTTGGTAGAAGTACTGTTCACCATTATATTTGGGGGGGGGGGGGGGGGTACTGTTCACCCCTATAAATATTTTAGTGTAATAATTTATTTGTAAGTGGTTGTAAGTGAGGAGAGAAAAAATATAATGATAAAAATATAAAAAAATATTATTATTTTAATTAAGAGAGAGAGGAGATTTAAAGGTAAAGTTGTGATTTTTAATGTAATATGATGAACGCTCATGTGGCCTAGTGGTAAAAGGGCCAGTTCTCTCTTTGGGGGAGCCGGGTTCGATTCCCACGGGAGGCCCATGTGATGGATACCCCCACCCTTGTGGTGGGGTAGGTGGTTGGGAAGTGATGGAGAGACCCTTGACCCTTGTGGTCATGGGTTCGACTCCTGATCCCTCCAGGTTTTACCGGTTCACTAACGTCGTGCCTTCGGACGGATTTGTGTGCCGGGTTTTCCCTGAAACAGGAGACGGGTGGACCGAAGGGCTCTGTCCGTACGGACTAGAGGCCGTCTGGGCCCCTTTCGGCTATTGGGGGCCGCGTACAGAATACCCGGCAATACTTTAGTTGATTGTTAAAAAAAAAAAAAAAAATGATGAACGCTCTAGTAATAATCAACTAGAAATTCAAAAAACGTGTTCATATTTGAAACCTTATAGATCATCCCAACGGACAATTTGCAGAACACTCACTCCCTGGTTCAAAACCCTAACAACCAGAAACATTAACCACACACCAAAGCAAATGGAAGCACCACGTCCTCTCTCCATCAACACAAAGCGCAAGGCACCATCAAACGACGTCGTCGACGAATCCTGGAACCTAACCAAGTGTCAGAAACCCTCGCTGCATAAATTCAAGGTCCGACTCGAGATCTCCTCACCGGATTCATTCTCCATCAAGCCTCTTCCCGTTGACGGTCACGCCTTCCCCGGCGAAGCCGCTTGTTTCGAAATATTAAGCCACTGCCTCCCTAATGTATGTTTTTTTATAATTTTGTTAACTATAGATGCATCCTGTTGATGATTATGTTATAGTTATGATTATTAGATTGTTAATTTTGCTGATATTGCCCTAACTGTGATTATAGTTATAAGAGAATGATCAGCCGTGTTTTATTGTTATTATTATTATTATTCACAACCAGTGTTGTAAAAATCGGGACTAGTCGGCGATTCCTGCCAGATCAAGGCCAAATCTGTAAAATACGATCAGTTTTAAACCAAACAATGTAGTTTCCGGAGATTAATCCTGTATATTTAAAGAAATGGGTCGAGGAGGGATTAATACGTGTCTACTTAAAATATTTACCAATAAGAATATGCGTGTGTGTGTGTATATAACTGAAAATTACATATAAAAATGCCAATCCGATTAATCCTGATTGATCTTGATTTATCGCTAGTTGGTGCCTCACCGGCAACTAGCGCCTAGCGATTTATATTATATCGTATGAGTTGGGAATCATGAGTTGTGAATCATATTATACATAATTACATACACACAATGGAGAAGAAACATAACCTAGCCTATAATGAATACTAATAAGTAATAACAACACTTTGACTAGGACTTTGCTTTCACTAGGAAATGCAATCCATAACATCGGGAATTTGGTGCATCTCTAATAATCTCTAATAATAATATGGTGTTTGAAAGTTGAATCTCTTGTAGTGGAACAATTAGTTTTGCTTGGTGTACCTAATAGATGGATGAACCATTAAGACTTAAGATTATTGTATATTGATTGTGTGTCTAATATATGTTATTTATGTTGTTTTTTAAATGGATACATTTGATTGATGGTTGTATTGTGATTACTATTAGTTTAATTGTTTGTATCTTTGTGGAGGGTTAAGATTGGGCTTTATAGATTGTTACTTTTGTTGTTTTGTTTGAAAGGTGGAACTCTTGTAGTGGATAGTGGAATAATTAGTTTTGTTTGGTACACCTAATCAATAAATCACAAAGAGTATTGTATATTGATTGTGTGTCACTTGGTTAATTTTATGATGGCACCCCTCTGAAAATATCGATCTTGCCCTAGATGTGATTATAGTGTGCTGATTGAAAGGTGAAGCTCTTGTAATTGTACAGTTAGTTTTGTTTTGTATACTTAATAGATCATAGTTGTTAATAGCGACAGTAGCGCCCGCGATCGCGAATAGCGTCGCGTATCGGCTTACCGTCGCTATGTGGTGTTTAGCGGCCTGATAACGTGAATATAGCGACTTCCGGCGAGGATTCCGGCTGCCAGAACCAAGGAGGAAGATGAAGGAAGAAGATGAAGGAAGATGAATGGCGGTTGTGTATTCTTTTAAAGCTTTTAGGGTTAAAACTTTAACTATTTTCACATATAACCCCTCCATCTTTCATTTGTTTACAAATATTGTCTAGAACTTTTAAATTTTACATATAAAGTATAAAATTAGTTTGTGTATATGAACATTTGGTCCTTATACTTGTAAATTTTTACATAAATATATTTTTAAATATTTTAATACTTTACCGCTATTTACAAAATAGCGGGCGCTACGAGGTTGCTATCGCTACGTAGCATATCGGTAGCCCATCGCTATTTACTGCTATTCGCTATCGATAACTATGTAATAGATAAACTACGAAGAGTAGCTTATATTGATCATGTGGCACATTGGTTAATTTTATGATGGCATGGCATAATCTGTGATTTTATCGATCATGCCCTAGTTGTGATTATATGCTGTTTGAAAGGTGAAACTCTTGTAGGGGAACAGTTAGTTTTGTTTACTGTTGCTAATACACCATGAAGAATTGTATATTGATTGTGTGTTAGGGTTACATAGGGGCTCTGTATGTATAGAATAATATTACAATTGCATACCTTTTAGATATGATAATATATGCAGCTAGTCTAATATTCACCAATCACTTGATGTTATTAGGTCGTTCCATCACATTTTACACAAAATCATGTTGGTGGAGAGGCTTGTGTTTACAATCTCAAAGATTATGATGCTGTTGTTAAGGCGTTAAAGATTGAGCGCATTGGTTATGATGATATTCCTTATGTAACGCGTAGAACTGTAAGCATACTGTCACGTTCTTTTGATGAGGGGAGATGGGAACCCTGCAGGCCAGAACATTTATCTGATGAGAAAGTAGACGAGTTAATGGGAGAACTTCCAAAGTCTCTGTTGGAGGTGCTACTCCCTTTCCAAATTGAAGGTGTGAAGTTTGGATTGCGTAGGGGCGGCCGGTGTCTCATTGCTGATGAGATGGGCCTAGGGAAAACACTTCAGGTGAATATCTTTTAATAAATGATCATTATCATATAATTAAAAATCTGATTGGCATGTCTAGTGACTCCTGTCATGGTGTATACACTTTGTTTTTTGTTTGGTTTCCAGGCTATTGCAATTGCAAGCTGTTTCATGAATGAAGGGCCAATACTAGTTGTTTGCCCGGCTATTTTGAGATATACATGGGCAGAAGAATTGGAGCATTGGCTTCCATCTTGTTTGCCATCTGATATTCATCTAGGTATTCTGTTTTTAATTGATATTGTGATGATTAAAACTAGCATAAAGATGATGAGATTTTTTACTATTCATAGTGAGCTGATTTTCTTTATAAAAAGTTAACTGTGGTGTTCAATCTTGAGAAAATGCATCATGAGAGGTGCAACTAGCTCAAAGCGTACTAGCTGTCTAGCTCCTCCTTACGTTAGTGTTGTTTCTACTGAAAAGGAGTGGAGATCAATGAAGTTCGCACTTTAAGGAATTGTACCGTAGTAGCTGATGGAAACACATAGTTCTATTTTTATGTTGTTAATGTTATCTGCATGTGCCAAATGGTAGGATCACTTTGTTAGTTTGTTACCATATACCACCATTAGTAATGATAAGAACTATACTTTTTTAGCAGTTTATGATAGCTGATGCTTTGCTTCTTTAATTACATTGTCTTCCAGTTTTTGGTCATGTAAACAATCCTGCAAACTTAGCAAGGTCTCCAAAAGTTGTCGTCATATCTTATACAATGCTGAACCATTTGAAGAAGAGCATATTAAAGCAAAAATGGGCTGTAATGGTTGTTGATGAATCACACCATGTACGTTGTTCAAAACGAAAATCATCTGAAGCAGGAGAGGTATAGTGCATCTTATATTAGCGTTAATGTAACCTTCTTTTCTTACTTGTTTCATGTAAACAAACTTGTTGACTCCTCACTCCTCATATGGCGTCTGAGCTGCACCTCTATCTGGTGCTTAAAAGTGAAACACTGTTTCCTTTTTTTAATAAAACATAGTGTTTTGCTTTCTTTTGCCAGATTATACATTCTTAAATATGAAGCATTGTCTGAAGTTTGTGCATTATTTGGTTAAAAATGAAAAAGATAGTGATATCGACATTCAATGGAGGGGCTACTAACATAACGCTTTATGCTGACATCACTTGAGCAGTAGATCATCTTTCTGTCATATAATAATCGCAACATATAATTCATCAAAAAATGACAAATGTGTTCTGAATTTTAGTGACTAAAATGTTATGAATCAAAGTATAATGATCATTGTGGAAAAAGATAAGCATGCGTGTTGCTATTTTATGACACCAAACCCTATCAGATTACTTATGCACATCACCTGAGATAGATGTGAGTTGATGCTAAATGAACCAAATACAACCTTTCGTATTTGTATCCGCTTAGCGTATCTGATATTGAAACTCTTAATCGTATGATCACATATTCAAATGTTATGTACATATTTTATCCTCTTGATGTTTCTGATAATATAATTATTTATCACTATGTACAAGGGACAATCAAAATTCAAACAGATATATCCAATGTGTAATATCCGGAGCAGATATTAATGTGATTGAAAGCATAATAACCATATCTTGTATCGTCCTAGCACAGTTTTACTTCTTATGGGTCCTACGTACTGCATCTCTCTCCACATAAAGTTGTAGCCTATAGTGTGACCTGCAAAAACTTTAAAGTAGTTATTGAATGTAATAATAATGCACAGTACTTTCTGTTAATTGTGCTTTTCATCTTGCACCAAGCTGCTTACTAGATTACAATGTAATCATTGTATAACATTACATTACATCCTCCTATCTGTTGAATTTCTTGACATGCTTTAGTTAATTAGATTTGAATGGTCAATCCAAGTTAACTTTTATTATTTGTCTATTGATCTTATTCTCTTTCCTACTATTTTTACAGACACAAGCTGTACTTGATGTTGCATCAAAGATTAATCGTGTAGTTCTACTCTCAGGGACTCCGTCTTTGTCAAGGTTGTGGCAAAGCAAATGTTACGTTTTCTCTGGATGATATGGTTTTATGCTCATCAGTTATCTGACATTTTTTTTTTTGTAATCTACTGCCTCGTAGTACTTTAATGCATGTGTCCTAATTTCTTTGGTCTCGTATTTCTCCTAGGTGCTAATAGGCCATATGACATTTTTCATCAAATAAACATATTATGGTAAGTTTTGTTTCCCCTTTTCTATTTTGTTTGTTTTTTTTGTTAATTATCTTTAAATCCTGCGATTATCTTGATAAATGCTGTTTTCTAGGCCTGGTCTGCTTGGAAAGGACAAGCTTGTCTTTGCAAAAACGTACTGTAATATGAGCACTGTCCGGACATACCAAGGGATTGTCTATCAGGTAGCTTCTGCCATTCCTAACTATGGGCTCTCTCTCACACACATAATGTTTGTGTAGATATGTATATGATATAGACACATATCATGCTGTGTTGGGCAGAATCCATCTCTCCTGTATTACTGTATATGTTACTTTCATAGTTCGGTATATTTCAGACGCTTTCCTCCTTGTAGGATTTTTCAAAGGGTATTCGATTGGAGGAACTGAATGTTTTACTGAAGCAGACTGTTATGGTCAGTTCTTGATACTTGTGCTTGTGGATACCTTTATTATTTGTTTAATACAATCAACAAAATATTCAATCTTAGATTGTTGAAATATTCCTTTACCATAAACCATATGAACCCTACCCCAAACTTTCACTATAAATTTGCAAGGATTAGGTATAACTTTCTACATGTGATAATGATAAATCATCAATGAGAACTTTCTTTTGGGATAAAGAATAGTATATAAAATTGATTTGGCTCATGAATCTTGATGTCAGTTCCAAGCTCTATTAATGTTTGCTTCATTGTTTTTTTTTCAGTTTTTCAGTTAATAACTTGAATATGTCATATAGATAAGACGACTGAAGGATCATGTCTTGATGCAATTACCACCCATACGACGACAAATCATTAACTTGGTTCTCAAGAAATCAGATATTGATTTTGCAAAATCAGTTTGCAGTATGGCAAATGATGATGCTTCAACAGAAAATGAGCCTGCAGATGGTCTATCTGATGATCCTAATAAACATGATGGAGAAAGTAAGATATCAGCATATCATTTGTTTTTGTATGAAACAGAGTTCATTCAGTGCTTCTAGACTATCATCCATGCCCCTCGCATCGATGACATAATTATGCTAATATTCAATATTAGAACTTGTTCAACCTCTAAAATGCTTGACCTCTAAGCGGATCCCATGGTTTAAAAAAACGGGTGAGGCGTACGCCTCGAGGCGAAACTCTAAGAAAACGAGTCTGAGGCGTGCCTCACGGGGTTCAGATTATACATACGCCTCTAAGGGCTGAGGCGCTAAGAAAATGTGTGCCTCGGGTGGTTTAGGGTGTTTTTGATGTGCTTTGTTTGGTGTTTTAGACTTTTTGGGTCAATTATTTTATTTTTGATGTGTGTTTTTGATGTTTTAGACTTTTCTAGGTCAAGTATTTTATTTTTTATAGCCACACTTTTTGTATTTATTTTTTGACTGCGCCTCGGGCTTACGCCTCGGTTTGCCTCGAGGCTTACGCCTCATGAGGCGAAGAGAAAACGCATCGAGGCTCGTTTCCGTTCTTTTAAACTTTGGCGGATCCTCAAGGTCTTATCACCATTGATGATTTCATGGCTTCGAGCCATAATTGTTGTGGGATTTCAAAGTTCTAGACTCTGGTCATATTCATTGGTTTCTTGGCTTTGCATGTGTAATGTGCCTTATATGCTAAGGTTATGAACTCTACAGTACTAATAAGCATTAACATAGACTAAAGATGCGTTGGTGAAATCCTATTTCTTAGTACATACTACCTTGTAAATGTTACATGAGCCCACACATGCTCCTTTTTAATTTTAAGTTCTACTCATTACTGCCGTAAGAACTTCCTGTTATTTTTCTTGCTTTTAGATGATGATGATGATGATCGTTGCAACTCTTCAAGAGTATCCAATCAAGTTATCGGTATTGCCAAACTAGCAGGATTTAAAGAGTGGTTACTTATGCATCCAATCATCGCTGAGCCTGATGATGATGCAAATTTTGACTCGAGTCAAAGCTCTCATAAAATGATAATTTTTGTTCATTATCATAAGGTTACTGATAGATTACAGGTGATGAAGTCTTACTTTTTCGGTTTGGTATATTATTTATGTTAGTAAAAAACTAAATATTTACGTATTTCTATGACCAATCAGACTTGATTCTAGCTGTCTGCTTTTACCTATTCTTTGTATTTTTGTAGTATAATCTGAATAGGATTTTTTTAATGCATCTGAAAGTACGTTGGCAGTTCATATTGTACTTATCATGAGGTCTATTAATGCTACAGGAATTCCTCTACGAGAAGGGGATTAAGTTTGTACGTATCGATGGACGTGATGCATCGGCCAGAGATAGACAACAAGCTATTAGTTCTTTCCAACATTCAAAAGAGGCATGTAAAGTGCCTTTTTAGTACATTGGCTGAAATATCATTTTAAATTCAGCATCTAGCTGTCTATCGCAACTCCTAATAAGTTTCTACTTGATATAAACTACTCTTCACTACTTGGTTTTAAAAAGTGCGAGGCGCTCCAAGGCGTTTAGGTTCCGATTTCCGAAAGCAGTGGCACGAGGTGAGAGCTTCACGTACACGGTACACGAGGTTTTGCTCTATGTGCAACCAAATAAGATTTATGTACAACTAAAAGCTACATCTCTCTCATCTCTTTTACATATAAGCCTTCTTCTGTTCTTCATCAAGTAAACCTTTCATCCTTTTCCTTGTGCTTACATATCAGCTTCTTCCAGACCTTAATTTTGACCATTTTGACCTACCTGTGCAAGAAGTGCCACCTCTAGACCCCACACGTTTTCTAATTGCCTTGCGTGCCTCGTTGTCTTTTTAAAACCAAAAATCATAATCACAGAAAGCAGGAATAGCAATATGTTATTGTAAAAAGGATCTGTCTTTTTTCCCCTGTTAAGAGACCATAAATGCATAAAGGATGAAATTATTGATGGTGTATCCTTACATAATTTCTGTATCATGTCAGGTTAAAATTGCATTGGTTGGGATACTTGCTGGGAGTAGTGGACTCGACTTGTCAGCTGCGCAAAATGTTGTGTTTTTAGAATTGCCCGAGAAAATATCCGACTTTCAACAGGTTTGGTCTTGCTGAGTTTAAGTTATTAATACATTTTATAAGATTATCATCTTGAAGTCTCTCAAGTCTTCTGCACATTCTTCAATAACCAAAAGAAGAAAATAAGGCATGCTGCTTTCTTGGACCTTGATGCATTAAGTTGAAATGTTGTAGTTGATGTAATTATACTTTAAATTGAAAATAAGGCTGTGCAATTGATGTTGATATGCTTTGTAGTTAACACTTGAGATTTAGGTCAATTTTGTTGTTTTATTGATTGTAAGGGTATATTACTCTTTCAGTATTTTTGATTGATCTTCCATCAAAATTGGGTCTGATTAATCAGAAACTTTACATTATTCTCACTGTGCAAGACAGAATTTCTAAATGTTGTTTTATTGTTTGTATGGGTATACTACTCTTTCAGTATTCTTGAGTGTTTTTATTGTTCTAACATTTCTAAATGTTGTGCTTGCTTGACGCACTTGTGAACCTTGTAGGCTGAAAGTCGAGCTCATAGACGTGGTCAAACTAATGCAGTAAATGTCTATATATTTTGTGCCAAGGTATGCATACTCATCTATTATACCGTTCAGGATCATGTATGATTTATTTTCTTCAAGTGACTCGACTGATGATTTCCGTCCAGGATACGTCAGATGAATCTCACTGGAAAAGATTGAATATAAGTTTGCATCGAACTTCATCAACTGTAGATGGGAAGTATGACTCATTGCAGGAAATTTTGGTATTTCTCATTTTCTCCATTGAATTTTGGAATTTACCTTTTGTTAGTGGTAGAACATTGAATATATCTTTGATGGTTGATCCAGAATCTGTTTTAGATCTGTGCCAGGGGCAACAAAGTTGTTGCTTCAATTTTTGGATTTTAACCTGTTTAGAAAATGCATCATAGCAGGATATATCATATATGTTATTGATAACAGGTATAATTTAGTATTAGCTAAAAAAGGAAATGTGTCAAGATGTGTTATTATAAACTTGCTCAATGAGTATTCAAGTGTTTACAACCTTACAAGTTGTTTATGCGATTTGAATCATTATTTTAACAAATAGATGTTTTTTAGTTCTGTCAGCTGCGAATGTGGACCACTGGACCTTGAGTCAAGTTAATGATATATTTAGTATACTCCACATTTATGAAAATAAAGAAAAATGGATAAGAATAAGTGTTTAGGAGGGTCTGTCCAGTATGTTTACCCCCCGCCACCCAAACTTGAATTCATAGATAAGCTGCAAATTCTGTCAGCGGCAAATGTGGACCTTGAGCCAAGGTAATGATATAATTATGCCTTTTATCCAACAATTCTTGGTAGTTGTTACCTGTTACATATTCCTCAGTTTAGTGGCTCAACTTCAACATGTTTTTTCTGTCTTGCATGAACAATTTTGCTTCTGTGACTCGGTTTCAGTCAATTACAAAGTTCCTCAGAAGTCTTTTACTTTTGTAGGTTGAGGACGTTTCTGTACTTAAAACCGCTGAAGAAAAAGACAAAGAAGCGAACTTAATCTTTGAGGAGGAAAGTGATAGTGAATCTTCTGCCACCGAGCCTGTGATATGCTCTCAATATGCATCTGGTGAAGAGATGCAATGTGAAGTATTTAGTGAAACCACAACTTCTAAAAGTGATGATGAAGCCTTTGGTCCATTTCTCAAGTACTGCTACAAGAAATCGGTACTCACTCCAAACTTCTTTATTAATTATAACTTCCTTTTCATGATTTTATTTATTATCAAAGTTTATGCTGATCGGCAGGCCAATATTGTTCAGGATGTAGATAATGAAAATTTGGCTTCCAATGGGACCGTAGAAGTATGTAATCATGAAACTAAGAGGGATAATATAGAAATTTCACACACTATTCTTGATGCTGAAAAGTTGAACGCAATAGAAATACCATGTGATCAGGAACCTATTAATGAAACTGAAGCTGACCCAGATTATATCCCGGCAACTTCTCTCCGATTTGAGGTAATGTATTCGTTAAGTAGGTGATTTTTCTAGGGTGGATTAATAACAGTGGTTTTGTTCCTTAACCTTTTCGACTTGCTAAAGAAAGTTTAAATATCAGAATTCACTCAATCTTCTGTCTAGGCTTTGATATATATTAAAATAAAAACATAGAAATGAATCTACCACCACAAAAAAAAAATGTTTAGGATTACACCACTACAAAAAGGTTAAGGGAGTTGATTGATAATAATTGATGAAAGATGGTTGGTTAAAGGGGAAATCCCTGAAGAAAATAAGTTTTAAAGGGTTAAACTGGGAAAATGTTGAAAGTTGGGTGGTTCTTACATCTTACCATTATGATCTTTTTTTTTCTATGGTTATTATTAAATAATTTAGTGTGCACAAATGTGTATTGCAGCTCTTGAAAGAACTGGGTCCACAACACTCAAACCTGTGCAACATAATGTTTATCACATTTGATTGTTTAGTAAATGTGACAATTTTTTTCAGGTAAGCAAATACACTGGAAGAATACATTTGTATTCATGTATACATGGGGTGGACACAAGGCCTACCCCTCTGTTTAAAAATTTTCGACCCGACGAACTCGGGACACAAAATCCATCAATTGATGACAAAAAATGTGCACCTAAATGTATCAAGGACGATTCTATATACATACCCGCTCTTCTACGTTTTGTTGAAGAATGGAACAGCCTCAGGCCCATTGAGCAAAGTAAATTGTGCAACAAACCACTTCAACTTCCTTTGGCTGTTGAGTTGTGTCTGAATGAAAGCCAAAACCATGATAAAGACGTATGTCTCAAACTTTGTCATTTTTTCATAGACGTGGCAAGATGGGTCGGGTCATGTTGACCCGCTAACAGTTTTCTGATTCATAGTTTGAGTAATGGTTCATCTTTTATTGAACAGGGACTGCTAAAAGGACGAAGTAAAAAGCGTGGTACATCACTAGATGATATAAGCCACCCCCTCCCACCAAATGCTGTATGGAAGAATGTTTCTATCTTTCATGGCAAAAAAGAAAGACAATACCTGCAGGGCTGGACTCTCACTGGTCAACCACTTTGTAAACTGTGTCAAAAGAATTGCACGTAAGTCTTGCAGTTAACACAAAGTCATGTGCATAGCAAAATGGGTGGGTTGAAATGGGTTCGGGTCGGCCGTATATCGTGTTTGGTCTGCAAGCATTTTTTTGTTACCTTTTCTTATTAAATTTTATCAATATCTAGTTAATTAAATATGATTAAGAAAACCATATTATTAAAATACTAATCTGATTTCTTGAATTTGTTAGTCACTTTTGACCTGTTCCAATTTTCACTGATTTTAAGTTTACTCATTTGAGGTTAACTATAACCTGAATCAACCATTTGAAGTTGCCATCTTACGTTTCCAGGAAAGAGAGTGCCAGGGAGCCTGAATTCTTTGAGGATTTGTTTTGTGATTTGGAGTGCTATGAAGAATATCGCTTAAGAACTAGTAATAGATACCTACGCACGGTCAGTAATTTAATTTGTTACATACTTTCCTTTTCTTCTATTATTTTGTAGTAGGATGATATTTTGTTTGAGTTTTAACAATGTGTTCTGCAGGGGCTTGCTCAAATTGAACATGGCGTATGCACAAAATGCCATCTTGATTGTCGAAAACTTGTGAAGAATATAAAACCTTTGTCACTTGAGAAGCGTAGAGAATTTGTTATCAAAGAAGCCCCAAAGCTGGCAGCCCGTAAAAATTTGTGAGTTTTTTTACATCAAGTGTCATGTTGGTTTATAATTTGCTTTCTTACTGTTCAGATCTATTGATATTATTAATAAACCTTTTTTCTCAATTTTTTAGACTTGAAAAGCTCATCAATGATCCAACAGAGGGTAACGCATGGCATGCAGATCACATTGTGCCAGTATATCGTGGGGGAGGTATCTTTTAAACTTTAGTTTAGTATAATGTTTTTGCACCATTTACTTAAAGCTGCCAAATTTGACCCATTTTTTTAGGAACGGGTATATTCCGATTATGTGTTATCTGATTTATCTCTTAACATGGCCAAACATGTAAAAAAAATATAGCTAAAAATGAAACATGTCAAAATGATTGAAAGGTGACGGAAGTATATTTTTAGTGCATACTCAATTTATTAAAAAAAGTTATTGTAATGATATTTTTTTTCACATATAGAAAACATTATACAAAATCTTCAAAAGGATAATGTGTGGATTCACTGCGTTATTCAAAAGGAAATTTGTAGAATGACTAAAGTGCCCTTAGTATGTTAATACGTCTTTCTCTCTTACTAAAAACAATTTTGAAGGGTCATATTAAAATTATTTTTTTTACTGGAATTGGTAGATACAGAAACATACTTAGTTTTAAAAAAAAAGCTGACAGTTTTTACAGAAATTGTTAATTTTTGAAAGTGTATATTCACAAAGTTAGCTAAAGGACCTTTAATCATACGCAACACAAATTGTTAATTTTTGAATAATGGATAAAGGTGTCTGAACCTGTACCAAAAATACTCGTTTTGGCCCGTTACCGTACCTATCTATTTTCTTATCTGTTGTTTTTAACCTTTCTTGACTTATGTGTTCCATATGATCCATGTGGCAGGTGAATGTAGACTCGAGAACATGAGAACTCTTTGTATTGCATGTCATGCTAAAGTTACAGCAGCTCAATGTGCTGAACGACGCTTAGAAAGAGCCAAGGCTAAGAAACAACTCAACCGCTTGATGGCCAACCTTAAAACGGTTCAAGACAAGCAAAAGGTATTAAAACACACACACACACACACACACACATATATATTAGCATGTTACCTACAAAACGAATTATAAGTGGAGAACCGCATAAAAACTTGTAGTGTGCATAACAAATATAGTGGGAGACAGAAATAGAGGCGGTTATGCATAGTCACGAGCGTTTATGCAATTCTTAGTAGTTCTTAATTCAAATTTGGTTACGTGTGTGTATATTTAGGAGGTTTTGTGCATTTTTATAGTTTATACACTTTGTGCAACTTTTAACCTATTTCATTGTCACCTCTAATTTTTTCTTCAAGCATTTTGATGAATACAAATTTATATATCTATTTTCAGGACCGCGATGATTGCAGTACAATTGACAGTGAACTTCTTGTTAATGTCCCGGGAAGTGCTTACCATACAACAAACATAAATGGTGACAGAAGTGACAAGGCTTCCGAAGATGTGAGTTCTTGACGTTCATTCTTCGTTTCATTTTTGTATGTAAATGTAATCTCATAATCATAACAATTACATTTGTTTTTGGGTAATATAAAACCGTGGCATTAAGCGGTTTGAGTTTCCGCTGGATGACTAGAATGGTTTAGCTTAAACTGCATACCCTTCGCTATGTATTATTCAACCACAGAAGTTGAATGCATGTCGGTTACAGAAGAAGTTCATAAAATGCTGTGAAGTGTGGAAGGTGATTTATATTGCCACTGATCATTTTTTAGCAATAATAATATTTGTAATATTAGTTTCCTTTATTTAGAATATATAGTTTGTTGTTGATCATGTATATCTCGTGCTAGGGTTATTGTCATTCCTTCTCTATATAAATAGACAATTCTCATTATAATTATTCATTCACAATAATAATATCATAAGCACTTTTATGGTATCATAGTCTAGCTCTTAAATCCTTGTCTTTTTTTTTTTTTTTTTCTGCCGCCACACCAGCTTCGGTTGGGTTCCATTTACTTTTTTTTTCCGATTACAACTGGCAAAGAGGAAACCCCCGAATCATAGGACAAAACCACCAAAACCCACCATCTTTCGTATTCTGTCATTAATGTTCAAACAAAAAATACGAACATTAGATGGATCGAAGGTCACTTATACTTCTTGGACAAAACTCTTTCGCTTTCACGCCACCGTGTACCAAGTTATTAGCCATATTGATGGCATGACTTCCCAGCCGAAACTAATGCCAATTACAACAGTTGGAAAGAGCTCGATGCTCTTGTGTTACAATGAATATATAGTACCGTATCAGATGATTTGCTAACCCGTGTTCTTGAAACAAAATCAACTGCCCATCACGCATGGGTTAAACTTGAGAAGATTTTTCTTAGTAACAAGAAAGCTCGTGCTGGTGCCTTGGAAACCAAGTTCTGCAATCTCACTTTATCAGCCTGCTCCTCCTTGGACGATTATTGTCAACGCCTCACTGCATTCTCACTTTACCCAACCCAACCCAAACCAAACCTCACCATATCCTCCAAACTATCAAACACCCACATACACCCAATGGGCTTGGTGGAACACTCCACCTTGCCCATACCCGAACCCAACCAGCCTTGGATGCATTGAGCAAATCAGACCTTAATGCAGATATTGTGTGCATCCTTTTCTGATGATGAAATATCTAATTCGGGATTGCTAGGTTTATTCTAGGTGGTGTTTGATAGATTGGACACTTGATAGCTCGAGGTCCCTTTGTTTATTCACGTATAGTTTTTGCTAGGAATTTGGTTGTTCATCTTAGAACTAACTTCACATTTAAAGGATTGTAAATGGAGTCAGTTTACATATTTGATAATTGTGTGATTCAATACCGCTAGGGTGAGCTATTTCTCTTTAGCACTTCATTAGTTATTCTGATTGCACTTCTTAGCTTAGTTTTTAGGATCTTGAGAGTATGAACCCTCCTAGCTTCCTGTTACTATAGGATTTAATCATCTATAGTGAGAGGTTTGTGGGGTCAAAACTTTAGTCAATTGACATTCTTAGAGGTCATCGCATGTTCTTAGGGATTCATTACCTTGGTGATTCTTCATTTTCATTGATTTCCATCTCTTTTCACTTCTTAGTTCATTAGGTTTCATAGCTTTATTTAATTATTATATCAAAAATCACAAATATATTTTAGTCTAGTTTTCGGTAGAGGTTTGGTTTTATGAGTGTTTCATTGCATCTTAGGGTTCGATACTTGGACTTACCTGTTTACTACTTTGTGACCGGTACACTTGTCGTTCTTGTGTAGTTTTCTTGTGAGCCCAGTTTAATTAAAACTTCGGTTATTTATTTATATAAATTTACACACATCACTACCGTATGGACATGAGCATAATTAGAGATCCAATGGAGGTAAAGCGGATTATCTGTAGATGGAGTGTCGATAGTTGCTGTTGTTGTGCCATCTACGTAGTCGAATAAACCCTTGGTAACCAGATAAAAGTGAATCATCACCTTCCAAAATCCGTAGTTGGTGGGTGAAAGTTTAAAGGTGAATTTATGTAAATTGTGAGCCGTTTTCTCAACACTAGTGAAGGGTTGAATCATCTCCATTAAGGGAGATTGGCTGGTCGAAAAAAGAAAAAGAAAAGAAAAGAAAAGAAAAGAAAGAGACCGGAGGCTGATCGAAATTGGCTTGGGGTTGGCGGCAGCTTTTTGGTTGGTCAACTTTAGGTTTCCTCAGCGCTCTGATACCAAGATAAACCGCATAGTTATTTGTTATTGATTGATTGAATTTGGTGATTACATTAGGAGAAATAAATAAGAGACAATGTTACACTTAAGTACCACATAATTACTTAATATAAAATATTACCTAAATATATTGTGTAACATCACTGAACTAATGAATGGACACAGGCATTTAAATGAAAGGATCTTCTTGACTTCTATTCATGTTCGTTCATTAAGAAGTGGGAATGTTTGTGGTTTAAATTATGAATGAGAATAAGTGAATGAATGCAAATGAACCTTTTCTAGTTTCTTGATTTAGTTCATTAGCCGGTTACCCAATGTTTGGTTCTAAATTCGATTGGGTGATAGGTTTATACATGCCTGACAATTTAGCATTGCTAATAAATAATAAATAAATTTGGGTGGGGGTTAGGTGTAAATGGTAAAGTCATTAGAGTTAAGATGTTGCTCCTCTTGAGATCAAGGGTTTGAACCCCACCGAAGACGAGGTAAAAATTAGTAGTTAAAATATATAATAGATAACTATGTAAACGAACATAAGTAAACACACGTAACAGGCATAAACGAACGTAACCATGTACGTAAACAAATTTAAACAAACGTAAATGAACAAATTTGTCTATTCATGCCCTTTTGTTTACTAAATAAACGAATTTTCTGTTGAACAGTTTACTGAATGTTCGGTTAGTTTACAGGCCTAATTGTTTGCAAATATGGCAATATAATTGGGTCGGGTCAAAAGACGTGTTAACCACTGAGGCTAGACTAGGTCAGGGCGTTCACATGGGCCCGGACAAAGTCCACCTGGGCCAGGTCCAACCAATTCCATGCTGAGTGTGTGGGAAATAGATCGAGAAATCAGAGTGGGGAAAAGGCCTGGAATTTAGGAGGTGGAGTGGGGTAGAAACCCACCGAGTAGTTTGGTTTAGTTTTTCTCTATATTTAACTAGGCTATCCTCTCGGAGGGTCTCAGGATAGACAAATCCAATATAATGTGACAAAAATATGTGTACTATAAAAGTAATATGTCGTTTTTTCAGAAAAAAAAATTTGTAAAGAATTTGGTATCTAATGATATGTCATGATGATGATGATGATGATGATATGCGATTCTAATGTGTAAAGTGAACATCTTTTCATGTTTTCCGACCGTTTTCTTCACTCATACATAATTTAAGTATATATATTTCATTAATCACCACATAAAAAGTCGTTTTCTTTTTTCGTTTTTTGTATAAAACTATATTACTCGTTAGAAATATAATAAAATGTTTATTAATTTAGTGTAAGTGTTTTTCCAAAACAATGTTATATAAAAAAGTTATTAACGTTTGAAAAACATGAAGACTGAATTACAAGTTTTGTCATTTAGGTTTATACCCGATTGCAAAGAATGTCCTTTAACTTTAAAACTGATTGGTTTTGTCCTTTATCTTTTAAAATCTTGCACGTTATATCCTTTATGCCTAACTCGGTTATTTTTCTTCGTTAAGTTTGATCACATGACTTGCACACGAGGGCATAACACTAAAATCATCCCCTCTTATCTTGAGAGTGAAAATTAGGGCAAAAGAGGGGGAAAGAAAAGGAAGAATGTATGGAGGTTGGAAGACGCCATAGATAGATAGATAGATAGATAGATAGATAGATAGATAGATAAATATAGCCAGTGATTGTAGAAGATAATAATAATATCACAGGTGGTTTTGGATTTGGGTGAAATAGTTGGAAGGGAATGAATGAATCTTTATATTTCTGTGTTTGTGATCGAAAACGTGGCTGTTATTGAGAGTTTATCTGGTGATGGTGTGGTGGGTGGTGGCAGGTGTTGGTATGGTGGTGGAGGTGGAGGTAGGGGTGGTGTGTGTGTGTGTGTGTGTGTGTGTTTAGAGAGAGAGAGTGTGTTATTCTGTAAAAATCGGGGAAGGAGATAAGAGGGGGTAATTTTACTGTTATGCCCTCATGTGCAAGTTATGTGACCAAACTTAACGAAGAACTAACCGAGTTAGGCATAAAGGATATAACATGCAAGATTTTAAAAGATAAAGGGCAAAATCAATCAATTTTAAAGTTAAAGGACATTCTTTGCAATCGGGTATAAACCTAAAGGACAAAAC
This sequence comes from Ambrosia trifida, assembly GCA_028751855.1. Lineage (NCBI taxonomy): Eukaryota > Viridiplantae > Streptophyta > Magnoliopsida > Asterales > Asteraceae > Ambrosia > Ambrosia trifida. The sequence goes on along the minus strand of CM054124.1, from coordinate 97,683,751 downwards.
TTGTAATTCAGTCAAACATAAATGAAAGTGCATATGCCATGCATATGAGAAAGAAAGATTTTATTTTATTTTATTTTAAATCACTAATGACATGGTATGCCACATGGCACACTCAAGAGGGAGGTTGCCCTCTTTAAATGTCATGTGAGATTTTAAGCTTTGGTTCATTATAAGTAGGGCTGTTCAAATCGCTCGCCGCTCGTGGATCGCTCGTCGCTCGTTCGGAAAATGCTCGAAAAATGCTCGCTCGATCTTTCGCTCAGTTGTATATGAGCAGATCGGCTCGGTTCGGTTTGTAAATGAGCCAAGCATGAGCAAAGGTACGCTCGGCTCGGTTCGGTTCGAATTCAAATTTTATTTATTTAATAATAAATATACACACAATTTACAGATAAATTTATGGCTTTATATATAAGATTCTATTGGATTTGACTCAGTATATGCAAACAAAAATTAATACTAGATTTAATAGTAAAACAATAAGCCATGAGGTGACAGTCTTGACTTCTTTATGTTATTTGTCGTCAATCGCTAATTGTCGCTTGATACCACACCTACGTCACAATGCAACAACTGTTCTCTGACGTATGCTCATCACCTCATCAGCCTCAATCTAAGCCTCATCCTTGGACATTTCGACGTTAGTTGTCACCCGACAATGAAAACATCGAAGGAAACATCCCAATTTTATGACCGGCCATATTATTCTACGCTCGATTCTCGCTCGACGCTCGCTCGGAAAATTTGTGCTCGAAGAATGCTCGTTCGGTTTTTGGCTCGATTGTAAACGAGCCGCTCCGCTCGGTTCGGTTTGTAAATGAGCCAAGCACGAGCAAAGCTTCGTTCGGATCGGCTCGGCTCGTGAACAGCCCTAATTATAAGACCATGTATAGTGGAATGTGAATTGGGCGTGAATGGCCTTTTTTTTGCCCATTTCACATTGACCCACCCCCCCCCCCCCCCCCCCAAGTGAAAGGGGCACTAATGCCTTCTCTGCAAAATATTTCGCGTGGGTTGATATTTTGATGGACCAATCATCTTATTCCACTTCATTTTTATTTATTTTTCTTTTTTTAATTCAAATTTAATATCATTATATACACACTTACATCACTACACCCCTTATAAATTTCAAGCCTCTTTCACCCACTAAGTGGCCCCACATGCCACATGTCAAAAAATGTCTCATTTCACACATCACTACACATGGTCTAAATAGATAGATGTTCTATTTGAGGGATTTGGCTGGTATTAAGCGTGCAATGAGGGATTCGGTTTAAGTTTTTTTTTTTTTTTTTTTCCTTTTTTTGAACGGCTAATTTCCTCGCATATTTTTTACACCCTTTTTATTACACCTCTTATTTCATCCCCTTTTAAACACTTTTTTTTTTTTTTTTTTTTTTTGCCTCTTATGAGGCTTGGAACTCCCAACCTTCCATTTGAAACGCCAACACCTTTACCACAACACCACCACAAGGGGCGGGGCAAGTGTAAGTTATTGTACATTTTTGTTTCAGATCCGTTATGGCTCATCTTGAAAACCAAATCTAAGCTTTGTCCGGTTGAGACAATCGACAAGTCTATCACGAAACTGAAGGTTAAAACCTCCCGTAAAGTACAGAAAAAACTCGCATGGGTCCAACAATGTGCATTCTCCATTTGTAGAAAGATAACTATGGTGCATGCCAAATTTGTCTCAAATTCATAGAAATATCAATTTTTTTCGGCGATAACTCACTATGTTTTAACTACAAATTGCTAAATGAGATAAGGGTTCAAGATTCTTGACCAGTTGTTAAAGTTTCTGCTAGTTGCAAAACCATGGCAGCATGCTTCTGACCAGCAAGATGAGCATTAAACACGGTGGGACTGTTACAAACAACATTGCACAAGGTACATGTTCTTATAGCATTTAACGGCGCTCCTCCTTGCAAAATCTTCTGCTTCTTCGACTCCACATCCACGTGACTTCCCGCTCTCTTCCCATTCATATTTATTCCATCTGAATTGACATTTTTGCCCTCGGACTCTGAATTAACCATAGGTGAAGCAACAGGGTTCGAGGGCAGATTTGGTATTTGTCCAGATTCCCTAAGTTTATTGAGATGCTTCTTCCCTGCTATATGCATGCTGAGGAGTTCATTGCTGGTGCAGGTGATCTTGCAGAGTCCACACTGAAAGGTGTTGGGTTTCTTCGGTGAAGCACCGCTGCTGGAGTTTGATGTGGCGGCAAAGAAACCATTCATACTCGCGAGCTGGATGATCGCCTACATACACAAACATACGTTTAAAACGCTTCAGAATAATGAACTTGGATGCACATTCAGTTTACCTTAGCAGAATGCTTTTTACCAACAACATGCTTCTGATATATTTCTTGACTATAGCATACCACATTGCAAAGGTCACAATGTATCGAGTCAGCCTTCGCTCCAGGTTGCAATATCCCAGGCTTCTTGTTCTCCAAATCTCCAACTAAAGTTTCCCTTGCAACGGGTGGTGGTGGCATGACAGATGAACCGGCTGGATTTTGCAGACTTTTTAAGTGTTTTCTTCCCTGTTTATGTTTCTCGAGCAGATCTTCGTTATTGCAAGTAATATTACAAACGTCACATCGAACGCGCCGAATCTCTTTAGGCTGCTTTGGTGTTACTAAGACATTGTTTGTAGTCTCACTTGTAGCTCCACCAGCCTGAACTTTTCAAAGTACTACATTTACATATGGAACAAAATAAAACTAGAATTTTAAATTGGATTAAGTCATTTTCTAATTCACGTTGTTAACAAGATTGCCCAAAAGGTAAAGGCACATATGACTAAAATCTAAAAGTACAATATCGTATGAGGAAATGTTTGAAGCGAAATACATGATTAGCGACTCCCCAAATATTCATATATCTATCTTAACCATACATCGAAATACTTGCGGTGTGCGCATATAATGTATATATGTGTGGGTCCTCGAGGGGCAAAGGTAAAATTACACTAAATTTAACGCTATTTTACTGATTTTGTGAAAATAACGTTAAAAATGGCGGGCGATTAATCATTCATCATCTGGTGGCGTTGATAGTCAAAAGACAAGGGGTACAATCGGGCTTGTCCCGATTGCTAAGTGTTATGTGCCTTATGTCTAAGGCTTGATGCAAAACCACTATCGAGCCGGGAGCTCACTGGAAGCAGCCTCTCAATTCCCACGGGGTAGAGGTAAGGCTGTCTACATCTTACCCTCCTCAGACCCTACCGTAGCTTGCTATTGGTGGGATTAACTGAGTATGATGATGATGAGATATTAACTGGTTTGGTAAATGTGATATTATCTACTTATCTTGTTGTTTTATAATCTCAACTTCATCATTTCTGATAGGTCCCATTCATCATAGCAACTACTGTGCTCCTAATCAGATCTTTCTTTAAATACCAATTACATCACCAAGTATAACTATATTGAGTGTTGTGATTAGGGTTAAACAAATTACATTGATAGAATTCGGAAATCTAAAACTTTGATTGCTGAGAAGAACAATTACATATAGCCAAATTCGAGATAAGCTTGATCTCCAATTTTAAGGTAAAAACCCTTATTCTTTTTTATAACAAACATAGACTCAATAAACTAAAGGGAAAACCCATATATAAAAACCTAATCTAAAAACTGTCCCTGCGATTCTGACCCATACCTGGGTCGCATCAGAGGTATTTAAAAACCATACATCCCCAGTTCCTTTTTGTATCTTATACTTTCTTAAATTAGTTCCATTTAAGCATGCATAAGGACCCTTACTAGTGGGACATAATTGTAAATTACTATATAATGTTTGAAGGGTGTATGATTGTTCCAGATTTAGAACTTTAGTGATGTACCACCTTTATCAAATTTCCTAAACGGCTTCCAAGACGGTCAACGAGTTTGAGATGTTTGCCTTTCGACTTGTAAGACAATATGAATTATTCTCCCACATGGAAAAAGAAACAATGCAATGTAGCATATGGCAGAATACTTCATATTATCTTACATGTCAAAAAGCATACATTTCAAACTCATTGACTGTCTTAGCACATTTAGAAAAATTGATAAAGGTGGTACATCACTAAAGTTCTAAATCAGGAACAATCATACACCCTTCAAACATTATATAGTAAGTTACAATTACATATTTATGTCCACACAAAAAGAATGCAATATAGCATACGGCAGGATACTTCATATCATCCCAAAGATCAAAAGGCAATAGGCATACATCTCAATCTCATTTGATTGCGTTCCCAAATCAAAATAAAAAATGAAACCCTCTGTGTCGTCAAAGGCGCGCGCCTAGGCGCAAAAGCACACCATATGCACTATGCCCTGAGGTGCGGTTTCAGGCTATCAGGCGGAGGAGGTTCAGAGAACTTTTTGGCCAACTTCCTGCAAATAATAGCTAAATGAAACCTAAACAAGCATAACAAACTAAATTATCCCTAAACAAGCCTAAAACATGTTACATGTCTAAAACGTCTAAAAATGATATTTTATACTACATGCCTTATGTGCCTAGCTAGCTTAAAAAAACCCTCGCTTTCTAAGCCGAAAACATGTCTAAAACCCCTGCAATAGTATGTTATATTACGCGCTTATGGTATTTTATACTATACACCTAGCTTAAAAAAACCCTAGCCCTAAAATATGTTTAAAACCCCTAAAAATAGTATTGTATACTAAAAAGCCCTCTCTTTTTAAGCGCGTAGGCTCCGGGCAACTAAAGGCTAACTAAAAATTGGTCATACAAAATGCAGATAATAATAATAATAATAATAATAATAAAATAGAGGATTTACATATGTAGCTCTGTCAGTCTCAAATGCCGCCGGGTCCTGCAAGCCATCGAGTCCGATCGAAGACGGGTATTGTGAGGGATCCGTGTGAGGGTTAGGGTTAGGAGATGAGGTGGAATTAGGAATAATTGGTTGTTGGTCTACAAGCATCTGTGCCTACAGGATCGAAACACTCTTTAAGGGTTTCAGATTAGGGTTTTGGATCGTAGAAATTGTTGTGACTCAAACAAAACAATTACAAGAGAATTACCAGAGAGAGAATTGGGCCGTTAAAGTGACGCTTCTCGCAGAAATGGATAGGTACCACGTGCACTGGTAACATCACATCATGTGCGTATGAAACCCGAATTGTTCACGAGTATCCACTACCAGCACGGTAAAACCGCCGTCATCCATGCTGTTAATGGTCCCATGAAGTGTGGACTATTTTACTGGTTCTATCTAACAGGCTGGTAACCGTGTATTATTTAATTTTTAACTTAGTATAAAAATTCAAGCCCAGGGGTGGTGTTGGGGTTGAAGGGCTTGGTCTAATGGTGATCATTTCATTAATAAAAAAAATCCTACACCTAAAGTATTAATATATTAAAATCAAATAAATGTATTCAAAAGTGAAAAAAGCTATTTAGAGGGTGTTTGGGATTGAGTTTCAAAACAACTTATTGACTTATCGGCTTTTCCAAAAAGTCAATAAGTCAATAAGCTGTTTGTGTAACCCAAAAGCACTTTCTGTTTTGACTTTTGGCTTTTAGGTTTTAAGGGTGGAAAAGCTGTTTTTGAAAAGTTAGAAATCCTGGCTTTTGACTTTTGAAAAAAAAAAAATACAATATACCACTCATACAACCAATATTTACAATAAGTTAAGCGAAACACTTAAAAAAAACAACAATTTATTGATTTTTGACGTTTCTCATTCCAAAAGCTAATGCAAACACTTTTTTTAAAACTCCTTTTTCAAAAAGTCATAAGCCAATAAGCACTTTTGACCAAAAGCACTTTTCCATCTCCAAACTCAATCCCAAACACCCTCTAAAATTGATGTTGCAAGAATTTATTACCATTCAAAAACCCATTTTAAAAGAAAATAAAAGGCAAAATCAAACTTGGGCCACTTGTTTGGAAGAAAAGGATCCGAAGAATAAAAAAAATTAAGTTTGTGAGTGGATGTCATGTGCCTTTCACCGGGCCTATTTTAACATGTTGACACTATTAGACTGTTCGGAGTGGGGGCGGGAAGGGGGGGGGGGGGGGGACACCACCGCCAGGGTGGCGTGGAGAGGGGTAGGAAGGTGAAGGCGGGGGCAGAGTGCTTGGCGTGGGGAGGGGGTGTTGACTGCCACGTGGGTGGCTGTGATTGGAGGGGCATTATTGTTACTGTTGAATTTTTTTTTTTTAAAAACTAACTGTTGGTATCAAACGGTCAAAAACGACTTTTGGGTCGACATAAACACCGCGTTCCATATGTTGATGGAAAGAGAATTCTATCGAGCAAACGATAGTCTCTCGTCCAAGTGGACCGAGATAAATAGAGCAATGAATGTGTTTCACCCGCATTATTATTACGCAAGAAACAATCCAAAAAGCGGTGAAACGGACGGCGACTGCCTCAGCCGGTCGCTATTAGTGTATCGTAACGAAACCGGGGTCGACTTCAAGTTTCTTCATTGTTGGGAAGTCGCGAAGCACCATTCAAAATGGGCGTATGTCCCTACTGAACCAACTCCGCAAAAAGGTCGAAAACAAATTCGTCAAGAAACCGTTCAATTGATCTTGAAAACGTAGAAGCCGTTAATTTGGATGATGACGAGTTCGAAGAGGAATTGAGTCGCCCACACGGTCGAGATAAGTCAAAAAAGAGGTCGCAGAAATCTACTGCTTCGGGTTCGAATTCTGGATCAACCGGCGCCTACAGCACTGACTTGCAAGATTTAAATTCCACCATGATTCACTTCAATACGATTCAATAAAAAATGCTCGAGGAGAAAAAAAAACATTCGCGAAGCATTTGAAAAAAAGTTGAGTATGAAAGAGAGAAAGTTGAGTATCAAAGAACAGCGCGAAAAACGCGAAAATATGAAATTTATCGCCATGAACACCGATCATCTTCGCGGGCCAGAGTTAGAGATGACGCTACAAATGAAGCGTGACCTTATGGAAAAATATAATATTAACTGATTTGTTAGTTTCTAGTTTTTTTATTTCGTTTTTTTATGTTTTTTAATTTTCTAGGTTTTTAATTTTTGTATTTTTCTAGGTTTTTATTAATTATAAATGTTATTTTAATTACTTAAAAACAAAGATAAAAGAAATGCCACATGTCACTCCCCCCCTCTTCCCACCCTTCCAGTCCCCACAATCCCCCCCCCCCCCCCCCCCACAGGGTATCTACAAGTGCCACATGGCGCTTCATCCACCTCTTTCCCCTCACTACTCCAAGTAAAGCGTCTTTCTTTTAATAGATATCTATAAATATATAATAATAATTTATCTATATCTATATCTATATCTATACATATAATAAACCAAAGCCATTTTAATGACATGGCATTCAAAGAGGGTATTCTCTTTATTGAGTGTGTCATGTGTCATCCCATGTGTCAAGATCTTTATTTTAGAAAAATAATAATTTAAAATTTAAAAACAAAATTAGATTTTTATTTTTAATGTTTCCTCCCATAACTTTTAAACGTTAATATCTTTTATACACGAGATTTTTTAAAGAAAAAAATTACACCAAATTAACGAGCGTTTTATTATCTTTCCAACGAGTACCATAGTGCTATATAAAAAACGGAGAAAAAAACGACTATTTTTTGTAACCCAATAGGTATTGTGTCAGGTTTGGAATTAGTTTAAAAAAAATATTTGTGGGTTTGGGTGGGATTAGGTGATACCCGACCCAATTACCCTTTTTTTATATTATAATATGATAACTTATGGCAGAGATTTGTTTAATAATAATAATAATAATAATAATAATAATAATAATAATAATAATAATAATATTCATTAATCATATATTGGCCAGTCATTAATTATGTTGTCATATTAGATATTTTATTATGTCATATTAGATATTTCAACCCGGGACGCTCTACAACAGGTAATTGCTATGTTTTCTTTTTCTATCATATTCTGAAATAACTCAAATTTTATTGTATGCAGTTGAAGACCTTTGACTGAATATATTGGTGCTAAACAATCTATGTCCCCTTGAAGTGCTTGGGATCTTAATATTCTGTTCTAAGTGTTGATGTTGTAAGGTGAAATGAATCTTTTGGTATTTTTTTTAAAGTATCTAATGCAAGTTGATACATAGATGCTATTTTTATAGTTTAGATACTTCTAATTTTATTCACTTTACTTAGATTTCTCAACCCGGGACGCTCCCGGGGTATAAGCTATAAACCAAAACATTTTTAATGACATGTCATAATATTATGCAATCTCTCTTTTGAGAGATGCCACATAGGATGTGATGTGGCAACTCTAGACCAATTAAAAAAAAGGAATAAATATGATTTAAATATGATTTAACATAATCTATTAAATACATAATCTACTAAATGTAAATATTAAAACTTTATTATTTTCTCTCTCATGTTTCCTCTCATAACTTTTAAATGTTAATATCTTTTATATACGACATTTTTTAAAGAAAAAAATTACACCAAATTAACGAACGTTTTATTATCTTTCCAACGAATACCATAGTGCTATATAAAAAACGGAGAAAAAAAACGACTATTTTTTGTAACCCGATAGGTATTGTGTCAGGTTTGGAATTAGTTTAAAAAAATTGTGGGTTTGGGACGGGCCTGTGATTAGGTGATACCCGACCCAATTACCCTTTTTTTATATTAAAATATGATAACTTATAGCAGAGATTTGTTTAATAATAATAATAATAATAATAATAATAATAATAATAATAATAATAATAATATTCATTAATCATATATTGACAGATGCTATTTTTGTAGATACTTCTAATTTTATTCACTTTACTTAGATTTCTCAACCCGGGACGCTCCCTGGGTATAAACTTGTAATGCCCAACTATTTTGTAAAATGTTTATTTAAACTGATATATTCATGTAACTATTTTTTTTCTTCATACTTATTGACAACAATATATTGTTAACGAGACCACATTCTTATTCGCCAAATAACTTAGATTATTTAACCTCATTTTTATTATAAATTTTGTAAATAATAATAAAATATTTATAAATAAAATATGCTAAATTGTCGGTAAGTCAGATCCATAAACGGATCCATCGTATGTCTAAAATCGATTAGATATCAAATGTCTCCTTTATTCCATATCAGTATTTGATAATACGAATTATTGTTTAGGCATTAAACAAACCAAACTACAAATAATAATAATAATAATAATAATAATAATAATAATAATAATAATAATAATAATAATAATAATAATAATAATAATAATAAAAGTCATTAATGAAAAGAACCAAATTCACAAACACAAGAAATGTCTGTCTATCCTCGAGACCAAAAATACAAAGCAAACCATTTTGACCATTCCTCTTGCTTTGTTTAGTTATTCATTTATTTATCTATTTTTATATTGAGATATAATAATAAAAAAAAATCATCGACTACTTCAAAGTAAACCCATGCGCAGCTCTTCAAGACCCGGGCGCACGTCCCTATGCTTCCCCACGCATTAAAAGCTGAGTCGGTTGATTAACTTAACTGTTAAAAACGTTTTGTTTATACCCACTTGAAATCGAAATCAATCGCACTCAAAACCTTCACCATTTTATAAATTGGATCATCCAGCAACTACATAACTAGAACCGGCCGACCACCACAATCAATGGTGGTGGTTGAAAGACACGACAGGCCTGGGCTTCGAGTATGGTTATCTTGGGTTCCAGTCACATGGTTTAACGAAAGGAACTTGGTTCCGGGGCGGCTTTGTTGCTGGAGCAGTAAAGATGTGGCTGCAGTAACAACAACAGAGGGTGACAAGTTCATGGCTTCGATGGTCGTGACTTAAAGGTCTCTGGCCAGTCAAGCATGTAAGTCCTAAAGCGATTCGTTTGAGTTTTATCTTTCATCTCTGTTTCTATGGCTACGTGGATGGTGACAGTAGTTCGGTTGCCGAAAATGAAGCAGCAGAGCTGCGACGGGGGTGGGGCTTCACACGGGTCGCTGGTTCCGAGTCAAATTGATTAAGATACGATCACTGCGGCTACTATCGTCATTGCCTTCGACTTCTTTTACCACAACAACATCATTGAAGAAACAATAAGTATTCCGGGGATTAGGACTAATCACCGTGGGTTAATACCTATGTTACTATCAGATTAATCCTTTACCCAAACCGTAATGGCAACCCGTGTGAGTGTTAATGTAAGTGAAGGTGTGTATGAAGTGTGTGAGAACACGAGAGTTAAGTGGTTCGGTCGTTAATGACCTACGTCCACTGTAAGTACACCGGAATATTATTGATAATAAAGGAGATTACAATGAGTGTAGTAGTTATGGTTATTTCTGAATGAATCTACAAGGGTTGCATGTGATCTTATTTATAGAGATCGTGGTGGGCTGCATGGGGCGGCCCACGGGTGACGCCATTGGTTTGGGTCCGGCTGAGGCCCAAGCCCATGGCTCTTCTGATAATGGCGGGAAAGGACCTGTTACTGTTGATGTCGTCATGCTATGGTGTGGTCGTTGTAGTAGCCTGACACGTGGCGGACTTCTGGTGGTGCACAGTAACGTCGTACTTGCTACAGTGCTCAGGCTATCCATGCTGTCTGATGTGACGTCTGACTGTTGGCGAGGTAATGCCTGCTGGTCACTATTCACGACAGCATGTACAGTGTAGCCGTTCACCTTTTGTACCATCTGCCACATGTCCTTCTCCTGCTGTTGTGTACTCTGACATGGATCTTTGTGAATCTTCCTTCTGCCATTCCTTGTACTTCATATGAGAGGTGCCAAGGGAAGATTCCGCGCGTGGTAGCACGCGCGTATCAGGTGTTGTATGTTGCTTATCGTATGCTTTGGCGCGCGAGACATGTTGATTCCTTGACCCCGCGCGAGTGTGTTCCCGCGCCATGATCTGGCGTGGGGTTGCTGTTGTTCGGGGATAGGGACGCCTTTCAGATTAGGCTCCCTATCCCTTCAAGTCCCCCTAGTCTAGGACTTCTCCTGCTCGCTGATGAGGAGGTGGAGTGCTAGACTCAAAATGTGTTAGTCGCAGATGAAAGCTCATTTGCTCGTGTTGTAGCTTGTTGGCGCGGATTCTTGGAAAACTCAGCGGGGAACGTCTTTTCCGGTTTTACGTCAAAGTTGCGCTGAGAAGGACGTGCTCCGCCTTACCCTTGCAGGCGTTAAGCGGGGAACGTCTTTTGCAGGTTTACGTCAACTTTGCGCCATGCAGGACGTTTTCCACTTTGCCTTTGCAGGCGTTGGGCGGGGAACGTCTTTTGCAAACTTACATCAAGTTTATGCCATGCAGGACGCACTCCGCCTTAACCTTGCAAAATTTTAGGCGGGGAACGTCTTTTGCAAATTTACGTCAAGTTTGCGCCCATGAATTAAATGCTATTGGAGTGATTTAATGTGGGTCCTGAGTTGGTGATAAATTCTAAATCATTGGCATTCAATTTGTCTCTCATGAGTTGGAGTGAATGCGCCTGGAATTCGAATGATCAGTTACTTCTGATGGAAGTTTAATGGTTGCTGACGTGTTCAGTGACTGTCTGGTTGTGCAGACTGAGGCACGTCACGTCATGGTTGCAGTTACCAACCTCTCGTCTGTGTCAGGAGCGTGGGATGCCACGCGTCTGACGCTTTGTCTTCGTGGTTGAGATTGTGCCACGTGTCAGTGGGCACGTGTTTTCTGTCAGGCGCGTGGGTTATCACGCGCTTACTTTATTGAGATCGTGAGATCTGTTGACACGTGTCGATCATCCGGCTCATGTGTGGCACACAACTGTCACACACTACCATCTGAGCCGCCCGTTTGTGTTATTTGACACGTGTCGCCATCTAGTGTCTGGAATTTGAAAAGGTGTGACGTTTGGCGCTTCCCAGGTGGGTCCCTCTGTCATTAATGCGATGAGTATATAAACCTCATCGTGGTTCATTTGAACGGTTATTCTCTCAAAATTTTCTTCTTCTACTCTTTGCTTTCACTTTTCTCCCAAAGTTCCGGTCGTCTTCCGTTGAAGTTTCCGTTCAATCTTCGAAGACTTTCTTTGTCTTGGAGATTTATTGTTGAAACTTCAGGTGTGTTTGCCTTTTGTTTGCTTTTCGATCCTTGAAATCTGTTCTTCTTGTATTTCTTTTGAAGATTCCGGTGAATCTTCATATTTTCCGGCGTCCTTTTTCCAGAATCGTTATATTTTCCGGCGTCTTTTTTCCAGAATCATTATAATGTCTGAGATTCCGGTGAGTCCCCCATTGTCCGCCGAGGATGTTGTGATGGGGCCGACTACGGAGGAGGTGGTGGAAGAAGAAGTTCTTGTCGAGCATGGCAAGATAAAAGAGAGGAAGTTGATGTCCAACACTTACTGTGTTTGGAATCAGGAGGCTTTCAATCGGTTTTGCATCATGTATGGTATCTTGCCGGAATGGGAGCCTATCCTTCCCTCTCCGACCAGCACCGTGCTTTCTGCCGGTAGCGGTCAGTTAGCACTGTACGAGGCCCACTTTGCTAAGTGTGGGTTTCGCCTTCCCTGTACGCGCTTCCAGGTAGATACTATGGTGGCCTATGGTGTTGGGCCCACACAACTAACCGCCTTCGGACTTCTGAGGTTAGTTCATTTTGAGGCTTCATGCCGCGCTCTGGACATTGAGCCAACCGTTGAGCGGTTCAGTGTCTTCTACTTCATGGCGCGGGACGAGATGTGGTTCTCGTTTAAGCCACGCCCGAAGGTGCCGCCGATGGCTACTCACACTCCTAAGTCCTTACATTGGGCTAAGGAGAAGTTTTTCTTTGTGAAGAGGGGTGTGATCCCCATCAGTCTCCCCTAGAAGGTGATAGGGGATGGGCAGCGGGTGGCCGACATGCCTGTGCCCAAAGACTTTAAGAAGCAGGCGTGGTTCCTCGCCCTTACTTCCAATGCCACTAAGCTGGAGTTCCACAACTTGACAGAAGGCATCTTCTTCCTTCTTGGGATGAGCCGCAATGGAATCCGGGCGGGCAAAGAGCCTTATATTGCGGAGGAGGGTACGTGTGTTTATTATCATTATTGTTATTATTATTTTCTGTCCTTCCTCTTATCATGTATGTTTGTAGGTGTGAGCAAGTTTCAGCTCTTCGCTGCCCGCCAGGAGAGGGGTATTAAGTGGAGGCCTTTGGCGGAAGGTCAGACCTCTTGTTTGGATGAGCTTGCTGACCGCTTCTATTACCCTGATCTGATCACCGCGCCCAAGCCTTATTATACAACCGGTGAGTCTTCAGATCCCTTCGGCCCTAGCATATTTGGAGATGATACTACTGGATTTTCAGTAGGGATCGTCCCGCCGGTGAGCTCATCCGCGGGGCGTGGGCGTTGGAAACACGCGCCGCGGAATCATGGGTACCGAGCGAAAGTTGTGCTTTCTTACTCGGGCTCTTCCGTTTCAGCAGGGGAGGTTGTGAACGGGCGTCGACGACGTAAGGATGGCCCGCCCTCTGAAGATGAGGAGGATGTTGAGTCTTCTCAGCTGGAGAAGAGGAAGAGGGCGCGTGTTGATAGCGCTGCCAATAGCAGTGCTGCTGCTGCTATGGAGAATGTGTCTGCTGCCCCAGCTGGTGGGGGCGAGAGTGGGGGTACCGCTCAGATGACTGAACCAGTGGCAGCTTTTGAAGGTGTTACTGATGTTGCTGGTGCTCAGAAGACCAGCGCTGCTGGGGGGCAGGGAGGAAGTGCCCCTGTTTTCTCTATGGGTATTCGCGCTGCCCCGACTAGGCAGCCGTTGTTTCAAAAGCTGATAAAGAAGAAGGCGCCTGGTAAGCGATTTTTACTGTGCTTTAAGTCTTTAACTTTGAATTCTTGCTCTAATGTTTTGTTTTGTTTCCACAGTGTCGCCCAAGATAACTCCCACTCCTCCTCCTTTGTCTCCATCTGCGGAGGCTGCTCGCGTAGAGGAGGAGCGGTTATGGCAAGAGCAAGAGGTTGCTCGCAAACAGGCGGAAGCTGATGAAGCCTTGCAAAAGGCTGAGGCTGACCGTGCTGCCGCTGCTGCAAAGAAGCAGGCGGAGGCCGATGAAGCCTTGTTAAGGGCTGAGGCCGCTAAGGCTGCTGCTGCCAATGAAGCCAGACAAAAGGCTGAGGCAGAGAAGAAGGCGGAAGCTGATCGCCTTCGCCTTCAAGAACAACAGTTCTTGGAGGAGCGGGCTAGGTTGGCCAAGGAGCGCGAGGCAAAGGAGCGCGCGGATGTTGAGGGCCAGGAGGCGGGCCTTGGAGGTGATGGCTTTGAGAGGGCCCTGTTTGAGCAGGGCGCTTCTGTAGCTGCTGGTTCGCGCCCGGATAGGCGCGAGTCTTCGAAGGTTGGTGAGGCGTCAGGGGCCTATGATGGCTCCTGCTGGGCTGGTGGTGACGCCATTTGGCGCCCTCGCTGGGCAATCAGGGAGAATACATTATTCTCCAACTCCCTGGCTGCCGAGGAGTTTATCAGCGAGGTGGTGCCTCCCTATGAGCGCACTCACCAAGACATGTTGAGTCGTCCAGACCTTATTGCTGCCTTGTGCGTTAATCAGGCGACTCAACTGTCAATGATGGACTCGCTGCGGCGCCGTGATTCGGCGTTGTGGCGAGATATGGAGAAGGTCGAGGCGGAGAAGGCAGACCTTGCGGAAAAGGAGGCTGCCTTCAAGGCAGAAATTGCCAAATACCGCCGCCGTGCTCATGATGCGGAGGCAAAGGTCTCCAAGCTTGAAGAAGAGGCTGCTGCTTCAAAGCGCCGTTGGGCAGTGTCCTGGAAGAAAGCTAACCTTGAAACTATGAAGGTTAAGGACACTCTGGCCGAGGTGCAGGAGGAGAGGCGGACGGCGGTCCGCCAGCTAGAGGAGAAGAGCAGGGCTCTTACAGAGAGGACCGCCAAGTATGTGGAGATGCGGAAGGAGTTGGAGTCTAAGGACTCTGCTCTTGTTGCAGCCACAGAGCGTGTCTCTTTCTTGGAGCAGGAGAAGGTTCAGATCCTTGGCGCTAAGGAAGATCTGGAGCGGGATCTGGACTCTTCTGACCAAGCTCGCCTCGAGGCTGTGAAGGAATGCGAGGCGGCGAAGGTCTTGTTGGAGGAGGCGGTCTCTGCGCAGACCCAGATGCAGAGTTCCATCAGCTGGTTGATGACGGGTGGAATGAACGGGGTGAGTCTTCGCGCTTTTCTTGTTCTTGATAGTTGCTTTTCCTGCCATGATGCTAACTTTATTTTCTTTGTAGGTCTTCAAGAGGTTTTGGCAAGAGCCCAAGTTGGGCGATCAAGTTGCCTCTATCGCTGCTGCAGCCCAAGCCTTTGGATATGGCGAGGGCTATGGTGATGGCTTCTTAAGCGCGCAGAATGATGGGCGGCTTGAGGATGCGGAGCATTATGGCAAGCCGCTGAAGGAGGAGTATGAGGCGGAACTTGCCAAATTTGAAGAGATCGATTTTCCCATCCTTCAAATTATAGCTGACTGCAACAACAATGCGGATCCCCTTGTTGCCTTGAAGTATTTTATCGACAGATCTGATGAACTTGCAAGGGGTTCTGGCGGAGAGGCCTCGGGGGCGGGTAGTGTTTAGGCGCTGTTTTTGTCATTTGTAATCATTGTTGTAAATATATGAGGGTTTTTAAGTCCCTTCTTTTAATGAAGTTTTTGAGTTTGTTATATCATGTTGTCTCGTACTTAACTTACTTATTTAACCAAGTCGTCACCCGGTATGTAAGTAGAAGTTAAGACGGGCGCTCGGCTAGACAGTCCGGCGTTTAAGTGTTAACACTTTTGCCTTGAAGACCGTAGCGGAGA
This sequence comes from Ambrosia trifida, assembly GCA_028751855.1. Lineage (NCBI taxonomy): Eukaryota > Viridiplantae > Streptophyta > Magnoliopsida > Asterales > Asteraceae > Ambrosia > Ambrosia trifida. The sequence goes on along the minus strand of CM054124.1, from coordinate 97,667,958 downwards.
CCAACTTGAGCCATTGAGTCTGACTTAGGCGCGTGATGGCCTTGCCTAGAAGACCTTTTACCGTGTTTCGCGCTGCGCATTGTTTTCTTGTCCGAGTTGCAACGACTCTAGAAGACAAGTGTTTATGCGCGTGGCGTTGTTATGCGGGGTTGTAGGTCCGGCAAGTAAATCCGTCTTGAAGACCATGCGCTGTATAGCAGGTGTAAGCCCGACGCGCACGTGGCGCGTCTTGAAGGCGGACCTTGCTTATCTAGCGAGCGGCTTTGGTCCGACGTGATTTTGCCTAACTCTTGAAGACTTTTGGCGCTGAAAATGCAAGTAGAAACACAGATATAGGAAACGTTTTCATTGATAGTATGGCATGTGTAGCCATGTTACATGATTACAAATAACAATGCCGCAGCTGTGCGCCGTTCCATGATCGCGGAATGGGAGTGCCATCTAGCCTTTCTAGCGCGTAGGCGCCTTTGCCTAACACTTCTTGTATCTTGTAAGGAACTTCCCAGGTTGGGGCAAGTTTCCCCGGTTTTTCGGCCTTGGAAGCCTCATTGTTGCAGAAGACGTAATCCCCCACCTTGAAGGTTTGCTTTTTGACGCGCTTGTTGTAATATTGTTCCAGCTGAGTCTTGTAGCTGGCTTCTTTTATTGCCGCGAGGTCTCGGCGCTCTTCTAGTAGGTTGAGGTTTATGCGGAGCTCTTTATCATTGTCGGTCGTGTCAGCCATCAATACTCTTGCCGTGGGGCAAGTGATTTATGCGGGAATTACCGCTTCGGAACCATATGTTAGGCTGAACGGTGTTTCTCCGTTGCTTGTTTTTGTGAGGGTGCGGTAGGCCCACAAGACGTGTGGAAGTTCGTCTACCCACCCTGTTCTTTTTGTTCCCAACCTTGTCTTGATGCCTTCTACAATTGTGCGGTTGGCCCTTTCTACTTGACCGTTGCCTTGCGGGTGCGCAACGGATGTAAATATTTGTTTGACTCCCATCTGAGCCAACCATTGCTGAAGGGATTGGTCCTCGAATTGTGTTCCATTGTCGCTGACCAATTGCATTGGCAAGCCGAACCGACAAATGATGAATTCCCAGAGAAACTTTTTCACATGCGCGCCGTCAATCTTGGCCAGGGGCTTGGCTTCAACCCACTTGGTGAAGTAGTCAATGGCCACTATCAAGTATTTCACGTTGCCTGGCGCCGTCGGGAACGGACCAACCAGGTCAATGGCCCATTTTTGGAACGGCCAAGCCGCTGTGACCGGCACCAGGTTGTTCTTTGGGCGGAGAGTATTTGGGGCGTGTCGTTGGCAGCTGTCGCATTTGCGTAATTCATTAACCGCGTCGACATGCATGCCGGGCCAGTAATACCCTGCGTTCATCAGTTTTGCTACCACCATCCTTGGGCCTGCGTGCAGCCCGCAAGTTCCCTCGTGTATGTCTCTGAGGAGGAATGAAGCTTCTGTGGGGTCTACGCAGCGCAATAGCGGCCCTAGGTAGGAGCGGCGGTACAGGATGTCTCCTGTGAGTTGGTATTGTAGAGCTTTGTTCTTGATCTTCCGGGCTTCTAACTTGTCGTTAGGTAAGGCTCCGGAGGATAGGAAGGCTTTGATTGGCGTCATCCATGACGCGTTGCCTGTTTGGGTGACGTTGACCTGGCGCGGGGGGACAGACGGTTTATCTCGGACCTCGATTCGGACCTCTTTGGCCATGTGCTCGAAGACTGTGGACGCCATTTTGCTCAGCGCATCGGCTGGTTTGTTTTCGCTGCGCCTGATGTGTTCGACAGTGCATGTGTCGAATTGGCGCATGAGTTTCTTGGCTTGCTCTAGGTACATAGCCATAGTCTCGTCCTTTGCGTTGTAGGTCCCGTTGATCTGCCGCGCTACTAACAGTGAGTCCACGTGCGCTTCCAAGTGCCTGGCCCCCATTTTTTCCGCTATGCGGAGGCCTGCCAGCAACGCTTCGTATTCCGCCTCGTTGTTTGTGCTTTTGAACTCTAGGCGGATGGCATATGTGAACTCGTGCTTATCTGGGCTGATGAGGTGGAGCCCTCATCAGTGTATAGGGACCATTTTTGTGACGGATCATGCGCTGGCGCGGGCGACTCTTCTTCAAGGCATTCTTGTATTTTATCGGTAGGGATTTCAGTGGCGAAGTATGCTAGTACTTGGCCTTTGATTGCGGGTCGGGGCTTGTAACTGATTGTGTGCTCTCCCAGCTCGATAGCCCATTTCGCTAGCCTTCCTGATAATTCGGGTTTGGCCAAGATATCGTTGATCCGATAGTCCGTGAGGACATTTATCGGGTGGCCTTGAAAGTATCTGCGTAGTCTGCGGGATGTGTAACATCGCAAAATTTTCTCTAAAATTTTAATACATAAAAAGCCCTTATATATATATATATATATATTTTTTTTTTTATTACACCTTTATCATTAATATTATACAAATGTGACTAAGTCTTTATTTATCCTAACTCACAACTTATATACATACATAAATGTATATAAATAATAATAATAATAATATGATTCTAAATTCTTTTTTTTTTCACATACAAGATTTTTTTTTATTTTTTTTTAAATAAAGCCTTGAGTCAAATAGTCAAAGTCCTAGTCAAAGTCTTAGTCAAACAGTCAAAGTCTTAGTCAAATAGTCAATTCATCATAAAACCTTACTTTTTGGTGTTGACCAATTTTAATGGCTAATTGAATCCAAAACTAGTATAAAAACCCACCTATGACCCATTATACTTTGCACGTCTAATTGTTTCAATCCGATTAAACTTTCCCTCATACCTTTCTTCTATAGTCTATTACTTCTACACTTGAAGCTTTGATTGTAAGCTCTTGTAATTGGCAACTTTGGGGCTACACATATTCTATTTCTCGAGACTTAATACTTTGCTAAGGTGAGTTTTACATAGCCCCTTTTCTATTTATCACCATTTTTGGGGTGAAACATGTTACAACATCATTTATGCAAATCAATCATCAATGTGTCTATGTGTATTTCTATGTTGCATTATGTCTTGAACATGACTAGGGTAAGCACAATTCTAGCATAAACATTCATCAGCCAAACGGTATACATTGATAGATCTATTGGACTGACAATCCCACCCGGATACGTGCCTCCTACAAAGGTAGCGTGGGTGTTTGTTACTGCAATATAAACGAGTGAACCATGAGCGTATGGGATGTACCACAATACAACAGTCACAATGGTTGATTATGCACTCGATTTACTTCTAGTATGTTTTCGCATATGGACTAGATTGCCATGACACATGAATTGCACAACAATTTTATTCGATTATCAAAACCTATGTAATTCTCACCAACTTTTGTTGACCCAAAATATTTTCAACTTAACATGTTTCAGGTTCTACTTGCTTAAAGATTTAAATTAATGCTTGAAGATGTGTGCATAGTTTTATTCAATTTGATGTACGAATTCTTGTAGAACAATTGTATGTAATTTATTTAAATCATATAATGAAATTTATTATTTACCATGAGCTACTGAACAATCATCAATACGTGACATCCCGATGTTTCCGCCATCGGTTGGGGTGTTACAGATTGGTATCAGAGCCATGGTTATAGGGAATTAGGTTATTAGAAAAATAATCTAGTCTATAACCATAGGATTATAACCAGTATTTGCTTCTTTTACTTGCCATTCTCTATCTCCCTCCTACTTCTTATCCCTACTTTCATCTTTACAAGAAGGTTGCTCTCCACCATTGGATCTACTCTTAGACTAATAGGACAAAATCCTCAGATTTAGCCTGAACCATCTTGAGATCTCGTCGAAGTTCTAGATTTTAATAACGAACACGTGCAATCTGGAAGGGTGAACGCCTGTATTCTGAGTCTTCTGTCTAGGCTGGCATTGCGCATATATCCCAATCAGACGAGGGACCCGGATGCCTACCTGGGAATTCTCGGGGTGAGTGTTCACTTATAGGCTAAAGCATGTCTTCATATGTTATTAGAATTTAGAATCTTTGATAAGTCAACGTTTTCGTTTATTCGTTTTAATTAAATGAATAAATGATTACATTCCTTATATTACCTCATTGTCCTTCATTCAACCCATATCTTATTGAACATTCATTACCCAAATCACTTCCGTAACCGATGCCCTAAACTAAACAGAGATCAAGATCCTCCAGCTACCTAACCGCAAGTCTCACCATTTGACTATTGGTTGCTTTTATTCTATGTATTGACGCTATTTGATTCAAGTAATAAAATATTTGTCTGAGAGTTGTTACATGGTGCATGATTGTTTGAATGTGAACTTATTATATAAATCTATACAACTACAACTCATATACTGTGCTTGTTATACTTGCTTGCATAAACATGTTATCAATTTGCAACCTATGTGTATAATAAATGCTGCACTTAATAGAGGTCATCATGCCTTTTCAACAGTCGGGAGAGGCCCTACAACCTGCTCCACGACTGGTGGAGGCTATCGAACCTACTCAACGATTGGTAGAGGTCATTATGCCTTTTCAACAGTCGGGAGAGGCCCTACAACCTACTCCACGACTGGTGGAGGCTATCGGACCTGCTCAACAATTGGTGGAGATATAGAAGGACGCAAAACTTTAATGTAAGGTAAATTGGTGATTGCGGTCCGGAACGTAATCATGAATTTACAGGTACGTTAAGGTAGTGTGAAATTCTATCAAGGTTTTCAGTAAAAAACCAATTATAAACTCTAGTTACCTGGTAATTCATTTAGTCTTTCTATAGTCAATCAACTCATGCATTTCTTTTAGGAGTCCTAAAACTTAAGATTCTTATTCTCCTTGCTATTTCAGATGAACCTGATCCAACCCTTAAAACTCACACATATCAAAACTCTTACCCAAATTATTCGAAACAGTTTATTCTGTTACCTATAAATTTATGTCATGCCTTCACTCGAAACTTCCCAAACCACCCTTGTCCTAATTTCTACCCAATCGCCTTCAACCCTGTGTTTTGAATAAACTTCGGGACGAAGTTTCCAAAAGTAGAGGAGACTGTAACATCGCAAAATTTTCTCCAAAATTTTAATACATAAAAAGCCCTTATATATATATTTTTTTTTTATTACACCTTTATCATTAATATTATACAAATGTGCCTAAGTCTTTATTTATCCTAACTCACAACTTATATACATACATAAATGTATATAAATAATAATAATAATAATATGATTCTAAATTCTTTTTTTTTTCACATACAAGATTTTTTTTATTTTTTTTAAATAAAGCCTTGAGTCAAATAGTCAAAGTCCTAGTCAAAGTCTTAGTCAAACAGTCAAAGTCTTAGTCAAACAGTCAAAGTCTTAGTCAAATAGTCAATTCATCATAAAACCATACTTTATGGTGTTGACCAATTTTAATGGCTAATTGAATCCAAAACTAGTATAAAAACCCACCTATGACCCATTATACTTTGCACCTCTAATTGTTTCAATCCGATTAAACCTTCCCTCATACCTTTCTTCTATAGTCTATTACTTCTACACTTGAAGCTTTGATTGTAAGCTCTTGTAATTGGCAACTTTGGGACTACACATATTCTATTTCTCGAGACTTAATACTTTGCTAAGGTGAGTTTTACATAGCCCCTTTTCTATTTATCACCATTTTTGGGGTGAAACATGTTACAACATCATTTATGCAATTCAATCATCAATGTGTCTATGTGTATTTCTATGTTGCATTATGTCTTGAACATGACTAGGGTAAGCACAATTCTAGCATAAACATTCATCAGCCAAACGGTATACATTGATAGATCTATTGGACTGACAATCCCACCCGGATACGTGCCTCCTACAAAGGTAGCGTGGGTGTTTGTTACTGCAATATAAACGAGTGAACCATGAGCGTATGGGATGTACCACAATACAACAGTCACAATGGTTGATTATGCACTCGATTTACTTCTAGTATGTTTTCGCATATGGACTAGATTGCCATGACACATGAATTGCACAACAATTTTATTCGATTATCAAAACCTATGTAATTCTCACCAACTTTTGTTGACCCAAAATATTTTCAACTTAACATGTTTCAGGTTCTACTTGCTTGAAGATTTGAATTAATGCTTGAAGATGTGTGCATAGTTTTATTCAATTTGATGTACGAATTCTTGTAGAACAATTGTATGTAATTTATTTAAATCATATAATGAAATTTATTATTTACCATGAGCTACTGAACAATCATCAATACGTGACATCCCGATGTTTCCGCCATCGGTTGGGGTGTTACAGGATGCATGGATGAGGGCGAGGACCAGCTTTTCCATAATTGTGTATCGAGTTTCCGCATCTAACAGCGTGCGGTTGATATAGTAGATTGGTGTTTGCACACCTTTACGATCAACCATCAGAACCGCGCCTATTGCTCGCTCGGTGACTGAAAGGTAGAGCGTGAGCGGCTCTTTGGGGAGCGGCGCTGTTAGTGTGGGGAGATTCATTAGGCACTGTTTCATTTGCTGAAATGCTGATTCCGCCTCTGGGGTCCAGCGGAAGTTGCTCTTCTTCAGACAGTTCTTCAAAGTGTCCACGAATGGGAATGACTTTGAAGCGTAATTGGATAAGAAGCGGTTTAGGGCGACTAGTCGTCCCATGAGCGTTTGTACTTCTTTGACGGAGGCCGGTGATGGCATCCTTTCGATTGCTTGTACTTTGTCCGGGTTAGCGCGGAAACCATCCCGTGTGACAATGACGCCCAAAAATTTCCCTTCTTCCATCCCGAATGAGCATTTGCTGGGGTTTAGCTTCATGCGCACTTTGCGCAATTGGCTGAACGTTTGCTCGATGTCCCGCAGCATGTCATTTTCTTCCTTGCTTTTAATTACCAAATCATCGACGTACACTTCGAGTCGTACGCCGATCTCGTTCACAAAAGCCGTGTCCATTAGCCGCTGATATGTTGCGCCCGCGTTTTTCAGACCGAAGGGCATCTTTGTGTAGCAGAAGATGCCTGTCTCTGTGCGGAATGTTGTTTTGTCTTCATCCTCTTTGGCCATCTGTATCTGGTGGTACCCATTGTAGGCGTCCAAGAAACATTTGAACCGGTAAGGGGCGAGGGAATCCACTTTTAAGTCGATTTCCGGTAGAGGATAACAATCTTTTGGGCATGCCTTGTTGATGTCTTTGTAGTCGACACACATGCGCCATCCTCCATTTGCCTTGGCGACCATGACAGGGTTGGCCACCCAGGTCTGGTATCTGATGGGGCGGAGGATGCCCGTGTTGAGCAGCTCGGTGACTTGTTCATTCATGGCCTTTGTTTTCTCCGGGCCCATACTTCGTTTCTTTTGCACTATCGGTTCTGCGGAGCGATAGACATTGAGCCTGTGTTCCGCTATTTCCCGTGGAACACCCACCATGTCTGCTGGTTGCCAGGCGAAAATATCCATGTTAGTGATCAAGAGTTGTTTCAGGTGACTGCGTATGGTCTCGGAGATTGCATGGCCAATGATCACCGTTTGCTCCGGGAATTTAGGGTTGAGTACCCATTTTTCCGGCTCTAAGCGGGTATCTGTCTTGACCATTTTTGGCGGTTTGGCTGTATCCGCGACATGGCAATCCTTGTTTCCCCGGATGAAGGCAACACCTGTTTTTGTGGGGAATCCTACCATGGCGTGTGCCGTGGAGGCGTTGGCGTTAAGGCGTGCAATGCCTTCTCTTCCCAGCAGTATGTCATGATTTGATGTGGCTGGTAAGACCATGAAGTCGCATATCTCTGTGCGCTCATGTGTGCAATCGGTCCAAGTTACGAGCAAGGAGAGCATGCCGCGGGGCATGATGGTCTCATGGATGAAACCGGAGATGGGCTTGTTGACTGGGATGAGCCTTGCCTTGTCTTCGCGATCAAGCTGTTGAAAGCATTGATCGTACATGATGTCTGTGCTGCTGCCGCCATCCAGGAACATATACCGCGTGCGGTAATGTCCAAAGACGGCGGTTATCACAAGTGGAGCTGTGCAAGAGGCGCCGCCTCTGACCCTTGGCATGAGGATGTCAACCTCTTTCCAAGAGTCATTCAAAGGTTGTACCCGGGTCCGTTTCCCTTGTTGGGTGTTGTTCCCGCGCCTCGTCATGTTGCATTGGTGACAGGGAATCAGCGTGACTGCATGAGTATTGAGGTCCCGGATTTTTTTTCCGCGACCCTTCGCCCTGGGTTTCCTCATGAGCATTACCTTTGCCAGCTCGGTGAACGTTCTTAACCAAGTGGCCCAACTGGCCTGATTTTAGCGCGGCTTCAATCTCCATCTTTAGGCTGTAGCAGTTGTCCGTGAGGTGACCGTAGTCGTTGTGAAATTCACAGAACTTGCTACGGTCCACGTTTCGCCGCTTCCCTAGAGGGTTAGGCTCTTTTAGGGTGACCTGCTCGGTTTTCAGAACTTGGGATGGTGTTTTTGTTAGCAGGGTCCAATCGTAGTCTTTCTTGGAGTGTCCGCGTTGGTCCCGCGTCTGTTTGGAGCTGATGATTTGGCGGGCATCACCGGCGGAAGAATATTTCCCTTCGTCGGTGGTGCCTGTGATGCGGTTCCAAACGGATTTGTTTTTGTGTTTAGTATTATTATTATTATGGTGTTGTGGTTGGAAACCATGTTGCTGATTGAAAGATTTTTCGGAAGAGGCATATATTTTGGCTGAGCGGATGAGCTCATCCCAAGACTCTGGGATGCCATCCTTGCCGGTGAGGCATTTCATGAGGTCTGGACTGCGCACATTATGGATGAACGCAGCCCGTGTGAGCTCCTCTCCGCAGCCTATTTGCAATGCTTCTTTGTTAAACCGGACTATGTAGTCCTCAATTGTTTCTCGGTCGTACCGTCGACACAGCAGAATGTCCGCTTTGTCTTTCTTGTGTTTACGCAAGTGCGAGAAGTGGCTACCAAACTTGTCTGTGAGGTCGTCGAAGTCTTTTACGCTTCCCGCTGGGAGGCTGTCAAACCATACCCTGGCGGCCCCCGTAAGGGTTTGAGCGAAAAGGTGGCACCATACTTGGACGGGCCAGTCCACAGACATACCTGCGCACTCGAAGTCGTGCACATGGTCGTCTGGGTCACGCAGGCCATCGTATCTACCGATGCTGCTTGGGAGTTTGGCCTTTCTTGGGATTTTGGCAGCCGCTATGCGGGTAACAAACTTGGATTTCTCGGCAAAAGCCTTTGGTCGGAATGGTTTGACCAGGTCATCATCCATCTCACTGTCTCGCGACGTGTGAGCGTGTTTCTTTCCTTTGTAGCCTGAGTCGCTGCTTGACGATTCGTAGCCATCTGGTTCGTCACGTGGTTTGGCGTAGCCCCGAGCTCTGACGTTTCCGCCGAGCTCCCCGCTACGACCATCACCGTGATCGGCCGTGTCTTTTTTCTTGTACTTTTCTTTTGCCGGTGTGTCAAAGGCAAGTGTCTTGCCCTTCTTCTTGGCTTGCTTTAGGAGCTTCCGCTGGTAGATTGCAGCACTTTTGGCGTTTTGACGGAGGAGCCATTGGTCCGGGTCCTCCTCGGCGAGATCTTGGCTGTCGTCGTCTGACTCGACGTCACGGATCTCAATAGCTGACCTGTCAAGCCGCGAAGTTGTTTGTTTGACGACGGTGTTTGGTGTGGTTTGGTTCTCCGGCTGTTGGAGGTCATCTTCTCCGGCCCGGTGTACGCCGGAGGTGTTGGGGTTGGGTTCAGCCATGCGTGGGTTAAAAGATGAGTGAAAAAGAGTTGTTCTAACCGTTGGATGGCGCCAATGAAGAAACAATAAGTATCCCGGGGATTAGGACTAATCACCGGGGGGTTAATACCTATGTTACTATCAGATTAATCCTTTACCCAAACCGTAATGGCAACCCGTGTGAGTGTTAATGTAAGTGAAGGTGTGTATGAAGTGTGTGAGAACACGAGAGTTAAGTGGTTCGGTCGTTAATGACCTACGTCCACTGTAAGTACACTGGAATATTATTGATAAGAAAGGAGATTACAATGAGTGTAGTAGTTATGGTTATTTCTGAATGAATCTACAAGGGTTGCATGTGATCTTATTTATAGAGATCGTGGTGGGCTGCATGGGGCGGCCCACGGGTGACGCCATTGGTTTGGGTCCGGCTGAGGCCCAAGCCCATGGCTCTTCTGATAATGGCGGGAAAGGACCTGTTACTGTTGATGTCGTCATGCTATGGTGTGGTCGTTGTAGTAGCCTGACACGTGGCGGACTTCTGGTGGTGCACAGTAACGTCGTACTTGATACAGTGCTCAGGCTATCCATGCTGTCTGATGTGACGTCTGACAGTTGGCGAGGTAATGCCTGCTGGTCACTATTCACGACAGCATGTACAGTGTAGCCGTTCACCTTTTGTACCATCTGCCACATGTCCTTCTCCTGCTGTTGTGTACTCTGACATGGATCTTTGTGAATCTTCCTTCTGCCATTCCTTATACTTCATATGAGAGGTGCCAAGGGAAGATTCCGCGCGTGGTAGCACGCGCGTATCAGGTGTTGTATGTTGCTTATCGTATGCTTTGGCGCGCGAGACATGTTGATTCCTTGACCCCGCGCGAGTGTGTTCCCGCGCCATGATCTGGCGTGGGGTTGCTGTTGTTCGGGGATAGGGACGCCTTTCAGATTAGGCTCCCTATCCCTTCAATCATGTTACTTGACTTATAATGAAGGTAGTTAACCGAACCGTTTTCTGTTTTGAAATATTTAATCCAATTCAGTTTCATGCAATCCTCGATGTTTACGAACCTTTCATGGAAAATTTTAATTGTTAATTGGATATGGGGTTTGTTGTCAGAGCCACTTTTGTCACCAACTTGTAATAGTCTTAGGTGCTGTTTGTTTTTTCTGCAGGAAAAGGTCTGCAGTCTGCGGACCACATCTGCAGACATCTGCAAGAGAAGAGGTGGACCAAAGGTCTGCAATCTGCAAGAAGAAGAGTGTTTGTTTGTTAATGTCTGCAGGCTACTGAAATAAATTAAAAATTTAAATAAACTGATTTTTTACAGCAGTCTGGTGGTAGACGGTGGTGGTGGACGGTGGTGGTGGTGGTGGACGGTGGGTGGTAGTGGTAGTGGTAGTGGTGGTGGTGGTGGTGGACCGTGGTGGTGGTGGACGGTGGTGGGTGGTGGTGGACCGTGGTGGTGGTGGACGGTGGTAGGTGGTGGTGGTAGTGGACGGTGGTGGTGGACCGTGGTGGACCGTGGTGGTGGTGGACAGTGGTGGTGCGTGGTGGTGGTGGACGGTGGACGGTGGTGGGTGGTGGTGGATGGTGGTGATGGATGGTGGTGGCGGTGGACGGTGGTGGTGGTGGGTGGTAGTGGTGGTGGTGGACGGTGGTGGGCCGTGGTGGTGGACGGTGGTAGGTGGTAGTGTACAGTGGTGATGGTGGGTGATGGTGGACGGTGGTGGTAGACGGTGGTGGTGGTGGTGGTGGTGGGTGGTGGTGGTGGACGGTGGACGGTGGTGGTGGATGGTGGTGGTAGTGGATGGTGGTGGTGGTGGTGGACGGTGGACTGTGGTGGTGGTGGACGGTGGTAGGTGGTAGGTGGTGGTGGACCGTGGTTGGTGGTGATGGTGGACTGTGGTGGTGGTGGGTGGTGGTGCTGGACGGTGGTGGTGGTGGTGGGTGAAGAGAAGAGAAGTGGAGAAGACATTTGAAGACCTTAGAAGACTTTGGAACAAGTCTGCACCAAGAAGAGGTCAGGAAGACCTTTTTGAGTGAAAAGTCTTCCAAAAAACAAACAATCTGCTGACCTCAAACGTCTGCGCTCGTCTGCGTGGCGCAGACAAAAAAGATCAGAAGTGCTTCTGAGCAAAAAACAAACAACACCTTATTGTCTATTAAATTATTTTGATCAAACAAGTTTTACATCAATATGCATTATAATACGTATGTATCCTTTTTTACTAGTAAACACTATTTTATTTTTTTAGTTTTATTTGTTTTACAAGTTGGTTTATAACTTTTCCAAATATTTCAAATAATATTTTGTCTAATTGATCTATTCGGTTAGTCGTGTAGACTTTTACCAATAAAGTCGATTATATATATATATATATATGATATATACTTTCATTTTATATGAGTAAATGTTCAAATATACCTTCAAGAAACTAAGCTAAATACTATCGGTTCGTTAAGTTATACACATTAAGACACGTATTGTTTACAATACGAGTCTAGGTAGTTGAATCAACTATCTTTACAACCAAGAAAACGAAATAAACTTATTTGCATTTAGAATTTAAGGCATCCTTTACTTGTAATAGGACACAAGATATCAGTCAATCCAGCTTCAGACGTTGTTGGTTATTCTTTCATAATGCACTCCAGGTGAGTTCATACTTGTCCCTTTTTACTCTTTATTACTTTTGGGACTCAACATGTATCATATGCAAATACACTAAATGCTTTCATATACACATGCTCAATCTATCAAACATGCTTATATGTTATTGCCATGCTAATAATCAAATTCTAAGATACAAAAGCCTTAAGCATAATTCATTAACTATCTTAGCCCACCTTAACATGTATAGCGCTATAGGAGTAGCACCCCGCCCCCTTTATGGGTCATTGTTAAGTTTTAACGGCCTAACACGATAGTGTTAGGTATACGCAGTGGACACTTGGGATTGATTTATGCCTTTTGTATGATTCTATGTGTTCAAAGCTATAGCATGATGATTTGAGTAAAACATTTTAATACTATGTATGTAAACCAAAAACTAGTATGCTCACCAATACTTTATGTGTTGACGGATATTTTATACATGTTGTAGGAAAAAGCTTGATGAGATGATACAAGAAATATCACTTAGGATTCGGCCTTAGAAACAAACGTGACAATTTTTATTTTTACTTCATGTTTATGTTGTATTTTTCTTGTGAACGAATTGTAAACTTGTTGCATCTTAGATACAAATGAAATCTATTTTAATCTATTGTCACAATTTAGTGTTATGAAGTCTTTGAACAATCTACCACAAGTCTCGCCCCGATGTATTCCGACATCGGTTGGGGTGTGACAAAACTAGTATATAATAAACCAAAGCATTTTTAATGACATGTCATAATATTATGCAATCTCTTTTTTGAGAGATGACACATAGGATTTGATGTGACAACTCTAGTCAATTAAAAAAAAAGGAATAAATATGGTTTAAATATGATTTAACATAATCTATTAAATATATAATGTACTAAATGTAAATATTAAAACTTATTATTTTCTCTCTCATGTTTCCTCTCATAACTTTTAAATGTTAATATATTTTATATACGAGATTTTTTAAAGAAAAAAATTACACCAAATTAACGAGCGTTTTATTATATTTCCAACGAGTACCATAGTGCTATATAAAAAACGGAGAAAAAAAACGACTATTTTTTGTAACCCGACAGGTATTGTGTCAGGTTTGGAATTAGTTTAAAAAAAATTGTGGGTTTGGGTCGGGCCTGGGACTAGGTGATACCCGACCCAATTACCCTTTTTTATATATTAGAATATGATAACTTATGGCAGAGATTTGTTTAAAATAATAATAATAATAATACTAATAATATTCATTAATCATATATTGGCAGATGCCATTTTTATAGTTTAGATACTTCTAATTTTATTCACTTTACTTATATTTCTCAACCCGGGACGCTCCCGAGGTATAAACTAGTGAGTTATACACAAGATAGATCGAAAGTTTGAAGTATTATGTTTGGTTATTAACTTTTTATGGTTTCAATTGTGTAATACTTTTGAGTTATGAAATAACAATCTCTATAAAGTGGAAGTGTCAGACTTTGGTATTTAATTTGGTAAATCACAAAGATTATTTATGTAGTTAACTCTAATATATTGAATAATATTTAGGCTTTAATTGGAATACAACATTAACAACGTTTTTTTTTTAAACCACGACCAACATAATTGTGTTTTTTTTTTTTTTTTTTTTTTTTTTTTTTGGAAGGCAACATAATTGTTTATTTAGTTGGTTTAGTTAGCGTTATATTTCAAAATATGAAGGAGCTTACATTTATGTTTGCTCGGTTCATTTACATAGCTAATCATTTTAAAAAGTAATAGATACAAAAAAAAATGCTTTTATAAAGCGGCAAAAATCAATTGACTTGGTGAATCTTAAGCACATTAGATGGCTCATCGATCAAAATGGTGATTAAAAGTTTCATTTGAGCCAATAAACTATTTTTTTTTTTTTTTTTTTTGTACAAAATCTTATTATAAAACATTTTTAGTGTACTATGGAGGGTTGTTAATGGATTTGCTATTGCTTTTAACTACTCATGTTTTCAAGTACTTCAAAAACAAAGTTTATATAATTACAACCCATTATCGCCCACTATAATTATCAAACTGATGAACTGAAACCACCATAGTTGATTAGTTATGGTTATCCGTTTACTGCATCTCGGTTATGGTTATGGGCTAAAACCGACCATGTGCATTCCTAAGTTTGTCTACATCTCACCCTACTAGTAACTTGGCTATTGGTTGGGATTGACTAGGTACTATTGTTGGTGTATATTTAGATGAAACATTAACACAATGTTTTTTAACGAACACGAATGTGTTCATATAAGCGGTTACCTCCGTTTGTTTGATTAGTGGTATATGAAGAATAGGAAGAAGCTCATGCTTGTGATTGCTCAGTTCCGTTACAAACCTATCCCTTTCAAAATGTGAATGATCGAGACTGGGACGGCTCAACTATTTTGGGGGCCTACTGTTAATTTGATATTTTTATTAAGTTGAAAATACTAATATTAAAATTATTCAAGTAAATTACATTTTCCTTCGATGATTTTCAAAAACCAAATGCACAAATCAACCTCTTAACAACCAATAGAAATTTACAATTCGTCATGTTTTAGTTTTGTATCATAAATCAATCGATCAAAAGAACCATACCATAACAATCTGTAGGTAACAAGTTATAACTAAATGTATGCCTTAATAAATACAAGAAGCCAAAAAAATCGACCAAGAAAAAGGGCGATGAAACCAAAATCGCAAATTTACATAAGCCGAAGATTGAGAAAGGAAAAATGTTATGGGCTGGAATCATTGCAAGGTATGAAACTTGTCCCGCATCGGTTGTATGGGTAACCAATGTGAGGTTTATAACCCAAGTGAGCTCTCTCTCCCATCAGACCAGTCTTTTGGGATGAGTTCTCCTGTTTGGGTTGTAACAAGAAAGGAATGCTTTGAGTGGTGATTGGTAACTGGTCGGGAATTGTAAAATGTTTTGCCAAACGGGTAGCATTGTTTATGATAACCCAATCGAAAATTTCCACACATAACGCATCCTACAGTTTCCCATCTGAACACGTCTAACTAAGGAGCTCTCTCATCTACAACCAAAAATCCTACACTAGATAAATGGTTAAACACATTTAATTTAGTTTTAATCATCTCCTTGATAATATAATATCAAAACTAGACTATATATGAAAATAAAGTCCAGTTTCCTTGTATACATATATACAAGCATGTAGCATTCATGCAAGAATGTAACAGTGTTAGATTCAATTACCAACTGTCTGATTTAGGATTTATTATGTCTGCTTGGGGTCCACATATCATTGCATTGCTCCATGCTGACGATGACCGACACATTTGCATCAAATCTACATATACAGTATTAGTCACAGTTTACTAATATCTTAACGGATTAAACAGGTCAAAAAGTTTTTCATTTTGTACTTATTACAAGGTTTGTATACAAGTGTTAAAGAAACATATGACAATAAAACATGAAAACTATAAAATATAAATATACGAATTGATGTTACTCACAAGTACAGACTGTGTGTTCTAGGATAGTTTGAGTGCCATTTCCTGAAGAAGAGTGCGTTTCTGTGATGCGCTTATCACGTTATTTGTTTCTGCATGTGCCAGCACATCAGCTACTATAGCTGCTGCATGACCAAGAGATTCCTCGGAGGATCTTTTCAGCATGAAGGCCTAATCAACAACAAATATAGCAAAACTTTAGCTCATCATTATTGCCCGAAACAAATTTGGGTCAGATGATGTGAATCAGTAATTAAAAGAGACGATTAATGACTTTAATATTTGGGTCAAACAATGTGAATAAGTAACTAAAAGTGACGATTAATGACTTTAATACTATTTAGTTAAATGAATGTAAAGATATATAGATGAGTTCGATCTAGATGGATTAATGTAAGTAGAGATGATAAAATAGAAGAGTTGGACAGGTTGGGTAACGGGTCAAGAAGACAGTTAATGCTCTGGTATGGATTTGGTTTATGAAACACTACGCCAATGATAAAAGAAAACTATACTAAAGATTATATCCACATTATGCGTGTGCGTATATATATATAGAGACTTAGAGAGAGAGAGAGAGAGAGAGAGAGAGAGAGAGAGAGAGAGACATTCGTTTAAGAACCAATAATATGTTAAGAACCACATAATGCATTTTCACCTATTGCTTTGAATAACACAAAGTGGTTATGTAACCGCCTCGGTTTCCCACTACTTCTAATTATCTTGTATACACTATGTAGAAGTGCATTTTGCGGTCTCACGGTTTGTAACATATCATTGGTTTTAAAAAAACATGCCCCTATGTGTGTGTGTGTGTGTAATACAGAGAGACGAAAGTAGATAGAACCTGGCCATGATGTGAAATGGTTAATGTGCATGGTGACTGCATCCATGGTTCACCGTCTATTTGAACAGGCAACTGAGCAAGAAGCTGAATTTTAATGGTCTTCCCTTGTGCAAGCCTCCGAGCTCTAGAAAGCCCTACCTGGCAAAAAAAAAAAAAAAAAAATAATACTCCCTCCTTAACGTTTTTTTTTAAAAAAAAAAACACCCTTGTTTCCTCATGTCAACAATGTGTGGTTAAAGTGGAGTGAACTAGAAACAAAAAGATTATAATTTCGAGACTTGCTAGTCGCATAAAAAGTAACCAGCTCCTAAAAAGATTGATCTTAGAGACTTGATTCCCAAAAACAGAAATCAGAGTGATTACCTGAAGCTTCCCAAGATGCCAGGTCCCTGATATGCTCACAACTTCAAGTCTCTTATCGTGCATGGATTGCGGATAAAAATTATCATAATGATCATCTTCATTCTGCCACAAGTCTACACCACCCATATAGCTTCCAATATTGACAACAAGAATACCCTCAGCGTCCTGAAAAAAGTAAACCATATAAATGATAAAATTTCAGTACAAGTAATGAAGTTCCGAAATTATTTTGGACGAATAATAAAGGGCCGATCCGACGCACAAACAACATTTTTGTAGTAATGAGGAAAAAAATGTTGTATCCGATTCTAAATTCATAAGACACCAACACTACGAGTGGCAATTTGGTACATTACGCGAAAATTTAATCTGTTTAATAACCTGGTCGTGGTCGTGTTGACCTGTTTAAACCCGTTAATTAAAAAGGTAGTCAGGTCGACCCATTTAACCCATTTTTATAACCCACCAACCTTATTAACACGTTTACAATTTGATGCGTCAACCCGTTTGCCAAGTTTATAAAATGGGTTAAATGGGTAGTGCTCGGGTTACACGATTATAAGTGTGTGAAGGTTAGGGTTAATATTTTTCACACAATTAAATATATGGGTTCCGTTCGGGTTAGACAACTCAACCGCAAACCCGAAGCCCGCCAACCCGCAAACTAGACACGATTGACACCCTAATCAACAGTCCCTGCAAAAAGTAAGGTCAGAAATTGTGCGACTGATGTGTGAAATAGATAAAATTAATAACACCGTACATTTCTTAGACAAATAATACATATAGTTTTTTTTTTCATATAGAAAACATTTTGAACCAACCTCAGGGACCTCAACATCAACGCCGTCTACCTCCACTTTAACTTGCCAAGGGTAATCTGCAAATGTTCTATCCATAATAGTCCTAGCACCTTCTCTAGCATACAAAACTTTATTCATAAACTGCAATCATAAACGAATTACTTTCAGCTTAGTGAAATAGATGATTTAATCACAGGGAACACAATGTGACTGATTGTCACTTAATAAAGGCCCATCAATGATCAATGGCCATTAAAGAACACATAAAAATTGAATCAACTGAGCCCTGAATGGATTATTTGTCTCTATTAAACGCTCATTTCAGGCATTATATGACCAGATATTTTGGCCACATTGTAATACTAACTTCCTGCTATTGGACATTTAGACTTGAATGATATATGCATGTTTTAAGCCTTATAAGCGAAAACAGATAAGTGCGCGCACACACCTGGTTATAGAATTTCTCTGGATTTTCCTCCCTCAGATTGTGAATTTCAAGAGCAACCTTTGCATCACATCCTACCCCTGCAGTAACATATATTAAGAGCATCCATGTAAATGATAAAAAATTCAGGTATGACAAGGCAGCGTAAGCACAAAAAAAAAAAAGATCTGCAAAGTATTCTAAAGAAATCACATTTCACATACCGAGATAATTATTCATAAATTTAGGGGCACGGAGCTGTTTCCCCTTTTGGGTTGTAACAGAAATCTTCCAACGATCAAGAATGGTTAAACCGGCATGCTCTATGTCTTGCAGCATTGTGCAGAGGCCTCCTTGTCTCTCGACTGATCCCAAACCACCTCCCCAACCTAGAACTCTAGCCAAGTCATTTCCAGTTCCAGCTGGCAGAATCGCAACGGGTGGAGGAGAAACAAAATTCTGCTTTTCAATGGCATCCAATACCCATCCAACCGTTCCATCCCCACCACATACAAGAATTTTGAAATTGGCTACTTTTCTAAATAGATAAAGACCAACTTCCGGGCCCTCTATTGAGCTCAACTCAAAAACCTACAAAACAATTAAAGCATGATATTTTTCAGAAAATGGATATTTTTTGTCAAATTCAGCAGTTACAGAAATAATAAACCTTGATATTACCAAATACTAGAACAATGGAGAAAATAAAATTTAATGAAAGCAATATCCATGAGTATTTTGAGACCTTACGATTAAAGGGTTTATTTGGGCTGTGTTTGATCCCACACGATTCATATTGTAAGAGTTAGCTAAAGGAACTAAAAGAGACAACCGGATCAAACTGGCCGAAAAATTTAAATGACACTCTAAATTTATTGTTAGCATATACAACTTACAACTTCCACAATTCGTTATACTAATAAAATTGCTTTTGCATTAACGACTAACTTATTAACTACTTATAAAAGCAACCTAAATTGTTCAAACAGACCCCTTTCAAGTTTCAACCCAAGAGCGTTTTAACATTTAACCCGTTACTCAACCAGTGGCGAAGCTTGACCCAAAACTTCGGGGGGTCGGAAGTCACCGGGGTGTCGGAAATCATTAGTTTCGGGGGGGGGGGGGGGGGGGGTGGCCTCCCCACCCCTTAATAGTTGCGCCACTGTGTAACTCAACCATGGACCACCCAACCCAACCCACCACCCACCTAGCCATCTATACTAAATTACTTGTGATGAACTGACCTGAACAGGGTTTAAGAGTATATTCATACGAAGTCTGAGTGAATCTCCTCGTTGAGCACCACTCTTCTTGTTAATGAAAACTAAAAGAGGCCTTGCATCTGGACCCAAATCCATCAACTCATATTTCTGCTTCATTCCTGCAATGTAGGACTCATCTCTCTGACTATTTGATAAGCTTCTTTTGAAACTCAACTTTCTACCTAACTTGTTGACCACATTATCGTCTTGGTTTGGACTTGTACCCTCTGTGTTCGTGTTCCCATTTTGGTTTTCTTGTGTTCTACTTGAGACATCATTTGTTAAACTACTGTCCGCCGTGCTTTCTGTAGAAGATTCCCTTACACTACCATTCCTTCTTTCCGCAGAGACTTCATTTCCTTTCTTTGTTTTCTTACTTTGGCTTCTAATTGTCGCACGTACAGAGGATGCAATCTCATTGGCTCCGTGAGTGATTGAACTCAAAATTCCACCTGACGAAGACCAACTCAATTCCTTAACATGAAGAGGTGATACAATCAGCCTTCTAAACGGCCCCAAATCACAAACATCACCTGTGTCACTATAAAACCCACTATGACAGTCAACATGAACCAACCGTTGACACCATAAGCAACACCATATTGGTGAACCACCAATAAAAGAAGCACTACATGGCTCTTCACAGTGACTGCAATACGAGATTTCATCGGGTTGGTCAACCACCTCGGTCGATCGGATAGCCCATAGGTGCAGGACATGTGTAGCCCCAATCATAGATACACATTTACAATCTCTGTGAGCATTTTTTGAACAACTGAGGTGAGCTGCGGCCCCACATATACTACAACGGTGAATAAAACTATCCGAAGCCACCACGGGTCCAAGAGTCTGGGAGGATGATACTGATTTTAAGCACACACAACAATTCAAGTTTTTACCACGTGACCCGGATTCCAGATACCATGTATGAGCAGCTAGAGGAACCTTCTTTCTCGATTTTGGATCCTTCTTTTTTCTTGCTGTCGCTTTCAGTAAACTTAAACTGTTGTTTCTTCTATATTGGAAAGCAGTATACACGATAGTTAAGATACCAATAATACCAGCAACAAAGCAAGAGAGTATGAAGATCCATGATTCTGCTAATTCTGATGGGTGTTTTTTTATCCATGCCGGAGGCAAAATCTCAGGTTGACTATAGTCATCCATCCTCTAATTTCTAGTTTTCTACATGCTTCAAGTTCTAACTCTTGTTTAATGCCATCATGCAGTCAATGAGAGTTCCCCTGTACAATTACCAAGGTTGTAGAGAAACCAATGTGCTCGTCTTCAAAGCTCAATCGGAAAGTAGATAAGTGGATAACTCTAAACTTAATTACAAATATATATCACCTACAGAACAAAATAAATAGCGTCATGAGACAGAGAGATCTGACAGACTATAATAACAGTATATGCTAACATTGAAAGTTTAAAACACAGGTCAAAGGCGACAAAGGCATTCGCCTAGGTAGGTGAGTTGTGGCGCAGCAAAACCGTTTCAAGTGCAATAAGCACAAAAACCTGGAAAAAAAAAAAAAAAAAAACTGGCCTGGACCAACAAGAAAACATGTCTGAACTGGCCTAAACTAGTCTAAAACAGTCTAACCTGACTGAAAACAAGTCTAAACAACTAAATTTATGCCATTAAAGCTTCCTTCCTACTCAAACCCCTACCACCACCAGCAATTGTGTGTCTACAATCAAAAACCCTACCAAACACAAGTACGAATTCTCTACTTCCAATTATTTCAACAATAACCGAATCAAAACAAATGCTACTTCTCTATCAACAAAACGTACACACGGTCAACGTCACCTTTCAACATGCAGTTAGTTTCCTAATTTCCACCAAAACGCAAGTCAAAACACGCACGCACACACACAAATCATAACAAACTGCAAATACAGACAATCATTCATTCGAACACAAAGAAACACTTACAAACTGTATATTTCCTACTGTAATGATCCAACAACAGACACCGATCTCGATTGGAAGAGTGAGGTGACAAACCCTAAACTAGACTAAACAAGCCAAAAGGCAGTCTAAACTAGTTGAAACCAGCCGAAAACAAGTCTAAAACAACTAAATTGATGCCAGTGAACTTTTTCCTACTACTCAAACCCCTACCATCACCAGCAATTTGTGCCTATAATCAAGAACCCTACCAAAGCCAAATTTCTCGGCTTCCAATTATTTCAATAATAACCATAGTTATCGATAGCGAATAGCGGTAAATAGCGACGAGCTACCGATATGCTACGTAGCGATAGCGATGAAATAGCGCCCGCTATTTCGTAAATAGCGATAAGGTATTAAAATATTTATAAATATTTTTATGTACAAATTTACAAGTATAAGGTCCAAATGTTTATATATACAAACTAATTTTATACTTTCTTTTTAAAATTAAGAAGTTTTAGGACTTAATGTAAATAAATGAAAACTAAATAGGTTAAATGTGAAACTGAATAAAGTTAATAATAATATAATAATAATAATTAAAACTCTTTTGATGCTTTTCACTTTTCAGAACTCTTTTCCCAACACACATTTCTACCTATAATAATTTTTATAATTCTGTACAACTCCTTCTACCCCTCTCTCTCTCTCTCTCTCTCTCTCTCTCTCTCTCTCTATCTCTCACACGGTTCATCTTCTCTGATTTCATCTTCTCCGGCATCGAAACATCCAAATCCGGCGCCTGTAAATCTACAATAAATACGATTTCATCTTCTCCGGCAGCCGCTATTCATCCTCCTTGTTTCCGGCAGAAATCACAGCGACGTCGCCGGAAATTCTTCGCCGGAGATCGCTATGTTCACGCTATTGCCCCGTTAAGCACCACATAGCGACGGTTAGCCGATAAGCGACGCTATTCGCAATCGCGGGCGCTACAGTCGCTATTGACAACTATGATAATAACCAAGTCAAAACAAATGCTACTTCAATAACAAAATTCAAGGTTTTCTATCAACCAAACAATTACAAACTGTAGCAGTTATTACCATTCAACAAGCTGTTAGTTTCCTAATTTCCACCAAACTGTAAGTCAAAACAAGCACACAAATCACTACTAACTGGCTAAGTGCAAATACAAACAATCAATCACTTCAACATGAAGATGAAACAAACAGAAACCACTCCGCCTGTAACAATCCAACAAACAGAAACTGGTCTCGATTGTAAGAGTGAAGTAATAAACCCTACTAGTCAAAACCAGCCAAAAACAAGTCTAAAACAACTAATACCATTGAGCTAATTCTATTACTCAACTCCAAGCAGTTAATGCTGTAAAAAATCGGATATCGGTCAAGAACCGATGTTTGAAATATAGGTTATCGCGGTGAGATATCGGTAATTTTATATCTTGCAAAATTTATATATATAGCAATTTAACACTAACAATTCAATATACTCTCCTACCTTTAACAAATAAACTAGTGCCCTTGCAAAACAATAATGCACTAATGTTTAATAGGTGTAGCCTCTTAATGAGGCTCTGAACCATTCGGCGCTAAACGATTCAGCATTCAACGCGTTTGTTTCAGCTTCTGAATAGAATGGTTAAGGCTGAACCATTAAGATTTGAGATGTTGCTGAACCATTAACCATTGAACTTGGATGAACCTTAATGAAGCTCTCCTACCAATGTGGGACAAGAATACTAACCATTAAGAGGTCTAACTTAATGATTCAACACTTAACCATTCAGACCTCTTAATAATTCAGCACTTAATCAACCAAACAGTCCCTAACAATTAACAATTTAGACTTCAAACACTAATCTCAACAATAAGCAAAAAGACAAATGGAAGAACTAAGAAGAAAGGTATTAATATCGGTGATATATCGGTAAAAGTACCGATATATCAGTTGATGACAACGGATATATCGACCGAATTAACTGCATAGACTTAGAACACCTAACACCAGCAGTAGTTGTGTGTCTACAATAAGAACCCTACCAAACACAAGTACAAATTCTGTGCCTCCAATTAATTTTCACCAACCACCAAATCAAAACAAATGCTACTTTCTATCAAGAAAACATGCACACGGTCATCGTCACCATTAAATCCTACTTCAACAATATCTTATATTCCCTGATCCTA
This sequence comes from Ambrosia trifida, assembly GCA_028751855.1. Classification (NCBI taxonomy): domain Eukaryota; kingdom Viridiplantae; phylum Streptophyta; class Magnoliopsida; order Asterales; family Asteraceae; genus Ambrosia; species Ambrosia trifida. The sequence continues at coordinate 97,644,309 of CM054124.1, read as the reverse complement.
ATTTCCACAAAAACGCAGGAGGCGAAGAGTATCAAATAACATCAATAATCACTCAAACATGAAAATAAACACTTATAAACCATATACCTCTCTGTCTGCAACGATCCAACGGTCAGAAACCGATCTCGATTCAACACGTGAAGTAACAAACCCTAACAAAAACAGTAATCCTGATAACGCAAACAACAAAAGCAAAAAAAGTATCGAATAACATCAATCAATCATTCAAACATGAAAACAAACACTTACAATAAGTGAATAATATCGATTCAACAAACAGAAACTGATCTCGATTGGACAAGTGAAATGATAAAGCAAACATTAAAACTTAAAAGGCAAAAAGTAACGAATAAGTGAATAATATTATTATTGTTGGTGGTGAATAATAATAAAAAGTAACGAATAAGTGAATAATAATAATAATATCGATTGCATTGAGAGATTAATATATAGATCTGTATATAGGTTTGCACTTTTTTATATGTATACGTACAGTTATTTGTATGTATAGGTGATAGTATTATTATTGATTATTTATTTTATTATATTATTATTATTGTTGGTGGTGAAAGGGAAAAAGAAGATTCAGATTCTTTCTAATTTCGTGTGCGCGCTATATATAGTGTCGCCCGATTAGTTCGTCTTTAGGAAATGAGTGTGCTAACGTGGAATTTATAATAAGAAGTGCCCAACTTGAGGGGTTTGGAATGATAACCATGTGACGGTCACGTGACAGGGGTGATTTTGTTTTGCGAGAGTTGTTTGGTTGATTAAGTGCTAAATTATTAAGATGTCTGAACGGTTCAGCCTTAACCATTTCATTCAGAATCTGAAACAAACGCGCTAAATGTTGAATCATTCAGCGCTGAACGTTTCAGAGCCTCATTAAGAGGCTTACTAAACAGCCCCTAAGACTAATAGGTATGGGGCTCGTCATCGCCGTTGTGGGTTGTCCTACACCGCCCCTGACAGGGCGGCTCGTCTTATCCGGCCAAAAAAAGACGATGAAGACGCGGCGATGTTATTGGCTGTTGGGGTGTTGTGGGGCCTCGTCAAACGATTATAGAGTTGTTGCCCATTTAAAAATAATAATTAATTTAAACTATAAAAACCACACCCTTCTATACCCACATCTCATGTTTTTTAACCAATCCCTCTCTACCTCTACTCAATTTTCTCAAGTTTTTATAAAAATAACAACACAATATTGAATGCTCCTTCGTTTGCTTCGTCATTTTCATCGTCGAATGCGAAAACCAAATTTTTATAAACATTGTGGCAGGGGCAACGCAAATCATTCTGGAAGAGGAAGAGGAAGAGGAAGAAGAGATCTCAAGTGTACCACGAACTAGGCAAGCGGCAATAAATAGAGACCGAGAACGTAACCTTTTTTTAAATATTGTTGGTTTTATTGTATATTTATGTTTACTATTATATTTTGTATTTATGTTTTACTTTATATATTTTTGCAACATACGTGTAGGTACCCACGATAGATTAGTGCGTGATTACTTTGTCGAGCACCTGTTGTACTCGGATGAGACTTTTGAGCGGTGGATCAGAATTAGTCGTCGACTTTTTTTACGTATAGCTGATGATTTTGTCGAGTTGTGACCCATTTTTACGTTGCGATACGATGCTAGAGGCGAAAGGGGGTTCACCACTCTTAAAAAAGTCATAGCGGCATTACGCCAACTAGTAGTGGATTTGTTTTTTTTTTTTTTTTTTTAATTTTCGGCATTCTACTTTTTTTTGTTTCGTTTTTTTATTTTAGGCGGAATTTTTTATTTGTAACCTTTTTTTTAACATTATGTGATTTTTTTATTATTTATTTTATATATTTAGTTATTTATAATTTAGAATTAAGAAAAAGACAAAATTACAGATCTTGTCCTTTAATTATCACCCAAATTTCATCCTGTGTCCTTTGTCTTTATTTTGCATTGGTTATGTCCTTTATTTACGTATTTTGCACGGATCTTGTCCTTTAGACTAACGTCTGTTAAAACAAAACATTTAAAGTGGTCACATGCCCCTCACGTGAGGGTATTAACGTCTTTTTACCCTGAAATCGTTTACATCTGTTATAAAAACAGAGCTTCACCCAGACTTGATAAAATCCCCCAAAATCAACTCAATAACAACTCGATTAGGGTTTCAATTTGGATCGATTATTCACAATTGCAAAATGGTGTATTGTAGGTGTGGGAGATTGGCTGTCATTCGTACTTCTTGGACCCCAAAGAATCCAGGTAGAAGGTTTTATGGGTGTCCTTCGAGCTGTGGGTTTATTGCTTGGTGTGAAGATGACTTCTACACTCGATCGAAGCTTCAACAGAAAGAATTGTTTTTGAAGCTACATGAAAGTCAACAAGAAGCAAAAAACCTGAAAAGGAAGCTTATCATTAGCTGGATCTTTTTCTTTGTCGTGGGTGTTGTTGTGTTTTTTGGTTCTTTCTAGTATTAGGGTTTGAAATGAATGTTTTAAGGATGTAATGAATGTAGTAAGGATGTGATGAATGTAATGCAGTGTTTTATGATGTAATGAATGTTATTGGTATCCAAAATGGGTCATAATTTTATGGTTTTAGGATTTGATGAAGGTAATGCAGTGTCTTAGTTTACTTGGCCAAAATGGGTCAAAAAAAATGCAAATGGGTCAAAAACCATTTACAACAATGCTGTTTACTTGACAAGGCTGTATGGTTTTAGTTTACTTGTGCAAATGCTGTTGGGTCAAAAATAATGCAAAACAGTCAAAAAACAAATGGGTCAACATACATTCCATTACCTAATCAAAAGACATAGGTTCAAGGTTTTTAAACCATACATACCAGGACCTAAACAAAAGACAAAAGGTTCCAGGTTTTTAACACATACATACCACTAGTTGAACAAAAGACAAAGGTTCCAGGTTTTTAACCCATACATACCATTACTTAAACAAACAAAAGACACTTAAACCACACAACCTACATAACCTAAGACTGTCCCTTGCAGGTCCTAGAGTTATGCCCAACTTGGCCACACTTCAAACAACTTTTTGTAGTCCCTTTCCTTGAAAGCTTTCCCTTTTTTGTGGCCTCTTGCAACTCAATTGGTGACTTCTTTCTAGCTTTCTTAGGCCTACCAATAGGCTTGTGATAATAAGGTGCTGTGAGAGTAGTGGGGATGTTATCCTTAGGCCACATTGTCCTGCCATTGATTGGGTAAACCTTGAACTTATACACCTCCTTCCACCTATAGTAACATTTTAATGACATTAGAATCATGTAGCACAGTAGTTCATGTAAAACACTAAGCAAAAGACTTACCTATGCACTGTGTAAACAGGATTCACATATATCTCTGGCAGTTCTGATCCTTTGCCACTATACATATTCTTATCCCATATTGCAGCCACAATATGCTTGCATGGTAGCCCTGTGATGTCATACTTCCTGCATGTACAAGATCTGGTTTTCAAATTCACCACCACACCAAAACCTGCTGGCCCTCTAACTTGATAATGGTCTTCTCCATTCCACAACACTGTGCATCTAGCTGCTTGCTGCTTGATCTCTTCAAACTTACTGTGAGCATTTGGTGTTAACAGTCCATCATAACTGTCCATCACTCTTAGCACACTCACAACCCTTCTCATGAGATACTCCCTTATAAATTCCAACAGTGTGATAATAGGCTTGTCCCTTGCCTCCAATATCTTTGAATTAAAAACTTCACACATGTTGTTTAACAAAACATCACACATTGCCCTACCTAGTTATCATGTAAAAATCATGAATCAGTTTAGAACTAACTAAAACCAAAAACTACAACATATGAATCAACATTACCTGAAAAATGTGATCTAGACCAATGCTTGGGTGGGATTTCAGACAACCACAGTTGTGCTTCAGCATTGAACTCTTTCAGCTCTTTCATATTCTGTTCAAAGTACTCAACAGTTGATGATGTAACCAATTTCCAAAGGTGATCCTTGTATGCCTTACCCTTGAACCTCAACTTCATATTTTCATAAATATGCCTTAGGCAAAACCTGTGTTCAGCAAATGGGAACACCTTCTCCAGTGCTGGGATAATGCCCTATATTAAAGCAAAACAAATGTAATAACAATCAAGCAAAACAAATGTAATAACAATGATACTTGATAATGTTAAACAGGGTATGAAGTTACCTTTTGTCTGTCACTAATGAAGGTAAAGTATGAATCAGGCTGCAAGTCTATATCATCACCAAGGCATTGAAGAAACCATGTCCAAGAACTTAAAGTCTCAGCCTCAACTATTGCATAGGCCAGGGGGTAGATCCCATTGTTTGGGTCAACACCCACAGCACTTAGAACCTGACCAGGGTATGGACCCTTTATAAATGCCCCATCAAGACCTAACAATGGCCTACAAATTGCCTTAAATCCTTGCTTCAGTGGCCCCAAGCAAACATAAATCCTTTTGAACCTTCTGCTATCAGATGTTGGATCTGTGCATGGTTCTACCTCAATATGTATTGTAGTTCCTGGATTACATTTCATAACTTCAGCACAGTACTCTCTTAAAACAATGTATTGTGCCTGATAATCACCATGTAACTGTGCAAGTGCCTTTGCTTTAGCCCTAAAAGCTTTCATTCTGGAAATCCCAATCTCATATTTTTTCTGGAACTGATCTTGAACTGCCTTTACAGGAATGGTTGGGTTTTCCTCAATCTGCCCCATGAGTTGTTTACTCAGATATGTGGCAGTGCAATGATACACAGATCTGGTTTGGATACATGTATGTTGTGTGTGCAAAGTTGTGACCACCCAACTCTCTGCCCTAGGAAGCTTGCTTACTAACAAAGTCCAAGGGCACTCCACCTTTTGAGGGTCAGCTTTATTCCCTCTCCCACCCACACATTTTTTATCATCTATACTCCCTTCACCTACCACAGAATCTTTACTATTTTTACCAGCTTTTGATGATTTCACATTAGGTCCTTTCTTTATTTTTGACCTAGTTTGCACACCAAGTGCCTTGGACTTGTCTGGCTTAGTTGTCTTGTTTTCTTTTTTTGACCTAGGTCCTTTCTTACCTTTGGGCTTGGGCTTACCACCTATATCAACTTGACTGTGGACACCAACTTCATCAACATGGAAATTAGGTAAGTGGCCCCTACAAACAGCCCTAACTCTTTTTAAATCATCTTTGATAATCCTAAGTTCCCTTCTACTTTCAACAGCATGCTGTTTGATTAGCTCCTTCACTTCCATCTTGGTTCCAAACAGCTGCCCTAAGTGGAAATTGCCTTTGTTTTCATTTTGATTCCTTAAATACTTGAGCATATGCTTCCTAACACTTGACTCATCCAAATCAGACTCACTACCACTATCTAAGGTATCATTAACCAAAACATCATCAACCTGGTTTTCCAAATGGTCATTCTTATTGTCCTCCACCCCTAGATCAATGTTAAGCCTAAAATCTCTCATGTCAACCTCAACATCATCCTTGCATGTATCATCATCAAAATAGTCACTGTCATTGTCACTATCATCTTCATTGTTTTCACTCTTATCAGCATTCATTTTTTCACTTTTATTAACATTCACTTTTGTCTTCATTTTTTCACTTTTCTCCTCATGAGTGGTTTTTTCAGTAGTATCTTTGTTAGAGCCAAAGAAAGGATCAAAGTCTTCTTCTAGATTATAATCTGCAAATAACTCTTTGACAACATCCTCAACAGGTCTCTTAGGATCATTTTTATCCATAACTTCATCATTTAACTCTTCTATCCTAACATTCTGTTCAACAGGTTTCCAACATAACATTGGCAATGACTTAGTGTTGGTATTTGACTTGGCCATTTCATCCATAACATCATCATTTATCTCTTCTATCCTAACTCTAGAAGGGGAGCAACAATAAGTATCCACATTTGTGTCATCAAACTCAATGTAAAGCTTCATTTTATGGTTTCTGTTATCAGATACAAATTTCAAGAACCTAATAACATCCAAGTCAGTACCTAATGATCGAAGGCCAATGTCTAAATCACCACTTGGATCAACATAGTGATAAAACCTTACATCCTCACAATCGTAATCCAGCTTCTCAACTATTTGATCCAAAACATGAACAGAGAAGTAATCAACATTTAGCAAATCAACAATGCAAACCTCACCTCCTATATACTCTCTACCTGGAAAATCTGAGAAATCACCCCCATGATATAGTTCAATCGAGAAGAGATTAGGGTATGTATCTGCATTGTTAACAAAATAACCAAAATTTAGCATCATCCATTCTTAACGATTAAACAAAATAAGCAATTGAGTCTTACCGTATATCTCATCAATTTCATCCTGCTCGGTGTCGTCGTCACGAATCAAAAACCTTTCAACTCGTTTGTCTGGGCTTCGATCATCCATGGTTAGGGTTTAGAATTAGGAATTTTGTGTGTGTTCGTGTGTTTAAGGAGAAGGCTCTGTTTTTATAACAGAGTTAAATGACAAGATCAGGGTAAAAAGACGTTAATACCCTCACGTGAGGGGCATGTGACCACTTTAAACGTTTTGTTTTAACAGACGTTAGTCTAAAGGACAAGATCCGTGCAAAATACGTAAATAAAGGACATAACCAATGCAAAATAAAGACAAAGGACACAGGATGAAATTTGGGTGATAATTAAAGGACAAGATCTGTAATTTTGTCTAAGAAAAAAGTTGGATCAATAGGAGTGGGGGACTATCTATGGAGTACCCCCACACCCTTGGATAGTCCTCATATTGTCTAAATACAAAGGGACAGTGGCGGATCCATGATTTTTTTTTCAGTGAGTTCGTTGTTTTAGATGGTTCAATGCATAGGATCGGACATAAAAAAAATTTGGGTCGGTTAGACGGTTCGGGTCGGGTATGGACGTACGGATCAAACATAAAAAATGTCAATTCTCTTCATACCATTATATCACATCGATGTTTCAACAATTTACAAATTAACATCACTAATTGTCTAATTCAAATTCACTTTTTTTCACATAATCATTCAAGTTCAACAAATTAACAATTGAAAACCACTAATTAACAAACAACACATATTCCTCAATTCCTCATACATATAGAATATTCTGAACAAGTGTTTAACCCCCGCCTTATGGGGTGCGGATCGTAAAACCATGCAAATGACGAAAACCGCGAATAATTGTAAAGCGAAAAACATGAATTTATACTGCACATGATGTAAAACGTAGTCAAACACGAACGCAAACTAATACCGCAACTTGACTTAAAAAGTAGATAACCTCAATTTTATTACGATCCAATTGATTAAACTTGTGGATCATAGCTATAGTTTAAGAGCTAATATGATTCAAAGAAGTAAAAAATAAAAAAGTATTTAACATTTAGTTTCTCAAAATATTATTTATGTCATAAGACTATATGGTGCGGAGGAGGCCCATCATCCATGATGTTTCTCCACCTCAGCTGTCACGTCAGCGTGGGGTAGGAGCATCAATAGGATGATGGTCCTAGGGGTGTGGAGTGGCCCATCATCATTTAATGTTTTTTTTAATTAAATAATATTATCATATTAATGTTACAATAAAAAAGTAGATATTCTAATATTAATATTAAAAAGTAAATATTACATTAAAACCATCACAAATAATTTAAAAAAAAAAGAGAAAATTACCCAGTTAGTCCTTGTGGTTTACCTCTGGTTTCACCTTAAGGTACTAAGGTTTCAAAGTTTCAGGCTGGGTGTTTAACTTAAACTTTTGTAACATAATAGGGGTTTAGTGCTAACCACCGTTAAAACTTAACGGATTTAACAAACACGTGAGAAAAACGTGAGGGCATTTATGTCTTTTCAGTTTTTATGATTTTATAATATCTTTAAACCCTTTTAAAACCCCCAGACCCCAGACATCATCATCGTTCATCATCAACACAACCCAGACATCATCATCGTACGTCATCTTTCGTCATCGTTCATCATCAACAATGGATCATCAATGCTTCTGTGGAATGGTGGCTAATGTTCAAACGTCGTGGACTGACCTCAACCCTGGACGTCGTTTCAAGTGTTGTCCCCAACTGGTATGATCTGAAACCCTAAAATCCACCCATATTGTAATTTTTTGACATTTAATCGATTGATTTTGATTTCAGGCAGGAGTTAGGTGCCAATACTTTGTTTGGGTAGATCCCCCAATGTGTCGCAGGGCTGTGGAAGTTATACCTGGGCTATTGAGGGGTAGAAACATGATTGAAAGGCATGCTATGAACCTTCAAGAAGAACTTATAAGGAAGAAAAAGCAGCTGTTCATGACCAGGCTTATTGTTGTTGTTGTGTTGGTTATGTATTTTATGTATTAGATGGTTTATAAGTGGGGAATGTCTTTTGGTCTTTTGGTTGGTTTAGGGGTTATGGTTGGTGATGTCTTTTGGTCTTTTGGTTGGTTTAGGGTGTTTTGGTTGGTTTAGTGGTACATGATGATGATGTAAATCAGTATAAATGTAATCCAGTTTTATCATGAATGAAAACTGATATTTTGGTTATCATATTGCTTCCAGTATATAATGTTGATGTTGATGATGATGTAAATGCAGTATCACAAACATTAATAAACATAGTGTTGCAAATGGGTCAAAACAGGGTGTTGCAAATGGGTCAAAACAGATATGAATGAGTCTGTTGCAGCTAACATAGCTGTTTGAACAGCTGATTGAAGCTGTTTGAACAGCTGATTGAAAACAGCTGTTTGAAAACAGCTGATTGAAGCTGTTTGAACAGCTGATTGAAAACAGCTGTTTGAAAACAGCTGATTGAAGCTGTTTGAACAGCTGATTGAAAACAGCTGATTGAAAACAGCTGATTGAAGCTGTTTGAACAGCTGATTAACAAATGGGTCAAAACAGCTGATTAACAAATGGGTCAAAACAGAGTAACACATAGCTGTTTGAAGCTGATTAACATTAACAAACATACCAAAGTCAAAACATACCAAAGTCAATACATACCAAAGTAAACAAAAAGACCAAAGTCAATACATGTTTCTGCCTAAGTTTCCTTAACTTTCTTTTCCTTGTTTTGACAATGTCATCACCTGATGATGAGCTATCAAATGAATCATCATCTAACAATTTGTATTCATCTTCCACATCTACTTCCTTCCCTTTAAATAAATTGGGCTTAAATTCCACATGCTCTACTGCAACTAGTTCCTTGCCTTCATTCTCTTGGTTTGATTCTTGTAGGTTCGGGTTGAAATCCCTCATGTCTATTTCCTCTTCATCTATTACATTGGATTCATCAACAATTTCATCATCAGACCCATTTTCCTGTTCTGCATCCCCATTATCCTGGTCTGCATTCCCATACTCCTCTTCTTCATCCCCATTGTCCTGTTCTGCATCCCTATTGTCAATAGCATGACTCTCTAAATGCAAACAGTTATTTGTAGGATTCATCACAGCAGAAAATAGATCTTCAAATACTGAATCAATAACCTCCCTACCTTGAACATTATCAGCCCCTTTTATCATTACATTACATTCTCCAGTTTCAATGTAAACACATAACTCCTGATACTTAGGCACATGCTTTACCAAACTACCCACATCATGATAAGTTATTAAAGGACGTAAACCAAAATCTAGATCATCACCAGGTACCAAATAGTGGAAAGCCCTAACACACCCATCATATCCTAGTTCTTTTGCAATGTCATGCATTTCCAAAACAGAGAATGTAGATACGTTAAGCAAATCAACATGACTCACCTTACCATTCACATATTCTATCCCTGGAAAGTCTGTAAACACACCACCATGGTGTACCTTAAGACAAAACAGGTCTTTATATATCCCTGAAACATATAAAGATCGTATTTTTATTAACAGAAAAAAAACCAACATTTTTACACTCTTTAACATTGATAATGAAAATACTTACGATATATATCATCATCGTAATCCAAATCATCGTCTTCTCTCCTAATCGACCAGTTTGTAACCATATTGTTAAACCCTAAATTTTTTTTCGTCTGATGATTCTTCAATGTAACAGTGGAATTGAGAGGGAGGGAGTTTGATCGTTTTTTATGCTTCTGGTATATTATTATGAGAGACACAAAAACTGAAAAGACATTATTGCCCTCACGTTTTTCTCACGTGTTAATTAAATCCGTTAAGTTTTAACGGTGGTTAGCACTAAACCCCTATTATGTTACAAAAGTTTAAGTTAAACACCCAGCCTGAAACTTTGAAACCTTAGTACCTTAAGGTGAAACCAGAGGTAAACCACAGGGACTAACTGGGTAATTTTCTATAACTAAAATTAAAGTAACCTACACGAAATAATTTTTTTTTTTACAAATAATCTACTCTTACCCGTTGTTCCAAATATATTCAACCAAATCCGCTTGAAGATTAAGATGTGTGAACTCGTTATGTAACGAGAACTCGTTTAAATCTTGTTGATGTGGGTTGACAGGCACCGTATTCTCCGGCGGGGCATTCTCGTCATATGCACAGATGGCGGCCCCTTCGTCTTCGAGTATCATGTTATGCAACAAGATACAAGCATACATACAGTAACGCAATTTTTTAGGGGTGAACATACGTGTCGGGTTCGCAATAATGTGCCATCTTGCTTGTAGAACACTAAATAATCGTTTAATGTCCTTTCTTGCCGCCTCTTGATACTTGACAAATTTCTTTCTTTTTTCATCTAACGGGTGGTGAATACTTTTAACGATCGTCGAGTAAGATGGGTAGATTCCATCAGCAAGATAATAACCGCGCCTATACTCCACCCCTGATACTGTAAAGCTGGTTTCTGGACCGGTTCCTTATATCACATCGTCAAAAATCTCCAACTGCTTAATAACATTAATGTCGTTGTTCGAACCAGGAACGCCAAAGAAAGCATGCCAAACCCATAGATCTTGTGAACACACCGCCTCCAAGATTATTGATGGACATTCTTGATCCCCTCGTTTGAACATTCCGCGCCATGCTACGGGGTAGTTTCTCCAAGGCCAATGGTAGCAATCAATGCTTTCGAGCATTCCTGGAAAACCATGTTGTTGGTGGTGAAACTGATACAATTGTTGGACCTCATTGGCGTTTGGTTTTCGCAAATATTTCTTGCTGTAAAGCTTCACCACACACTTGATAAACTTGTACAGACATTCTCGTGCAGTTCTATCCGACATCTTTAAATACTCGTCCCACGCATCCGCCGTGGTCTCGTACGCTAGTTGCCGAAGTGCCGCCGTGCATTTTTGTAGGGTGGTGAACCCCCTTTTGTTTCTAGCGTCGTATCGTAAGTAAAAAATGGGTCTAAGTTAGCCATATCATCGGCTATACGTAAGAACAATCTTCTACTCATTCGGAACTTACGCCTGAATAATTCCGCCGAGTATAATGGTTCGTCGGCAAAAGAATCGGCCACCAATCTATCATGGGCACCTACACATATTTACAAAATTATAAACACAATAAAAATCTACAATATATTTAAAAAAATATAAACAAAATAAAAATCTACAATATATTTAGAAAAAATATAAACACAATAAAAATAAATATAATACACATAAATAATATAAAAAAATATAGAACTTACCCTCTCGGTCTCTATTTATAGCCGCTTTCCTAGTTCGAGGAACCGAATCGACTTCATCTCCTTGCTCCTCGGCAATTATCTGTGCCGCTTGCGCCACGATGTTTATAACAAAATTTACGGCTTCGTTTGTAGATGATGAACCCGAAGAAGACGAAGAAGATGATAATGACATGGTTGTTTGAGGGTTTGTATTTTTTATAAATATAGTGAGAGTGTTTGAGAGATTTTTATAAAAGTGGTAGAGAGTTTATAAAAATTGTGATGAAAAAGGTTGGATTGTTTGGTTTATATATTGTTTAAAAAAACCTTTTTTTTTCTTTTCTATAAATGGTCCATTTCAAACGGTCACTTTACCGTTGCCAACATTCCAATACCCAATCCCAATGCAAGAAAGAGGCCCGGCAAGAGAGGCATTTGGGTGCCACTAATGCCGTTGCCGGCCCAATGCCATGCCCCGTACCATCCAGTCTAACGGATACCCACAAAAACCATCCCTTTGTAAAAGTGAAAACACACAAAACCAACCCAAATGAAAACCGAAGAAATGGCAATTTTATAGGTAACATTCAAATAATGAGGCGGCAGTGGCGACTGGTTGTTTCAAGGGATGAAGAAATGAAGGCTTAGGGGATTGGGGAAGGAAAGGAAATGGACCGACAATAGGCTTTAGGCATTTATTTAGGTTTAGAATAATAAAACTCTATTTTAGGGCTAAGCCCATTAAAAATATTAAAAAATAAACAGGTTTCGAACCGCAAACCTTTGCTTTAAAAGGTGGAGACTTGACCATGGAGCCATCAAAATGATTTGTCAATGGGTTCACGCTAGTTTTTCTTATGGGTTCATGACTCATTTTTCATATATATTTCTACTAAAAATCAAAAACTAAGTGGGTTCGTCTAAACCCGTATCCTCCTTAAATCCGCCCCTGCAAGGGGAGCTATTTTTTGGTGACATGATATTCTTGAAATGACTACCCTCCACCATACTTCATAGTCTAACACAACTTCTTTTGACGATATACATTACTTGCATTTACGTGTTGAAGTTAATAAAATGGATAAAAGTAAACAATGAAGGTAATAATGAGATGTGTAAAAAGGTAGGAACAACCACATGCGAAGGTATGTGAACTGTGAAACCAAAGACTTCTACTTGTCGCCTTTCACATATGAGGAGCTAAGGGTTGTCTATTGTGATACGGATTTTTAGGGCGGTTTTTTAGTGTTAAACCTATGTGGAACGATTTATGAGAGATTACAAATTATGTCTTCTTTTTTCTTTTATTGTTTAGTTTATAAAGTAACTCATTTATTTTTGAAGAAATGTCACATAAATGTAACCAAGTTTGTTTGTGTTCTAATTAAGTCACTCAAACTTTTATTGTCTATCTAAAGTCATTCAAGTTTCATTTGTTTTTCTAATACTATGTAATTACCAGGTCATCAGGTCACCTTCTTTTTTTATTATAAATAACTTATTAAATTATAATATAGATAAGTTTGTTAAATTATAGATTGGATGACCCGACGGAGGGGATATCTATTTTACTATCAACAGACACTCTTGTGTTTGGCTGTACGGGTGGGAAACACGCTTGTGTGGACCACACCTGTGAATCTCCTCCCCTCATTGATCTTCGAGATAGTGACTTTGTGGTAGGGCAAGCGATGTTGAAGGCAGAGCCAAAGAAAATCAAGAAGCATGCTAAAGTCTTTAATATTTTTTACTCTCTGGCCCCGGAAACTATTAGGTTTTTTAACAGAGTCCATTCGTTCACAACAATATTTTAACCCCTAGGGGCAAAGGTTTTGCTTTTGGTAGATTAAGTTTTGCCATTTAAAAGAGGATAGCAGCGCAGTTTGTTGTCCGTCTACCTTTCATCTACTCATCCTAATGTAAATTTGCTCTTTTATCAATGGAAAAAATTACTAAAAAAATTTGACCAACTTACATCCATGAACAATCCCTATACACTAGCTTTACAAACTAATCCCACATTCGGAAACACCTAACTCGTGCACGTAAACGTCTTGACTCGTGGTTTTTTTATACATTGAAAATCTAGATGCAATTGGGCAGGCTTATTCGAGTAATTTAATCCTAGTATATTTTTATAGAAAGTTAAGCGGTGATCTTAATGGGACACTCTAGATTAATATTCACACACATACCCCTTCCACTCTATCTCTCTATTTAGATAGATAGAATTCCCTATTTCATATATGTAGGTGATAGCAATTGTGACCCGGAATCGTTAGCCATTGGTATACTCGGGTCAGATGTTGTATATCACCTTGGGTCATGGATGGATATTAAATGGAGCTCCATGAGACCATGGGGTGTGGCCTCAGTAAGGGCCTTCGGTGGCTGAGTTGGATGGGGGTGCCGACAGCAAACACCCCCCCCCCCCCCATTTGATTTCGGCAAAAACGGCAGGATATCACCGCCCTCCCCGTCCCATTTCCCAATGCATATTTAAAATTCCTACCGTTTGAAAATGGCCGTTTGGACCCATTATTTAAAAAAACAAAAATTATTTTACCCTCTATTTAAATAGCATAACCCCACATTTTACCCCACACCAAATCAAAAAATCAACACTTTTTATACACTTTCTCACCTTTTATAAACTTTTTATATAAATATTCATGGATCCAAGGCGTCCTTTCTTTCCTAACACACCCGTTAACCCCTCAAACCAACCCCCGTTCGGATTTCCTAACACACCCGGTACTCCCGCGTCACAACCACTATCCTTTGGCGCATTTAACACCCCTATGAATCCATGGCAATTGCAACAACAACAATGGCAAATGCATCAACATCAAATGCAACAACCTCAATGGCAACCAATACCCGAAACACAAACACAACGCAAGCACGATTTTGTTTCTTTGGCCTCGCACGATGATCACATACCCGAAACCCAAGTCCCCACCCTACAAAACCAATCGGCCCCAAGAAAAAAAACCGTCAAAAGGGGGGAAGCGGGCCCAAGATGAAGGTCCTAGTACCAAGGCCGATTCCATTCCTTGGACTCCCATTGAGTTGGAGGCGTTAGCACAAGCTTGGGTTATCGCTTCTACGGACCCAATACTAGGTAAATTTTATAATTTTTTTAAAAACCTTTCGAATATATATATATATATATATATATATATATATATATATATATATTTAAATTTCGGTTTTATATTTTTTTTTAGTATTATTGTTAACTAACTTTTTTTAATATAATTATAGCTACAAATTGGAAAAAGAAGGTTTTTGGAACCAAGTTGTCACACCCTCAAATTTTCACTGCGGGGTTTATACTGCGAGGCGCATGACATATCAGGATCCCATAGCTATAAGTCATATGAACGAACTCTAAATGCCCAAACCATTTAGTTCGTTTTCAAAAACCAAGTTTAGTTAAGCTGCGGAAGCGTAAACCAAATTTAACCCTTTTAAAACCATGTGCAAAACAACGCGCCCAAATTAAAATCATACGAAAGAAAATGTAAAAGCATGATATATAATTTAAGTGTATGCCCAAGACCCCAAATGCAGTGAAGTGTGCAGTGCTTTCTAATCGTGGCACCGGAAGCTAACTACCTGCAAAAGCATGTATATCGTGGGTCAACAAACAATGTTGGTGAGTTCACTAAGTAAAGAAAATGAGTAAGTAAATGCGCTGGTTTCCAAAACCACGTAACCAAGTAAAAGCGTAGGTCCTCCAGACCAAAATGTTCAAGTGTCATCAGTTTAAGCGTGTCAGGGGTAGCTAACCCACTCATTGCAACTAAACAGAATTATTGGGACACATTCAGTAACATAATAATTTGCCTCAATAACTGGTGTCTTTCAACACCAGTTCTCAAATGTGGTCAGAAGTTCATGCCCGTGCCTCAAGCACCTCAGGCATGAGGTTGCTGCACAACCTAATAGCGCTATCAACTAATACCCCGTTCGCCTCCAGCGATTAACCCAATAATATGCAAGGACTTTCCAAATGATAGAGTGTTTAGTTCACAAAGGACCAATAAGTTTTAAACTGATCAAAAACCCAACCCGCACAAGGAGTCAAACCTGAGTAGTCCCAACCCGGACTAGAAAACGTTTACAAAAGTTGTCTCACCCTGAGACGCATGCTTTTGAGAAAAAGAGTAGTGAAACTCACCTTAGGTTGCACGTGAATGATCCAAATCCCTCAAACAGTAACGAGCTACCGACTCCCTATTACAAGTGTCACTAGGTGAGTATACGTGCATACCAACACATCATGCAACTTGATTGTCCAAAACTTCTAAAGTTCCAATCGTGTAGTGACGCCTAGTGACTCTACATGCACAAGTAAGTCCTACGTATCCCGTTGGTGATCATAATGATTATTATCAGTTTTATACCTTATACACATCTCCTATAAGTATTCATATAAGTTCATGTCAATTACATATCATATAAGACTACAAATAGTCACATAAACACATAATACACAAGCTGCGTTTTTAGGACAGATTGTGCGCCACAAAAACTAATTTATTTAAAATACTTAATCAATGAATTAAACTCCCAAATTTTTACTGAATATTCTCTAGGATTTATTTAATAAAACTTATTTGTTTTTTGTCCTAAAACTAAACACAAAAATTATTAAAATTCGTACAACACAGCTATGTCCAGAAAATTTCCACAACAGGTCAGTTTAGTAGAAAAATTCCCAAAAATTGTGTATTCATCCAAACGAGGTGAATCCACTTGGAAAAGCCAAGTTTTTCCAATATTGATCTCCTGTCCAAATTTCATAACTTAATTATTTGTAAAACTTGAGTTATACCCGTTTAAAGTTGACCCAATTTATAACTCCGAAATTCTGATATGACCTTTAATCAAATAAAATTCCAAAGACATATCAAACGACATCCAAATCAGATGATTTTGCCCATTTTAAAAATCTAAGACCATGTACAATCCATTCATGCAAAGAATCGATCAAAACAACCAATTTAACATCCAGATACAGCCCCTACAAAACACCCTAATGAATCTGCCAGAAACTGAAACTTGCTCCCCAAGTTATTCACAAACCCTAATCATGCATAAAAATCTCTAATACATGCATAACTTATATTATTCTGATTAAACACCTATATTATCATACAAGACCCTTAATTATGATTACTAGCAACAATTATCATCATCAAATCACAATGAACATTCAAGAACTCTCATTAACACATGTTATGCGATTATATACATGCATGCTCTATGAATTTTTTTTAAACTTTTCAACATTATTAATCATCATAAATCATGTAAAGATTATACCTTTCAAAGCAAGAGTCCTCAAAGCCTAGAGATTGCACCACAACTAGCTTGAAGGAATGAATAGGATTGATGTTTGTTGAAAATCAAGAGGATGGGGGTGGGGGTTGGGTTCACGGCGCAAAAGGGGTGGGGTTAGGGTTTTTATTTTTTTTCTCCTAATTATAAGAGGGCTTGGCTTGTTGCCCAAGCAATTGGGTATTAGGGCCCCTTTTAGTCCATTAACCGGACCAATTAGTCATGTTCTAGTCCAATACCGGGCCCGATGATATTAATCACCCTAAATTGCATAAAAACTATTGTTTTTATTATTTCATAACATATCAATCATAAGGTTCACGTAACTTGCATGGTTTACATATTAATTTTCAATCAAGCGATAATTCACATAAGCATGTACTCCACACAAACATGTAATACTACGTTCTTCACAATTCCATTGTGCTTATTATTATGTTTGCCAGATAAATCACCAACGTTCGGGATGCAGGACTCGTGTGTGTGACAAAACAAGGTTTTTCCAACTTATAACATATGTTAATAGCATCTAACATATGTTAAGCCTACTTAACTAATCCTAGTTAAGTATTTGATCACTATGAATATGCTAGTTAACTAGAGTTCAGTAAAAAGTGTTAACCTGAAAATGCGGGGTATCACATCATCCCCAAGTTGAAAAGAATTTCGTCCCGAAATTCAGCAAGTAAACAATAAAGCTAGCTAGAAAAGTGTGCGCTTGGTTGCCGGATGTCACATCATCCCCAAGTTGAAAGGAATTTCGCCCCGAAATTAACTTTGAGCGAGCTGCTTTATGTTTGGCATTCGATCTATGCACAGGTTCAGGTTTAGTAAAGAGGTGTGGATATTTGAGCCGCATCTGATCTCTGCGCTCCCACGTGTATTCCGGTCCTAGACGGGAATTCCACCATACCTTAACAATAGGTATAGTGCTTTGTCTGAGTTTCTTGACGCCCTGCTCAAGAATCTCCACTGGTTCTTCCACGAACCATAGCTGGTCGTCCACCTGGATCTCCTTCAGTGGCACCACCAGTGTCATATCCGATAGGCATTTCTTTAGGTTTGAAATGTGGAATACATTGTGCACTTCACTGAGTTCATCAGGCAGGTTTAGCTGGTAAGCTACCGGACAAATCCTTTCGACAATCTCAAATGGTCCAACGTATCGCGGGTTCGACTTTCCTCGTTTTCCAAAGCGTATCACCCCCTTCCAAGGTGACACCTTCAATAGATCCTTGTTCCCAACCTGGAACTCCAAAGGTTTCCTACGCTTATCAGCGTAGCTTTTCTATCGATCTCGAGCAGCAGCCATCCGGTTTCTGGTTTGCACTATCTTCTCAGAAGTTTCATGCACGAGTTCGGGACCTGTTAGCTGGCTATCCCCAACCTCAGTCCAACAGATGGGAGACCTACACTTGCATCCATAAAGTGCCTCATAAGGCGCACACTGTATCGAAGTGTGGTAGCTGTTGTTATACGAGAATTCAATCAAAGGCAAGTGCTTATCCCAACTGTTGCCAAAATCCACCACGCACGCTCGTAGCAGATCTTCCAATGTTTGGATAGTACGCTCACTCTGTCCATCCGTCTGTGGGTGATAGGCTGTGCTCAAATCTAAGCGAGTTCCCAAAGCGTTTTGGAGAGTAGTCCAAAAATGAGAAGTGAATCACGCATCGCGATCAGATATAATAGAAGTAGGCACCCCATGCCTAGAGACTACCTCCTTGACGTAGAGATTTGCTAGTTTTTCCAGCGAGTCCGTTTCTTTTATTGCCAAAATGTGTGCCGATTTGGTTAAACGATCCACGATAACCCAAATCGTGTTATGGCCCGTTGGCGTTCTAGGATGCTTTGTAATAAAATCCATAGAAATCCCGTCCCATTTCCACATAGGGATTTTTGATTGCTGGAGTAGGCCTGAAGGTTTCTGATATTCAATCTTAACCTTCGCGCAAGTCAAGCACTTACTAACATAAGTGGCTATTTCAGCTTTCATGTTTGGCCACCAGTAAAGAGTTTTAAGATCTTGGTACATCTTGTCCGAACCAGGATGTACCGAATATTAAGATGTGTGAGCTTCATCGAGCACCAGTTGTCTGAGATCCCCAAAACGTGGTATCCAGACTCGATTCATAAAGTGATGAAGACCATCTGTCTTTAGTTCCAGGTGCTTATCAGCACCATGTTATGTTTCAAGCCCGATGTTTTTTTCTTTCAAAGCCTCGCCCTGGGCTTCATGTATCTCATTAGGAAGATTAGAATGTATAGTGAGTTGTAAAGCTCGCACCCGTTTGGGTTTCGTTTCCTTACGATTGAGGGCATCAACTACTACATTAGCTTTCCCTGGATGATATTTGATGGCACAGTCATAATCATTCAGAAGCTCGACCCATCGACGTTGTCGCATGTTCAGCTCCTTTTGATCGAATATGTGTTGGAGGCTATTGTGGTCAGTGAAGATCGTACACTTCGTCCCATAGAGATAATGCCTCCAGATCTTTTAGAGCAAAAACCATTGCTCCCAGTTCCAAGTCGTGGGTGGTGTAATTCTTCTCGTGAACCTTTAATTGACGTGAGGCACCCACGATCACCTTATCGTGCTGCATCAACACACACCCTAACCATTGGATAGACGCATCACAGTACACCACAAAGTCCTCTGTACCCTCAGGTAATGATAGTATAGGTGCACTGCAAAGTTTTGGTTTTAATAATTGAAAAGCAGATTCTTGGGCATCTCCCCACTTGTAAGTAATACCCTTCTGTGTCAAAGCCGTGAGGGGTTGAGCGATCTTAGAGAATCCCTCAATGAATCTGCGATAATATCCCGCAAGACCAAGAAACTGACGCACCTCTGTAGGAGTCTTAGGAGCCTCCACTTTTTGATTTCATCAATCTTGGCGGAATCGACATGTATTCCTGCCTCGTTCACCACATGTCCAAGAAATTGGACTTCTCAAATCCAAAAGTCACATTTAGAGAATTTTGCATACAGGTGCTCATTTCTCAAAAGTTACAAGATCAGCTGCAGGTGTTGCTCGTGCTCTTCCCTGCTCTTGGAATAAATCAGTATGTCATCTATGAACACTATGATGAATTTGTCCAAATAGGTCTTGCACACCCGGTTCATTAGACCATGAACACAGCTGATGCATTAGTTAGCCCAAATGGCATCACCAAAAACTCATAATGCCCATAATGAGTTCGAAAGGCTGTCTTCGCCACATCCTCCTCTCGGACTCTCAGCCGATGGTATCCTGACCTCAAGTCAATCTTAGAATAGAAGCCCGACCCTTGCAGCTGGTCGAACAAGTCATCAATACGAGGCAAAGGGTAGCGGTTCTCAATCGTCACTTTGTTCAACTTCCGATAATCAATACACATGCGGAAACTCCCATATTTCTTCTTAACGAACAGAACTAGAGCTCCCCATGGCGAAGAACTAGGTCTAATAAAGCCCCTATCCAATAGCTCTTGGAGTTGGGTAGACAGTTCTTGAAGTTCGCCTGGTGTTAGGCGATATGGTGCGCGTGCAACTGGAGCTGCTCTAGGCGCAAGATCGATTTGGAACTCCACTTGACGAACGGGTGGAAGTCCAGGTAATTCCTCTGGGAAGACATCTGGGAAATCTCGGACCACTGGGATGTCCTCAATCTTGGTTTCAGTTTCAGCTCGAGTGTCAGATATGTTAGCCAAAATGGTTGGACAGCCCTTACAAATACACTTCTGGGCTTTCAAAAAGGAAATGATGCCCACCATGGCACCACCACAATCACCCTATATAGATAAAAGTTCTCCACTTGGGAGGGGGACACGAACAAGCTTCTCCTAACAGAGAATTTCTACGTGTTGCTTGGACAACCTGTCCATGCCAACCACGAGATCAAAACTTCCTAGGGTGATAGGTAGAAGGTCGATGGCAAACAATTGCCCATCTAGCTCGAGCTTACATTCACGATGAATATGGGTTACCTCAACAGGCTTCCCGTCAGCTAACTCTATAGAGTACGGGGTATCAAGGAGAGTAGGAACCATCCCTAGTTGTTTGTTAAATTTCGATGACACAAAACTATAGTCCGCACCAGTATCATATAAAATAAAAGCAAGAGTGTCGTTCAAGGAGCACACACCCGTCACGACATTGTTATCAGTCCTAGCTTCCCCAGAGCCAATCACAAATGCTCTTCCACGAGCCCCATTGCTGTTGTTACCGTTGGGGTAGTTGTTGTTGAAAGACTTATACCTCACACTATCCCACGTTCTCTTACTATCACCAAAAGTAGAAGATGAAGTACCATGCTTCGGAAAAGTACCATGCTCAACAGCCTCATCAGTGAGTTTGCGAGCCAGTTGAAAGATTTGTTAGATTATGGGTAGGTGAGCTGCAGTGGCCAAGCCACGAATCTGAGGGACCCACCCTTTTGGTATGAAATTCGATCTGCTAGTAAAGTTGGTTAATTAGATTCGAGCACGAAGTATCTAACTCCTGTAGCTTGGTAGTGTAGACGTCGATCTCAGACCCATCCGTCCTTATATAACAAATTTCTAGGTTTCATCACAGGGTGTTACGTTCTCCATCCAAGTATCTGTAACTCATCGAGTGTGCATGTAGCATACATTACCCCATCCTGCCTGGGGCAAATGCACATAGCAAAGACTTATACTATCGAAGCAATCAGACAGTCTCCTTCAGTTCCGTTGGAGTTATCGAGGCTTACAACCAATAAAAGGTTTGAAAATACGATGGCAGGTTGTTGTTGTGGCATGTACGCTCAAGGTATCAGAAAATTCAAACGTGGAAGTCAAGGGAAAAGAATGATCTAGTAAAGTAGATCTTTACTAGGTTGGAAAGATGTGAGGGCTTCAACATCCCTATCGTTGATCATACGAACACAGTCTTATCTAAGTTAACAAAGGGAAAAGAAAGAAAAGACAGGTAAGAAAAAGTAAGAGCCAATCGTCGCCACGCTCTGTCTTAGATAGTAGAGCCTTCATCCTCACTTTCCATGTGCTCATCCTGCTCAGGTCCCCCCTTCCATCCCTTCTTCTTCCTCTTTCTCGGTGTCAGTGTTATATGGATCTTATCACGTACAGTCTATTTCTCCAGTCCTATGTAAGCCAGCTTAGTGGTCAGCTCTACTCGTTCCTCCAATCGTGACTGTCAGTCACTGGTAGGTTTCGTCTTCCTCTGAGATACTGCTCTGCATCGCAGGCCTTACATAACTCCCCAAGAGTGTGTGTAACAAGCCCCGATCTGATGTGTTCCCATGAATCTACTATATACTCACGAGAAACAGTGACACGAATGTCACGTATCGCTTGCTCGTACAGGGCGTAAATGTGTTAGAGTAAGGATAAAATTCTATATGAGTAACCCAGTCTCGTCTGAGTTCCAAATGAGAGTAAGAAAGGTCAAATAACAAGGAACAGAAACTAATTGTCTCCTTGCTCAGTGAAAAAGGATAAGTCTCAGTATTTGACTTTGTTTGAATTTGATTCGGTCTAATGGTACCACGTCATGCACATCGTGCAGCTTTCCTATGTACGCGCGCCACAACGATCACAAGGGCTTTCTCCCCTGTACAATTGTTGTTTCCTCATCCACGAGGTTTGTTAGAATACTACTCCCAGTAATGCGCCACCTGGTGTAACCCTGGGTTCCCACCATTGACGTGTTCAAAATTAGGTCTAGAACTAAAAGATAACATATCTCTCGAAATCATATGTTATATATATATGTAGCTAAAAGCTAGTTGTGCACTTAAGTTGTGAGTGTACTTATGCTATGATGATTATAGACTAGACTCAACATGCAGTCCTAGTTCACTATAACCAATGGCTCTGATACCAATCTGTCACACCCTCAAATTTCCACTGCGGGGTTTATACCGCGAGGCGCATGACATACCAGGATCCCATAGCCATAAGTCATATGAACGAACTCTAAATGCCCAAACCATTTAGTTCGTTTTCAAAAACCAAGTTTAGTTAAGCTGCGGAAGCGTAAACCAAATTTAACCCTTTTAAAACCATGTGCAAAACAATGCGCCCAAATTAAAATCATACGAAAGAAAATGTAAAAGCATGATATATAATTTAAGTGTATGCCCAAGACCCCAAATGTAGTGAAGTGTGCAGTGCTTTCTAATCGTGGCACCGGAAGCTAACTACCTGCAAAAGCATGTATATCGTGGGTCAACAAACAATGTTGGTGAGTTCACTAAGTAAAGAAAATGAGTAAGTAAATGCGCTGGTTTCCAAAACCACGTAACCAAGTAAAAGCGTAGGTCCTCCAGACCAAAATGTTCAAGTGTCATCAGTTTAAGCGTGTTAGGGGTAGCTAACCCACTCATTGCAACTAAACAGAATTATTGGGACACCTTCAGTAACATAATAATTTGCCTCAATAACTGGTGTCTATCAACACCAGTTCTCAAATGTGGTCAGAAGTTCATGCCCGTGCCTCAAGAACCTCAGGCATGAGGTTGCTGCACAACCTAATAGCGCTATCAACTAATACCCCGTTCGCCTCCAGCGATTAACCCAATAATATGCAAGGACTTTCCAAATGATAGAGTGTTTAGTTCACAAAGGACCAATAAGTTTTAAACTGATCAAAAACCCAACCCGCACAAGGAGTCAAACCTGAGTAGTCCCAACCCGGACTAGAAAACGTTTACCAAAGTTGTCTCACCCCGAGACGCATGCTTTTGAGAAAAAGAGTAGTGAAACTCACCGTAGGTTGCACGTGAATGATCCAAATCCCTCAAACAGTAACGAGCTACCGACTCCCTATTACAAGTGTCACTAGGTGAGTATACGTGCATACCAACACATCATGCAACTTGATTGTCCAAAACTTCTAAAGTTCCAATCGTGTAGTGACGCCTAGTGACTCTACATGCACAAGTAAGTCCTACGTATCCCGTTGGTGATCATAATGATTATTATCAGTTTTATACATTATACACATCTCCTATAAGTATTCATATAAGTTCATGTCAATTACATATCATATATGACTACAAATAGTCACATAAACACATAATACACAAGCTGCGTTTTTAGGACAGATTGTGCGCCACGAAAACTAATTTATTTAAAATACTTAATCAATGAATTAAACTCCCAAATTTTTACTGAATATTCTTTGGGATTTATTTAATAACCCATATTTGTTTTTTGTCCTAAAATAAACACAAAAATTATTAAAATTCGTACAACACAGCTATGTCCAGAAAATTTCCACAACAGGTCAGTTTAGTAGAAAAATTCCCAAAAATTGTGTATTCACCCAAACGAGGTGAATCCACTTGGAAAAGCCAAGTATTTCCAATATTGACCTCCTGTCCAAATTTCATAACTTAATTGTTTGTAAAACTTGAGTTATACCCGTTTAAAGTTGACCCAATTTATAACTCTGAAATTCTGATATGACCTTTAATCAAATAAAATTCCAAAAACATATCAAACGACATCCAAATCAGATGATTTTGCCCATTCTAAAAAGCTAAGACCATGTACAATCTATTCATGCAAAGAATCGATCAAAACAACCAATTTAACATCCAGATTCAGCCCATACAAAACACCCTAATGAATCTGCCAGAAACTGAAACTTGCTCCCCAAGTTATTCACAAACCCTAATCATGCATAAAAATTTCTAATACATGCATAACTCATATTATTCTGATTAAACACCTATATTATCATACAAAAACCTTAATTATGATTACTAGCAACAATTATCATCATCAAATCACAATGAACATTCAAGAACTCTCATTAACACATGTTATGCGATTATATACATGCATGCTCTATGATTTTTTTTAAACTTTTCAACATTATTAATCATCATAAATCATGTAAAGATTATACCTTTCAAAGCAAGAGTCCTCAAAGCCTAGAGATTGCACCACAACTAGCTTGAAGGAATGAATAGGATTGATGTTTGTTGAAAATCAATAGGATGGGGGTGGGGGTTGGGTTCACGGCGCAAAAGGGGTGGGGTTAGGGTTTTTATTTATTTTTCTCCTAATTATAAGAGGGCTTGGCTTGTTGCCCAAGTAATTGGGTATTAGGGCCCCTTTTAGTCCATTAACCGGACCCGTTAGTCATGTTCTAGTCCAATACCGGGCCCGATGATATTAATCACCCTAAATTGCATAAAAACTATTTTTTTTTATTATTTCATAACATATCAATCATAAGGTTCACGTAACTTGCATGGTTTACATATTAATTTTTAGTCAAGCGATAATTCACATAAGCATGTACACCACACAAACATGTAATACTACATTCTTCACAATTCCATTGTGCTTATTATTATGTTTGCCAGATAAATCACCAACGTTCGGGATGCAGGACTCGTGTGTGTGACAAAACAAGGTTTTTCCTACTTATAACATATGTTAATAGCATCTAACATATGTTAAGCCTACTTAACTATTCCTAGTTAAGTATTTGATCACTATGAATATGCAAGTTAACTAGAGTCTAGTAAAAAGTGTTAACCTGAAAATGCGGGGTATCACACAAGTTGTTAAGGAATTTTTCAAGTTGTTACAACGTGAAGAATATCGTCGGGTTCATTTCGTTAGTACCAAGTGTCAGGACTTGATGGGAAAATGCCAACTTTTTGCGGGTTTTTATCAAAGAGCTTGGAATAATCGTACGTCGAGACAAAGTGATGAGAATGTGTTGAAGTTGGCTATTGAAACATACACCGAAAAGCACGGAGCGTTTGTGTACATGAAACCGTATGAGATTTTGGTGAAGTGTGAAAAGTTCAAACCAGTGCCTAATGAGGTGGAACAAGCGAAGAGGTCTAAAACGAGCGCATCGGGGAGTTATAGTGGTGGTGGGTCGGATGCTCGTTGTACTATCAATATAAACGACGACCCGGAGTTTGAAGACGAGGCTCCACCAAGTGAGAGTGAGAGGCCGATTGGTTGGGACCGCGCCAAGAAAGCGGCGGCGGCCTCAAAAGGCAAGGGTGTTGATACCGGCCACGCATCGAAAGATAAGGCGGTGGAAAAAATTGAAGAGTTGCTAAAAAACGTTAGCGAATTTAAACAAGAGCAAACGGAGAGGTACTTGGAAAGAAAGAAGGAGAAAGAAGAAGCGGCGGCGAGGGATTCGGCGAGGCTAGAGATGGAAAGGAAGGAGAAAGAAGACGCCGCGGCGAGAGACTTGGCGAGGTTAGAGTTAGAAAGGGAACACCTCAAAATGGAAATGTCGAGACAGGAAACAACCAAATTCGCCTTGATGAGAGAACCTCTCGATAGCCTTGATGAAACGGAACGTGCGGTGGCGGCGAAAATAAAAGACAAAATCGCCAAAAAATGGCTTGGAAGTGCGTTTGGAGGAGCGTTTAATTGATAGTTTTTTTTTATTTATTTCCGGTTTTTTTATGTATTTGCGTTTTTTTTAATTTTCTATGTAATTTATTTTTAAGTTTAATGAAAAAATATTTTAATGAAATCTAATGTATCTACATCTACACTTCTACATCTACATCTACACTTCTACATCTACATCTACATCTACATCTACATCTACATCTACATCTATTCTATCTATATAATATATCAATACACTAGGGTTGAATCCTAGCCTTAGAGAGGGTCTAAGTGGATCCAAGTTAGAAATGGGGCTCCATTAGTTTTAGTATAAAAACCTCTTTTTCTTTTTGTTTTCTTCATTTACCATCCACTTCGAAATACCTTCACCATTCTTTCTCCTACCTTCCTCATTGTTCTTTTCCATAATTTTCCAAGGTATCTTCTCCATCTCACCTTTGATTTATCATATTACATCAATTCATTTATTTGATGAATAAATGATTACGATCAATTGTAATCATTGTATTTGCACAAAATTTTTACATTGTATTTGCCCAATATGTTGAAAACGTACCAACTTTCTGATTTGGACAAGTTGTATAGACAATTGGTTTTTAGATATGAAATTATTGAAATTTACAATTGGTTTTCGGGAAAAATGTAAAATTTTTGTGTTGAGTTTATGGGTTAATTTAACATATATTCGTTTTTCATTTGAAAGACAGGATTCCATTAGAAGAAAAAAAAATTCGACTATGTCTTATCACAAGGGTGACAAATTTTTCAAGGTGATTCATGACCCTTCCGCACGAGTTTTGGTATGAATCTTTCTATTTTTTTTAAATAAAAATAATTTTTTCTTTTTTTAATGTTGTTTTTTACGTGTTCATCCAGACATTGCCGAAATCCATGAACAGGTTTTTGTTATCTAAACACATACACAACAACAACATTAAAGTTTCCACATACCATGGTCAATCTTGGTTTGTTCTGTTAGAATTTATAGATGATGATTTCTGTTTAACAAATGGATGGTCAAAAGTTGTACATGATTTATGCTTCTCGATGTTTTACGTCATTTTCGACTTTATTGCTCCAAATACTTTCATGATGAAGCATTACAATCATTCTCCATCCATGCAATTGGATTTGTCATTCTGCAAAATGATTGAACATGAATTGACGACACCTATGGTAAACATGATTAACTTTAATAATTTATATTATATGTTTTTATATCTTAATTGTCCATATTTTTTATTGCTAATTTTGCTTTCAGGTTATACCATATTCCTTTATTAATAAGCATTTTCCCGATGGAATCCCTAATGTGCCAATCACTATGTATGTAGATGATGAACATCAATGGAACGTGGCAATAGAAAAGATATCCAATTAAAGTAATTGAATACGATTTGACTACGAATTAAATAAGTTTACTGCCTTATTAATTTCAGGTTTGACTTTGAATTGGTTATAAATTTCGATTTTGGACATTAATGTACATTAAATTTTAATTTCTTGCGTAATGTTACAAGTCAAAGTAATTGAATACGAGTTGAATGTCATGTCAAAAACAATAATCATCCATACTTATGTTTATACTACGAATTGAATTTCTAACTTTATAAAAAATTCAAAGTAATTGACTACGAGTTGAATGTCAAAAATTAAATGGTATCCATATTTATGTTTCACCACTTGCATAAGCAAAATCAATATCTGCATTGAATTTCACTTCCTTATAAACGCTTAGTCTTCCTTATAGATATGTAACTAAATTTATATGGAGTACATGTAATTATACTATTTGATTATAAATTGATTCAAATTACTTTTTAATTTGACTGCCTTATTTATTCCAAATTTGACTTTTAATTCGTTATAAGTTTCGATTTTTGACATTAATGTACATTTAGTTTTACTTCCTTATATGCATACGAATTGAATATGTATCTACATATTCAAGTTTTGACATTAATTTATATTTTTTACTTCTTTATAAATATGAGCCGACATTAATGTATATGAATACGAATTGAATGTATAAAACAAGTCAAACTAATTGAATACGACTTGAATGTCAAGAATCAAATGGTATCCATATTTAACTTTCACCAATTGCATAAGGAAAATCAATATGTGATGTCCTAAATCTAATCATTAATTTAAGTTGTACAATCCGACTTTGACTTACTTGTAAATTTCGAATTTTAAATTGAATATGAAATCAGTCTAAAACTATGTTATGAATGTTATCTCCTAATTATATTCCAAACTTATGTATAATTCCATTTGAATTTGTCGATCAAATATACAAACAATTTTGTATCTGGCATTTTATGTTTCAATTTCAAAATGAAATCAGGCTAAAAACTATGTAACGAATATTATCTCCTAATTATACTCATAATTATGCCTGACCAATTTCATAAATAAAAAGGTGAATTTTATGTCCTAATTATACTCCATAGGTGAAAGTATTGCATCTAAAATCATAACTTTAAATCCCAATTTCATAACAATATGCTAATGCTAATGCTAATTTCACTCCACCATTTCATCCAAGTACTAACTATCGAATAGCTATATAAACACGTCAAATCACCATTCATACGATTATCCTATCACACATTTCTTGCACTTTGATTAATCGCATACATATATTCTTAGGTTATTTTCTGTTTCTCATCTTTAAATACATAAACACTATTTTTTCGATTTCTTATGAATTAATAGATTAAATAGATGTTTGGCATACCTTTTGTTCAATCAATCCATATATGTATGTTGCCATACATTCGAAAATAACCTAAATTTAATATAAGTTTCAATATTATTATGCTGTCAACAGTTTGTATTATTGAAGTATTAACTTGAATTTAACATTTTTTTAACAGTTACAAAGATCAATGGCTGCCGTAGATGCAAATGAGTTTACCATGGTTAACCAAATTCATGTCAACCAAAACGGTGTGGCTTTAAAGCTAAAGATTATTCGGGTTTGGCGTCAACTGGATCGTCGCAATCCTAATGATTTCTACTCAATTGAAATGATCCTATGTGACGAAAATGTAAATCTCAACTACAAGTTTTTATTAAAGCCTCTTATTTGGCAATTTCAAAAATTACTTTACACTATTTAATATTTTTCAAATACAAATTTGCTTATATTCGTACATTAAAATACGTCACTTCTTTAGATACATACTTTTAATGTTTTTTTTTTATAATTAACAGGGTGACAAGATTCAAGCGAATGTATTTAAGCGGTTGTTTTTTAGATTTGAGAGGTTTTTGATTGAAAATGCTTCTCTTATTATAAGAAATCCAGGAGTTGGGCTCAATTCTTCTAAGTACAAGTATGCTCCAAACCCAAACAAACTGTGCTTGAATATGAATACTCAAGTTTCCGAATATGCTGCTTTCGAAGGTCCAGATTTTGGGTTCTCTTTTGTGCCCTATCAAAGAATTATGGATAGGGAGGTTGATGAATATGTTACAATAGGTATATTTCGTCAATATAGTCTTTTTTAATTACAAGAATTCCATAATAATATTCTTTGGTTTGATGGTACATTAATGTTTCTTTTATATTTGATTTTAAATGTTATAGGACATGTTAACAAGTTCTTCAGCAATGATGATAAAGATAAAAAGGTTGTCGCTGATAAGAAGAGGTTAACAATGGAAATCCAAGATATCGAGAATGTATTGTTTATGTTTTTTGTATTTTTATACAAACTTCAAATTATGGAGGTATATAATTTGTTTTTTTATACTAAAATAATTTTAACTTTTTGAAGGGGTTTGAGCATCTATGTAACGTTGTGGGATACTTATGCCATGGAGATGTCTAAATATGTTGCAACTCATCAAACGGAGAAAGAATTTATAATAATACTGCAGTTTGGCCGTTTGAAGTTTTATAATGGTTGTTTAATTTTATTAAATATTTATATTATATTTATAGCTAGATTATATTTGGCAATATAAATTATATTTATACTTCTAAAGTTTCTTATTATTATTATTTAGAATTTTTTTCCTAATATTTGTTTTATATAGGAAAACCGTATGTTTCTAACTCTTTTGGAGATCGAGTTAGTCGACTGTTCATCAATGGAGATATTGAAGATATAAACCGGTACAAAATAGGGTAGGCACTATTATGTTTTTCAATACGACTTACAATATCTTAAACGTGTAATAATAGTTATATAATGTGTAAATCAAATTATTTTTATCAGCTTGGGTAAGAGAAAGTCCGATAATTCTTCCTCATGTCATTGACCATATGGAACCTCTATGTTCTGTTCTGATGAAGATGAATTTGTCCATAACACTCCTTTTAGTAACATTGGTGACATTTGTGAGATTCAAGAGGTAAGTATAATGTTCATACTTAAATACGTTGTTTATAATTAAATATAAAAAGTTTAACATTATTAAAAAAATAGATTTATTTAATATAAATCCCCATTGTATAACATAGACTATCTTCTTTCGGTAACTAATTATAATATTTATACAGGAGCAGGCTTTGGTGTTATTGGGTACTATTAAAGACCTGTTTATCGAATTTGGCTGGTACTACATGGGATGTCCCAAATGCACCAAAAAATGTAATATTGATTATGTAATCAAACAGGTTGGTGAAGGAAGTTCAGATTTTGAGGAAGAAAAGGTTTACCAGTGTTTGAATGTTAGTTGTAGTGCGAAACAAGTTGTGCCTACACCAAGGTCGGATATTTGTATAAAATAAATTTTAATACACATAAATCATGGTTGAATACAAAATTTTAATTAACATTTAGTTTTATGTTTGTTTTTTTATTTTATTTTTTTCTAGATTTAAAATTCAGGTTCGTGTATAAGATCTTAATGGTGCTGTATCTCTTACGTTGTTTCATCGTGACGTTGCACAACTTATTAGTAAAAGTGCTTCTGAATTGCTTGATTTGAATACGGTAGTCCATATTTTTTGCCATTTATAGTACAGTTTTTTTTAATAATTCTTTAATTATAGTTGTCTAATATTTATATCTTTTTTGATTCCTTTTAAATAGGTTGGTGATCCAGTTGAATATCCTGAAGAGATTAAGACTTTGTTAGAAAGAGAGTTTGCTTTCAAGATCTTTGTATCCGGCTTCAATTTAAACAACAAATATGATGTTTATGGTGTAACTAAGATAAGTGATGATCCAACAATTATATCGGAGCTTAAGAAGAAGTTGTACGTAGGACAGGTACATAATCGAACCCTATTTGCTATAAAAAACAAATTTTTATGTACGTAAGACATTTTTACATTACATTGATTTTCAACGTCGTTGTTACAGCCTGCTGAATCAGAATCACTTCACACATCTCTTGTAACACCCCAACCGATGGCGGAAACATCGAGGTGTCACGTAAGAATGAGTATACAGTAGCACATGGTATTCAAGTTTTAATTTGAAATTTATTTAAAGTAACAATATCCAAAATTGAAAATACATAATAAGTCTTGAATGGAATTCTAATACATCAAATAACCAAATAAAGCATAAACTTCAATTTGTCTCTTCTTGCTAGCTCTAGACTTCAAGCATCATTATTTCCTGTTGAGTCGTAAAAATGGGGGGGGGGGGGGTCAACTAGAAGTTGGTGAGAATACATAAGCCATGTCAAGCAATTAAGTTTAAGAATAAAAGTTTAGCAATTCATATGTCTATCGTAAGTTTAAGTCTACATGAATAAACATGAAGTGTTGAATGCACATAATCAAACCTCCGACTAGTTTAGGTCCATCCCGTCATCCACGGTTCACCTTAAAATTATGTTGGAACGATAACAATCACCCACGCTCCCCATAAAAGATGGTCAACGAATCTAGGTGGGATTGTCAATCCAATAGATATATTATTGAGTATCGCCGGCTTGGCCATAGCTAATGATTATGTATGTTGAAGCGTAAGTCTAACTGTTGTTGTTGTCTAAACATGAGGCATTAAAGTTTACAACTAGACATGTATGTAGAATTGCTTAAGTACAATGTTGCAAGTATAAAGAATTGCATAAACATGGTTACGTAAACTCACATTGGCTAAGGTGAATTATCCTCTAGGTGTTGTGAATGTATGCGAGGCGAATCCCAAAGACTCAACAACGTAGCTAGTCCAAATTGAAGAAATAAAAAAAACGAAAAAGAAAGAATATCAAGCTTCCAATTCGCCAATTACAAGAGCTTATAATCAAAGCTTCAATTGTAGAAGTAATAGACTATAGAAGAAAGGTATGTGGGAAAGTTTAATCGGATTGAAACAATCGATTTAGAGGTGCCAAGTATAATGGGTCATAGGTGGGTTTTTATACTAGTTTTGTATTCAATTAGCCATTAAAATTGGTCAATACCATAAAGTAAGGTTTTATGATGAATTGACTATTTGACTAAGACTTTGACTGTTTGACTAAGACTTTGACTAGGACTTTGACCAGGACTTTGACTGTTGACTCAAGGCTTTATTTTGAAATGAATTTATATCTTCCTTGTTTGAGATTATAAATGTAATTGGAAAAATAATTAGCTTTAAATAAGAAATAAAAAAAATCATTAGTTTGAATTAGAAAATAAAAAAAACACCGTCTTATAAAATGACGATTTTATAAATAGAATTAGGATAGGACATATGTCTTGATTGAAGATTTTTTTTTAAGTACATTGATAAAAGGAACTTAGAAAAATAGAGTGCACGGATAAAGATAAGAATACTTAGAAATAAATTAGACTTTATATCATGGATCGGGAAATACTTTAATGCAAAATAAATGGGAAAATTCGTGAGGTTACAGTCTCCCCTACTTTTAGAAACTTCGTCCCGAAGTTATATAAAAAAAACACCGGGTTGACAGTGATTGGGTAGAAATTAGGGCAACTGTGGTTTGGAAAATTTGTGTTAAGACATGACATGAATTTATAGGTAACAGAATAAACTATTTCGAATAATTTGGGAAGAGGTTTGATCGGTGTGGGTTTTAAGGGTTGGATTAGGTTCGTCTAAAATAGCAAGAAGAACAAGAATCTAGCAAAACACTAAACTTTAAGTTTTAGGAATCTTAAAAAGAAACGCATGAGTTAATTGACTATAGAGATACTAAACAGGTAACTAAAGTTTATAATTGGTTATCTACCAAAACCTTGATAGAATTTCACACTACCTTAACGTACCTTTAAATTCATGATTACGTTCCGGACCGTAATCACCAATTTACCTTACATTAGGGTTTTGTGTCCTTCTATGACTCTAAACACACATGTAAGTAATGCAAAATAACCTTGTGTTTGAATCGTATACAATGTATGTGACACCCGGCATGTTCGGCTTAAACATAATAGTAACATCTAAGTCTACCTTAGCGAGAAACGTTTATAAACAAACTTAACTGGGTTAGTTGAGTCGGGTCAGATTAGGATTGTCCAGGGTTCAATGATCTGGAGGATCATTGGGAGTCGTTTTGGGAATACATTAGTACCGGGTTCCGTTGTTGGTGACATTACATGAACTAATTAAGTATATGTGTAGATTATGGGTCGTGCGGTGGATTGTATGCTTATACTTGCTTAAACGATGTACAAATGATTATACGTGCCTAAATATGCTAAACATAGACTATGGGTGCATGCTTATGTGTTAAGATGTGTTAGAATGCGTTAAACACGACAAACTGGGAAAAGGTTAACATGTGTTAAAAAGTACTGTTAACATGTGTTAAAAAGTGCTGATGACCTGAATGTGGAAATAGTGGGCGAACGTGGAAATGGAACTTGAAAAATGGGCGAACGTAGAAACAAGTGGGCGAATGTGGAAAAGTTCCACATTCGACCATTACAAATGGGCGAATGTGGAAAAGTTCCACATTCGACCACACAAAAGGGGCGAACCTGGACTGGGTATAAATACCATCTTTAGCCATTTTTCACCATTTCACAAACCCTAAACGCCTCCAAACACTCTCTATCAGCTATTATCATTGGGGAAGGAGTTTTTGAGCCTGTTTTTCATAACCTAACTCTCTAAATCATTACAAGTGAAGATCTAAGGTGTGTTCTTCATTTCAAATCCTTTTTTAAACAATTTTGACTTGTTTTAATCTAAACCCCAAGGGTCCAGATCTGATATCAACCTATTTTATGAATAAAAACCTTTCCTAACCAAAACCTATTCATAAACAATGAGTTTTTATGCAAATTAACATGTGTTAATGTGATATTATGCATTGTTTGATGATTTCTTGTTGTATAGAGGATATGGCAACAACCTAGGGCTGTTATTAATGATGGGTTCTGATTGAAACATGTTACAATTGATTGTTGATGGTGTTTTGTCGATTAAAGGAATCTTTGTTAGATTTAGGGCTTGTTTTTGGATAATAATGATAGAGTTAGGATAAGGGTTTCTTGTTCATGATGATTTGATGATGATGAGCTGATTATTGATTGATTTCAGAAGTTTCCTAATTGGGTAATATTTTCATGCATGATGATGTGACATCTCCATAATTTACTATTTTAGGAAACTTGTAAAAACGGATAGATTTTGGGGTAAAATTGGTAGGGTTTCGTAGGAATATATTAATGATGCTTGACTGCTGTAACTCATGATGTTTCGTGATGTTTTCGGATGTTTTTGGACGCGTTTTTGAGTAAACAACACAGCAGGGTCGAACCTGGAACACCTTCGGCCAGTCGAATGGGCGAAGGTGGGTTCCAGGGGTCGAACCTGGAAACTTGAGGGGCGAATGAACCACAAGTGGGCGAAGGTGGAAGAAAAAGGGGCGAAGGTGGAAGTTTGAACCCACATTCGACCAATCCAAGTCACCTTCGACCACTTACCACTACATTCGACCCTATGTTAACAGAAATGAGATTTTTGATACAAACTAAGTGTTTTATGCTTGAACCTTGCATGTAATCTATGTGTACTTGATTAGTTAGGGTAATGGGTCACCAACGGGATGTCGGGTCGGTCTAGTGTGTCGGTTGAACATTTAAACACGTTTTAAAACATACTTGGTTATGATCTGGACAATCGGGGACTAGATAACCTTATGGTTATTAGTCGGAACACTTATGTGAACATTTTGATAGATCTCCGGTAGAGGGATTGTCAAGGGCTAAACATCTTTACACGTATTTGAGGAACGCTATCTAAGGTGAGTTCACGGCCCCACATTTTACAGTTTTTGCTTTCGGGGTGAGAAACATGCTTACAAACTCTTTTATGACTTATGACTTGTTAAACTCTTATGGCTCATGACTCTTTATCACGTTATACTATGGCTTACTTATCTTACTATACGGTTCATCGAAAATCCCTTGAAACCACTAACATGGGTATATGGCGGGGAAATATGGATAGCGCTATTGGGGACTGACAAACCCCACTCGACGGCTGGAGGCCGGGCGGGTGCATATTGTCTCTAACAAAACAAGGTCTACCGGCGATGACGGTAGCCCATAGGAAACAAAGGGTAACACACGGCTCAGTCAGTAATGGTTTCACCCGTATGAGTATCTCATTCTGCGCCTAGCTAGCGTTCTCATAAGCATAGTAGTAACTGTGATGGTAACGGTTTTCGAAGGATCACTTTAAACGTTTAATTAAAACCTGTGAACTCACCAGCATTATATGTTGACTCTTTTAGCATGTTTTTCTCAGGTCGCTAAGGTAGCAGCTGTCGGATAGGCGCACGAGGTCGCACTGGAGTCGTCTCGCGTCTAGGGTCTCATCTGCATGTTTGGATTTATGAACTTTTAAACTTATGTTTTGTTTCTGCATGACGTTTGTAAACTTTAAATGCTTCCGCACTGTTTGAATGTTGGTTTTAAACTTATGCATGGTTTTTGTTTACGTATGTTTTTACATTTAGACGTCGTTTATTGTGACCGTTGACTTGGATCCTGGTGTGTCACACGCCTCGCGGTAGAACTCCGCAGGTGGAAATTTGAGGGTGTGACATTTAACGCTGAAGCTTTATTCCGCGAATCTTTTTAAGGCCGCCGGAGTTGGAACTTCCGGCCACTTATCCATCTCTTTGAATCGCTCTCGAACTGTAAGTTTATTTAGTTTTTTTATCGTCTCTTTGTGTTTGATAAAAGCCCCATATCAATTTGAACAAACCTGTTTATTTTTATAGTCTTACAAGGATGAGTTTATTTGTTTTGTGGAGATGGGTTTTGATGAATTGTGGGTTGGAAATTAATGAGTTCCATGTTTTGGAAATTGATTTGAAGCAGCCTAGAGATTTGGTTGGTAAGCGACGGAGGATTGATGCAGTGATTTCTTGTGGGAGGTTGGTGTGGGTAGAGGTAGACATCGGTGACGGTTTGGACGGTGTTTAGAGTCGTTTGAGAGATTTTTCTTATTTGTGTGGAGGTGATCTGGCACTCCAAGACAACAATATAAACAAACTTAGGATGTCTTATTCCTTTGTTTATTCACATTTAGGTCACACGTGTCAAAAGAGGAAACATTAACTAAATTTTAGGATTAAACTATTGTCATCATAATTATTTGTTATGATTATTATTATTATTGATCTCCTAAAATTTTACTGTCCATTTTCTTACATGTCCGTATAATGTAATTCAAATACATTTACATTTAAATTAGTCAACACTAAATCATTTAATATTATTGTAAATAGACGGTATATCTATTTGATACTTTAATAGTAAATAATATTATATAACCTCAATTTGGTATGGGATGTTTATAACCCCAAATTTGTATATGTTGAATTTACAGGTTTTACATTTCAATTGCATCTCAGAATTCCTTTTGGCGTAGGTGAGCCGTATCAAAACCAGGTCGTATGGATTCTCAATTTTTCGAACCGACACATATGTGACAGTTTGATTAAAAATTACTTCGTCATTACATTAGTGTATCGTTATATTATATTTCATTAAACATTACTGGTCATTTAAACTTTTCATTTCATATAAAGTTGAAGATATCATTTGTTTCCAAATTATATATATTTTTTATAGAAGTATACATTGATAGATATGTTGAAAAGATCAATTGGTCAGCCTTCGTCTACGAGGAAAGACTCTGACACTGTTAATAGTTCAAACTGTCCAAGAACTCCCCTATCTAACATTTCAAATGGTATGAATCAAACTGCTTCTTCATTTTATTAACCGGTGTTTATACATATCCATTTTTCATGCTGCTAATTGTAAAACATATGTATATAATTTTGTGTATTATCTATTGGCACTACAAATATTACTTATCTAATTGGTGTTAGAAATTTTGAAATATTATGAAATATGAGGAAGGTGTTTGGTTAGTATTGTAAAATTTGAAGGGAAAAGTATTTTTTGTTTAGTAACTTAAAGTTTGCTAACAGTTCTTGATAACTAATAAAAATATATTGATTCATTGATCATACATACATACAAATTCACTTACATTTATAATCTGTTCTACTTTTTTATTTTACTAAAATTTGTTACGGTTATATTTGTCTAACAGTTTCTAATCAAGAGACTGCTATAACTGCCGCGGCTGAGAGGAGAAAAATAAGGAAATTGTATTTGGATAGTAGAAAGTCTATCATGAATAATTCTAAAGCCATTGATTCTAATATCCAAAACGTTACACCAGGCACATCTTATATACATGAAGGTAGAATGACATGTTTGAATTATTTAAAATGCAAAAACTTTAAAACAACGAATATATATTAACTAATTAGTTTTACTTATGTTAGGAGATGTCCGAAGATTGCCGTTATCTAACATTTCAAATGGTAAAGTCTAACTACATATAACTTTACTAATCTTATATCAAATACTATCTTTTTTTTATGTTTCATAATAATTTGATTTAAAACTTTGCACTTATAATTATAATTGCTATCTTTTCTTACATCAACATTTATTTAACAGTTTCTATTCGAGACACTCTTCAAATGGATGCTGCAGAGGCACGTAAACAACGAAAACTATATTTGGATAATAGGAGATCTAAAACGGTTCCAAGAACATCAAAACCTCAAAAAGCGTTTTCTATATCAGTTCCAATGGATCTTCAGAATATATCACCATTTACGTCCTTAGATGGTATAGAAAAAATGCAATACGTATAAAAAATTTATACATCTAATGGTATTTCATGATTAAAAACGTTTTAATACATATAAATTTATTTCATTTTTTTATTTCAGCAAACCGGCCAAGGACTCTTTTATCTAATGGTATGAATCGAGTTTCTTTTGCTTACATTAATTTTAAAACACACACACACACACACAAAACATATTGTTTTTAAAATTTATGCTGAACCATTAATCATTCAACCATATAAATTTTATTTACATTTACAATTGTGTTTAATCTTTCTTACCTTTATTTTTGTTCAATAGTTTCTAATCAGGATATTACTAGAATGGCCGCCGCAGAGATGAGAAAAAAAAGAAAATTATATTTGGATAGGCGGAGATTTAATATAAGTACATCAACATCAAAATCTCAAAACAACTTAACACCTTCTAATACTTATACACCCATTGC
Source organism: Ambrosia trifida (assembly GCA_028751855.1). Lineage (NCBI taxonomy): Eukaryota > Viridiplantae > Streptophyta > Magnoliopsida > Asterales > Asteraceae > Ambrosia > Ambrosia trifida. The sequence goes on along the minus strand of CM054124.1, from coordinate 97,605,452 downwards.
TTCCGACCTTCGTAATGTACACCAGGACCATCTTATATACATTCAGGTACAATGCTATATGCTTTTTAGACAAAGCATACCGATACTTGGTTTACCAATTATATTCATACTTCGTACCTTTTTTTTTGCCAGGTCTCTCTACTTGCTTTACCAACAACGCTTCTACATCATCTAATAGACAATATTATATTTCTTCAAACCTGACCACATCCACCACTGCATCTGCCTCACTAGAGAATTCTTCTTTACCAAGGTTATCATCAGGAAAGCGCAAGTTATTGAGTAAATCGCGAATTGTTTCTCCTATACCAATGCTTGATTTGACTTCAGATGAACCTATGGCAAGAGATCCATTCAAAGGTATTTCCAAAGGTACGTACCTAATAACTGTTGATAAAACGCTTTTTTTTAACATAAAGTATATAGCAAATTACTTATAGTATGCTTAATGATATTAATTGTCAAATCCCAATTCATTCAACAGATTACTTGGACCATGGTGACCAGCGTTGTATATGTGAAGTATGTCATGCAAAGTTATGGGATTATGAAGGTACTAGGTCGCAAGATGTTGATGGAAAAAAAAGTTATTTCTTGTGTTGTGGTTACGGCAAAGTTGAGCTTCCAGATTTAAAAGAGGCGCAAATTAATTATCAAAATCTCTTTCGTTGTCTAGATTCTAAAAGCAAGCACTTTATGAAGTTCATCCGCCCTTATAATTCAATGTTCTCTTTTACTTCAATGGGTGGAAAAGTGGATCATTCTGTTAATAGCGGTAATGCTCCATACGTATTCAGACTTAGTGGTGAAAATTACCATACTTTAGGAAGTCTACTTCCTAAAGAGGGAGAGAAACCAAAATTCTCACAACTTTACATTTATGATACTGACAACGAAGTATCAAATAGACAACGTTTATTTAGGTATGTATACTCCGCTATACTTTTATTTTGTTAATTACATTTTTTATTTTATAAAATACAACTTACTAAAAAATACTCATTCTTAACAGTGGTTCAAAAAATCGATCTTCATCAACTTCTGTGTCGCTTGATTCTCAAATCATAACAGATCTTAAGGCTATGCTAGATTCAGATAATGAGCTGGTTAAGTCTTATAGGATGGCCAGAGACTGTTTTCATGAAAATCCTAATCTTAACCTAAAGCTACGCCTTATTGGAGATAGGGAAAAAGATGGAAGGACACATAACTTACCAACTGCTAATGAAGTTGCTGCTCTCATTGTTGGTGACATTGGTGATGCAATTGATAAACGCGATATAATTGTTGAAACCCAAAGTGGAAGCCTACAACGTATAAGTGAACTACATGTTTCATACCTTGCTCTTCAATATCCACTTCTCTTCCCTTATGGCGATGATGGTTATAGAGTTGACATCCCTCACAGAGGTGTTATAGATTTGACCAACAAGAAACGCCCAAACTGTACAATGAGGGAATTCTTTGCCTATCGCATTCAAGATAGGCCAAATCGGTTTTCATTGATTTTAAATTCAAGGAAACTGTTCCAACAATTTTTGGTCGATGCATATACAATGATCGAAAGTGAGAGACTTAACTACATACGTCACCATCAAAAAAATCTAAGGTGTGAGAGTTATGAAAATCTTTGTAACTTACAAAATAAAGGCCAACAAGATATGTCTAACATTGGTTAACGTGTCATACTACCTTCTTCCTTTACCGGTGGTGCTCGATATATGAGGCAAAACTATTTAGATGCCATGTCAATTTGTAAGTGGTTTGGTTATCCGGATTTTTTCATAACTATAACATGTAATCCGAAATGGCCTGAGGTAAAAAGGTTCCTTAAAGACACAACAATTAATGCTGAAGATAGACCTGATATCCTTTGTCGATTGTTTAAAACTAAGCTGGATGCAATCATCAAAGACTTAAAGGTTCGAGCATTATTAGGAAAGGTTGCCGCAGGTATTTTTATTTCAAATTTTTTTATCATATATATATATATATATATATATATTAAAGTATTACATATGACAAACTATAGCCAAAGAAGTCTTAAACAAAATTTCATTCAAACATCATTTGAATTTCCACCATTTAGTTATGTGTTTTTGGATATATTTGAGTTGTAGCTTTGGTTTATGTAATCATATTGAATAAATTATTTATTCAAACAGTACAAGGTTCGTAAAAAAAAAGTAAAATGTTTATGTTGTCATATACATATATATAATATGTTTAAATCTAATGTTTATTATTTTTTTCTTATGTAGTGGTTTATACTGTTGAATTTCAAAAGCGTGGTTTGCCCCATGCCCATATATGTTTATTCATGGAAGCTACTGGCAAACTTCCTACTGTTGACCATATTGATCCGTTTATTTGTGCTGAGATTCCAAACAAGAATGAAGATCCAGAGTTGTATTCACTTGTGAGTGAATTCATGATTCATGGTCCTTGTGGTTTGGCTAATTTGAACTGTCCATGCATGGTTGATGACAAGTGTTCAAAAAACTTTCCTAAGCCATTCCGTGATCAAACTTCTATGGACTCGGATGGATTCCCTATGTACAGAAGAAGAGATGACGGATCCTTTGTTGAAAAGTCTGGAGTTCGGTTAGATAATAGATATGTTGTTCCATACAATAAAAAACTTCTAAAAAGATATCAAGCACATATAAATGTTGAGTGGTGCAATCAAGCCGGTTCTGTCAAATATTTGTTTAAATATATCAACAAAGGCCCTGACAGAACTACGGTTTCTTTTGAACGTGCGGATAACCAAGAGAATCAAGATCCAGAGAGTGATGAAATAAAAAAGTATTATGAATGCAGATATATTTCTGCATGTGAGGCATCATGGAGGATATTTATGTACGATGTTCATTATAGGTATCCTTCTGTTATCAGGCTTCCTTTTCACCTTCCGGGACAACAACAAGTTGTTTACGCCTCGAACGAAAAGGTTAACAATGTCCTAAACAAACCAGCTGTTTCATCTTCAATGTTTTTGTCATGGATGGATTGTAACAAAAACAATCCAGCAGCGCGTCAACTTACTTATGTTGAATTCCCAACTAAGTTTGTATGGAAAGCTGACAAACGCAAGTGGGAACCTCGGATAAAAGGATGTTCACTCGGTAGAATTCACTCCGTTTCTCCGGCTTTAGGTGAAGCGTACTTTTTAAGAATTCTGCTAAACAAGGTAAAAGGGCCAAAATCTTTTGACGATATTAAAAAAGTAAATGGTCAAGTACTACCTACTTTTAGAGATGCATGTTATGCACTTGGGCTTTTGAATGATGACAAGGAATACATCGATGCAATTATTGAAGCAGATCAATGGGCAACTGGTTTTGAGCTACGTACTTTATTCTGTACCATGCTAATGTCCAATACTTTGTCTATACCTGAGGTTGCATGGGAAAGTACTTGGAAATATCTCTCGGATGGCATCCTAAGAAAAAAAAAGGAAAATTTTACGTTGTCCAGGTATATTATTTTAACATACCGTATCAAAAAGTACATGTTTTTTTTTTAATATAAATCAATATTTTTAGTTACACATTAATCGAACTAATTGTCTATAACTATTTCAGGATTATCACTTCCGGATGAACAAATTAAACACTTGACTTTGTTGGAAATTGAAAAGTTTTTGCTTAGCAATAATTCAACCCTCCGAAGATATCCAACTATGCCGTACCCTGATAACGAGGGTTTGTCTGTTTCAAATAACCGTTTAATTAACGATGAGCTATGTTATGATATAACGAATCTAGGAAAGGAGTATGTAAGTCTTTCAAATTCGTTAACAGAAGAAAACACATGAGGGACACATGACACTCCCTCATGAATTCTCTCATTTTATTATTTAACTAGGTTATATACCCGTGTGATACACGGGTTGAACAATTTAAATTATATATGTTATATATAAATTTAAAATATAATTAAGAAAAATTAGATTACATATTTTATTTAAAATAAAAAAGTTTCCTGTACAACCGAAAAAATATTAAATATTCATCAACCCCTAAATGATTTATTGTAAAAAAATTTGTTTTATTCACATAAAACTTTTTTCAAACATTCCAAAATATATCTTCCATACACAGTTATTACCTTGTAGACTGCATGTACAACAAAACAAAAATAAAAAAGTAATAAAGGTAAATCTGTTTAGGCTAAGATATAAAAAAAATAAAATTAATTTAAAAGTATCTCCTCATCCGTTAAATCATCCCAATCGAGTATTGTTCATTTTGAAATTTGACATCAAGTTTCCTCAAAGCCAAAGTATTTCTAACATTGAGTGTATAATCATTTTTTTTTTCTAACATCAAGGTCCTTAAACATAATGACAGTTATTGGTTCAATTTGATTGTATTATAAAAAAAGATTGTGTAAATTAATAGCCTAAAAATAAAGATTGAAACGAATTAGCAATGCAAAGACTGTTTAGATATTGCATTTCTCTATTGAAGTAACTTGAAAAAACAAAGTCAATGAAGATTTCAATTAATGATTTTTCATATATAAAATGTATTTTATATATCAAGCTATTATAATACGAAAATAGCCAAACATATTTAGTTTTGTATTGAATCAAATATTTAATTAATGTGGATTGATTTGTTTTATTTTATTTGTTTAGAATATTGTAAGAAATATAGTTTTAAATTTAGAGTGAAAGACCACATATTAAAAACACATTTTTAAGGTACACAATTTAAATTTAATAACATATAAATACATTATCTTAAAAAAATAATTTTAATAAAGATTACTTTTGTTAGTTCATAAACATTTTCAAATTATGTCTATTAATTTATTTCTAATTTTGTATTAAAATATAATTATATTAATTGATTTACAAAAACATAGAATATATATATATATATATATATATATATATATTTAAAACTGGATTCCAGTAATTATATTAATAATTATACTTGTAACAAATAAAAACTAAAAAAGTAATAATTATTAAATAAAGAAACAAATTAACATAAATGTATTGTTTGAAATAATAGAATGGGAGGGTTTATAATGGAGTTCTATGTACTCCATGTGCTGTCTTTTATTACTATAGATAAAATCGATTAATGTTGATTGATTTATTTTATTTATTTGTTTTGAACAATATAAAAGTCTCACAAAAAAGCTTGACTAATTGCATTGTGTTATTATTCATTTGTTTATTTGACTTTTGAACTATTTTACGCATTTAAATTTAATATATATTTGCTGAACATAGTTTAACATTTAAAACAATGCCCAAAATAATAAAGTTTAATAATCATTTGTCAAATATTGTAACAAAATTAATTTTAAACTTAGAATAACAGATTACATTTTATAAAAATGGGTTAATTTAAGGTACATGATTTAAATTCAAAGTTAATAATACATAAATAATATGTTATATAAAAAAGAATCATGTGTTTTCTTTTATTAATGATTTCAGTTACAACTATGATTATTAATATAATTACTAAAATTTAATTTAATAAACTTATATCATGGTTTTGCAAATCAATTATTATAATTAAATTTGAATTTAATGTATTAATTAAATAATAAAATGAGAGAATTCACGAGGGAGTGCCATGTGTCTCTCATGTGTTTTCTTTTATTATATAGTGTAGATACATTAAACTCAAATTTAATTATAATAATTGATTTGCAAAACCATGATATAAGTTTATTAAATTAAATTTTAGTAATTATATTAATAATCATAGTTGTAACTGAAATCATTAATAAAAGAAAACAGATGATTCTTTTTTATATAACACTGGGTTAGAGACCCTTGAACTTCACGGGTGAAGAAATTTTTAAATAAAACATATTATCGACTAAATAAAATGAAACAATTTTTATAAGGGTAGTGTTAAACTAAAAATTTAAAACATAACATGAAAGAAAATATAACATGAGAAATTAATATACTGTTAAAGTTTTCAAGTGTAATTTTGTTGTGCTTGTGAAATATGTAATTTGAAAAAAAGTTGATACAAATATATCTAATAATTAAAAACATGACTTAAATACAAGTATGCCACATTTAGAACCAGTATGATTTAAATTTGAATTTTTTATATAAAAAATTTAAATTACGTAATATGTGCCATATATTTGAATAGTTAAAGTCATAAAATATTAAACTTTTAAAAAGTCAAATTTTATGTTTGAAACTTTTAAAAGTTGAAAAATAAAGACATATATAATAATATTAATAAAATTAATAGGGATTTAACTGCATAATATATGTTGCAAACGTATAAACATGATTGTAAAAAAACTTACCCAAACATTAATCGAAGAAACCTAAAGTCTAACACTTGCTTTGTATGATCTTCACAGTTAACAAAGAACGAATATGAAGTCAGTTCTAACGAAATGTAAGTAAAAATGAATTAGTAAAATGAGTAATGTGTTTTTCAATATTTATAGTTAAATGGGATTGATTAAATATGGAAATGTAATTCATTGTAAAAAAATTTGAAAATTTAATCACAAATCAATTACCTCCAAAAATTCAAAAAAATTGAAATATTAAAGTGTAGGAATTATGAGTTTGAAATATTCAAGAAATTGAAAAATTTTAAAAGTTTTATATAAATTTATATACTAAATATTATAAATAAAAAAACCGGAACATTAAATACGAAAATGTAAAAAATGTTATTAAAATGTAAATTACAAACACAAATTTCTTAAGTACAAATATATTAAAAATTCAAATTTTAAGTTTATACGTTTAATCTATTGAAATGTTCGGATATTTAAAAAAGTCCAACAATTTAGAATTTTCATATTAAATATTAAATCAAAATAAAAAGCGTAAAAATTATTTATGGAAAGGTAATTAATTATAATAAAACTGAAATTATAAATACAATTTTTATTACTTACTATAATACAAGTATGACTTAAATTTGAAATTTTTGATACCAAAAATTTGAAATTTTTGATACAAAAAATTTAAATTCAAAAATTAAGTCAGATATAATAATATTAATAAAATTAATAGGAATTTAATTGCATAATATATGTTGCAAACGTATAAAACATGACTTAAATACAAGTATGCCACAATTAGAACCATTATGACTTAAAATTGAAATTTTTGATACAAAAAATTTAAATTACGTAATACGTGCCATATATTTGAAGAATTAAAGTTATAAAATATTCAGCTTTTAAAAAGTCAAAGTTTATGTTTGAAACTTTTAAAAATTCAAAAATAAAGACAGATATAATAATATTAATAAAATTAACAGGGATTTAATTGCATAATATATATTGCAAACGTATAAAACATGATTGTAAAAAAACTTACCTAAATATTAATCGAAGAAAACTAAAGTCTAACACTTGCTTTGTATGATCTTCAAATTTAACAACGAACAAATATGAAGTAAGTTCTAACGAAATGTAAGTAAAAATGAATTAGTACAATGAGTATAGGGTGTTTTCAATATTATAGTTAAATGGGATTGATTAAATATGGAAATGTAATTAATTTTAAAAAAAAAATTTGAAAATTTAATGACAAATTAATTACCTCCAAAATTTCAAAAAATTTGAAATATTTAAGTGTATAAATTATGATTTTTAAATTAAAGAATTCGAAAAATTTGAAAATTTTTATATTAATTTATATACTAAATATTATAAATAAAAAACCTGATCATTAAATACAGAACTGTAAAAAAATTTATTTAAATGTAATTTAGGAACAAATTTTTGTTAACTAAAAAATGTATTAAAAATTTTGATTAACAAAAGTTGTAAAATATTAAACTTTAAAAAATTCAAATTTTAAGTTTGAAAGGTTTAATTTATTGAAATTGTTTGGATATTTAAAAAAGTTAATCAATTTATAATTTTCATATTAAATATTAAAACCAAAAAAAATAACCGTAAATATTAATTATGGAAAAAAGTTAATTATAATAAAATTGAAAGTATGAATACAACTTATAATACTTACCAATATCAAAATTAAAATTTTCAAAATTTAAAATTTTTAAAATTTATAACAAAAAAATCCAGAATTATAATTTATGGAAATGTAAATAATTATATTACTCAAATTATATATACATATTTATTACGTAACAAAAAGAATAAAATTATAGAAATATTATAATTTTTTAAATGTAGTCATTAAATGATCCAATAATAAAAAAATGTACAACTTTTTTATTTTTATATGTAGAAATATTATAATTGTTTAACCATCACCAGTCCTAGTATTGGTTCGAATCTTAATGAATTATTAAAATTAAATTAATTAAATATTCTCCAACTAATAAATAATAATAGTCATATATCACAACCAAAAAAACATAACATTAACACAATATTAAATTGATTATGTATAATACGTAGAAATATATAAAAAATAAAGCCATTATTCATGCAATTTCATAACAAAATAACCAAAAAAACTTAAGTTCATACACCAAACACGCAAATACCAAACACAAGTTCATAACACAATAAAAAACATCCTAAAAAAAAACCTTCACTTCAAATCATTCTTCATCGCTTGAAATTTCTACCCTCAAATCAACAACGTCCAGTTTATTTGCGCCATTATCCTGTATAAAAATTATATATCAAAGAAAACATTTAAGATTAAAAAACATAATAAGAAGAATTAACTGTACATATGTATATATGTATATAAACAACTTTTATAATACCTGCGCACTAAACATTTTTTCCTCAAGCTTAGACAACACATTTTTATCATCAGCGATACCGCTAACGGTGTAAATTTCAGAAAATGTTTTTAAATATGTTTATGTGATTTCAATTTTAAACCCAAGCTACCTATCTTTAATTAAATAAAATTCATTAGGAAACCGAACATAATCGCCAACACGTGAAGGAGAAAATTTGGTAATTAGATAATAAAAAAATAATAAAGCTAAAACACACGGTATCATCTCTCAACATATCTTCAATATCAATTGGAACCAATTTACAAACATCTTCATGGGACAATATTAGCATGACTCCATCGCTAATATCTTGTACCAAAATTTTTATTTTAAACTTGAAAAAATAAAAGGAATTCAAATCAAATTTAAGTTTAAGCATTGATTTTTTTGTTAAAGTAAAAAACAAATTATTTTGAGGTGTTAAATATAAAAGTTAGGGAAAAACCTTGGGAGTGCTTGAACTTCATTTTCAATACAATTGATGTTGTTGCAAAGGTATTTTGGTTTTATTTCAGACTCTCCTTTGCCATCATTAGTATTAATCACAATGTAGTCTGTGCTTACTTTGTCATGGCATTTCGAGCATGCCATATGGTACCAACCATAATCTTTATACACATTTGTGATTTTACCAAAAACAATAAGACTCGTTTCATGTTGCGCTTCCCACACATTGCCGATTAGGCTAAATGTGTTATTTGTTAGAAATTCATTATAAGAATCCATGATCGTTGAACTATGTAAAAGAGAATTAGAAAGAAAAACAATTAGTAAATTAGTTAAATAATATATGTGGGGAAATAAAATTATCATGAAGTAATATTGTAAAAATATTAAAACAAACAATACCGTGTGAATTCTTTAGGTTTGCAATTGTAAGTTTGTTGATGCTTCTTATCTTTTTTGTTTGCATATGAGTCATTCTAGTATTTCAACATGTATTTATAATAAAATTTACAAATATGTATTTTTAGAATGGACAAATTTACAGCCAATTTGTAATAATGTTGTAGTGATGAAGAAAGGTATGTCAACCAATTTGTAATAAAGGTATGTCACGGGTCTCTAATTTGTACTATAATTTTTAAAGTTGGTCTACTAATGGCCTAGTAGTGGGTTTATTTATTTTTTTTGGACTAAAAAAATTGTTAGTAAAATGCGTCCCTTTTACAGATGGAGCGAAATTTTGGAGAATTTTATTGAAATGTATGAAATAATATAGAATTTCATAAAATCGGTCCAATGTGTTTAATGTTAAAAAAAATGGAAAGTGATAATAGTGGGCGACATTTTAGCCGAGTGGTCAAACATATTGATTGGATATTTTAATGCATTTTTGGGCGACATAAATACCCAGGTTAACATTTCACTCGGGTTAAAACATAGGTATGGATATTAGGATGTATTATTGCCACGTGGATTTGTAAAATGGAGCTCTAGTAAGGGCACAAGTGTCCCCTAGTTACTCATTTATTAGTAGAGATAGATATTTATATTTATGTATTATTTTCGAATTTAAATCATGTACCTTAAATTTACCCATTTTTAAAAAAAATTAATATGTTATTCTAAGTTTAAAATTAATTTTGTTACAATATTTGACAAATGATTATTAAGTTTTATTATTTTGGTCATTGTTTTAGATGTTAAACTACGTTCAGCAAATACATATTAATTTTAAATGCTTAAATAGTTCAAAAGTCAAATAAACAAATTAATAATAACACAATGCAATTAGTCAAGCTTTTTTGTGAGACTTTTATATTGTTCATAACAAATAAATAAAATAAATCAATCATCATTAATCGATTTTATCTATAGTAATAAAAGACAGCACATGGAGTACATAGAACTCTATTATAAAGCCTCCCATTTTATTATTTCAAACAATACATTTATTTTAATTTGTTTCTTTATTTAATAATTATTACTTATTCAGTTTTTATTTGTTACAACAATAATTATTAATATAATTACTAGAATTTAGTATAATATATATATATTCTATGTTTATGTAAATCAATTAATATAATTATATTTTAATACAAAATTAGAAATAAATTAATAGACATAATTTAAAAATGTTTATAAACTAACAAAAGTAATCTTTATTAAAAATTATTTATTTTTTTAAGATAATGTATTATATGTTATTAAATTTAAATCGTGTGCCTTAAAAAATGTGTTTTTAATATGTGGTTTTCACTCTAAGTTTAAAACTATATTTCTTACAATATTCTAAACAAATAAAATAAAACAAATCAATCCATATTAATTAAATATTTGATTCAATACAAAACTAAATATGTTTGACTATTTTCGTATTATAATAGGTTGATATATAAAATACATTTTATATATGAAAAATCATTAATTGAAATCTTTATTGACTTTGTTTATTCAAGTTACTTCAATAGAGAAATGCAATATCTAAACAGTCTTTGCATTACTAATTCGTTTCAATCTTTATTTTCAGGCTATTAATTTACACAATCTTTTTTTATAATACAATCAAATTGAACCAATAAATGTTATTATGTTTAAGGACCTTGATGTTAGAAAAAAAATGATTATACACTCAAGGTTAGAAATACTTTGGCTTTGAGGAAACTTGATGTCAAATTCCAAAATGAACAATACTCGATTGGGATGGTTTAACGGATGAGGAGATACTTTTAAATTAATTTCATTTTTTATATCTTAGCCTAAACAGATTTACCTTTATTACTTTTTTAATGTTTGAAATGAGTTTTATGTGAATAAAAATGTTTTTACAAGAAATCATTTAGGGGCTGATGAATATTTAATATTTTTTCGGTTGTACATGAAACTTTTTTTATTTTAAATAACATATGTAATCTAATTTTTCATAATTATATTTTAAATTTATATATAATATATATAATTTAAATTATTAAACCCGTGTATCACACGGGTACATAACCTAGTAAAATAAATAAAAAAGGAAATTAATAAAAAAAAAAGGGAAGGGGGAACCATTTCCCCTACAAGGGGGAGGGGAAGGGGGAAATGACGTGGCGCTGATGTGGACAAGGGGGAAGGAAGGGGGAAGGGTGACCACACCCCATAGCCTGGTAAAAGAAGTAATTCAAGTTGAAAACAGTGGCGGCCCCAGGATTTGTTTTCATGGGGTGCGGAATCTCTAGGCCTCTGGGTCGTTTATCGATTAGGTGGCCCGGGTCGGATCGGGTCGACTCGTATGCCAAAAATAATAATAAACGATCATATAAAAGGTTAAAATTGACTCACACAATCGATATCCAACATTTTTATTATAGATTTTTCCTTTTACCATAATATCTTAAAAAAAACTATCAAGAACCCGCGCGTTGCAGCGGGGCTGCACGATGTTTGACTATATATAATTGGTATATATGTAAAATTGTTGTGTTTAGCTTTAAGACTTGTACGTGTAGCTTTAAGACTTGTTTTATTAGCAAAATACAGAGATAACCATAGAGGATACATGTATATAAAGATGATATATATTATTGTCATTATTACTATTACTATAGATTTCCTAACGAAGTGGTAGCATAAATATTAAAGAAAGTATAAAATTGACTTATAGTACAAATATTTTATGTATATGTGTAGAAAGTGTGGTAGAGTTAGACATTAAGTTTTTATTAAATACAATGCGATTTGAAAGTAACACAAAGTGTGAAACAATAGAACTGGACCATAGAGTTATGTGAATACAAAAAACATAAGTGGTGAATAATGTTTTGAATAAATACTTTTGAACACAATAATATGTATGCTAGCCTGTAGTGATGTATCGTTGTTTTGATGTAGGCTATGGTACTTAATCTAGTAAAACCTCTCTGTACACTACATTTGTAGTGTAGACCCCGCTTTTGTTATACATGTTGCTTGGGTGTCCCAATACCTTTGTGTTGTGCCTTGTGGTGCACCTTGATAGCGTCACATAACGTTGACCATGTGAGAATACATGTTCGGGGAGGTAAACATCTACATGCGTATAATTATTTTATCATTTACTAATTTATTTATGTAATCAAAACTCATTAGTGAACAATATTAATTAATGGGGGTTACATTGTGGAGAAAATATTAACCGTGTATTAACCACATGTACTATAGGCATGATATGTAGTATAAAGGGGCATAATGGGAAGAAATTGGGTAAAATATAGAGATGATGCTTATGCCTCTTCATATGTCATCTTAAAAAAGTAGTGAAATTACCTTGATGCTCATCTAGGATGCATTATATAAGAGTATAGATATTTCTATGACAACATTTGCTATAAACGATCATATAAATCAATAAATTTTATATTAAAATATAATAATAACTTACTTATATATTTATTAAAAACAATTAAGGTCAAATTCAAATATGATTGTCTAACAAAATATTAATATACATAGGGTAGTGGACCACAATGTGCCGTCAGAAAAATAATAAAATAAAATATAGGGGAAATGGAATTTAATAATCCCAACTTGAAAGTTGTACTGTAGCAGTCCCAACTTGTCAACATTTTTATTTTGTTGGTCCCAAACAAACTTCAGTTAGTTTTCTCTGTTAAGTGCCACGTGGCATCACAGGTGGCAGTCCTACGTGGCATAAAGTGTTATATCTGTCAAAAAAAAAAAGGTGGGCTCGGATTGCACATGTGTAAAATAAACTTAATTTAATGTTTAAAAAAAAGGTGGGACCCACAATCAAATAATAATAAAAATAATAACACCCACCACCACCTTCCTTCTTCCTCCATCATCTTCATCATATTCACCACAACCACCTGCCACCACCGTCATCTTCACCACCACCACCACAACCACCTGCCACCACCATCACCTTCACCACCACCACCACAACAACCACCTGCCACCACCGTCATCTTCACCACCACCACCATCACCACCACTACCACCATCACCACCACCACAACCACCTGCCACCACCGTCATCTTCACCACCACCTTCAAATCGAACCCAATCACAAATCTGGTCATACCCACATGTTGCCAGCTTCAAATCGATCCATTCTGTGCAAAAACCCACATCAAAAACATCCAAATCAAGCTCCAATTCGTTGGTTATATGCTTGATGGCCGAACACCCTTTTTAATCGATTACACCTCGAAAACGAACAGGTTAGTGTGATTATTTAGTATGGTTTTGTTCGGAATTCATTTTTCTATAATAGCCCTAACATTAATTTGATTAACAGGTTCGAATCGTTGGTCAATTGATCGAGTATAGAATTAGGGTTCTTCGTAACAGGTGGTTGGTGGTTGGTGGTGGTGGTTGGTGGTGGTGGTGGTTGGTGGTGGTGTTGGTGGTGGTGTAGGTGGGGTGGTGTGGGGCCCATGTTTTAAAAGATTTTTTTAAATAAATAATAGATTTTTTTTAATTGAAAAAACAAGCGGGGCCCACGTTTTTTACCAGCTGGGCATACTGTGCCACGTAGGACTGCCACGTGGCACTTAACAGAAAAACTTAACTGGGGTTAGTTTGGGACCATTAGAATAAAAACATTGACATGTTGAGACCGTTATATTACAACTTTCAAGTTGGGACTGCTTCCAACCCTCAAAAGTTGAGATTATTAAATTCCATTTCCCTTAAAATATAATAATAGCTTTTTCCTTTTTACCACAATGTGTTGTCAGAAAAATAATAAAATATATATAAATATTTAATTAGGTATTGTACCTATTAAAGAAACTGGTACCCATCATCATCTTCCTCCTTTCTTTTTCCTTCACTATGCTTCCTACCATGGCATTCTGATCGTTGTCGTAAAACTCAGTAACTACGACAACGACATCACTCTTCTCCGATGTTCTTCTCAGGCTTTCGGCTTTCCCATCACCGTGCCAACACACTCAGGTTCTCGGTCCAAGGGGTGCGGACGAGATTAACGTGCGTATATAACACTAAATTTTTTTTTTCAAGGGGGGTGCCCGCCCACCTTCGATGAGGCTGGGTCCACCCCTGGTTGAAAACTTGACCTTTTGGAACCCACGTTTGCACATCATGCTCATGCAGTTTATTTTTCATGCTTCTTCTAGTTGTATTTTTAGCTTAATTAGTGGTACTTTGCTTTAGACCCACCGTAGTGGGGCGTGAGTTTTACAAAAAAATTGAAAAATAGCGCCCCCCACACCGCTACGGGGGGGGGGGGGGGGGGGGGGGGGCGCTATAAACCTAAAAAAACCCGGAGGCGTTATATAAATAACACTGGTTCAAAGTTGTATCATGCAATTAAAATGTGGCACGTGGAGGGAGGCAATGCTCTAATGGTCATATGACCGTTTCTTTTGAACGGCTAATTTTTTTTTTGGTTTTTATATATACACACAACACACAAATATATAAACACACAAAACACATATAAACACAAAACACAAAACACGTATTACCAATATTTAAAAAAAATGGGTTCCTCCGCGTCATCATCCTTTGTGAGAGAATATTACAAAGAGTTTCTAGGCGACGAGGGTGATTCGACAGACGAAGAGTTGGAGCAAGATGCGGTTACGAGTGCGCTTGCGGCGAGGTATATTGAAGAAACTAGTGCGCCTACACGTCCAAAACAAACTAGACAGTATTACGAACGAGATCGTGTATCGGCAAATGCTCGATTGATGAAGGATTACTTTGATAACAACCCGACTTACCCCGACCTAAAGACGTTTAGGCGTCGTTTCCGGATGAGCAAACGTTTATTTCTACGTATATCCGGAGATCTGGAAAACGCGTTTCCTTACTTTTAACAAAAATCGGATGCTAGGGGGTTGATGGGATTCACGTCTATTCAAAAGTGTTCCTCGGCACTGCGTATACTCGCATACGGCAACACGACGGATATCAATGACGAGTATTTAAAAATGGCCGAGAAAACAACACGCGATTCTTTGGAGCATTTTTGCCAAGGTACATCACTTTTTTTAAAGCAAATTCATTTACCTTTTTATATATTTTTGTATATAGTTAGATCAATTTTTTTTATATATGTTTGTATTTATTTTTTTAGGAATAATAAAGTTGTACGGAGCCCGGTATCTTAGAAGGCCCACTTGGTACGACTTACAAAAAATTTACGAGGTGCATACGAATGAACATGGGTTACCAGGAATGCTGGGTAGCGTTAATTGTCATCACTGGCGGTGGTATAATTGCCCGACCGCTTGGCAAGGTCAACACACACGTGGTGACCAAAAAGGACCATCGATTATTCTTCAAGCTGTGGCTTCTGTCGATCTTTGGGTTTGGTCGGCCTATTTTGGTGTTGCGGGGTCATGCAACGACTTAAACGTTTTTGAGCAGTCGCCTATTATTGAGGATTTCATTTCTGGCAGGGTAGCAAAGGCGTGCTTTTATGCTAATGGAAACTACTACCCACACGGATACTATTTGGCTGACGGAATATATCCGAGGTATAGCATTATCGTTAAGACGTTTAGTAACCCGTACGATGAAAAAAGGGCACACTTTAAAAAGGTTCAAGAGGCAGCGCGAAAGGACATAGAGAGATGTTTTGGGGTTCTTCAATAGCATTGCCATTACATAAGAAACCTTGCTCGTGCATGGACCACAGACAAGCTTCGAGATGCTATTATAAGGCCCTAAAATTGTATAGGTTTATGCTTGTCTTTATCAAACACGTTTATATTTATTGGGCTTAGTTTTTGTTTGGGCTTGGGTCAGGCCATGTGGGCCAATTGGGTAGAGGCTCCTATATATTGTCATGTTTAGTTCATTTGTAGGTAGACCTCTCATTTTGGTAATCACGTAGTCCCCATTAGAGAACCTTGTACCAGACGAGTTCTCTCGTGTGCAAGGTTCTTAGAGATTGTACCAGACGTTCCTAGAGAACATGTCTAATCTTCTTAGCGACCGTACCAGACGGTTCTTTGAAACCGTGTGCGATCAAAGCAGCGGCACGATGTTTTTAATAATATATTGTTTTTCTTCTTTTGTTCTTACACTCAATCTTGGATCCGCACTCGATTGGGTGTGTTTGATACCCCGGAGAGGATTCTGGACTAACAATTGGTATCAGAGCCTATGTAGTCTTACGAAGGCTCGGTTCGGTATCAACACGAAGATCAAAAGAAGGATTTGCATATTTTCGGTGGATGTGTGTTCATCAAAAGAGAGGTTCTACAGTTCATAAGGTTTGTTGTTTTATATTATATGGAATCGTGATTTCATTTATTAGTACGGTGTATGTTTGTTTATCGGATTAAGATGGATTACATGTTTGAAAGCCGAATGTTCTTTGGCTAAATGATTTGTTGGATGTTTTATGATGTGTTGGATGATGGCCGATTAGACTAACATGTTTAAGATTATCAAATGTGTTTGATTTGAAGGCCTATAGCCTTGTTTAGGTATTAGGCCGAACTCCATCAAGGGTTATGTATTCGACTCTTTGTATGGCTAATCATCACATTCTTGTTCATGTCTATAAATCGGGTTTAATTGTTTGGTGGTTGAGTTTTTGTTTCGGATCATGGGATAGCCGAGTTAAGGTTTGATGTTTATGACCGAGGTATGTTTGTTTCTTGGAAGATTTGGATTGAAGAGTGTTGAGTAATATGAAATGTTCATCCGATATGTTCTTGAGGATCAAAGTTATTTGTTTTCTTCAAATCATTGGTGAATGTTATTGGATGATGGATCTTTAGTTGTTTAGATGGAAGTTGGATTCTTGTTTTCGGACCTTGGGTGGATCTGAGTTGTTTCGTATGTATTGAAAATTTTCCTTGCTTGAAGGAGATATCTTGGGAAGGGATAATTACTAAGTTTGAATATTATGTTGACTTCCCTAAAAGATTGGTAGATAATTATGCGATAGGATTTTGAATATGAACAATAATATCTCTTATTTTGGAGAAGAAGGAAATTGGCGCCTCCTTTTTTTTTTTATTAATTCGGAAGACTTGGGGCGAGTTTCTATGTTTATTTTTTTAGTGTTTTGACCACAGCTTGGGTATGATCTGGATGGAATATTATTTAAAAGTTTCCAACTTTAGTGGAGACTTTTTGGCAAGGATTGGAAGGCAAATAAATGTGCACTTTGATAAAATTAATTTGGACGCAAAATATGACCAGGTGCATCGATTTTTATTGGGCTGCGTCTGCTTGGATTGGAAGTTTTATAGAGGGTGGGCTCGTTCACTACTGAGCCTTTAAAAGAGAAGACCCAAGATTGAAGATCACCGGCTGAAGATTTTTTTTTTACTGAGCCGTGATAAAGAAAGCATAAACCTAGGGGGATATTGTAAGGCCCTAAAATTGTATAGGTTTATGCTTGTCTTTATCAAACACGTTTATAGTTATTGGGCTTAGTTTTTGTTTGGGCTTGGGTCAGGCCATGTGGGCCAATTGGGTAGAGGCTCCTATATATTGTCATGTTTAGTTCATTTGTAGGTAGACCTCTCATTTTGGTAATCATGTAGTCCCCATTAGAGAACCTTGTACCAGACGTTCCTAGAGAACATGTGCAATCTTCTTAGCGACCGTACCAGACGGTTCTTTGAAACTGTGTGTGATCGAAGCAGCGGCACAATGTTTTTAATAATATATTGTTTTTCTTCTTTTGGTCTTACACTCAATCCTGGATCCGCACTCGATTGGGTGTGTTTGATACCCCGGAGAGGATTCTGGACTAACAGCTATGTATGCATGTATAATCATGCATAATATGATATTAGAAGATGAAGGTAAAGCGATATGCCAAAATTATGTACCGGAAGCCGTTCAGGATCTACCGCAAGCTAATATGGAAGAAAGAATGCTCAACGCACATGAACTTCGTGACTATGAAGTACATGACGCGTTAACGGCGGATTTGGTCCAACAAGCGTGGTCGGTTCGGTATATTCCAAACGCAGGAGGAAACGAAGAGGGCGAACATGAAGAAGAAGGTGAAGAAGAAGACGAAGAAGAAGAGTATGAAGAATCTGAAGATGAAAATTAATATTATTTGTGGTTTTATATATTATTTGTGTGTTTTTTAATATTAGTTCTAATTTTTTAAATATAATTAATATTAGTTGTGTGTTTTAATATTATTTGTAATTTTTTTATATTCATTTGTGTTTTATTTTAATTATTTTAAGTTAAAAGATTAAAAAAATAATAAAATAAACAACCAATCAGAAACAGGGGCTTTATAAATAAAGCCCCTACCACTACACCACTTTTTTACTTTCTCTCTCCATGCTGACTCAGCTGCCACGTGAACCAATCAGAAAGTCTTATAGTTTCCTTTAGGGGTAGTTTCTATTTTTCCTATATGTATTGAACTTTTTAATCAAGGAAGGCAGTGAGTTTTGTTTTGAGAAAAGTTCTTTATGTTAATTTCACTCATTGGATTATGAGTTGAGTTAATATTGTTTCCATGCTAGTTTAAGAGTGGCATCTTGGATGGTGTTCTTGGAGCCTAAATTAGAGTCAAGTGGTGTATCTGTATCTTGATTCTCATTTAGTTTGCCCTCTCGTGTTCTTGTGTGGTGTTTCTGTATCACAAGAATCCGTTAGATCTATCCGTTTCGTTTTAATTTCAAATTATCTATCCGTTGCCTGTTATTATTCCTATCAGTAGGCTCATCTTTATAATGACAGTTTGGTAACATTTCAAAATAATGCATACAGTTGTAACAAGTCCATCATATCATCATTCTGCATTTGAATATTGTATTTTCTGTAAAATTATTTTCATTCAAGATGTCAATCATGTGTGAGGGGATGGTTTGCTTATTGCTTAGCGTATTGAAAAATAAAAGAAACAAAAGAAAAAGCTTTTGCATCAAACCAAAATGCTTATTACACGGAAATGTTATAAACTTTACTTCTATCATTGAAAACGGTAATTAAAATTTAGTGTTATGTTTAGTAAAGAATGTGACAAACGGGTTACCGATCATCTTTTACATTTTTCTCCTTGATTTCCACCCCTCTGGTCACTCGCAAACTTCACCTCCACCGCCGTCACAAAACAACCACCCTTCTTTTTGCTTTTGGTGGCAAACATGTAACTTGTAAGGGACTCAGTGGCGAAGATTGAGAATTTAGACCGGGGGGTCAGAAGTCAACCGTCACGGGACGGGACCTAATTTTTTTTTGTAGCTATGGTTCGGATGATATGTTCGAGTTGGTGATTCGATTCGGGTCGAGTCAAACATTAAATACAATAAAAAAAATATCAAAGTTCTAAGCATTGTTTAACAAACAATTAAACAAAGAAACTAAAACATTAAAAATGAGACAAAAAGTTTGTACCTGGATAAAGAATTACAGTCTAGCCCGTCGACCTTTAAGATTTTTGAATTTTTCAATTATGGATAGGGTTGCAAACGAGCCGAGCTAAGCCCAAGCTCGACCAGGCTCGAGCTCGAAAAACTTATGAGAGCTCGTGCTCGGCTTATTTACTATCTATTAGTTAATAGTTTAAATAAAAATAATAGGCTCGGAACTCGATAAATGAAGTTCGGTTCGGGCTCGTTTAGTAAACAAGCTTAAATAAGGGGGTAAATATTATTAAATATTAATAAACCTAATATTACACTAAGGCTCGACGAGCTTGACGACCTTCACATGCTAGGCTGAACTCGGGCTCGATTAGTAAACGAGCTTTGCTTTAAGGTCAAGGTCGGGCTCGATAAGGCTTGGCTTGGCTTGTTTCAAGCTTTTTACCTAGCCTAGCTCGAGTAGCTAAGAGATAACAACTACATTGCTTCCTCATTAAATCTGCTATCCTGCTTATGTAATTATTGGGCATAGGACTTCAGGATTTAGACTTTACATTTACATTGTTTTGGGTTAAAGTTTTGGATTATATAACTATTTTTTTTTAAATGGGGGTCGAAACCGTATATACAAAAAAAATTCTATGCGGAAGACTATATACTCGAAACTTATGAGCGAAAATTCGGAGGGTCGGCCGCCTCTTGAATGCTACGCCCATGGTAAGGTTTCATTCTTTTGGTTTCTAGAGACGGAGATGGTGTCGTCTCCTATAGCCACCATTAACTGTAGTTAACCATACTTGTATCGTGACATGACACAAACCTGATTAAAGACGAACCACAACACAAACTAAAAAGTATTAATATGAATTGGAGCTTTCTTTTTGGTGTTGAATTTCAATAGGAATGCCAAAGGATCTATGACTCGAATTATATTTCACTTGGTTATTTTTTTTTCTAGTGGTTTCTCTCTAAAAACCAATATATAAAATCGTTTAAGTCGGTGGGTTTTTTCTACGGGGAATTATTTCAATTCGTGAAATGGCAAGAAACATAAAGGTTTTGATGAGATATGGACCCCAAGCCACAATAATATGACTTTGCCCATATCACCAAACAAACCTCGAGACCCAATTACCCGAAAGGGCTACAAAGCAAGCATGCTCTACATTTCAATAGCGGCACGATATAGTGTCCATCAATAGAAAGCAATTGCAGGGACGTTATGGCATGGCAACCTATATAAAGCAAGACGTTAACATCAAGCGGTTACACCCCAGGGGACCATTTCTACAATGAAAGCGCAAGGTGACCGGTCCTAGTATAAATAGGGGCGAAGCCACACAAGGAAGGTAATTCCTAATACTTGATTCTCTCCCTTTCCCAGTTTTACCGATTCGAATTTAAAATTGAACACAGAACCAGATATGTAACTTAAAAACCAAAAAACATAAAACTAGGATTCGGATTCAAACGAAGCAAAAACCAAACTTGAATATCTTAATTGAAAAGGGTTTTGTTTGGTTAAGTTTACAACTGGATACAACATGGTTTATCTAAAAGGCATTATCGGATATATTGCAGCCAGATAACGATATTCCATCAAAATACACATATTTAATCCATTAGAGGAGATTCAAGACAACATTTTATCTACTTATAAAAGGAATCTTGCTAACTAATTGCCTAAACTTTTCATTTCCAAATTTACCCCCCACACCTTGTATTTCTAAGAATATGCATGCAATCTATTGCCAAAAGATGATCATCATCAAACCGCCATTCGTTATGTTTATTATAAGCACCTTATCCTGCAGTTTCCGTATATGGTGGGTCCCATGGTGCACATTAGCGGAGTTGGTGGTGGTGTGCAACAAAATTGATGAGGGGACAGGATTAATTGAGGATCATAGCGACAGGCATTGTACCCTCTCAGGAAGATTCTTTGGCAATGGAACTGCAACAACATATCTTTGAGGGAAAGGCTTTGGTGCATTTGAAGATGCGTCAGATAACGATGAAGATTCGCCATCTGTCTGTCCCCTTCCATGAAATTTAGCAAACCGATTGATAATCGAAAATTTCTCTAAATCTTGACATTCCACTCTCAAATCCAAGATTGATGCTCTCTTATCCAGCCTGACATAGTAAGAAGATTAAGAATCCAAAACTCATGTAATACTAAACAGCTCATAAAACGATAATCTGAGATAAAATACTATTGAAATTACGTATATGTTACCAACTAATAATTTTAATATATTTGAAGTCAGATATCTCAAATAAGTTACTATAATATTTAATATATATTTAATTACTATAAAAATACGAAAGGTGACTGATAGAATCCATCTGGATCCTTAACCCAACTGATGCCCATACCCATTCAAAACCCAGTCAACAGTCAACTGGCAAGAGTTTAGGAGCAATTATCTCTTTTATGCTTATTAATATTTATTCTTCTAGTTTTGGAGAGATGTCTATGTTATGTTTATCTAAATCAGGTTTAATACCTTTGTTCTTGGAGATTAACCCATCTCGAATAGGGTCTCTATCTTGTAATCCTTAGTTTTCAATAATCCAGTTTCTTATTTGATTTCTGGGTTCTATCAGTGACATAAGAGAAGCGGGAAAAAGAATCTTGGAGTCACAAAATTGTTACACGTGGCACAACCAGATAATTATTATTTATTAGGTGTGTCTGTGTGTGTATCATCTTATCAATTGGTGAATATCAGAATCAAGTACTAGATGAAATCATGAAAAAAGCCTCTCGTCATTTTAATTATTTGGTGAAAAGTGATTGGTGTTTCAAAAACTTATCCTAAAGGTGGATAAATGAGTGGGTCACGAAGAATCGGTTAGGTCAACTGGAAATGCTAAATAAACTAGCTTTACAATTAAAAGCATGTGTTAAACACCAAACAGCAACATGTGGAGAAGCAAAATATACCTTGAAAAATCACCTTCTACCCTCTTTGCTTTACTCAAGCAGTCTTCCACAGCTTCTGAAAAACGATTATCATCAACTTTCTCAGATTCTGTGCTTTTATCGGTTATGCTGCATTTTCCCACCAAAGAAAAACATTTTTTTCAGAATATTATGAGGTAACAGTTAAAAAAAAAAAATCAAACTTGTAGCAATACTCTTACAGATTTGATTTTTTATTAGAAACACAAGACACTAAATTGCATGCATCCCCCAGTGCCAGCCGAGAAGCATAAAAGGCAAGGCTTTCGTAGTTTGAAGTAGCCTCTGTTGAAAGAAGAGCGGGTGGAAGGGGGGGAAATAGTTGCTGCATTAACTGTGTTGCCAGGATAATACGCCTTTTTGGTTTTGGTATGTCTTCAATTAATTGTCCATCATTTTCCACCTGTCACCACCATATTTTTTTAGAAACCACAAAAAAAAAAAAAAAAAAAAAAAAAAAAAACATAAAACTTGAAAATAATGAAAATGTGGGGGAGCCTGCCTTTTCCATCAACCGGTTGGTTGCTTCACACCATTCCATCGAAGCAGTCCTGCAGGTCAAAAAATGAAGCACCAGGTTAACAAAAAAAAATCTTGATAAAAACAAATGTTCAGTGTTATCATTATAGCCATCTGAAGAAAAAGGTGGGATGCACTAGCTACTAGAGGTGGTAATTTCTACTCATTTGAATGGTCATTTTGGGTTATGTTTACTATAACAAGTTGTTCAAGTACAAACTAACTTCAAAGAAAACGGGTTGAACTGGTCAACTTGGGTGAAAGTAGCCGTGTAACCTTAATGCCTAAATTAAGGATCTAGAAAATTATATATTATATATTATTATATAAATTTACATAATCATATTACATATGAAATAAAATAAATATTTTGGAAAAAGACTGTAGGATCATGTGTAAAGTAAAAAAAAATTAGCATAAAGAGAAGCATGCCAAAAGTTAGCCGAAGTGTAACTTTAATGCATAAAACCTCCTAACTATGTGTCAATATTTGGACAGTTTTCAGATCAATATGACCCATTTTGACCAATTGACCTAGTATCCAACCAGACCACGTCACAACCTCTACAGTACCTACAAATTGTAGTGTTGATCCTTTTACACTCACCAGATGCCTTGAAGATTTTTAGTACTCCCGGATACTTCCTTGAGCCAAGAACGAGTTTCATCCCTAGACCACTTGCGCTTCTTTGGTCTCAAGGTAACCAAATTTTGAACAGCGATGCTGGGTCGCAGTGGTTGAGAGGTTAACTGGTGGCCAACAACCACAGATGATGGAAGCGGGGTTTTCCAGATAACACCGTCCTTACTGTTATCAGATGCACCACTTGCTGATGGCTCCTTTGAAATGTGTGCTGTTGTCTCCAATCTGTCAGAAACTTTAAAAGGCTGTTCCACAGTCCTTACAGCATCCGCTCTTTGCGAAGACATTTGACCAGTTTTCAATGTTCCATATTGATCAAACCATGACGGAGCCATTTGAGGACTTATGTGCGATTTCTCGATTCTAACAAAAGTAGGGCCATTCTGATCAGATGCAGGTGCATCTTTTGAAGGTGGATTAGCAGATAGAGAAGCTAAACTCCGGCCAACATTATCTGTTGGCAAGGTTGATCTTGGCAATTCAGAATTTCCAGGCAAGACGGTTACTTGCTGACCATGCAATAAGTTATCTGAATCTTTCAATCTATTTAATACCCTGTTACTTGGGTCAGTATCTGTATGTTTATAAGCCTTCATTTGATTCAGTAATGAAATTTGTTGATGGAAATTATTTGGTTTAAGGGAACGGCCAAATGCTTCAAGACCTTTCTGAGATGCAGCTGGTCCATTCATCATTTGACCTAGGTCAGCCTTTTCAGTTGACAGCTCCCCTACAGAAGTACTAATCCCTTGTGCATTCAAGGAACCTTTATTCCCTCTCTTTTCAGAGTCTTGTTCCTCAGAATTCTGCTGACCTACAGAAGTTGATTCCACAATATTAAATTGACTTTTGTGAGGTTGAGTTGCTGAAAAAAGTTGTTGACTTGGGAGATTTGATGATGCATTAGACAACATTTTCGGAAAAGCACCTTGTACGCCAGAACTAGCATGAGGGTGAGTGGCATGTAACTTTTCCCCTGGTAAAGAATGTGAAACTTGCACTCTTTCATCTGCTTGCCTGATTTGAGAAGCAGGTCCATCGAAAGATTCATTGCCAGCCTTCGGATGGTTTTGAAGATGATTTCTTGAATTTGGAAACTCCGTACTACCTAAAGCTGCAGATAAGTTGGTCATCTTATTCCCCATGGTTTGACTTTCACTTTGACCTGATATGCTCATTCTGTCACTCTTAAATTCTCCATGTGAAGTTTCCTGGAAGGGTGGAAAAGGAGACGACTCAGCATGACCCTTGCCTCTTGAATTAGCGGAGGGCTGAGATTGACTAAAAGAATTATGTTTGACTGCCTGCATAGACATTGGTAACCGTTGTGACGGTGGGCCCAGTTGTAACCCAATACCCTGAGAGTTGGATGATTGACTTCTCTGGTGACCTCCAAAAGACCCATCCGAATTTTCAGGTTCAGGGATCTCAGATGACGAATTACGCTCCAACGAGTTCATATTCCTTGCAATTCCACCATCTCTTGATTGATCTACCTTGTGAAGAAGCTCCAGCATATTTTGATTTTGACTGCTCAATTTAACAATGATAACCATCATAATCATATTATGTCACAATACAGAAACAGGAAATAAAGGAATACACAATTCAAATAAAAACCTAGGTTGAGATGCCTTCTCCGATGAGGATAGATCAACAGATCTGCCATGGGAAGCAAAAATATTAGGCAGATGACCAGGAACCATGCCCTTGAAACGCATATCATCAGATCCTTTCAGGACTCCAACCTCAGGTACAAACCCCTGAAAAAAAAAACAGCAGTGAGTTGTAACCAGCCTATCATAAGAAACAAATATTATGTATGTACATTAGAGGTTGCAGTTTTAACCCATTTACTTGGAAGGGGTCAATTTTGGTTGTATATTCAGTATTATCTTAAACGAGTACCCCAAAGTCAATTTGTAATACGGACATCTTCTAAAATTAGTTTTCTATACAGATTAGGATTCCTATTGTTATCGTACCGTGCTTGTAATCATAGTTAAAGCATTAATTAATTATTTATAAAAGAATAACAAACCTGGCCGCTACTTTTGGGAAGTCCAAAACTTCCTTGATTGTGAGCTCCCAACCCTCTAGAATGCTGCAGAGAGACAGAGTTTGTATTGGTACCTTGTCTTGTTCCATAAGGCACTCTGAAATCCTCATCCAGGTTTCCCATTGGATGATACTGAAACTTCGGTGGGCCTGGTCCAGGGCCTGCAATCTTTCGACCCGCCTGATCAGATAAGCTTTGTTTTGTTCCAGCCAAGGATCTGGAGTCACCAGCATCTGATGATGAATGTTCCCGTTGACTAGCTGTATTCGGAAGGTGAGATGAACTTGACCTGTAGCTGTCATTAGAATTCTCCTTTCTACTGCTATTTAGATCCTCCTTATCTGAGCTGTTAAATGATGATTCAGACACCTGCGGGCCCTTATTATTTAGACGACGTTGTGAAATCTCTGAACTCTCACTCCCTTTGGATTTCACTGAGGAATCAACATGTTTCCAGTGATTAAGATGATGGTTGTTGGGAGAGAATTGGTTAAAATGATTACCACCCTGCTGCAAGTTACTTAAATGAGGTATAGCAGCAGCATTTATTCTCTTCCAGTCATTGTTCTGAGACTGCTGCAAGGATTTATCATTCTCATTCATACTGAATCCAGAGTTCATAGACGGTGGAGTAGGATCATTTGCATTCCAATTATTTTTTCTATTATTAGGTGGTCCATGCTGCTGAGTTGTCTGCTGACCTGGCACAGAATTTTCATGAAGTGGGCTTTCTTCAGTGTCCACCTTTTGTAGATCTCCACGGTGTAACCAATTGCTTCCTCCTGAAGATTGATGGAACCCCATGTTTCTATTAGGCAAGTTAACATCAGTTAAAGCTGTTTGTGTACGATGTTTCCCACCGTCTTCGTAAAGACTTTTGCCAGGCAGTTTCAGGTCAGGCCCTTCTTCTTTTATGCCTACACCATCACTAGTAGTTTCCGCCACTGCAGATTGCATAAGAGCACTCCAGCTACCACTCTGCATAGAAGGCAAACCACTTGCAAATTCATTATCGTCTAACAAACTAGACATGCCTCCAGTCATGCTTTTGCTACTTCCAAATGCATCCCATATGTTAACATCTGAACCAAACAAGATTTTTTCCTCTTCAGGGTCTAAAGGAGCTGCATCCGTAGCTGATTTATCATGTACCGAATCTACAGGGGATTCCTGCACAGATGAATTTGGTAGGGCCTTTATTTGCTGAATGCCATCCATTTTCATCCTGATGTTTGACCCTTGGCTAAATGTGTTTCCAAATAAACCTTTGTGGTGTTCTGGACCTACAGCATAATTGTTACCAGTAACCGAATTATTGGGAGGGAACTGGTTTATAGGTCCTCTTGAGCTAGAGACAGGAACTCCGTGTAAAGATGGTTCAACCTGCTGCTCAGGGTGCAATGTTGGTGAGGCACGCTGCAACCAGTTTGGGTTAACCCCTGCAGGCTCAGTCCAACCATAACTAGATGAATCAGAAGTTGGAGTGCCATTAAAGAGCCCATGTGAAAGGCTTCCAGATGCTTGTTGCCTAGCAAATTGAGAAGTTTGATTTAATGAGTTCTGTTGCCTTTGGATCTCCTGCTGCCTAGCAAATTGAGAAGCTTGATTTAACGTGTTTTGTTGCTTTTGGATCTCCTGTTGCCTAGCTAACTGCGAAGCATGGTTCACGGCATTTTGTTGCTTTTGAATCTCTTGTTGCCTAGCTAACTGAGAAGCATGATTTAAGGCATTTTGTTGCTTTTGAATTTCCTGTTGCCTAGCAAATTGAGAAGCTTGATTAATCGCGTTTTGTTGCTTTTGGATCTCTTGTTGCCTAGCAAACTGGGAAGCTTGATTTAACGCGTTTTGTTGCTTTTGAATCTCCTGTTGCCTTTGAAGCTCTTGCATTTTTCTGAGCATGAGTTGCTGTTGCAATTGTTGTGTGTCACTAAATCCCGACTGTTGTTGTAATGGTTGTTGCAGTAAACCAGCATACTGACTATTACTCTGATGTTGACCACCAAAAAGATCAAAGCTAACATGAGCATCAGAACTCTCTGATCTGAAAAGATTCTTTGGAGGTTGTTCAAGAACAGGTTCTTGTTGGGACTCATGGAACGGAAAACCCCTTTGTATTGCATTATTTTGATCATATTGTCTATTCACTCCCATAAAGTTTGCTTCATCTGGCCTTGTATGAAAATTCTGCTGTCCATACATGTAGCCATTAGAGCTTGGCTGTTCATGGTGTGACTGAGACGGACTTCTAACAAACTCAGGCCTTGCATTCGTTTGCGCGTTAAATAAATATTGGTCTGGAACACGTTGACCTTCATGTCCTCTCTCAGTTTCTGCTTAAGTGAGGATAAAATGTGTCAAGAATTAAAGATCTAATACAAATAGTGATGTTACAACTAGAGGTGGCAATTTCAACCATTGACCAAAACAGGTTAAATTCAACATCTACCACATCTAATAGACAATTTTCAAAATTGTGGCTTATAATAAAGCACATCAGATGTATCATACAGACTAAGTGTCCAAATATGTTTTTAATGCTTAATTGCTTACAGCCTCTTAAATAACTTTATTCAAACAAATTATTAGCGGTTTAATGATACAGATCTTATAATCATATACATAGTTGTTAAAAGCCATCGCCTCTTGAGCCTAGGCTCATTTTTTAGGCGAGGCAATGCATTTGCGTTTTGAGTTGAGGAAATTGCGCTTTAATTCTCCAGGTGATGGTTTAGGCACAAATTTCAGCTAGATTCCCAAATTCAGAGTGTTTCCGACTAAATTTATTAAATTATGGCTAGATTCCAGCCAGATTTCTACTTTTATTTAAGTAAAACTACTTCTATACACTAATACATCAATATTTTAAAACTTTTGATACTAACTGGATAAAAAATAGTATTATTTTAATATATTTTTACTTTATTTTCTTGTTCGCTTTTTTTTTATCCCAGGCCCTCGCTTTTTTTGCGCCTCGCGCCTAGGCCCCAAGCGAGGGCTATGCGCCTTGAGTGCGCCTAGCGCCTTCAATAACTATGATCATATATATTAAATGCATTAGATTACATCTAATATACAGAAAAGAGAGAGAAATGTTTAAAATAACCTAAACAGCCAAACCCCTTTTAAAAGCAAGAGAAATGTTTAATGGTAACCCCTTTCATATTCAACAATCAACACATTAGTTACTTGACCCATTGGACCTTCCCATTTTGTCACCTCTATAAACTATAAAGCAATCAAAACTTTCATGATTAACTAAAAAAAAACTGAAAAATAACTACAAAACACCATATAACATCAAAAACTTGCAATTGAAAGCCAATAGTGTTATACCAGATTGTTGTGCATTGTAGTTTCTTGGGCTGGAATCTGACGCACCAAACTGTTTCTGGTTACCAACCCACAAATTGTCATTTAAAGACCAATTCTCATCCTGGGATCGCAGACCCTGGGGCAGGTTGTCTTGTGCAAAGAAATTGTGAACCCTATCCCCAACTCCGTTGCCAGGCATTAATAATGGAGGCCCCACAATTTGAGGCTAAAACTAAAGGTTAAAAAAATGCAAAACAAAGCTTCAACCACCTCCAGCTCTAAAACAGGTAACTTGAGGCCCCAAAGTGTACGTAGTTTCAACCTATAAGCAGTTATCCAATATCACATTTCGATTAAAACCTTGTCCAATAATCCTGAATATAAAAAAATATCAGCAAACAATAAAGTGGTTGCCAAAAAGAATGCATCTACTTAATGCATATATTTGAAGAATAAGCTGATAACAAGATCAAGTACTACGATGTATGGATACAACATCTGCAGCATACAGCTTAAATGCATGTCCGCGTTTTGATAGGGTCACACTTGATGTTATGTGCCTCTTCTCTGAAAACGTTAAATTCTAATTCTAATTTCTTTTAATTCATCAATCCTATATGACATACCTTAACAAATAAAAAAAGAAACAAAGAATAAAAGAAATCGAAACTATCATATAAGCTAGATCATCAAGATGAACTTCAACAACAATTGAACATATGGTACCTATGATTAAACATGTAAGAGAAGAAATACAAAAATTTCATCCCCAACGAACTTACATCCACGGCAGGAAATGTTATGTCTCATTGACAAACAGAAGCAATGCAAATATGACTCTTCTTCTACATATGATAGGGGATCAACAAATTCAGGTTATATTTATTATGCTATTAATTTGCTTGTCCTGTAACAGATTTAACCTCTAACTTTTCCTTCTTTAATACTTTCTAATGTAACTAATTTGATTTCTTTCTACTGATACAAAAAAAAAAATGAAAAGAAACTAATCATGTAAGATCCTAAGAGCAAAATCATAGTTAGGGAGATTAAATTATGACTACCAATTTGTAGGTTCTTTTTATTGTATATTTTAGTACCATCAAAAGAGAAGTATAGGGTCAGTTTGGAAATGTAGATAAAAAAACTAGTAATTCAACATTCAATAACCACTCATATGCCATCTTGAAGAGAAACCAAATCGATAGACTGATGGAGATAAGTAATGAATACTAATTTCAAGATCAGCTATGAATGAACTTTCAATTCACACTTTGGAGAAAAACAGCATGCTTGTGAACAGATAAAATCTGAATTATCATTAGTGCAATTGAACTTACTTGACAAAAGGTTTCAAGAGATGAAACTGCATTTGTATTGCAAGCATGTCCATTCAGAACATAAACATATCTAAATAAGCTATTTCAAATTATATCAACAATTTCTAGTGGTTCTCGTCTAAGCCCATGGCTGGAATCTGGATTGAATAAACACCCATTAGCAGGAATGGACTTGGTTTTATAACATGGCTAGCTTAACGTGAGTTCAGCAGCAAATATATGAGTACAACTGCATCTATCTAAGATGAATAATTTCACTTGTGAGATCTGAGACCTCCTAAAATCAATAAGACAGGTTTACACTAATAGCAATAGACGATGGTATATATGTAAAGTGATACATGGGTAACATCAAATAATATACAGTAGTTACAAAGAAGAAATGCACATCACGAAATCTTAACTTTTCTAACGAGAAGTCCATTCAACTTGCGTAAGCATTTTGTAAGGCCAACAAAGCACTAATCATGCACCTAGCTTTCAAAAGACCATCCTATCGAACAACAGCTAACTAGATAATGCGAGTCAATAAACTCACATACCTCATCCCTGACTGTTCAAACTTCAATAGATCCCGCTACTCTAGTAACTCAATTATATACAGAAAACAATGCCTAATTCTTCAATTTCAAGATACATTCAGACTTGAACAGCTGAACTGAAACTAATCAGATATTAACGGTTAACCTAATGTTTGGTCACCACAGACACAATTGTAGTAATAAAAACACTTCTAATTTATTTACTATTTACTAATATATGAACCGCAAAAGGGGATCCTTGTGTAGGCCTTAGTAAACTCATATCAAGTATCAACCCTACAACGGCTAATTCTTCCAAAACACACTCTCGTGTGTCCTTTTTCGAGTAAGTTACAACTTACAGCCATTAATCCTTCCAAAACAAGCCACGGATGTAAAGGTCATTTCATAGGCCCTCATCATCATCATCATCATCACACTCAGTAAATCCCACCAATAGCAAAGCTAAGGTAGGGTCTGAGGAGGGTATGATGTAGACAGCGACAGCCTTACCTCTACCTCGTAGGAATAGAAATGGCTGCTTCCGCTTAAAACCCCGGTTCGATAGTGGTTTTGCATCAAACCTTGGACATAGGTGTAATACTCAACAATCTGCACAGAGACCGATTGGTGCATGTACCCCCTTGTCTTTCGACCGTCAACGCCACCACAAGATGCATAATGAACCGTCCGTCGCTTTTAACATTATTTTCACGAAATTATTATAATAACGTTAAAACTAATGCAATTTCACTCCCCCCCCCCCCCCCCCCGGGCACACATATATACATTATACGCGCACACCGCAAGTGAGGCTATAAATTAGCTATGTTGCCCGTGACTAAAACACACTCATGTATACCCTGCTCAGTAAGTCACAACCACTGATCTTTACATAACAAGCCATAGATATATTAATAGCTAGCTAATTATACATCACTAGGTCAATCAGAAGCTAAAAACATCAAAAAAATTCAACAAATATAAAAAACATAATAAGCACAACAAAAAAACCTTACTAACCACTTAAAAACCAGCAGAAACACACATACATTGCATAACCAAAAACATAAACCAAACATTCAAAACCCTAAAACTCAAACCAAAAGGCAAAATCACAACAAATCAGCATAAAAAAGCAGAAGATTCGTTCGTTCTACAGATGATTATAAAAACTAGGGTTTTGAGGAAACGTGAAAAGGGAACTTACTTAAGAGCATTGAGAGATAGACGCGTAGAGATCGAAGGTTTGTTGATCTTTTTATAGTTGGAACTTATCTAGGGTTTGTTATTATTATTATTATTATTATTAATATTAATATTATTATTATTGGTGAGGAAACGATGGAAGTAATTAGAGAAGATGAGGGATTCGTATAGAGAGAGAGAGAGAGAGAGAGAGAGATAAAGTGATCGATCGACCGAAATTTTCAACGAACAGTGGGATGAACCTAAGCTTTGGCTGAAACGGAGGTTCGGGTGTCAACGAGCCGTGTGCTTCGGATCCAGCCTGAATGATTGATTGCACAATTGTTCTTTTTTTTTTCTTTTATATTTTGTATCGAGAGTCACGTTCAGATTAAAAGTATTCGAGATGTGAACATAGCCTTGATAAATCGCGAGTCGCGTTCAAATTGAAAGTATTCGATGATTCTTTCAATTGGATAAAAGTCGGGCTTTGATCTGCAAAACCAAGTATGTGATCTTTGTGTATGATTTTGTAAACCAATATGATGCCTTGAGAAAACGATCTCTAACCCTACTTCAAAACAGACCAAATGATCCTATTTACAGGAATTAAAACTATATTTGGTGGGTAATTAACTGTCATGTCATAATCACCCTTAAAGGCTAAGTAACATCCACACAATAACTACTATGGGTAGTTAATTAACCACACCATAACTGCCATTGGTAGTTGATCGATGTCGTTTGGTCGGTCAAAAATATTAAAGTAAGTAGTATAATGCAAGTCGAGTCGTCTTCATTGAGCATTTGTGAAAAGAATAATTTTTACCTAAATTAACTAATACCTAATTAATTGCTTTGTTTAAACGATTATGTAAAAGACGTAACACCCACTGGACATCCGGTTCAATGATTCACCCAAACCTAGTCAAATGATAGGATACCACATAGACATGGCCTTGTTAATTAGTTTTAAATTAAACACAGGTTTTTAATAATAACCTGTACAATCTAATTACCAAACCACATGATATGAACAAAATGGTGATCAAGAGAAGAGCTAAAGAATTAGAGAAGAAACACAAGATAGAAGAGGAATAACCAAAATCAATAGCTAATCTTATTCATCATTATTACATGTATTTATACAACGTACTACCATCTAACTAACTAACATTCAACTATGTATATTGACACTTCTACCTCCTATATTTGTATGTTACAATACTATGCATATTCACATTCCTACCCCCTATATTTGTATTTAACAACACACCCCCTTCATAAGACTTTTGTCCTCAAAAGTCAACTAATCATAAGTGTCAAAAGTTTGAACAAATCCATCTTGACCCCATTGACCTCTGGCTCACAACAACAGTAGATGCTGAAACGGACTGCGCAGCCATGGCTGCACACAACCCGGCTGCAGCCCTTGGAACCCAATGTGCAGCAGCTGCAGTCCTTGGAACCAACCCATCTACATCCGTATTCGAAACCAACTGTGCAATCAAAACAGACTGCTGCCCAGAAGAATGGGTTGCAGTTGATGACCGTATAACCTTGTTACTATCATTACCTTGTTTTCCTTCTGTAGTGTGATTCTGAAAAGTCCCAACATACCACTGCAACTTTTGACCAACATCACTCAAACTAGAAACACTAGCATGATTATAAGCAACATTCTTGAGCTCTATATACTTGTTATCCACGACTTGAAAGCCCTCTGAATAAAACATTATTGAATACATGTATTATGGAAAACACTTCCATGCACTTTTATCACCTCTTTCCCAAACCATTTTGAATTCAATGGTCTTAACCTCTTTATAAACCCAACCCGTATCTGTCTAATTTAAATGTTTCTTCTTCTTTTCTGAACCCACTTTATTTGTTGAACCTATAATTCCAATATATTCACCAAAATTAAACTAATGGCTTGACATGAGACTAAACTGTTTCCTTCCAAAGACTGCCTTTGATTTCCACTTTATTTCTTCTTTATTCATTACTGTTACATCAGGTAATAGTAAGGAAATTGACTTCTCCTTCCTTATTTCCTGGTCAACCAATATAATTTCGACACTCTTATATTGTTTTGAAGTACCACCCTCATGTTGATCATCTTCCAATATGCCATTAAAAAGGACAATATGAACCTGGTAATTTTTATCATCTTTTCCATTTTCATTCAAATCATTACCAACAATCAGTGCTTGAGTACTCGAATCTTGATTTAAAGAACCCATTCCCTTTGCACACATGTTATTATCATTTTCAAACGTACCAGGAGTCTCATTGATATCATTGCGCTGTTTAATCCTATCTCCATTTATATGCTAATTATGAACATTTTCCTTTGTTAATGAATCATCACCATTAATTGGTGACTGAATTTCACTTCCATTTTCAAATTCATCACAATTTTGAATCTTAAATTCAATACTAAATTTTTCAGATTTCTGATCATTCTCATCATCATTCCCCACTTCAACCACATTCTCCAAATTTTGATTTACAAACTCATTTTCGAATGAATCTTTATTGTTCAAATTTTGATTCAAAAAACCAATTTCAGTTTCAAACATGCCCTTACCATTTCCATACATACTAGTTTCTTGAATCTCATTCTCATTCTCAGATTCATCAATTTGAGTTTCATTGTTACTAAGAATCTGATCTCTATCCTCTTTTGATTCTCTATAACTTTCGACAATGGCCAAAAGAGAAACCTAATTCTTTGCTCTTTCATAAGTCTCTTCAAACGTTTTTGGTTTCAAGAACTTA
Source organism: Ambrosia trifida (assembly GCA_028751855.1). Taxonomy (NCBI): domain Eukaryota; kingdom Viridiplantae; phylum Streptophyta; class Magnoliopsida; order Asterales; family Asteraceae; genus Ambrosia; species Ambrosia trifida. The sequence goes on along the minus strand of CM054124.1, from coordinate 97,570,124 downwards.
ACCCAAACCATAATTTCAGGTTTAAGATCATTCACAGATAGACTTGTAGCATAATCCTCACTTAGAATTACTTTAGTAAGAAGAATATCAAAAGAAACACAATAATCTTGGAATGAACATGTTTGTTTAATGTTCTTGATATCTTCCATGGCTGATGTAGAATTAAGAGTGATATTTCTTGATTCTTGGTGGTGAACAAGCTAGGACCTTGTTTTCCCCAATTCAAAGACCGTCGATTCATCATAATTTCTAAAACCCTTCTAAACTTCATAATCAGATGGTGGTATTGAGTAATCGGGTTTATAACCACAACAGTGAACTCTACCATCAAATTTTATTCCACACAAGAACATCTAATATGTCCACAAACATGAATTATGTTTTCCCAAATTAAACCCCCACGAGAACACCATTCTTATTTGTTACAGAAATCGGTGGAATTGTATCTTATACTAAATGCAAGAATCTGAATCGAACAAATTGGACAGAACAGAACAAGCAAAGAAGGGATAGAATGGAACGAAAATGATAGAATGGGAGAAAGAACATAATGGAACAAAAGGAGAACATAATGGAACAAAAGGAACAGGGTATTAGATTGAATTGAATGAAATATTATATTAAAAATTAACTTTTTCTGAATCTTATACAAAACAGAACGAACAAAAGGAAGATTAAGAATGGAACAAAAGAAGAAGAAACATAATGAACTGGGAACAAGAATCGATTAAAAAATAAAAGAAACTATTGAACAAAGAAAAGAAACACAAATTCAGTACACGGAACAGAATATCGGATTCAAATGAAAAGAAGGATAAACTCAAATGGGTGATTGAAACAAAAGGAATGTTTATCACGTTAAAAAAATGATAGTGGATTATGGCGGTGGTGGTGGTGGTTGGTTATGGTGGGTGTTTTACAGTGGGATTTTTGCAAAAATTAAACTACCGTCGGTGATGTAATAACCGGACTCACAGGTCACCGGAGAAGGAGCGAAACAGCTCTGATACCATTTGATATGAACAAAATGGTGATCAAGAGAAGAGCTAAAGAATTAGGGAAGAAACACAAGAGATGAGAGGAATAACCCAAATCAATAGCTATTCTTATTCATCATCATTACATGTATTTATACAATATACTACCAACTAACTAACTAACATTCAACTATGTATATTGACACTTATACCCCCTATATTTGTATGTAACAATACTACTTTTTTTCCAAATCTTATACAAAATAGAATGAACAAAAGAAAGGTTAAGAATGGAACAAAAGAAGAAGAAACATAATGAACTGGGAACAAGAATCGATTAAAAAATAAAAAAACAGTTGAACAAAGAAAAGAAACACAAATTCAGTAAACGGAACAGAATATCGGATTCAAATGAAAAGAAGGATAAACTAAAATGGGTGATTGAAACGAAAGGAATGTTTATCAGGTTAAAAAAATGACAGTGGATTATGGTGGTGGTGGTTGTTATGGTGGGTGTTTTACAGTGGAATTTGGTGGTGGTGGATGGTTATGGTGGGTGCTTTACATTGGGATTTTTTGCAAAAATGAAACTACTGCCGGAGATGTAATAAGCGGGCTCACAAGTTGTAACGACCCTGGCTGTCGGAGCCAGGTCGTCGGGTCGGGTTATCGGAGCTACGCAGCGGAATTCAGGATAATAACAGTCTTTAGTCTTCCAGGATCCACGTCATCATATCTGTTGGGATATCTGAACACATGCCAAAAATAGTTTCTGTCAACATAAAGTTGGTGAGGTCGTGTATTTTATAAAGCGAATGGCCAGTTCGTTTATTGATAATTCTTTTATAACATTCTTTTATAAACATGCTTTACAGTTATAAATTCTGAGGGGGAAAATATATTCTATTATACCAATTCGATTATATGTCAATTCTAATATATTATTCCGATTATATTCTATTAGTTTCCATTCCTATCGATGGTACCACTCTGTTTGTGGTAAATATAATTATTCCTACCCTCTACTCGGGTAAGACTAGTTCTTGTCCTCTACTTGGACAAGAAAAGAAATGGCGATATACCGGTCAGTACTGTCGTTGTCGTTTGTATTATCCCCTTTTCTATTATATTTCTTTTATTCTATAAATTCTATTATGTAAAGCATTATTATATTTCCTTATAAATGACATGTATTTCCCCGAAAACGCTTAATAAAACAGTAAAAGTGGGGAGTTCACGATACTCACAGGTTTGCGTTATATATTCTGCTTAAACTTCTTATTATAATTATGTCATATATATATTGATACGTTTTACGCGTGGGACTTGTTAGATTGTAATACTTAGGATATATATCATATATACAATTTATACATATAGAATTCGGTATATATTAGATAGTCCTAAACCCGGGGTTTATTATTGACACGACACGGACATCCTAAATCTAGCTGGCCATTACAGCTTGGCACTCGTAGCTAATAAAGCTGGCCATTACAGCTTGGCACACGAACCTAAAGAACTCTAGACACGAACTTACCCGGATGATGGTTCGGCAGAGCATATTATTATTAACCCGAGTCTAGTATATCGTTTTATATATCGAATCGTATATATATAAACATATATATTTTATATATGATTATTATTCTCTTATTATTATTATCAAGTCCGTACGTTATTCGTATTATATATATATATATTCGTATAATTCTAATAATCCTCGTCTAGCTATTGGACCGGGTTTTATTCAGGGTGTTGACCGAGTTGACTCGGTATCAGATTCGTTGTTAGATTCGATTAATTGTACCTCGCAATCAAACATAATCATTATGTTAATAATAGATTATAAGATGCTTAACCAATCAATCCATATAACTGATACTTACCGGATATGTGACCGGAAGTTATATAGAACCGGGTATCGGACCCGTCTTCTAAATCGGTAATCGGTACCTTATCAGTGATTCATCGGCATATAGCCGGAGACTAACTAGAATACTAACAAAAGGTGGGTTAAGACCCGATGACAGTCACCGGATCTTGGTGACTGTCCGTTTTTCTGAACACAAGAGAACCCAATCGGTCACATAAGATAATCGAAAGAAGCTTGTAGGTGGTTATCAAGAACTGATCAGAAACAGAAGAATGGTTCAGGTTGTGTTATTGGAACATAGCTCGGGTTCGGCTGGTTTTAATGGATTCACGACAGTCACCATAAACCGGTGACTGTCCGATGGATAATAGAGGAGTGGTTTATCAATAACCGATTAGAGACAGACGGTTATCGGATCTTGCTGGTTACCGGTTATGGCTGCGGGGTTCAATACCACACACACATCGATGTGTGTGTGGGTTATAATATTATCAGATGGTTCATCGGTACAAATCAGAACAGGAGGGTATGGTTATGGTTCAGAACAGGAACAGAAGAGAGGTGGTGATTCGGTGGTTGCTGAATGGTTGTCGAAGATGGAGAAGCTTACCGGAAAGACATTCGGCGCCGGAGATAGAGGCGGCGGCGGCCGGTTCCGGTGAGGCTTCTGGCCGGCTGCTCTCTATAACACACTCAAGTGTGTGTGTGTCTCGTGATATGCAGAGAAGGAAGCCCAAAGAGGAGGCAAGCAAGGTTTTAAGAGAAGGTATAAAACAAGGGGTGTTTGGCAACGAGGATAATAACTGAAACTCGAGTGTTTGGTAACGGTTATTAGGCTGCACAAGGGTGTTTAGCTGTAATTCTAAATGCCGAATAGGGAGCGTTTGGCCACGATAATTTAAATTAAATAATTATAATTTAAATAATAGGATAGTCGGGTATGACCCGACCCATTAACGAGACCCGTAACACCTCGAGGTGTTACACAGGTCACCATAGAAGGATTGCAACAACTCTGATACCATTTGATATGAACAAAATGGTGATCAAGAGAAGAGCTAAAGAATTAGGGAAGAAACATGTCACACCCTTCCAAGGCGGAAACACGGGATGCGACTTCGAATGATTTCCAAGCACAAATGTTCGTTTATGTCTCAGTTATGTATGTTTAGAGTGGGACATGGACATACTTTTCGATGGTTTTTGTATAAAAATGACATGTTTATGGATTTTGTCATGTTAACATACCCATTTTTGGTGTTTAACCTAGTTTCCACAAAATCTCTTATGTTAAGCTTATTAACACATGTTTTCAGTGACCTTAACACATGTTTATAAATTTAGCAATGGTGTATGTTATAAAATTAGGTGAAATTTACTTAGCTTGGGCTAGGTCTTGACCCCATACATACACGCATACATCCCCGTGTATGTGTGTGTGTACGTATATGTCCATATACATGTTTTAGGGTTTATGTATCGATGTACGTATGTGTGTGTATACATAAGTCTATATATTTAACTTTTAACATAAAACTTGAGTGTTTAAGTTAGTTTTATCCGACATACTTGATGTATAGTGTTGTGTTCGAGTGTGTGGTGCTCGGGTCGACTATACACGTAATCGAAATGTAGTGAAAAGAGGAGATATTGCTCGGTTCATGTACCTTGTGTGTATAGCCGAAAGAAACAAAGAAAACAAGCTAGTTCTCCTCACAATGTGACTCCTAGGTGTCGTTGGTGACTCGTGGCTCTCAATGGTTGATGGTTTTTGATCAACTAAGGGTTCCTTGGCTTGCTTGTTCTTCGGACGATGGTTATACAAAGGATGGGAGAGATTTCCAAGTGTAAGTGAGAATTGTAAGTGTTAAGGTGTGTCTTCCTTGGGCTCTTGTGTCTCCTTATATAGCCGAGAGGTAGGGTGGTGAGTGTGGTTGATTGGTTCACAAACAAGGTAAGTCAATGTCTTGCTTTCATGGAGTGAAAAGGTCTAATGTCCATCTATGTGAAACTAGTTGACTTTTGGTGTCTTGTTTGTTTGTGTAGGGGATTCTCAGCCACAATACATGGGGAAGGGCAAGATTGTTTTGGCAAGTTAACAAGGTGTGGATGACCATGTGTTTTATGTTGTTACTATGTTAGTGTAAGGGCCTAGGTATTGGAAATGGATGGATAAGAATGATGAGGTGGTGGTGAGTGTATGTATGTATGTGTGTGGTGTATGTATGCAAGGTAGGGTGATAGTGAGTTCAATACACTTGGTTTCTTGGGAATGTAAGGGCCAAAACTTTGGCCTAGGGAATGGACATGGAGATCTTTTGGAAGTCAAGCATCATGGATCCTAGTGATCATAAAGTGGCTTGCTAATTTAGGAAGTAGTCTTGGTGTTTGTGGGGTGTTCCATGGTTGTTTGTGTAGGAGTTGACTTAGCCGATTTCTAGGGAAAGAAAGAAGCTAGTTTTGGTTGTCTAAACATGGTGTAAGGATTGACATAGTGATATTGTTGCCATTTAGGTGTAAGTCTTGGGAAATAGGGTGTAATGGTGTGAAGTTTGAGAGGTGTGTGGACATGTGTGTGTGTGTATGCGATTACTTGTGTGTATGTGTAGATGATAGATAATCAATTTCCAAACATATGTTGATGTGTGTGTATACCCGTATATATACACACACACACACACACACATGTATAGGCCTTGTGTGTGTCTTGTGTGTCAATGTGTATTGATGAGTCCCAAAATTAGCAGGTTTTATATACATGTTTTCACCTAATTATCACCCAAATTCATGCTTTTATCTTGGTATTGTCTTAGTTTGTTTCCTTTTGATGATAATTGCAGGTATTGAAGGTGGAAAGTGAAAAGAAATAAAAACCGGCATAAAAGACAAGGATTTGAGAGACTTTCATCGAAGATCCAGATGAAGCACGATCGCTCTCAGGACTACGCACGGCCGTGCTCCTATCCCAGGTCAACCAGTCAACATTTCCAAGTCAACAGGAGTCAAATCTGAGGTTTTCTGATGTGCACGGGCGTGCCCCAGTGTATGGCACGACCGTGCTTTACTCCAGCGTGTTCTCCAAGGCAAAAACCGACCAAAACTGAGAATAATGGTATAGAAGAAGCTGAGCACGGGCATGCCAGACATGATATGGGACATTTCTGCGTAAAGGACTCTGCAACATTACACGTTGTCGAGCAGGGGCGTGCCAGAATTCCGTCAAGGGCGTGCTTAAACTGTTTTGCCTATAAATAGAGGCCCCCACTCCACATTTTGGGCATCCCTTTTCACCCGAGTTTCTCTCACACTTCAGCCATCTTTGGGGTCTTGCAAGTGACCTTTGGAGCTTGGGATCACTCCATAAATACTTGGTGATTGAGAGTTGAGAGAGAGAGAGAAAGATCACTAAAACTCACCCACCCAAACCACCTTCTTTAATCCCCATTACACTCACAACTATGTGTTCTCCAAACACCCATGATAGTGTGCCAGATGTAAAGCCAATGAATGGCTAGATTATTTGAGTGTTGCTAGGGTGAAGACTTATCTTGGTATGGATTATATAGTTTTTATTTGTTAAATGGTGTTGTGTTCTTGTTTAATTCTTTTCACTTAAAACTTTGTTTGATGAATTAACTAACTAATTACTTAGTCTTTGGTCTTATGGGTGTGTTGATAGGAAGTGGGGGGACTTAAGAGTGTACACATGCACTCTTAAGCTAACCTAACCCTGCGAGTAGTGATTAGCCCATTTGTGGGTAGAAATACACACACTTAGTGGCTTAATCCTCTACTATCAATATCTCACTTAGGGTCGGTACGGTCTTTACACTCGGTCCTAGAGATAAGCCAAGGCTTAATCTTGCGACTTAGCTTCATGGTCTTTGTGATAGCTTTGGCACAGGTTAAGAATTGGTGAACACGTGTTGAAAAAAAACGGTCTTTATTTTCTTTCATCATTATATTGCCGCACAGTTAATAATAGACCACTCTCTGTTTAAAAGGTTAATTAACTCAAGTAAGGGCTGCACGTGTGCTGGTTAGTCACGACTCTTTTATGATATCAAATGGTTTCTTGTCCGGTCATACTCCGGCCACCGGAAAGTTGTCCATAAAAGCTTTAAGTGGTTAGATGTCTTTATTGCAACACTGGGAGGTGGATCATTCGGGGTTGGGTGCACACACTTTCGAGTAGTCCGTCTGTCATTGTTGAGAGGTGAGCTTACCGGTTTGGGAGACCCTCACATTATAACAAGAACACAACTCGCCTTGCGATAACAATCACCTCCGGAGAATGCTGTAGAAACTCCACGTTAAGCATAAGTGGGCACTTGTTCACACCACTTAACTGAGTAACTGCTATTAATCCGCCCCAAGATAAAGTTGGATCCTGAAGCAACACTTTGGTTGGTATTGATTTTTACTTTGGTCGCTCTCACTCTCTTTCTTTATTTTATTTTATCTTTACTTTTATTAAAGCAACCTAGGGTTGGGTAGGGGAAGTCGTGTCTTTGGGTTCGATACTCGGTACTTGCTGGAAGTCTATACTACACTCGATAGGTACACTTGCCTATTGTGTGGGTTTAGAATAATTCGCAACTATCGTTTTATTTTATAAATTTAAAACTTGACAAAGTGTTTTAAACTTAAAGTTTTGACTTAAAACTCTTTTGGAACAAGTTTTTGGCGCATCCGTCGGGGACTTGTTTCCTTTAAAATAAAAGTAAATTAAGTCATTTAAAAACCTTTAATCCACACAACATCATGTATACATATGTGCACATGGGACACTAGTTTATTAAAGTATAATCAAATACGTGTGTATACATGGTCGTATGTGTGCATCTGTGAATGGTGATGTATTTGTTTGATGCTACTAATCACACAAGTCTATGTGGATCTAATTTTAGAGATACATGTGGGCACGTTGTTCGTGGTTTTTACTAGTTTTCCATGGATAATACGTCGGGTGATCTATTGTTTCTGAACATTGTTTTTGTTCTTGTCGGGGCAACAAATTTGGAACCTTATGTTCAATTGCATGGATCCCCACAACTAGGGTTTTGCATGGATTTCCTATTATCTAGCATGAATTATTCGACTAATTATGACTTTGTATTAATTAGTGTGTCTACTGCTATATTGCATGCCTCAGGATTGACTTGTTGGAACCCTGTATGGCCCAATTGTGATGCAACGGATGAAATGTAATACCATGCACAATGTATACGTGTAAGTGAGTGTACGGTCATGACCTATGATTTCAACGGGTGTCACATTCTCCCCCTGTTAGAGGAATTTCGTCCGTGAAATTTTCGGTCTTGGTCATCTGGACTGGTGGTCTCTTGGAAGAGATGTGGGTACTTGCGTTTCATCTGATCCTCACGCTCCCAAGTGTACTCGGGTCCGCGCTTGGAATTCCAACGGACCTTGACTATCTTAACCTGACTGCGATGAAGTTTTTGGATCTTCCAGTCTGATACCTCTATCGGCTTCTCTATGAAATGAAGTTGGTCATCGATGTGGATCTTTTCTGGAGGGATAACCAATGACTCATCTGCAAGGCACTTCTTGAGATTCGAGACGTGGAATGTGTCATGAACACCATTGAGCTCTCGGGGCAGTTTGAGCTTGTATGCAACTAGTCCAATTCGTGCAAGAATTTCAAATGGACCTATGTATCTAGGATTGAGCTTTCCACGTTTCCCGAACCTGGTTACTCCTTTCCATCGTGATACTTTGAGCAAGACTCTGTCGCCTACCTGAAACTCCAATGGTTTACGCCTTTGGTCAGCATAACTCTTCTGCATGTCCCGGGCAACTTTCAGTCTGTCTCTAATCTGGAAAATCTTGTCGGTTGTATCCTGGATGAGTTAAGGGCCTGTCAATTGCTTGTCCCCTATCTCTGCCCAACACACGGGCGATCGACACTTGCGTCCATACAACGCTTCGAATGGAGCAGCTCTGATGCTGGTGTGGTAACTGTTATTGTAAGAAAATTCGATTAACGGCAAATGTGTATCTCAATTTTGTCACACCCTCAAATTCCACATGCGGGGTTTTACCGCGAGGCGCGTGACACACCAGGATCCAAGTCAACGGTCACAATAAACGACATCTATATGATATGAAAACAATGTAAATTGCCCATTAAGTTTCAAATACCCAACCATCGCTTGCGGAAGCGTAAAACTTTATTACAACTCAAAAGTAAAACATGAAAGTCTGATAATACTCAAAATGAAATGCAATGGATCCTAGATGACGTGAGACTCCGTGCGCCTAAACTCAATGCTGCTACCTTAGCGACCTGAGAAAACATGCCAAAAAGACGTCAACATATAATGCTGGTGAGTTCACAGGTTTTAAGTTCACAAAGCGTTTCAAGCGTAAAGAGTTTAATCTCAATAGTACCAAGTATGCAAAACCTTTAAGTAAATAACAAACGTTTCCTTACTACTACGACTGTGTTGCCGAAACCATTACTGACAAGCGTTGCATGTGTTGCCGCCCGTGTTTGAGTTGCCAAAAATAGAGACAATATGCACCCGTCCGGCTCCCAGCCGTCGAGTGGGGTTTGTCAATCCCAATAGATCTATCCACATTTCCCCCGTTGTGCCCCGCACATTCATGGTTTTTATTAGGGACTTCGCGTTGCCTTGCATCGTATAGTAATTTAAAACAAGTGTTGCGTTTCAAATAGCGTTGCATTCCAAAAGCGTTGTATTTCAAAAAGCGTTGCGTTTCAAAGTGTTGTGTTTCAAAAGCGTTGTGTTTCAAAAAGCGTTGCGTTCAAAAGCGTTGCGTTATAAAACATAAACGTTGTATTTGTTAAAACGTGTGGCATGCTTCTCCCCCGAGAAAAAGTGTATAAAAGAGGGGCCGTGAAACTCACCTTAGAGTGCGTCCTCAGTAAAATAGAAATCCGATACGTGTGTAATAGTCCCTCCTAGTGGCAACCAATCAATGAGTTTACATAAGTGTGATGACTACCAACCCGAAGGCTAATCAGTCCCCAAATTGTCCAGACCATGACTGTGTATGTTGAAAACATGTTTGAACGTTAAACCGACCCGACCAGACAAGACCCGACATTCCATTGGTAACCCGACATCCCACGTGTTAGCCACATACAAGATATCATGCAGCATATGCAATTAAACACTTAGCATGCGCAAACATTCACCCTATTTAACATAACGCCCAACTAACGCATAAACGAGTCTGGACACGTATTAACAGGTTATTAGACATGTCACGGGGTTCCTAACATGTTCCTAGGTGTCAAACTGTGTTCCAGGATGTTAAAATACACATATAACAGCAGTACACGCGATTAGGAATCAAACATGCAATTACGAAAGTCAACTGGTGATTAGGAAGGTCAACTGGTGATTAGTATCGTAATTGTTTTGGTCAAAAATTACCTAGTAGAAATAATTTTGTATTCCAAATTAGTAAAAGTGAGGTAGAGTGCTAAATGTGTGAAATATATTAAAGAATCAGTTGTATTCTGAAAATACATAGTTAAGATGCAAAAAAGAAGTAAATAAGTGACAACTATGCTCGGGATGGCTTTGGTTTGCTTTGGGATGGACAATTATATCCTCGGGATGGAACTGTTTATAATGAACAAATAAAGTAGTAAAACACAAAGAACAACACTCGATCTACGAGGAAAGCCCTTGATCAATGTAGATCGCCGGCACAAAACCTCGGGAGGAGTCTAAGCCCCTGCCTTGTTTGTTAATATTAATAAGGTAAAAATAGTACAAATTTGGATGAATAATGGACGAGTGTTCTATGAATACAATGATAAGTGCTTTGTGTGTTTGTAAGTATCAGAGTATCAAGTGGTATTTAGGTGAATGTGATGTGTCCTATACTCGTCGATCATTCCCTATTTATAGTTTACATGAAAGTAAGTAGAAGATCCCACATAATCCGCTAGTTAGTTAAGTTCTTTGATGGCTTCAGGTGACCGTTGTAGATGTTTCAACTGAATATGACCGTTGTAACAGCTGTTTCAACTGTGTATAGTTGTTATATGGCTGTTTCATTCTTTCTCTCCTATATTTAATGCTTGTCGGTTACAAGTTCGACTTATTCTTTGAGCTTGGACTTGTTCCACACGCATAGCTCTTCAATGATCAGCTCATCTGACTTAAATGAGTCAATATAGCCGTTAGGGAGGAGTTACAAGCCTTAATATTGATTAAGTGTACCTGCAATAATATCATAATAAGATAATTCGTCAGTCCATCCTCAGGATGCACAGAGGTCAGAACACTGTTACATCCTGAACCCTGCTTAGTCCTTTAGCATCCTGAGGATGTTACTCAGAGAATATGAGGTAAACCATCCTGTATTCATATAACAATAAGATAGTTCATTAGTCTATCCTCAGGATGCACATAGGTTAGAATGCTGTTACATCCTGAAGCCTGACCAGTCCTTCAGTATCCTGAGGATTCTACAGAAAATATAGGCTAGTGCTATCCTGAAGATTTCACCACCAACAATTGTCCCCAAAAATATGTCACCGTAAATATCTTAACGATTATAATATTTTTAATTCTAATGCTTATCTTCTGAGGATGATTAGACATCTGATAGGATATCAACAACTATATTTTGGTCGATGATTTAGGGATGACCATTACACCTTATCACCTTTCACCGTCTATATCTAAACTTCAATACACCCTTTATAATCACAACAGGATTATCAGAAAGGCTATTTCTTCTTTCTTCTTTGCTTTTCTCTGTTTTTACCAATCTTTGAACTTTTTGTACAAAGAATTCTCAGGATGGGTAAAAAATCAACAAGGGCTGCAGGAAGTATAGGAGTCCATAAGGACTTTATACAACAAAACCTGTTACAAGATCCTGCAAACAAAGTATGTACATTCATAACTCAGGGGCTTTCCCTGAATTAACTGTGTTCCGGCCATATGACCAGAATGCGAAGTCTGATTTTGCATCCTCTATATGGATCTGCTTCCTGTACCTGCCTTTCCACCTGGGTTTAAGATATCCATTCTCCCGTTCATCAAAGAGTTCTTTGATATAACTGGGATGGCCTATGCCCAGGCTATGCTTGAGGTTTGGAGGATCCTGATGGTCTGTAATAAGATCATCGAGAATCATGGTATCAATCTTCATATTGATAACCTGTGTTACCTGTATAAGGTGAAAACTCATGGTTCCAACCGTTATGTTCTTCAGCTTACAAAGATCCTCATTTCCTGCATAATGTCATTAAGTCTGACAGGTCTTGGAAATCAAAGTTCTTTTTTGCGAAGAGGGATTCCATTCCTTTTGGGGATGATATCCCTATGTCTTGGCTAAAAAGTGGTAAAGATTATTTAGGATGTTTAATGAAAATTTTGTAATGATATCCTGAGGATATCACTAATACTCTGAAAATTTTGTGTGACAAGTGCTTAACTTGCCAAACTTGCTCCTCCTCTGACTGATTCCATTTTCAGGTATAAAGCTTACCTGTCTCAGCTAGAACCTGTCTAAACCTGTAGTTCTTTACTATTTTTAGCAAAGAAATCCACTTTCTTCGACCTTGATGATATTGACAGTCAGGATGTTAAGGCAACCAAGATCACTTCGCCATCCAGCTCCAAGATGACTAGTCTTCCTCCTCCTACTAAGTCAAGGGCACCTGCATCCTCTAAGAAGAGGAAGACTACTAATGCCTCTACCTCAGCCCAAGAGACAACTCCTTTGAGAGTCTCAGTTTTGAGGATGTCTTGGGCAAGATTTCCCAGTTCACTTCTTCAGGTATGATGCTATCCTGAAGATGGCATAACATATTTATATAAATATTAAAGATAAAATACTTACCTGCTCTTTTTCTCTTGTAGGGACATGAATATCTGATGAACTCCATGGATGAGGTAGCTAAAGAGATGAATGACACCAATGCCAGCCTGAAAGACATGAAGAAGATTGCTCAAGAAAAAAGCAAGTATCTCGAGAAAGAGCTGGGCAAGGTGAAAACTGGTGAAATGTGAGCAAGCCAAGGCTTTTCTAGGGCATAAAAAGGAGATGGAGGAGTATAGGCAAGGGCTCATGTCATCTGCCACGTTTTTTTGTTCTCCAGGCTAGGGTGAGGATGGCATCGCAGGTTAAGGATCCTGACTTCAAACAAGATTATAGGGATGTTGAGGCATAGCAGGAGAAGATCAGGAGTTTGGGTCGTAAAGAGGTGGTTTATGAGCCTATCCCTGATGTTGATCCCGAGGATGCACCCAAGAAGCTTGAGGATGCAGAGGTGAAGGAAGCTGAAACTAAGGTGGCTGAGGTGGTGAAGGATATAATGACTACGCTGGAACCTACTTTTTAAAATCTTTTGTGGTAGTGATTATGGTAGCCTATGGTTGAAATAATTTCGAACAGTTTTATTTTGGCATGTAATAGTTTAAAACATTGTAAGGTTTGGGGTGGATGGATCTTGGTTTCAAGAGAAAGCCCCAAATCTTCTTTTGACTTGGACCGTAGATGTCTACCCCTGGTGGATGGGTCCTGGGTTTGGCATCAAATTTTGGCTATAAATAATATGGTAACTGTTTTTGCGCTATATCCTTGTGTTCCTTTTTTGATTCTTTTGATATCCTGCAAACATCAACAAATGTCAAGTATAAAGGAATAATACAAATATTACCTTCATCTTCTTTCATCAATTAGTCTTCATAGTATGATAAAGTTACTCCTGACATCCTAAGGATGTCCCCGGTTCTTCTTTCTTTGTCATCCTCAGGATGGTCTTCATTATTCTGAAGATGTCCCCAGTGTAATATATTTAAGATAAACTTTGAGTTTTTATCCTTTTTCAAGAATAAACTTTAACAATAACCTGTATAAAGGCAGACATTGCTATTATACTGGAGACTAGGCCTCAAATAAACTAGGGTCAAGCCCTCTTTTATAATATCTTGGTGACAAGACCAATATGTAACATCTTGGGAATAACTGGCGACAAGGCCCTTAGGAATAACTGGCGACAATGCCCTTTAAGAATAACTGGCGGCAAGGCCCTTAGGAATAACTGGCGACAAGGCCCTGGTGACTAGACCAAATACTAGAAAGAGACATTGAAAAATGTCTAAACCTTAAGAGCTCCATCGTATATCTCAAAGATAATGAAATTGTCAGCCACTTTTACATGGACTGGTCCCACCATCCTGAGAATATACATGGGCGTCGTGCGCTCCAGACAAGGGTTGCTAACCCAATGTGAAAGGTGAAAACCTTTAAACTTTAGGAAGGTGGCAGACACCTTAACGGAGGAGAGGGTGGCCAACCCCTAGTCTTCTAAGTATTCCATCTTTAGGATGATACTGCAAAATTTTCAGGATGGATTATTTCTAGTCCATGTTTAGTAAAAATATAATCGATTGAAATAGATAAAGGATAAGTACTTACATATGGAGATGATTCATCTCTGTCAGCATTCACCTTTGTCTTACCAGTAATTCGAACCATGGTTTCTCTTCCAAAGAGATCAGTCACTTGAGTCTTCATATATGATAGCATTTTAAGTGAATTGCATTCTAGGATCTTGGTAGAATTTCATCTTCCATAGTTATAATCGATCAAGTAGGGTCCTTCCTTATTAGGAGCTAACTTCCCATCACTTTGCTTGGTGGTATTTTGGAAGGCTTTTCTTAAGACCAAATCTCCCACCTGGAATCTTCTTATCCTTAAATTCTTGTTGTAGGTTTTGGTTATCCTTTGTTGATAAGGTGCCATCCTCAATCTGGCTGTATCCCTAACTTCATCCACTGTTTCAAGATCTTGAAGCAATACTTCCAAATTGATAGTTGCGTCCTGAAGATATTTTCTTGCTGTAGGCATTACCATCTTGGTTGGGAGCATGGCTTCTATTCCAAAGACCAAGGACTAAGGTGTTTGACATTCTTGAAAGTGGTTTTCTTTTGCCCATTTTCCTTTCTTTTCTCCAAGCCTCTTCTTCAAGTTGATGATGATGATCTTATTAGAGGATTCTACTTGTCCATTAGCTTGAGGATGGCCAGGTGTTGATGTTATTATTTTGATTCCGAGTAGTTAGAACAGTGTTATCCTTAGGATGTACAGTACTATCTTCAGGATGCATAGTGTTATCCTCAGGATGTAGTTCTACAGTTGCTGACTTCAAGATGTGAATGGTGGGAATCTTGGATCCTTCTGGTGAATTCAAGGAGGATCCTAAAGTTGCCAAGGCATCAACTTCAACATTATTTATGACAATTGGTAAATTTCGGTCAACCTTTGACTGGATCATAATCATGTTTCTTATATGCTTAGCATATAATTAAGATTGATTTTGATTATGATAAGTTGTTACGAGTCCAACGATGTCATTCTTGGAGTTCGTGGACGTCTAGATGTTCTAAAGAAGGACTGCGCATCTTAACGCTAACGAACTGACATCAGTAAGAATTCGTTAGATTGAACGAACGTAGAGCTATTACATGTAAATTCGACACGTATTTGTTATTGAAGCAATCGGATGTGGAGTCGGCTTGAGGAATGAATTAAAATGTAGCGTTTGGAGAACGCGGAGAGTAACCGATAAGAGAACCGGATATCAAAATGCGTGGTCTTAACCGCATTTATGCTTTCGAAATAATTATTTATTTTAAATAATAATTAATTATCGAGTATCGAAAGCTACCGGATCGATTAGATAGAGGAAACGGTAACCGTTTGAGTTAGCGCGATTCTAACAGACGTACTCTGAACGAACGCGTAGGATGCCGAAAATAATTATAATTTTTCTCGGTTTAACTAAATCTTAGATTTCGAACTAAACCGACTAACTTTTATAGTTATTCACCGAACCTAAATATAAACGAAGCGTTTCGCGTTTTAACGGGTTCGATACGCGGTATCTACCAACCAAACTCTAAACCTACCTATATAAGGACTTTATCTTCCATCTTCATCATTTTCAACCTACAACATTATGAAAACCCTCTCATCTCTCTCTAGCTCCCTCTCTCTCTAACCTCTCGTACTCTCTCTGCTGTCTCACTCATCTCGCTTGTTCCTCTCTCTTTCTGGCTAAGAAACAGCTGGCCACCACCCACCTAATGGTGGCGGCTGCGTAGTGTTTTCCGGCCCAGAAGGGGTGGCGGCGTGGTGCAGACAGAGCTCGAAAGGTGGCAGAAGCAGAGGCGACGATTGGCGGGTTTTGTGGTGATTAGGTGTTGATTGATGGTGGAGTTCGGGTCAGGTCATGGCTGTGGTTAAGAAGCAGGGCGGCGGCAGCAGCCTGAGGCAGTGATCGGGTGGTGTTTAGGGGCCGGTTAAGGTTATGGTTGTGGTTGTTGGAAGCGGCAGCAGTATAGTAGTCCCATCGGGTCTGCATGCGGCCGATTTAGGGTTGTGAAGGTTGAATGGCGGTGCTCGGTGACGAAGATTGTTAAGGTATGTGCCTCGTTTGTTAAGAGAATGGTGGTATTTGGTGATAATAAGGTCCGATCAGTTTGGGTTTTGAATGTTGGTAGTGGATTTTGGTCTGCATGTTGTTGGATGTTGATGGTGATAAGGATCGAGTGCGGTTCTGACCCGATTTGGTTGCATACGGGTGATCGGGTCAGATTCGGTACGGGTTTCAGTTCGGGTCCCGGTTGCAAAGGATTAGGAAATGGTTTAGATCTGAAGGATTAGAGCTCGGTTATAAGTAGTTTCGGGTCAGATTCGGTTCGGGTTCGTTTTGGAAGGTTTCGGGTTATAATGGTTCAACCCGAGTAAGAGCTGGCTTAGTTTCGGTTTCGGTCAGATCTGGTCAAAGAAGGAGTTGCATGTGTATATAAATGGTATAATATTTAGTTTTGATGTTATTTTGTATATATAAATGTGTATATAAGTATTAGATACGAAACGATTGCGAATCGCGAAATGAATTGACGATATTATTGGATAAATCATATTGCATGTTGACGCGAGACTTGATAATATTATATATTGGAAAAAACCGTTGGACTATATTATATATATAAATACATATTATTATTATTATTGGTATTATTATTATTATATGTAATGGTATAATATTTGTTTATAAAAAGTGTCGAAAGGTATAAAGACTCGTCCATTTGGAAATGCGGATAAATATATTGAATGTTTTGAGGATATAAATTGATTGTTGGGTAAATTATAGACGACGTGCGTTGTCTGGATTCTATAAAAACCGAGGAAACTCTGCCGAAATTTTATAAAATCTAGAGCACAACGTGCGCAATATTAATTGGCGTTTTTATAACTATTCAAGTATAGACATATATATTTTATACAAAATATCACGACATTTTTTATAAGGGCATTTATAATAAGTGTATATAAGTTACGAATAACATTTTGAAAATATATATATTTATATACATATATATATATATATATAGTTTTGTCAAACATCATATTTGTCATAGGGATTCAAGAATCATATTTTACAAAGTATATATATATATATATATATTTTACTAGAAATGAAGGTACAAAATAATTATATTTATCTGATTTACAAGGTGAGTTACGACTCAAGATGAGCTAGACGTTTCGTAGCACCAGTCCAACGTGGGTTATATACGAATGGTAACAAGTACGCAGCTTGGATACTATATTGTATGTTAACACATAAATTAAGTTAAGTCGCAATTGGTTCGTTGAGCTACAACACATTCTAGACTTGGATTCGTATATACGAGTCTAGATAGTTGGAGAATAGGCTAGACTTTTGTGCTAGACTTTAAGGTGTCTTTATTGATAATTAGGACACAAGGAAGTAGTTAAAGATCGAGCTTTGATAACCAGCTAAGCAACGATATTGAAGTGAGTTCATGACCCCACTTTTTACTGTTTTATAACTGTTTTCGGGGGAAAGGCATACTTGTTTTATGAAAACTTGTTTATTATATAGTGTAACAAAGTTTGAGTTAATTGTTAGAGTTATTGTGTGAGTTTCACGTCCCTTTTTCTTTTTAAATGTTTTTGAACGTTTTATTTGTCAAGGGATTAACATGCTGTATGTAGGGTAGGACTAGAATTGCTAAATACTTGATGGCCTTAGGTAGTGCACGCTGTATAGATACTTTGTATTGGTACACGTATGTCGTCTACGGACGGACACTTCTTCGCACGACATTAATCATTAACTCTTGGACTAGAGCCGTAGTTTATGTTGGTAGATCTATGGGGTTGACGACCCTTACCGCCCGGTTAATTTTATTGATAAGGTAAAACATAAGCTTTAAAAGTTATTTCCTCATTAAATTGAGGTGGAAGCTTGAGAGGCTAGTTGTTGTGGCTTGATTAAGGACTTTAGGTTACATCATACTTGTTAGATTTTCGCGTACATGATTCACTTCCAGGAGTGCTCTATCATACATGCTAAACTAAACCACTATGCGTTTTAATGAAGTAAAGTGGTAAAAGTGTCTTAAAACTAGTAAGAAAGTTGTTAAGAGTCTTTGATAATATGGTCACTTGGTCGACAGGAATGGAAATCGTTTTTATTTTACTTACGGGAGGGTAAGTAGCGGTTTAATGCGTCGAGTCAAAAGATAAACGGAAGATTTCTTTTAGAAGATGATTCCATATATGTAAACTATTTTAAGCTTTCTTGAATAGTCTTAAGAATATATCTGTAGTGGTTCACTCAAATGGGTTTTACGAAAAATAAACATAAAACCATGAACTCACCAACTTTATGTTGACGTCTTTTAGTATGTCTTTCAGGTTTAGATTTTTAGCAATGGCATGGTTGGAATATGCAATACCTTGAGAAAGGAGATACAAATGGATTAGAATTGGCGTTCGAAGTTAAAAAGAGTCTTAGGAGTATATTCCGCTGCATAGTAAAGAAGATTAGAGTTTACGATCATCGAGGAAACTTGGGGTGTGACAGACTTGGTATCAGAGCGTGGTCTCAGATCGGTGTGTCAGTTGTTCCTTCGCGAATGCTGAGTTCCCTAACAGGAGTGGATTGTAAGATCCCACATCGGTTGAGAAGGGTAACAAACACTTCTTTATAAGAGGTGGGATACCTTCTCTGTCGTACGTGTGTTGGTCACTTCTTCCGAGATGAGACCAATGCAAAACCGTGAGCCGGATCACAGTCCAATACTGCTGGACAGGCAAAGCGAGCAAAGTACGATACGAGTTACTTCGTACTTTTACCGATAGTATTAGAGCCATAGGTTTTAGCGAATTGGGTGTCGTTAGGGGCATCTAGGCTTTAACCAAAGTTTAGTTTTGGCTAAGGGACCAAGGTTTCTAAGACACAATATTTAGTACGAACGCATAGGAAATGAAAATCCAACCATTGCCAAATAAGTGAAAGGATTTTTAGTATATAGAATTAAATTAGCTTAGCTTAGGTTTCTATGACATAAGAAACATATTCTTATGTGAATAGTGAGTATTTACTACAAAGGTACATAAAAAGATATAATAGCTAGTGATGGCTAGGTATATCTTACGAGCGACCAGTGAGTTATCACTATGTATAGTAGAGTGTATTTCACATAAAAATTTAGCTGAGTCATTGTTCCATAGTTACGAGGAACAATTTATTTGATTATATGCTATGTGTAAGTATATGTAAAATATATATGTATGCCTCGAGAATTAGTACGAATCACAGATGGATGTCGACGTTAGCTTGGACGTGGCAAGGACGCGCACCCGTGTCGAGTAATTGGACAAGTTGATGGCACGAATGCATAATGGATTAATTGAAGCATCTGGGGTTTCGCATCCCCATGAGTCAGGATGAGCTTACGTCATTAGTAATAAGTTTGATTCGAAACAATGCATAGAGGCATCTTGTCGTGAAGATGAAACTGTGCAAGCTGGAATGTAATTAAGGACGACATCAAGGATGGCACGCACGATTAACGTTACGTACGTAATATATATAATATATATGTGTACCTATATATGTGTGGCTATGTGAATTTATGAGTGCTTATGATATAACTCGTGATGGATGTTAATAGGGTGATCTTGTGAGGTAAATTTTTGATAACAATGACGTCATGTTATTGCAAGCTTACAGGCACGTGAAGGTCCTAAGAAGATCCATCGTAAGGGTATAGGCATAAGGCACAAAGACTATTTGTTTATTTGCTGATTATTATTTTTATTTGTTTGTGGACGTAATTATCGACTCTCCCCTGTTCGTATCATAGTGATTCTAGTTTTATTAAACCATTCTAGGATCTTGATGTTCTCGTTTGCTGAGTTTCTGAGGTTCGTGTAGAAGTATCTAGTTATATCTTTTGAGTGAGTTTTATGCTTCTCTACGTTAGTGAATGTGGCCTTCGACATACTATCGTAAAGGAATGGATTCGTTGTCTAAGAATCAAGCGGAAGTAGCATGTAATGAGGAATTGGTCCGTACTCTAGTATCGGACAATGACATTTTGGTCGAGCGCGGTGACTTGGAGAAAATTCGTTAAAGACGGTTGATGTAATGAAGGCGCAAAAGTTCCTGAGGACAGAGTACTTGGCAGTTACAGCCTGTGTTGTTAACGCCAAGGCTGAGGAAAAGAAACTTGAGGAAGTTCCTGTAGTTAGAGGATATCTCAAAGTTTATCTAGAAGATTTGCCTGGGATTTCGTCTTCAAGATAGTTGGAAGTTCGAATAGATCTTGTGTTCGGTGTCGTACCAGTCGTTAAGTTCCTTTATCGATTAGCACCTTCAGAAATGCAAGAGCTTTCGAATCAGTTTCAAGAATTCTTGGGAAAAGAGTTTTATTAGGTCAAGTTATGCTTCCCAAGGATCAAGTGACAAGCACGAGTACTGATCGTCAAGAAGAAGGATATAGCCTTTAGGATGCGTATTGATTATAGGGAGTTGAGCAAACTCACTATTAGAAAATCGATACCCATTTCCTAAGAATTGATGATTTAACTGATCAATAATAAGGATCGAGCTTTCATTCAAAGATCGACCTTAGATCTTGTTATCATTAGTTGAAGATTGTAGAAGGGTGAATATTACAGAGACCGCGTTTAGGACGCGATGCGATCATTAAGAGTTTCTAGTTATGCCGTCTGGTTTAGTGAACGCACCGGCAATGTTTATGATCTTATGAATAGGGTTTGTAAACAATGTTCAAACAAGTTCGTTATAGTATTCATCAACGATATACTTATTCATTTACGAACTAGAGAGGATCATGAACAACACTTGAAACTTATCCTAGAAGTTATTGGAAGCAAGAAGTTAATTGCGGAGTCCGCGAAGTTTTCGAAGTGTGATTTATGGATGTGAGAAGTTATTCGCGAAGTTTTTGAAGTGAGATTTATGGATGTGAGAAGTTATTCACGAAGTTTTCGAAGTGAGATTTATGGATGTGAGAAGTTATTCACGAAGTTTTCGAAGTGAGATTTATGGATGTGAGAAGTTATTCACGAAGTTTTCGAAGTGAGATCTATGGATGTGATAAGTTCATTCCGCGGGTCATGTCATTAATGAGAAAGACATTCAAGTGGACCCAGCGAAGATAGAAGAAAACAAGGAATAGAATGTGCCTAAATCTCACACAGAGATGCGTCAATTATTGGGTTTTGTAGGATATTATCGCCGATTTATTGGTAATTTATCCAAGATAGCGCAGCCTTTGACGCTACTAACCCAAAAAGACCGCATGTATGAATGAACTTGAAAGCAAGAGGAGGTCTTTCAGTTTTAAAGCAAAAGTTGTGTAGTGCGCCAACACTATCTTTCCCGATGGAAACCATAGTAATATGGTGTACTGTGATGTTTCACTTCAAGGCTTAGGTTGCGTGATGATGCAAGCTTATGCGTCAAGACAACTAAAAGTTCAGGAAGTGAATTACACAACACACGCCCTGGGGTTAGAAGCTGTGATTTTTGCGCTCGAGATTTGGAGACTCTGTTTTACGGTACTAAATGTACGATCTTTACGGATCATAGAAGTCTTCAATATATCTTGATCAAGAAGAGATTATTATGGGACAACAAAGTTGGGATTGAGTTACTCAAGGATTATGATCGTGAGGTTCGTTATCATCCTAGAAAAGCAGACGTTGTGATCGATGCTATAAGTTGAAAGGATAGAGGTTAAACTATTTCGTGATCGTGCGCTAGGTTTGACAATCCATATTTGCCTTATAGCTTAATTTAGGAGAGCACAACAAAAAGCTTTGAAGGAAGAGAATCTGGAGAACGAATGCGTGTGCAAGATGATAAGAGATTGGAGTTTGAAAATTGACAAAGTGGTGTACTTTATGGATTGTGTTCGGATACCATATAGGAGCGGTATGTGTAAATTGGTTATGGATGAGGCTCATGAATTAAGGTGTTGGATACACTCTGGTTTTGATTGTATGTATAAGGATTTGAAAGAGTATTATTGGTGTAGCCGAACATGGAAGGCGAGATAGCGGCCTATATTGGAAGATGTTTAACCTGAGTGAAGGTTTAGGGTCGTTTAGCAAGAAGTCTTTAGGATTACTTCAGCAATTGGAAATCCCTCAATGGAAATAGGAATGTGTCGCGATGGATTTGGTTTTGAAATTGCCCTAGACATCAAGCGAATATGATGCCATCTGGGTGATTGTCGACCAATTGACTAAGTTCGCACATTTCTTATAGATCATAGGAGATTATCACATCGAGAAGTTGACTCATATCTACTTAAAGGAAGTCGTATCTAGACATAGTGTGCTGATATCAATTACTTCCAATCGGGATGGCCGATTTGTACCAAAGTTTTTGGAAATTGCTACACAAAGCCTTAGGAATACGAATGAATATAAGAATCGCTTATCATTCTGGATGGATGATCAAAGCGAATGGACTGCATACAAATGTTTGAGAAGTTGTTACGAGGTTGCGTGATTGATTTTGAAGGAAGTTTGGATACTCGTCTTCTAATTAGTTGAGTTCATCTACGATAATGGTATCACTCTAGTATCAACGTCACACTATTTGAAGCATTAGATGGTAGAAAGTGACATTCACCACTCTGTTGTGCAGAGGTGGGTGATCCACACTTAGTTAGTCAAGAAAGAGTCCAAGAGACTATGGACAAGATCTCTCGGACCGAGTATAAATGGAAAGCGACAAAAGATGGACAGAAGAGTTACGCAGGCGATAGACGAAAGCCTTTAGAATTTCAAGTTTGGAGGTAGAGTTATGTTTGAAGTCTCGTCTTGGAAAGGCGATATTAGGATTGATAAGCAAGGATAGCTTATCCCTTGATACATCGGATCATTTAAGATTGTAGCACAGGTAGGCCTAGTTATTTATCGACTTATTACACGAAAACCTTATGGAGCCCGTGATGTATTTCACGTTAGTAATTCGAAGAAATGTTTGACCGGCGAGGCGCTTGTGACACCGCCAGAGAAAATTTATGGAGATGACAAATTTCATTTTGTCAAGGAACTCGTTGAGATTACGGATTAGAGAATCCAGAAATTGTGATGGAGTAATATCAAGTTGGACAAGGTCGGATGGAATCCTAGTTATGGATCGAAGTTTATTTGGGAAAGAGTAGATCAACAGAAGTTAAAGTACTCTCGTTTATTTTTCCGTCCAAACCGAAACTAGTAGTGGCTAGATGAAAATTTCGAGGACGAAATTATATGCTTAGCATATAATTAAGGTTGATTTTGATTAAGATAAGTTGTTACGAGTCCAACGATGTCATTCTTGGAGTTCATGGATGTTCCAAAGAAGGACTGCGCATCTTAACGCTAACGAACTGACATCAGTAAGAATTCGTTAGAACGAACGTAGAGCTATTACATGTAAATTCGACACGTATTTGTTATTGAAGCAATCGGATGTGGAGTCGGCTTGAGGAATGAATTAAAATGTAGTGTTTGGAGAACGTGGAGAGTAACCGACAAGAGAACCGGATATCAAAATGCGTGGTCTTAACCGCATTTATGCTTTCGAAATAATTATTTATTTTAAATAATAATTAATTATCGAGTATCGAAAGCTACCGGATCGATTAGATAGAGGAAACGGTAACCGTTTGAGTTAGCGTGATTCTAACAGACGTACTCTGAACGAACGTGTAGGATGCCGAAAATAATTATAATTTTGCTCGGTTTAACTAAATCTTAGATTTCGAACTAAACCGACTAACTTTTATAGTTATTCACCGAACCTAAATATAAACGAAGTACAGTAGTCCGATCGGGTCTGCATGCGGCCGATTTGGGGCTGTGAAGGTTGAATGGCGGTGCTCGGTGATGAAGATTGTTAAGGTATATGTCTCGTATGTTAAGAGAATGGTGGTATTTGGTGATAATAAGGTCCGATCAGTTTGGGTTTTGAATGTTGGTAGTGGATTTTGGTCTGCATGTTGTTGGATGTTGATGGTGATAAGGATCGAGTGCGGTTCTGGCCCGATTTGGTTGCATACGGGTGATCGGGTCAGATTCGATACGGGTTTCGGTTCGGGTCCCGGTTGCAAAGGATTAGGAAATGGTTTAGATCTGAAGGATTAGAGCTCGGTTATAAGTAGTTTCGGGTCAGATTCGGTTCGGGTTCGTTTTGGAAGGTTTCGGGTTATAATGGTTCAACCCGAGTAAGAGCTGGCTTAGTTTCGGTTTCGGTCAGATCTGGTCAAAGAAGGAGTTGCATGCGTATATAAATGGTATAATATTTAGTTTTGATGTTATTTTGTATATATAAATGTGTATATAAGTATTAGATACGAAACGATTACGACTCGCGAAACGAATTGACGATATTTATGGATAAATGATATTGCATGTTGACGCGAGACTTGATAATATTATATATTGGACAAAACCGTTGGACTATATTATATATATAAATACATATTATTATTATTATTGGTATTATTATTATTATTATATGTAATGGTATAATATTTGTTTATAAAAAGTGTCGAAAGGTATAAAGACTCGTCCATTTGGAAATGTGGATTAATATATTGAATGTTTTGAGGATATAAATTGATTTTTGGGTAAATTATAGACGACGTGCGTTGTCTGGATTCTATAAAAACCGAGGAAACTCTGCCGAAATTTTATAAAATCTAGAGCACAACGTGCACAATATTAATTGGCGTTTTTATAACTATTCAAGTATAGACAAATATATTTTATACAAAATATCATGACATTTTTGATAAGGGCATTTATAATAAGCGTATATAAGTTACGAATAACATTTTGAATATATATATATATATATATATATATATATATAGGATTGGGTTCATTTGAAAACTCCCTTAAGTTGAGAGAACTTAAGAACTCTCCTAAACCAATCATTAAGTGACACATATTAACTTGATGATTACAATATTGAAGGCTATAAAAGTCTTTTACTTTAAATATAAAGGATATGATAGTAATTTAGTATTATAGTCTTTCTCTCTTCACTGTGAACAACTTTCCAATTATGAATGACCCCACATCATAAATCCCATCACCTCTCTCTCTGATTATTATTACTTTTCACAATTTCTCTCCATTCCTTCTATATAAAATGAAGAACCAGATCATTTAAACAAAGATAAACACCTCATCCTTCTCTCATCCAAAACCTTAATAGAGCACAACGAGACGATGGTGAGGTGTTTACCGCCACCATGAACCTGCAAACGTGGGGGCGCCATCAGATCTGCAAATCTAGAGCCGTGTAGTTTCAACAATAGATTTTAAAAAATGACTTAAATCTACACAACGAGTACATCACATATTTGACGGTGGTTGGGTTGCCTGATCACGTGTTTTGATGGGGGTATTGTGGATGGTTCGGGGTGGTTGTCTCGGTGAAGGTGATGAGGTATGGTGTTGGTTCTGGGTGGTTGTCTGGGTGAAGGAGGCGGCGGGGTTTTGTTTTACCTTGTTTTTTGGCCGGAGATAGTGTAGGGGGTGGTGGTTTATGGTGTACTGCGAAGTTTGTCAACTCAAATAAATGGTAATAAATGATTTCTTGATATTATGTTTCTTTCTTTTTTTTTTTTTGTTTTTTTGTTTGGGTTTAATCTTTTTTTTTTCTTTTTTAGTAGAAATACACTAATATTGTTTTGATAGGTTTGATTACTGTATTATTATTGTTAGTATAAAACCACCACAATACACAACTATTTGTTTGTTTTTCTATACAAAAACCACCGTCAGTCTATAGTATAAAACCACCACAGTACATAACTATAGGTTTTTACACTGGTGTAAATTGCTAGATTGTGGAAATAATTTCCATTAAATAAGTTCCTTTTTTAATAAATTTAAGTCGAAACGTTTTGTACGTGTTATGAGGGTGTTTACACCAATGTAAATGGTTGTGTCATTTGTTATTAATCTTTGTGTCATTTGTTACACCAATGTAAACAAGCTGTTTTGGTATGCGGATACGGTTTCTTTCGTTATATTGTCTTCAAAGCGGTTAGGAATGTGGTTGTGTGTAACATGGTTTATTTTTGGATGCGCAGGGGAGTAATCAGTGAATTTAGGCGCCCGAAAGGAGAAAACAGTACAACTATAGGATACCAGTTGCATTAGGTTTATACAAATGGTTTACTGGAGGTCATTTTCGCTTTCGGCGTCCTCATTACATCTATGAAGATTAGAGGTGCTAGGTCGTGGCGTTATGGTACAGGTAGATAGATGTCCTTAATAAAACATTTCTTGTGCCGTTTATTCTTTGTTTTGTTGGTTTTATGGTGTGTTTACACTAAAGAGAAAAATACAAGAAAGTTGTAGAATGTGTTTCGTTTACACTAAAGTAATCTTTTTGTGTACAATATGTTTTTGGTTTGTTATGAAGTGGTTTACATTGGTGTAAAGGCTCCGCTTGGTGTGAAGTTGAGCCCACGGGGGAGGGGGGGGGGTTGCAAAATAGAATTTCGTTTTGTTTACCTATAACTATCCATTTAATTAAGTGATTTTAATGAAATTACATAAAGCCTTTATTAATATGAAATTACACTATGTTCTAGATTACATTAGTTTACCTGAAAAAAAAAAAAAAAAAAACTATGAAGGGGATACTTGTAGGTAAACAAAATGAAATTATGTGGTGTTTACACCAACGTAATTCTTTGTAGAATTTGTGTATGGTAGATTTACACTACTAGCGTAAAAACGAGACGAGAGATGACAGAAATATATCAATTTTTGCAAATTTATTTTTACCCTAATGTAAATGTTTTTTTTACCCTAATGTAAATGTTTTTATAAAGAGATGACACAAGTATAAAAGCTGATTAAATAATTTGCACAAGTATTTAAAAAAAATCATTTTTGTCTTAAATAATGATTTGGTCTTAGTGTTTTTATGCAAATAAGGTATTAATCATTTTTAAGATGGTGTGTTTTTTACACTTACGTAATTACATGTTCATGGATCAGGTTTACCTAGTGATAGCACAAGTATTTAAAAAAAAATCCAGATGTATTTATTTTTTATATGCAAAATAGAATTTCGTTTTGTTTACCTATAACTATCCGTTTAATTAAGTGATTTTAATGAAATTACATAAAGCCTTTATTAATATGAAATTACACTATGTTCTAGATTACATTAGTTTACCTGAAAAAAAAAAACAAACTATGAAGGGGATACTTGTAGGTAAACAAAATGAAATTATGTGGCGTTTACACCAACATAATTCTTTGTAGAATTTGTGTATGGTAGATTTACACTACTAGCGTAAAAATGAGACGAGAGATGACAAAAATATATCAATTTTTGCAAATTTATTTTTACTCTAACGTAAATGTTTTTTACCCTAATGTAAATGTTTTTTTTACCCTAATGTAAATGTTTTTATAAAGAGATGACACAAGTATAAAAGCTGATTAAATAATTTGCACAAGTATTTAAAAAAAATCATTTTTGTCTTAAATAATGATTTGGTCTTAATGTTTTTATGCAAATAAGGTATTAATCATTTTTAAGATGGTGTGTTTTTTACACTTACGTAATTACATGTTCATGGATCAGGTTTACCTAGTGACAGCACAAGTATTTAAAAAAAAATCCAGATGTATTTATTTTTTATATGTAATTAGGCAATTTAGAAATTATTAACACAAACTTTATTAGCATTAGAAATGATTAAAAAATTAAATAAAAAACATGATATGATGGTGTTTGACTAATGAGATAAGATGTTTTTACCTAAATGCCCTTATTATCATATAATATTGTTTTTTCTCTTTCCTATCTTAATATTTTATTGTGATTTAATCACAACCACAAACTCTTTGAGAATTAATTAAATTTGTGGCTATAAAGTGAGTTCTTTAGTTCTCACAACTCACTTGAGTTCTCATTTTAACCCAACCCTATATATATATATATATATATATATATATAGGATATTGATCATTTGAGAACCACTATTTAGGGAGAGAACCAAAGAACCAAGTGTGACACAAAAACCCCTCCACCAAAAAATAAAAAAAAATAATAAAAAATTATATAAACTAAAAAAATAAAAAAAGTAAAAACACCAAAATGTTTTTTTAGTGTTAATCTTTCTGAAAAAAAAATTAAAAAAATACAAAAAAAAAAATAAAAAAAACAAAAAAATGGCCTTTTTTACGTCATAATTACGTCATATACCGTATGCACATGTGCATTTCACTATTAGAGCACACTTTTGGATAAATTATCAATTGCCATAATGAAATGATCATCTAAATGGATGTGATATGATATATAAGGTGGAAAAAAATTTATTCAATGATCTTTAAATAAACGCGAAATGCATTTCACTATTATAGTTAGGTTTTTTTTCATGGGTTTAGCTTTAGAGTTTAGTTTTTAGGTATGATGGGATGGGGTTAGGTTTGGGGTTGTTGGTGAATAAACTTAAAAAAAAACCCTATATAAAACTATAAAATAAGATAATTGTACTACATGCACATGTGCATTTCACTATTATAGTTAAGTTTTTTAATGGGTTTAGCTTTAGGGTTTAGTTTTTTGGTATGGTGGAAGATGGGGTATCTTTTTGGGGGGATGGGATGGAGCGTTTTGGTTTTTAGGGGGTGTGGGGTTAGCTGCACATGTGCATTTCACAATGGGGGGGGGGGGGGTTGGGGCGGTGTGGGGGATGGGGGGTTTAGGTTTTTAGGGAGTGAGGTGGGTGGGTTTAGGTTTTTAGGGGGTGAAGGTGGGGTTTTTAGGTTTTTTTTTGTTTGTGTTGACAATGGTTCTCTGGTTCTCTCCCTAAAGTTGGTTCTCGTATGATCCCTACCCTATATATATATATATATATATATATATATATATATATATATATATATATATATAGTTTTGTCAAACATCATATTTGTCATACGGATCCAAGAATCATATTTTACAAAGTATATATATATATATATATTTTCCTAGAAATGAAGGTACAAAATAATTATATTTATCCGATTTACAAGGTGAGTTACGACTCAAGATGAGCTAGACGTTTCGTAGCACCAGCCCAACGTGGGTTATATACGAATGGTAACAAGTACGCAGCTCGGATACTATATTGTATGCTAACACATAAATTAAGTTAAGTCGCAATTGGTTCGTTGAGCTACAACACATTCTAGACTTGGATTCGTATATACGAGTCTAGATAGTTGGAGAATAGGCTAGACTTTTGTGCTAGACTTTAAGGTGTCTTTATTGATAATTAGGACACAAGGAAGTAGTTAAAGATCGAGCTTTGATAACCAGCTAAGCAACGATATTGAAGTGAGTTCATGACCCCACTTTTTACTGTTTTATAACTGTTTTCGGGGGAAAGGCATACTTGTTTTATGAAAACTTGTTTATTATATAGTGTAACAAAGTTTGAGTTAATTGTTAGAGTTATTGTGTGAGTTTCACGTCCCTTTTTCTTTTTAAATGTTTTTGAACGTTTTATTTGTCAAGGGATTAACATGCTGTATGTAGGGTAGGACTAGAATTGCTAAATACTTGATGGCCTTAGGTAGTGCACGCTGTATAGATACTTTGTATTGGTACACGTATGTCGTCTACGGACGGACACTTCTTCGCACGACATTAATCATTAACTCTTGGACTAGAGCCGTAGTTTATGTTGGTAGATCTATGGGGGTGACGACCCTTACCGCCCGGTTAATTTTATTGATAAGGTAAAACATAAGCTTTAAAAGTTATTTCCTCATTAAATTGAGGTGGAAGCTTGAGAGGCTAGTTGTTGTGGCTTGATTAAGGACTTTAGGTTACATCATACTTGTTAGATTTTCGCGAGTCTACATGATTCACTTCCAGGAGTGCTTTATCATACATGCTAAACTAAACCACTATGCGTTTTAATGAAGTAAAGTGGTAAAAGTGTCTTAAAACTAGTAAGAAAGTTGTTAAGAGTCTTTGATAATATGGTCACTTGGTCGACAGGAATAGAAATCGTTTTTATTTTACTTACGGGAGGGTAAGTAGCGGTTTAATGCGTCGAGTCAAAAGATAAACGGAAGATTTCTTTTATAAGATGATTCCATATAACCATATATGTAAACTATTTTAAGCTTTCTTGAATAGTCTTAAGAATATATCTGTAGTGGTTCACTTAAATGGGTTTTACGAAAAATAAACATAAAACCATGAACTCACCAACTTTATGTTGACGTCTTTTAGTATGTCTTTCAGGTTTAGATTTTTGGCAATGGCATGGTTGGAATAGGCAATACCTTGAGAAAGGAGATACAAATGGATTAGAATTGGCGTTCGAAGTTAAAAAGAGTCTTAGGAGTATATTCCGCTGCATAGTAAAGAAGATTAGGGTTTACGATTATCGAGGAAATTTGGGGTGTGACATTTTCTTCCCTAGGTACCTATGTGAATGTAAATTCTGCAAAACAAGATGCTAATTTCTTGACTATTTCAAGATATTCAACTAATTTTTTTACCTTTGACTACATAAGATCCGTTAAAATGGTTAGTATTAATAAGGAATCAACAAACATTTCTATATTTGAAACATGCATATCCTTCGCAAGTTGTAAACCAACAATGAGAGCTTCATATTCAGCTTCATTATTGGTTGTTTGAAATGCACATCTAATCGCATGGGGTATTTTGTCCCCTTGTGGCGATTTTAGTAGTAATCCTAACCCTGTGCCTCTCACTTTTGAAGTACCATTAATATAGGAAATTCATTTTCCTAAGTTTTCGTTTAATTATTGTACTACAGATTCAACTTCACTCAGGATGTCACTACTGAAATCAGCCACAAAATCTGCTAGAGCCTGAGATTTGATTGCATTTCTAGGCTCGTATACTAAGTCAAAGGCACTTAATTTTACTGACCACTTAGCCATTCTACCTGACATTTCTGGTTTTCTAAGTACATTTTTAATGGGATAGTTAGTTTGCACGTGTATCCTATGTCTTTCAAAGTAATGCCTTAACTTAGTAGATGCTATTATCAAAGCTAAAACAAGTTTTTCGAGATGAGAATACCTGGTCTCAGCATCTAGTAGAGTTTTACTTACATAGTAGACAGGATGCTATTCCCCCTCGAAGTCTCTTACCAATACTGCACTTATAGCATTCCCAGAAACTGCAAGATATAGCTTCAGTGGTTCTCCATCCTCAGGCTTCATCAGGAGTGGAGCTGTTGCTAGATACTCTTTTAGCTTCTTCAATGCTTCCTCATGTTTCTGTCCCCAGTCGAATTTACTATTTTTCCTCAGGATATCATAGAATTCTTTACACTTATCTGAGGATTTCGAAATGAATCTGTTTAAGGCTGCTATCCTGCCTGTCAGTCTTTGTACATGCTTGATATTTTTTGGGGATTTGAGATCAAGGATGGCCTTTATTTATTCAGTGCTGGCTTCTATCCCTCTTTTGGTAACTGGATATCCTAGAAATTTTCTAGCACCGACTCCAAAATGACATTTAGATGGGTTCAACTTCATATTGTGGCATCCAAGATGTCAAATGCCTCTTTAAGATCTTGAGGATGGTTCTGTGCCTTTTTGGATTTAACCACCATGTCATCGATGTATACTTCCATTGTGTCCCCAATCCTTTCCTTGAACATCATATTCACTAACCTTTGGTAGGTTGCACCTGCATTAGAAACGAAATTAGAGATTGTTCAATATAATTAGGAATGTTCTTACCGATCTGCACAGTGATATCCTTGTTGTTTTTATTGAGGCAAACTGATTTGACATCTTGGTCAGAATGTGCTTTGACATCCTGAGGATGGCACTATGCATCTTGCTTTAACTGGGGCTTGTTTTGACTGGGATGAAGCCTTCATTGATGTTGTGTAGCAATCCTTTGCTTCTTGCTGGTCACTGTTGACTTTGATGACTCCCCATGGAGTTGGTAGTTTTACACACTGGTGATATGTTGAAGGGAATGCCTTCATGTCATGTATCCAAGGTCTCCCCAGGATGACATTATAGTAGGATAGAAAATCTATCACACAAAATCTCTGGATATAATTCACTCCCTCTACATATACCGGTAGCTTTATATCACCCACTATACTCTTAGTCTCTCCACTAAAGCCAACCAGGATTGACGATCTGGAAACTATTTCAGATTCTGGGATGTTCATTCTTTTGAGGGCTTCTTGCTGGATTATATTGACTGAGCTTCCACCATCTACAAGGATCCCGTGAACAAAATGATTAGCAATATATAAAGTTATAACTAAACCATTGTGATAAGGGTCAAGGATATTCTCTCGATCTTCTTCTTCAAAGCTGATCACTTTTGAAATTGTCAGGATGGTAGTCTTTGTGGGTCTTTCTCTTTTCTCTGATTTCATCTCTCTTGCATGCCTTTTAGCAGTTGAATAGGATGTCCCACAAATATCTGATCCTCCTGAAATAAAATTAATAATGCTAGCATCCTTGGGTGGAGATGCTGCCCTTTCTGGGATGCCAGTGTTATCCTAAATCTTTGACTTTTTTCTGCCCAGCAGATCCTTAAGATGGCCCTTGCTTAGGAGATATGCTATTTCTTTACAAAAAGCAATGCAATCTTCAGTAATGTGTCCAAAATCTTCGTGGAAAGCACACCATTTGGATTTGTCCTTCTATCCTGACTTGTTATCTTTCCTTGGCCATCTTGCTTTGTCTTCAAGATCCTTCATAGCGTACATTAAACCTATTACATCCATAGAAAAACAATAGTCCAAAAGTTTAGGGCAATCCTCTTCATCGTCATCCTCAACCACATTGACCTTTTTATTATCAGGTCTAGCATATGGTTTATGTTTGTAAGGTTCGTATATGGAAGTGGACTTCCGATTGGGATCGTTGTATCTTGAGGATGAATCTACCCTCTCCTGTATCTTCTTGTCATCTTCAAGACGGATGAATCTTAAAGCTCTATTCCGAACTTCATCGAGATTCCTACAAGGGTTCATCACCAATTCTTTATAGAAAGGCGAATCCTTCTGTAGTCCCGTCTTGAAGGCTTGCACTGCTGTTGTGACATCTAGGTTTAGGATGTCAAGTGCTTCCTTCCCAAATCTTGTGATATATTCCCTTAATGATTCTCCATGTGGTTGTGTCACCCTCTACAAATCACTTGTCAAACGTTCAAATGTTCGACTGCAAGAAAATTGATTGTTAAATATGTTAACTAAATGAGCAAAAGAAGTAATAGAATAGGGAGGAACACTTAGTAGCCATTTTAAGGCTGGACCAGTGAGGGTAGAACCAAATCCTTTGCATAAGCATGCTTCTTTCAAGTTTGCTGGAATGGGGTTTATTTCCATCATTTCCCTGTATTGTGCTACATGCTCTTCAGGATCAGTAGATCCATTATAAAGCTTCATGCTTGGAGTCTGGAATCTCTTTGGGATCTCAGCATCACATATTGGAGGTGCAAAGCGAGATACCCTGTGACACGCTGAAGATACCTCAGGGATGGGCTGTATTATCCCTGGCACACTAGACACCATATCCTTGATTTTCTGAAGCTCTATTGCCAACCGTGGACTTATACCTGGATCCTGCAAAGAAGCAACATCGTTAGTAGCAAAAATACTGGAACTTAAATTGTTACCATTGTTGTATCCTCGGGATGGTTCGATGGTATATCCTCGAGATGGCTCCACAGCATATCCTCGAGATGGATCGGCAGTGTATCCTGCATCTCTAGTTGTTGCCATCCTGGGTGCTGAAACAGTTTCTGGTGCAGAGAGTCCAATGCTCATAGGGATGAAATCTCCTTGATGAATGCTCCCAGAGATGCCAGAATTGAAATCCAACACTCTAGGCCGCAATGGTGTCCCCATGTCTTCAGCCGGTCTCTTCGAGGATGTTTTGAGAAATTGAATTTCTCTCATCAACATCTGGTTGGTATCCTGTTGTTGATTTATTTGATCCTTCACCATTGCAAACATGGAAAGGAGCTCATCATTTGACACGAAAACAGGAGGAATGGATCCAGATGTTGTCATCCTAGATCTAGTAGTATTAGGAGCAACAATCCTGGTAATTTGTGCAGAACTCTTAGGAAAGGTAGGAGGAGGTGGTAGAGTCATTTTTTGCAGAGGTTGTGGATGGTATGGAAGAAGACACAGATTTCTGGGAGGATGACATAGTTGTCAAGATTTGTAAAATGGGCTAATTGAGAAAAAGTTTTAACAAAGTTTTTTTTTTGTTAAAATAGCACCACTTGCCCCACAGTGGGCGCCAAATTGTTTTGGTCAAAAATTACCTAGTAGAAATAATTTTGTATTCCAAATTAGTAAAAGTGAGGTAGAGTGCTAAATGTGTGAAATATATTAAAGACTCAGTTGTATTCTGAAATACTTAGTTAAGATGCAAAAAAGAAGTAAATAAGTGACAACTATGCTTGGGATGGCTTTGGTATGCTTTGGGATGGACAATTATATCCTCGGGATGGAACTATTTATAATGAACAAATAAATTAGTAAAACACAAAGAACAACACTCGATCTACGAGGAAAGCCCTTGATCAATGTAGATCGCTGGTACAAAACCTCGGGAGGAGTCTAAGCCCCCGCCTTGTTTGTGAATATTAATAAGGTAAAAATAGTACAAATTTGGATGAATGATGGACGAGTGTTCTATGAATACAATGATAAGTGCTTTGTGTGTGTGTAAGTATCAGAGTATCAAGTGGTATTTAGGTGAATGTGATGTGTCCTATACTCGTCGATCATTCCCTATTTATAGTTTACATGAAAGTAAATAGAAGATCCCACATAATCCGCTAGTTAGTTAAGTTCTTTGATGGCTTCAGGTGACCGTTGTAGATGTTTCAACTAAATATGACCGTTGTAGCAGTTGTTTCAACTGAGTATAGTTGTTATATGGCTGTTTCCTTCTTTCTCTCCTATATTTAATGCTTGTCGGTTACAAGTTTGACTTATTCTTTGAGCTTGGACTTGTTCCACACGCATAGCTCTTCAATGATCAGCTCATCTGACTTAAATGAGTCAATATAGCCGTTAGGGAGGAGTTACAAGCCTTAATATTGATTAAGTGTACCTGCAATAATATCATAATAAGATAATTCGTCAGTCCATCCTCAGGATGCACAGAGGTCAGAACACTGTTACATCCTGAACTCTGCTTAGTCCTTTAGCATCCTGAGGATGTTACTCAGAGAATATGAGGTAAACCATCCTACATTCATATAACAATAAGATAGTTCGTTAGTCTATCCTCAGGATGCACATAGGTCAGAATGCTGTTACATCCTGAAGCCTGACCAGTCCTTTAGTATCCTGATGATGCTACAGAAAATATAGGCTAGTGCTATCCTGAAGATTTCACCACCAACAGTAATCACATAAACATACTAGCGATTAGGCTCCCAATCGCCTCATGTAACATGAGATTGGGGCCAATCGCCCCTATTATAGGCGATTAGGGATCCCTTAATCGCCCCTGCTATACCATTTCGCCTTTTTGCGCGTTTAACCCTCCAAATCAGATCCGAAACATGTGGAAACACCCAATATCAAACCCAAAAAATTAATCAAACTATTTCAAGAAAAAACCCCTAATTTATTATCATCCTAACCGTCCCGAATGCAAGCGTTTTCCCAAAATAGCATAATTAGCATGTAAACATCACATTAAATGCAAAACTTACCCTAAATAGCAAATA
Organism: Ambrosia trifida; assembly: GCA_028751855.1. Classification (NCBI taxonomy): domain Eukaryota; kingdom Viridiplantae; phylum Streptophyta; class Magnoliopsida; order Asterales; family Asteraceae; genus Ambrosia; species Ambrosia trifida. The sequence continues at coordinate 97,534,153 of CM054124.1, read as the reverse complement.
TCCAGATTTCATCACATAACGACATTGTTTGACATTATCCTACTGTTCTAGCATCTTCCTAGAGTAAACCCTAACCTCAAACAATCAACAAAACACAACATATCATCATCAATCCTTCATAATCATTCAAACGGGTCAAAACGCCTATTATCAACAATACACATCTATGAACCTTCAAACTCCTAGGTTAACATCTTATTAACTCATTTAGGTCAGAAACATATCAATAACACAAGAACAATCATGTTTAAACGATAAAAATCCTATCTTGCATGAATACATCACATATAACAAGCATAGAGGTTTGGGTTTGTTTAGAAACTGATTTTAATGAGTTTTCAAAGACACAAATGTTTAGAAACCAGGTCTGGACCTTTAGGGAGCGAAACAATATCATTACAAAGGTTTGGGTTGAAGAACACACCTTGAAATTGCAAGATTATGAGGTGTAAGGCTTGGAAAGGTGATTTCTTGATCAAAAACATGTTCTAGAGGTTGAATAAGGTGTGGGATGGCTTTGGGGTGTATTAGGGTTTCACAAATGATGTTATACAACATAAGGGTGGTATTTATAGGCGTTTCTAGTTGTTAGACATGTGTTAGGCGATTACGCAGCAGTACAGGCGATTAGGGTTCCTAATCACATGTACTACTAACGATTGGAGCTCTAATCGCCTATAAATATCCCCCAATCGCATGACTTACTGGCGATTAGGCCAATCACCCCCTATTTACATGCAATTAGGCCAATCACCTATAATGTCATGCAATTACGCGTAATCACCTATAATGTCATGCAATTACGCGTAATCACCTATAATGTCATGCAATTACGCGTAATCACTATTTTAACACATATAAACACGTATTCACATACCGACAAGTCATATAATGATTGTAAGCACATAATGCATGATAACTAACAGGTTCCCATCCGTTCACCAATTCTAGGGAGTCAAGATTTATGTGTGTGTGTTAAACCCGGTGATTCTACAAATCACTAATCCGTGTTCACATGGTTATGGACCGACTCCCAATGATCCCGTGGATCATTGTAACGACTCTCGATGATTCCTGGAACCATCATAACGACTCAACTGACCTAGTTAAGTATGTGTGAAAAAGTTTTTCGTTAAAGTAGACTTATGTGTTTTATAAAATGTTAACCTAAACGTGCCGGGTGTCACAAATTTCCTCCAAAATCAATTACACACGCACGAGGCATGTCTTTTAGCGTTTGAATGGTCCTTTCACTTTGTCCATCTATCTGGGGATGATAAGCGGTGCTTGTTACATTACGCATTTATACTTGTACGTTACACATCATCATTAATAAAAACGTCAAGTTCCAGTATTATTGTTTGCATTTAATTATTTTTGTGGCATTTTGAACCCTAATACTATGATAATTATTCATTACATATATATATATATATATATTAATTATATGTTAAAAAAATGTCAAAATAATAAAAGCTTGGGCCGGGACTCGAACCCGCGCCCCAAGCCGTCTCATATACACACACACACAAACCAGCTGCTCTAGCCATGATTCTTGTTTTAAACCCGACACTTTATTATTATAACACGATTCAAAATCATATCAGTTGACTTGGAAAGTCAACTGAGATCAACGACTTACCATAAATCACAACCATTGACTCGTAATTGATCAGTGATTGGCATTGCATCGTGATTTCCGGCCTGTTGTGAGTCATACACACGTCAATTGCCATTCAATTCTTACCAATTACACGATTAGACGCGTCAACCATTAAAGACAAGGTCAACCTTGCCAATTCGAGCACCTAGACCACCTCACTATAAATTGAACCCCTCTGGACCTTCACAACTCGCCATTCATTCTTTCTAAACTTCCAATTTCTCATAACAATATGTTGTTCTTGGATTTTTTGTTCGAGTTTGACTTCGAAGCCTTGACTTGTCGTTCGTGTCTGATTCAGTTTTGTAAGTATGAATTTTGTTGTGGGTTTTGATGTTCGGAATATACACAACATTAACCTTAAGATTAATTGGGTTAATGTTGTGTAAATTGCCCAATTGGAAAATCTAGGGCTCGTATGTTGATTTGGGGAAGAACACAGATTCACGTATATATTTATTTTAAATAATCTGAAACCAAACACAACCACTGGTCTGGACCAAGTGGTTGTGTCTGGTGCGCTCTGACCGAGCCACGCGGGTTCGATCCCCGGCTGTGACAACCTTTTTCCTTTTTTGTTTTGTTTTAATTAAAAGCAATCAAGATTAATTATATATATTACCTATATTTTCTAAATTCATTTTAAAATATTAAAACTCTTTTAATACTTCCACAAAAATTATTTTAAGTTAATCTAATGAAAAAGTTTAACTTACAACTTTTAGTTTTCAAAAATTTATTTATTTAATATATATAATAAATAAATCAAGTTTATTCTATTTTATTTATAAAATTCTATAAAAATATCAAAACAATTTTATAAATTTCCACAAAAACTATTCTGAGTTTTTATAACAATAAAATTTTCTGAAATGAGTTTTATTTCTGAAAAATCAATTTAATATTTTTAATCAATTTTTGTTATTTTTAATTATAAATAAATCATAATAAATCCAATTTTTAATATTTTTGCACCAAAATTTTATATAAATTATTTCTGATTATTTGGAACAAAAATATAATTTTTAAACTAATAATTCTTTGATTTTAGTATTTTTAAATATTAAAGTTAAATGTTGACAATTTGTAATAAATAGATTTAATATTCTATTTTAAAGAAAATAATTTTATAAAAATTATTTTTATACTTTAAACTCATTATTGTGACCATCTTAAATTCAAATTTTATAAAAAGATTTTTGTCTATTTATTTACTAAATTTCTCTCAATTATCAAACATTTTTATTATTAATCAAACGAGCATTTATCCCCAATTCGAAGCCCTAGAACATATACATTTGTAGACTAGATAGACTTAGACATATTTATTACCTTATTATAGGGTGATATTTGGCATTGTTTGGGCAACACACTATTCAAATTTTCAAGAAGTATAACATTTTGCTAAGGTGAGTTTTACATAGCCCCTTTTCTATTTATCACCGTTTTTGGGGTGAAACATGTTACAACATCATATATGCAATTCAATCATCAATGTGTCTATGTGTTTTTCTATGTTGCATTATGTCTTGAACATGACTAGGGTAAGCACAATTCTAGCATAATCATTAACATTGATCAGCCGACGGTATACATTGATAGATCTATTGGACTGACAATCCCACCCGGATACGTGCCTCCTACAAAGGTAGCGTGGGTGTTTGTTATCGCATAACATATTCGAGTGAACCATGAGCGTATGGGATGTACCACATTATAACAGTCACAAGGGTTGATTATGCACTCGATTTACTTCTAGTATGTTTTCACATATGGACTAGACTTGCCATGACACATGAATTGCACAACATTTTTATTCGATTATCAAAACCTATGTAATTCTCACCAACTTTTGTTGACCCAAAAATATTTTCAAAATTAACATGTTTCAGGTAACAATGAAGCTGAGGCTTGAGTTTGCATGAGGATTATACATGAAGTTATTATTTGAAGCTATTTGAAGTTTTTGTTATTTGATATCATGTATTTAAATTCCTAGACATCACTTTATTTTGGATATTTATGTTGGAATAAATTATTTAAAATTCAATTTATACCATGTGCTACTGAAACAATCATCAATACTTGACATCCCGATGTTTCCGCCATCGGTTGAGGTGTTACAGATTGGTATCAGAGCCATGGTTATAGGGAATTAGGTTATTAGAAAATAATCTAGACTATAACCTTAGGGACTTAACCAGTACTTGCTTCTTTTACTTGCTATTCTCTATCTCCCTCATACTTCTTATCCCTACTTTCATCCTTACAAGAAGGTTGCTCTCCATCACTGGATCTACTCTCAGACTAATAGGACAAAATCCTCAGGTTTAACCTGAACCATCTTGAGATCTCGTCGAAGTTCTAGATTTTAATAACGAACACGTGCAATCTGGAAGGGTGAACGCCTGTATTCTGAGTCTTCTGTCTAGGCTGGCATTGCGCATATATCCCAATCAGACGAGGGACCCGGATGCCTACCTGGGAATTCTCAGGATAAGTGTTCACTTATAGGCTAAAACATGTGCCTACCTGGGAATTCTCAGGATAAGTGTTCACTTATAGGCTAAAACATGTCTTCATATGTTATTAGAATCTAGAATCTTTGATAAGTCAACGTTTTCGTTTATTCGTTTTAATTAATGAATAAATGATTACATTCCTTATATAACCTCATTCATTTCATTGTGTCTCTTACAGATCATGCCTCCACGTCGCAACGTTCGCCTTAACAGTGGTGACAATCAAGATGAAGTGAGTAGCAACAACCACGACGCTAACCACAACAACAACAATAACAACAACAACAATGGTGTCGATGCCCAACTGGCTGCAATCATTTCTCAACAAATGGCGCAGCAAATCGCAACTCTGGTTCCCAACTTACTAGCTCAAGTCATCCAGATGAACGGTAACGGGAACGGCAACGGCAATGGTAATGGAAACGGAAACGGAAATCACAACGGGAACGGGAATGGTCTCCCAGCCTGTACTCTTAAGCATTTTAATTCTTGTAATCCCCCTAAGTTCAGTGGAGAAGAAGGAGCTACAAGACTCCTACAATGGTTTGAGGGTATTGAGAATACCTTCATTAACAGTGAGTGTCCCGATAACTTAAAGGTCCGTTATGCTATGAGTGTTCTTCACAAACAAGCACTCACTTGGTGGAATGAGGAAAAACGCACTCACGGAGCTGAAGCTGCACTAGCCTTAACTTGGGACCAAGCTAAAAACATTATGAAGGCAGAGTTCTGCCCTCGTAATGAAATCAAAAAGCTGGAAGATGAGTTTCATGATCTTGCTCAAGATAGTGGAGAAAACCTTGCTTACAACACTCGTTTTCACGAACTTAGCCTACTGCTACCACACAAGGTCACCCCCTTACCTATTGCGATCGAAAAATACATTGGTGGCTTACCAATGCAAATTCAAGACACGGTGTGGGGAAGGAACCCTGCTACTCTGGAGGAAGCAAAGCGTTTGGCGGCCACCCTAACAGATAACCATGTGAAGGCAGGAACCCTGACTCAGAAAGAGGAAAAGAAAACTGTTGCAAAGGATACTCCCCAACCTGCCGTTGAAATCAAAACCGAGGCCTCAACCAATGGAAAGTGCAAGGTCAGGAATTTTGCAATAGACACCACTGTCCCACCTAACAAGAAACGATACAACGGGAACCAACCTAAGTGTGACACCTGTCAGTATCACCACCCAACCCAAATGCCCTGCCGTCAGTGTACTAATTGTCAAAGGTATGGGCATCTTGCGGATGCTTGTCGAATTCCTGCTACAAACGCCCTTGCTGCTCCAAATAACCCCGCTAGGGACCCTCCAGCTACTTAAACCCCACCATTTGAATAATGTCTACTTTTTAATTCTATGTACTGACACTTTTTGATTCAAGTAATAAATTCGAGTATTATCATAACATCTGAGTGCATGCTTGTTTGAATGTGAACTAATTGTTACATCTATATTTAAATCATACTTGCTTACTTGTACAACAGTTAGTTGACGACCAAACAACTTACTCAACGATTGGTAGAGGTCATCATGTCTTTCCAACAGTCGGGAGAGGCCCTACAACCTGCTCAACGACTGTTTTGGGCTATCGAACCTGCTCAACAATCGGTAGAGTCATAGAAGGACACAAAACCCTAATGTAAGGTAAATTGGTGATTGCGCTCCGGAACGTAATCATGAATTTACAGGTACGTTAAGGTAGTGTGAAATTTTATCAAGGTTTTCGGTAGTTGACCAATTGTAAACCTTGTGTTTTCTCTTAACTTCGGGACGAAGTTCCTAAAAGTAGGGGAGACTGTAACATTACGCATTTATACTTGTACGTTACACATCATCATTAATAAAAACGTCAAGTTCCAGTATTATTGTTTGCATTTAATTATTTTTGTGGCATTTTGAACCCTAATACTATGATAATTATTCATTACATATATATATATATATATATTAATTATATGTTAAAAAAATGTCAAAATAATAAAAGCTTGGGCCGGGACTCGAACCCGCGCCCCAAGCCGTCTCATATACACACACACACACAAACCAGCTGCTCTAGCCATGATTCTTGTTTTAAACCCGACACTTTATTATTATAACACGATTCAAAATCATCTCAGTTGACTTGGAAAGTCAACTGAGATCAACGACTTACCATAAATCACAACCATTGACTCGTAATTGATAAGTGATTGGCATTGCATCGTGATTTCCGGCCTGTTGTGAGTCATACACACGTCAATTGCCATTCAATTCTTACCAATTACACGATTAGACGCGTCAACCATTAAAGACAAGGTCAACCTTGCCAATTCGAGCACCTAGACCACCTCACTATAAATTGAACCCCTCTAGACCTTCACAACTCGCCATTCATTCTTTCTAAACCTCCAATTTCTCATAACAATCTGCTGTTCTTGGATTTTTTGTTCGAGTTTGACTTCGAAGCCTTGTCGTTCGTGTCTGATTCAGTTTTGTAAGTATGATTTTTGTTGTGGGTTTTGATGTTCGACATATACACAACATTAACCCTAAGATTAATTGGGTTAATGTTGTGTAAATTGCCCAATTGGAAAATCTAGGGCTCGTATGTTGATTTGGGGAAGAACAAAAATTCACGTATATTATTTATTTTAAATAATCTGAAACCAAACACAACCACTGGTCTGGACCAAGTGGTTGTGTCTGGTGCCCTCTGACCGAGCCACGCGGGTTCGATCCCCGGCTGTGACAACCTTTTTCCTTTTTTGTTTTGTTTTAATTAAAAGCAATCAAGATTAATTATATATATATTACCTATATTTTCTAAATTCATTTTAAAATATTAAAACTCTTTTAATACTTCCACAAAAATTATTTTAAGTTAATCTAATGAAAAAGTTTAACTTACAATTTTTAGTTTTCAAAAATTTATTTATTTAATATATATAATAAATAAATCAAGTTTATTCTATTTTATTTATAAAATTCTATAAAAATATCAAAACAATTTTATAAATTTCCACAAAAATTATTCTGAGTTTTTATAACAATAAAATTTTCTGAAATGATTGTTATTTCTGAAAAATCATTTATTTAATATTTTTAATCAATTTTTATTAGTTTTAATCATAATTAAATCATAATAAATCCAATTTTTAATATTTTTGCACCAAAAATTTATATAAATTATTTCTGATTATTTGGAACATAAATATAATTTTTAAACTAATAATTCTTTGATTTTAGTATTTTTAAATATTAAAGTTAAATGTTGTCAATTTGTAATAAATAGATTTAATATTCTATTTTAAAGAAAATAATTTTATAAAAATTATTTTTATACTTTAAACTCATTATTGTGACCATCTTAAATTCAAATTTTATAAAAAGATTTTTGTCTATTTATTTACTAAATTTCTCACAATTATCAAACATTTTTATTATTAATCAAACGAGCATTTATCCCCAATTCGAAGCCCTAGAACATATACATTTGTAGACTAGATAGACTTAGACATATTTATTACCTTATTATAGGGTGATATTTGGCATTGTTTGGGCAACACACTATTCAAATTTTCAAGAAGTATAACATTTTGCTAAGGTGAGTTTTACATAGCCCCTTTTCTATTTATCACCGTTTTTGGGGTGAAACATGTTACAACATCATATATGCAATTCAATCATCAATGTGTCTATGTGTTTTTCTATGTTGCATTATGTCTTGAACATGACTAGGGTAAGCACAATTCTAGCATAATCATTAACATTGATCAGCCGACGGTATACATTGATAGATCTATTGGACTGACAATCCCACCCGGATACGTGTGTGACACCCCAGGAAAAATCCCACATCGGCCGTGGCCAGGAGAGATCCTTAGTTCATAAGTAATGTCTTGCCTCTTAAATCACCAACGCGTTTTGGGGCTTAATGTTAGTGGATGAGAGGAGAACTCCACAGTTAAGCGTGCTCAGGTTGGAGAAATTTCAGGATGGGTGACCTCCTGGGAAGTCTCCACTTGGGCAACCAAAAACAAATCCGTGAGCTCTAGATGGGCAAAGCGGACAATATTGGTGATGAGAGGGGCGGGGTGTTACAGATGGTATCAGAGTCACTCCTGTGCCGTTCGGGATGGTGGGTGCACACCTCATCAGGGACGATGAGACTCTAACAGGGGGTGAATGTGACACCCCAGGAACACACCTCATCAGGGACGATGAGACTCTAACAGGGGGTGAATGTGACACCCCAGGAAAAATCCCACATCGGCCGTGGCCAGGAGAGATCCTTAGTTCATAAGTAATGTCTTGCCTCTTAAATCACCAACGCGTTTTGGGGCTTAATGTTAGTGGATGAGAGGAGAACTCCACAGTTAAGCGTGCTCAGGTTGGAGAAATTTCAGGATGGGTGACCTCCTGGGAAGTCTCCACTTGGGCAACCAAAAACAAATCCGTGAGCTCTAGATGGGCAAAGCGGACAATATTGGTGATGAGAGGGGCGGGGTGTTACAACGTGCCTCCTACAAAGGTAGCGTGGGTGTTTGTTATCGCATAACATATTCGAGTGAACCATGAGCGTATGGGATGTACCACATTATAACAGTCACAAGGGTTGATTATGCACTCGATTTACTTCTAGTATGTTTTCACATATGGACTAGACTTGCCATGACACATGAATTGCACAACATTTTTATTCGATTATCAAAACCTATGTAATTCTCACCAACTTTTGTTGACCCAAAATATTTTCAAAATTAACATGTTTCAGGTAACAATGAAGCCGAGGCTTGAGTTTGCATGAGGATTATACATGAAGTTATTATTTGAAGCTATTTGAAGTTTTTGTTATTTGATATCATGTATTTAAATTCCTAGACATCACTTTATTTTGGATATTTATGTTTGAATAAATTATTTAAAATTCAATTTATACCATGTGCTACTGAAACAATCATCAATACGTGACATCCCGATGTTTCCGCCATCGGTTGGGGTGTTACAGTGCTCAGGTCCAAATGGGAACGTAGGGCTTCTTGCAATGACTGCCAGAATCTCAAAGTGAAATGACTATCTCGATTAGAGATTATGGAAACAGGCACACCATACCTTGTCACAATCTCCTTGATGTATAGCCTAGACAGTTTCTCCATCTTGTCTGTTTCTTTAATCGGCAAGAAATGCGCAGACTTTGTTAGACGGTCGACAATTACCCAGATCACATCGTGACTGCGAGGGGTCTTTGGTAACTTGATGACGAAGTCCATAGAGATCTGTTCCCATTTCCAAACGGGAATCTCCGGCTGGTGTAACATACTTGAAGGTTTCTGGTACTTGGCCTTGACCTTTAAACACGTTAGGCAACGTCTGACATAGGCCGCAATACAACCCTTAATAGCCACCAATAGAACTCCTTGAGGTCCTTGTACATCTTGTCCGCACCAGGATGTATTGAGTACTTGGTCTTGTGTGCTTCATCCAAAACCAAATCACGCAATCCTCAATACAAACGAACCCATATTCGATTCAAGAAGTATATTGTCCCGTTAGGTTTTGTTTCCAATTGACTCACCTGACTGTATAGAGCTTCTTTCCCAATCTTACTGTCCTTAAGAGCTTCGTGCTGAGCTTCGCGAATACGAGCAGTGAGATCGGTATGAATAGTCATGCCTAACGCACGAAACCTCAAGGTCTTGACATGATCCTTACGGCTTAATGCGTCAGCCACAACATTTGCTTTCTCTGGATGGTACTCAATCTCACAGTCATAGTCATTGAGCAACTCAACCCATCGTCTCTGACGCATGTTCAGATCCTTTTGGTCAAAGATATGTTGCAAGCTCTTGTGATCAGTAAAGACAATACACTTGGTCCCGTATAGGTAGTGTCTCCAAATATTGAGCGCGAACACTACTGCACCCAGTTCCAAATCGTGGGTTGTGTAGTTCCGTTCGTGCACTTTGAGTTGACGAGAGGCATAGGCTATAACCTTGTTTCTCTGCATCAAGACACAACCGAGACCTTGATGGGATGCATCGCAATAGACGACAAAATCATCGGTCCCCTCTGGCAGCGAGAGAATTGGCGCGCTGCATAACTTGTGCTTCAAAAGCTAAAAAGCTGATTCTTGTTGATCTCCCCATTCAAATTTCTTGTATTTCTAGGTCAAGACAGTTAGGGGCTTGGCTATCTTTGATAAATTCTCAATGAATCGTCTGTAATATCCATCAAACCCTAGAAATTGCCGAACTTCGGTTGGGGTACTGGACCTAGCCCAATTCTTGATCGACTCTACCTTGGCTGGATCAACATCTATACCCTTCTCATTCTGTACGTGTCTAAGAAAGTGAACTTCACGAATCCAAAATTTGCATTTGGATAACTTGGCATACAGTTTCTCAACCTTGAGTAGATTTAGAATCACCCTCAAATGCTGTTCATGTTCCTCTTGAGTTCGTTAATAGATCAAAATATCGTCAATGAATATAATCATGAATTTGCCGAGGAATGGCTTGCGCACTCTGTTCATCAGATCCATTAACACTGCTGGTGCATTTGTTAAACCGAACAACATTACCAGGAACTTATAATGGCTATACCGCGTCCTAAAAGCGGTCTTGGGAATGTCCTCCTCATGAATGCGCAACTGGTGATAACCTGACCTCAGATCAATCTTCGAGTAGAAACTGGAGCCCTGCAATTGATCGAATAGGCCATCTATCCTAGGAAGAGGATAACGGTTCTTCACCGTCAGCTTGTTCAACTCCCTGTAATCGATGCACATATGGAACGATCCATCGTTCTTTTTGACAAACAATACTGGAGCTCCCAAGGGTGAAGAGCTTGGTCGAATGAATCCCTTGTTAAGCAGCTCTTGTAGCTGGTTGGACAGTTCCTACATCTCTGACGGAGCTAAACGGTAAGGCGAACGAGCTACGGGAGCGGCTCCGAGAACGAGATCGATACGAAACTCAGCTTGCCTCAGGGGTGGCAATCCTGGTAGATCTTTGGGAAAGACTTCTGTAAATTCTTAAACCATAGGGATGTCTTTGATTCTTCTCTCCTTAGGTTTCTTCTCGATCACGTGCGCTAAGAATACAAAATGACCCTTCCGCAAACACTTTTGGGCCTTCATGCAAGATATAAGTCGTAAATGAGCCTTTCTGCACTCCCCTTGTACGGACAGAACTTCTCCACTGGGCAGTGGAATTCGAACATCCCTCTCGAAACAGATAACCTTTGCGCGGTTCTTCGACAACCAATCCATTCTAACAACAATGTCAAAACTTCCAAGATCAATTGGCAGAAGATCGATACAGAACTCATGATCTTCTAACCTCAATGCACAATCCTTAACTACCTCTTCGGACTTAATTGTCTTACCATTGACCAATTATATGGAGTAATGGATGTGCAACTTACTTCACTCTAATCCAAGGGTCCGTTTAAAGTCAGTTGACACAAAACTCAGATCGGCACCGGTATCAAAAAGTACAAAAGCAATATGGTTGTTTACGAGAAATGTACCCGTGACAACGCTGGGATCTTCATGCGCATCATCTGCGCCCATGACAAAAGCCCTGCCATGATCCCTTCATCTTGGGGCAGTCCTTCTTAAAATGGTCGGTAGCTCCACACTCGAAACAAGATGGCTTACCATTAGGATTCTCAACTGCTTTAGCCCGACACTGCACGATGGGATGCCCCATCCGCTTGCATTTCTCGCATTTGATACTGTCGCACGTCCCCACATGGTGATACTTGCATTTGTTGTAGAATGGGTGGGGCCCGTTGTATGGTTTGCGAGTTTTCGTAGCGGCGGCAACGAAGGCTTTGACAGTTTCGGGTTTCTTGTTGGTCTAACTCTCGGTTTTCTTTCCATTCTTGAAGTTGGACCACTCGTTTTCAAACATACTTAGTCATGATCTGGACAATCGGGGACTAGTTAACCTTAGGGTTAGTAGTCAAAACACTTATGCAAACTTTTATGATAGATCGTCGGTAGTTGAGACTATCAGGACTGTGTCCTTATTTAAGGAAGCAAACTAAGGTGAGTGTCATAGCCCCATTCTTGACTGTTTTCATACTTTTGGGGGAGAAACATGCGGTACGAACTTACAAACTTTTAGACCAACATATTACATTATATCACATGGATACTTAGTGACTTCTATTCATCAGTAAAGACCTATCAAACTTAGTGAACCATTAATATGTGTATACATAACGGGGAAAGTGTGAATAGAATGATGCGTGGTTTGAGGCTCCTGAACAGCAACAGCAGCAGCAACAACAACAACAACAACCACAGCAACAACCAATCACTCCAGCTTAGCAGCCTATGATTCAGGAACAACCGGTTGCAGTACAGGTACAAGAATAGGTACAAGTACAGGAATAGGAGCAGGTACAAGTTTAGGTACAGGAACCAGTCATTGAACAACCTGTTCAACAACCTGGTCCAGACTTATAGGAGCAGGTACAAGATGTTGGAGATGCGTTTTTGGAACAACTGGATATTGATTTGGACCGCCTAGGTCCTTCTGCTATTTTTCATGGGGGAGAAGGGTCTTCTTTAGTTTTGGATATACCTTCTTCGCCTAGCAATGCAGACTCCAGCAGTGAAGGAAGTGAAGTTATACCAGACTCACCACAATTGTCAGTACCTCCTACTGATATTGTGGGTAAGAAGAGGAAGCAGTCAGAGGATGAGACTGACAAAGACTATCGACCAGAAGATTCTGATGACGATGATGATGATATACCACCTCTCATGCAACGCAAAAGGTAGAGATGTGGTGTAGTGGTTCGTGAGCCTAGCTTACAGGTCTTATCGGCTACCACAACAGCTAGAGCACCACAACCACCATTATCAGAACCCATAACCACCACACCACTCAGCCTTACAACATCCATTACTACTTTACCTGTTACCATTTCAGCTACTATTACTAGAATAGTTGGTGAATCTTCACGTGGGGTCTCTACACCTCCAAGTTCACTAACTGCTCCACACTTTGATCTGGTTTTCAGCTCTTCTACCTATACTACCATATTACCCATTCCTATAACTACTGTTCAGACTACAACAGTTGCCTCTTCATCAGAATTTGCTACCTCACAGCCACTACATGAAGGGTTTGTGTTTGATATTTCTGTTCTGGACTTTAGTTTTGACACTTCATTGCCAGACAGGGAACGAATTGTTAGGTTGGAACGAAGGGTGGCTGAGTTGAATGCTCAGGTGATGATGGCTAATCAGACCATCACCAAGCTGGTGCAGTATAATGAGATTCAACAGAAGTTGCAGGCTAATGATAGGTCGTTGATTTAAACTCTTCTTCAATAGAATGGTGAGTTGATGAAGCAATTGAAGGCTCAGCGAGAGAGTTCAACGACGTGTAGGGTGATGAGTTAAGGACGAATAGACGTGAAGATGATCCTGACAATGATCCCAACTGCTCTGCGGGAAGTGAGCCTCCAAGTGCTTCAACAACACTTGGTGTGCCTGCTACTACTAAGAGGGAGTCAGGTGGTGGAGTAAAGACTATTGAAACTGAAGATCGGGGCAAGCGGCCTGTTGATGATTTACCAAGGCCTTCTTCTATATTTGATCGGCTATTTCCACTAGAAGAAGATGATATCACGTTTTGACGATTTGATGGAGTTTCAGGATATTAGGGAAAAGTTGAAAGACTCTGGGTTACTCTTTGAAGAAGATCCTTGTTAGGACAAAAAGGATTGGTGAAACCACTTTTGCAAACCTTAGTCTAATTCACTTCTGTCAAAATATTCTAAGTATAGAACTGCTGAAGAAGGAAGATCAAACTGCTGAAGAAGAGATTCCACAAGTGCTGAAGAAGAAAAGTCATCAGAAGTTCTGAAGTTCAAACCAGACACTTCTACTGAAGAACTACTGAAGACAAACTACTCATCAGTAGTTTGTCATTCATCAGTACTTATGTGAAGATCTTTTCCACCGCCTTTTTGTATCAGTAGTTTATTACTTTAGTATTACTTTTGCTTTATGTACAAGTTCCAATGCTGCAACTTGTTTCTGAACTTGCTTTTTGGCAAGGTTCATGTATTTGTAAAGTCTATAAATAGAAGGGTTCATCCCTCTGTTTTAGACATTGATTTTAATACAGAAATCCTTCAACACATATTATTGTTATTTCCATTTCATATTTATTGAGAATCTGTCTAAGTGTTTCATTCTCATTCAATACTTAGATTCTCAATAAATACTTATCATTTATTAGTTTTTCAATCCAGGGGGAGTTATAACTCCTGTTGATAAGTGTAGCTTTAAACTCATAACATTCCGCTGTGCTATCACTGATCAAGAACTTGCTAAACACCTAAGTGTTCACTAGCAAGTTCATACAAAAGAGCAATATTGATCCAACAATTGGTATCAGAGCGCTGGTTTATCTGATCACATATCAATCTAACACATTGAGAATCAGACACAGGCTCTTATTGATATTCAATAAAGGATTATAAGCTCACTTTTATCAACATCCATCACTTTAAGAGATATTTGACAAATCAATACTCTTTAAAATGGATCCTCATAATACTGGTTCTGCCAATAAACCTGCTATGCTAGTAAGAAATGAATATAACATCTGGCAAAGGAGAATGGCCCATACATTATCACAGACCAACACAGGTTGCTGGAAATCTGTGATATATGGTCCTCATAAACCAGTAAACATTAATCTTGAAACTAAAGAAGAAATTCCAAAAGACCCAAAAGACTATACAGATGATGATTTCCTAAAACTTGAGCTTGATGCTAAAGCTTTCTCTATGTTGGCAATGGCACTCCCAAATGAAATCTACTCTGGCCTATTACACTGTGATAGTGCCAAAGAGCTTTAGGACTGCCTCAAAGAACAGTTTGGAGGAACTGAAGAGGTGATTGCCAACACCAGAGAAATCCTGGCTCAACAATATGAAACTTTTGCTCACATTAATGGGGAAACTTTAACACAACAATTTGAAAGATTCTCCTCATTAATATCTGAGCTAAAACTAAATGGTCAGACCTACACAACTGTATCTATGCTTCATAGATTTTTAAGGTCTTTACCTGAAAAATGGGAAACATACTCTATAGTCTTAAGATCTTCACCAGACTTTAGCTCCCTCACTCTTACAAAACTTCATGGGAGATTACTTACTTTTGAAAGAGAAATTGATCAAAAGAAAAAGTTACAAAGTTCTGGCAAAACTGCTGATGACTATCTACCAGGTAGTACAGCACTATTGGGACAAGACTCACCAACTTGTTCAAATAGTTTTGGATCTTTTGACCATATTGACATAACTGCTGGGATCTCATCTGAAAGATCATTCCTAGGTTATGACAATAATGATTTTTGTCAAACTGTTGATAACATGTGTTTTATCATGGATGATTTAAATAATTTCAGCAGTGATGACCTAGAAGAAATGGATATTTTGCACCAACTGGCCATGTTAAGTTTAAAAACAAATAAATTTTACAAAAGGTCAGGAAGGAAGTTTCCAGGACTCAACAGTTCAACAAAAATTGGTTTTGACAAATCTAAACTTAGATGTCACAAGTGTCAGAAGTTGGGACACTTTGCTAGAGAGTGTAGAAGCTCTGTCTTTAACCAATCTCAGTCGGGAAACAATTTTAACCCCAATTATAACAGGAATAATGGAACACAAGGGAGTGCACATTTTGTACAGGCACAAGCTCCACAACACCAATATGTGCCACAAGTACAATATGTACAGATGCCTGCTCAACAGATGCAGAGCCAACAATCAATCCCTCCCTTTCCAGCTGCTCAACAACCTCCACAGCAACAGCAACCCTCTCAACAAAGTTTATTTACTTCAGGGTATGTTGACTGGAGCAGTCTTCCTTTTGACACCACAGAGTGTAATCCTGATGCAGACAACAAGATGTTTGACATCAACTGGGGAGAGCCTGACAATGGCAGAAAGAACTTTGCCTTAATGGCATTTGAGGGATGCACCTCAAAATTTGCCTTGTCACAGGTATCAAAAGAATCTTTGACAAAACTGTGTTCAAATTCTTGCAAAGAATCTTTTGCTCTCATAAGAGAGACTAATGTGCACTTACAAGGAAAAGCAAATGACTCTGAGAGAAAATTCACTCAGATGAAATGTGATTTAGAGAGAAAACTTTCGGCAAAAACAAAAGAAGTTTCTAAATTAACTAACACTGCTATTGAAACCCAAGCACAAATTAAAATCATGATAAATGACCTAGGAAATGTCAGACAAGAGCTTGCTGACACCAAGGTCACATGTGAAAAATGGGTTGAATCTTGTAAGGGGTACCAATTATTGCTAAACAAACAAAGTGCTTCAAATGTTAGGTTTGGAATAGGGTACAATCACATTGAAACACCAACAGATTTTCCCCCAAAACTACTGAAGATGGGAGAAAAATTGTTTCAGGTGAAACTTCTGAAGTGGAAGAATGCACATCTTTCCATGAGAACTTTCTAAAAACACACAAAGAAAGTTCTTCAGAAGTACTGAATAATTCTGACTTTAAGCCATTAGTAGTTTCAACTACATCAGGAGTTGAGAACCTGAAAACTACTGATGACCTAAAACCAATCAACACAGTCAGAAACTTGTCTTTGAAAGAAAAGACAAAAGAATGTGAAATCTGTGGTCTGTTCAACCACAAGACAGAATTTTGCAGATATAGAAAAGGTTTTCAGTTCAACAAGAAAAATCAACAACTGGTTGTGGGAAAACAAATCAAAAATGATTTTGTAAAAACTTTTTCTCCCAAGAAACAACAACCAGCAAACACCTTTTCTCAGAAAAAGACAAAATCTCAACAAAAGTCTTTTTCTCAAAATTCTCTTTCAGTAGTTAGACCTGAATCATCAGCAGTTTCACAAACTGCTGAGATTAAAGATCTTATAAACTTGGTACAACTTCTGATGACCAAAGTTGATGGTGGTCCTCAAAAGGATACCACCATTGTTCTTAATGAAAAATCCATTGCCAAAAAGACATGGATTTCTCAACATGGTCAAGAACAAACTGTAAATGTTCTCAAGAGCAAACCCAAAGCCAAACTGGCTTGGGTTCCTAAATCTAACTGATTTGCTATCTTGTGCAGAGAGTTTCCAGAGGCTTAAATAGCATTTGGTATGTAGACAGTGGAGGCTCAATGCACATGACAGGATGCAGATACCTGATAAACAATTTTATCAGTCAAAGAGATGGATCTGTATCCTTTGGGAACAATGCTAAGGGATATGTGCTAGGACATGGCAATGTCTCCTCTGGTAAAATACAGTTTGACAAGGTCAATCTGGTTGAAAACCTTGAGTACAACTTGCTGAGTGTGTCACAAATGTGTGATAAAGGATATTCTACCTTTTTCACAAAGACAGCTTGCAAGATCATATCACCAGAAGGCCAGAAGTTGATAGAGAAGATTATTGAAGATCATACTTTGTTAATAGCCAAAAGATGTGGCAATGTCTATGCAGTGGACATTGAAAAAGACAAAGTACTGAACAACACTGCCTGTTTCTTCTCAAGGGCATCAACTTCAGAAAATGATCTCTGGCACAGGAGACTTGGCCATGTGAACTTTAAAACCATAAATAAAGTCACAAAAATGGGCTTGGTCAGAGGTCTACCCTTAAAAGTATACCAGTGTGAAGAACATTGTGTATCCTGTTTAAAGGGAAAACAACATAAGTCCTCCTATAAGTCTATTGAAGAATAAAAAACAACTGCATGTCTTCAACTACTCCATATGGACTTATTTGGGCCTGTAAAAATCATGAGCCTTGGTAAGAAGAAGTACTGCTTAGTCATCATTGATGACTACTCAAGATTTACATGGGTATTCTTCTTATTTTCCAAGGATGAGGCTGCTGAAATCATCAAGTTCTTCATTCTACAAGTAGAGAACAAATACTCTCTACCTGTAAAAACCATTAGAAGTGATAATGGGACAGAGTTCAGGAACAAAACTCTGGATGAATTCTGTTTGTCTAAAGGGATTATTAGACAATTAAGTGTTCCCAGAACTCCTAAACAAAATGGTGTGGTAGAAAGGAAGAACAGAACTTTAATAGAAGGAGCAAGAACAATGTTAGCTGATTCTGGCCTACCATTATACTTTTGGCAGAAGCAGTTAACACATCATGCTATGTTCAAAATAGAGTCCTTATTGTCAAGAGACATTCAAAGACTGCCTATGAAGTTCTTCATGGCATGAAGCCCCTTATCTCCTTTTTTAGGGCTTTTGGGTGTCATTGTTTCATCTTGAACATTAAGGAATCTATTTCAAAGTTTGCTGCCAAAGTTGACTCAGGTTACTTTCTTGGTTATTCTTCAACTAGAAAAGCCTACAAGGTTTTTAACTCAAGAACCAGGATAGTAGAAGAAACACTGAATGTCAAGTTCAATGAGTCAAAACACACTCTCATTCCAGCACATCCTGCTGAACTTTTTGACCTTGACAACTTTCATTTTGGACCTGAAAAGACTGTCACTTCATCCAAACCTACTTATTATGGTGATCAAAGGTTTGATGATGAGGATCCAGCACCATGGACTCCTCAAACAGTCATTAAGTCAACTTCAAAACCATCAGAAGTTTCACAAACTTCTGATTTAACAAATACTGAGGAACAAACTCAAACATCTGCTTCAGCACCTGCAACTACTGAAGACACTGAAACTGCTGAACCAGATATAATAGACCTCAGTAGTTTGTTTGAGAACATGAGCCACCAACACCTGTCAGTGGTTTACAACAACTGATTGAACACAAAGATCATCCACTTGATCAAATCATGGGTGATATTGCATCAGGTGTTCTTACAAGAAACCAGCTTTCCAACTTTTGTCTCTTCTCAGCATTTATTTCACAGTTGGAACCAAAGAAGTACCAGGAAGCCCTCAAAGACAACAATTGGGTGCAGGCAATGTAAGATGAATTGCTTCAATTCAACAAGCAACAGGTTTGGGAAATCTGTCCCTTACCACCAAACAAGCAACCAATTGGCACAAGATGGGTTTTCAGGAACAAACAAGATGAAGCTGGTATTATAATAAAGAACAAGGCAAGACTGGTAGTACAAGGTTACTCTCAAGAAGAAGGAATTGACTATGATGAAACCTTTGCTCTAGTTGCAAGGCTTGAAGCCATCAGGTTATTTCTGGCCTATGCCATTTCCAACAAAATAAAAGTTTATCAAATGGATGTTAAGAGTGCATTTTTGTATGGAAAGATAAAAGAGGAAGTGTATGTTTGTCAGCCACCTGGGTTTGAGGATCCTTCTCATCCTGAGTGGGTGTACAAACTAGACAAAGCTCTTTATGGGCTCAAACAGGCTCCAAGAGTCTGGTATGACACACTTTCAACCTTTTTACTCAAAAATAACTTCTCAAGAGGTGCCATTGATAAAACTCTTTTCATAAAACATGTTAGAAATCATGTCTTACTTGTTCAAATATATGTTGATGATATCATTTTTGGTTCAACAAACACAAAATTGTGTGATGAATTTAAGAAACTCATGCAATCAAAATTTGAGATGAGTACAATGGGAGAACTGCAGTACTTTCTGGGACTGCAGATTAAACAACAATCAAATGGAACTTTTATACATCAATCAAAATATGTTAAAGAATTATTAAACAAATTTTCTTTACAAGACTGTAAATCATGTTCCACTCCCATGACTCCAACCACACAAGTTGAACCAGATGATCAAGGAAAACAGGTTGATCAAACCATGTATAGATGTATGATAGGTTCCCTTTTATATCTAACTGCTTCTAGACCAGATATTATGTTTTCAACATGTGTCTGTGCTAGATATCAATCAGCTCCTAGGGAATCACACCTCATTGCAGTCAAAAGAATCTTCAGATATCTGAAAGGAACTCCAACTCTTGGAATTTGGTATCCTGCTTCAAGCAATACCAAGTTATCAGCTTTTTCAGATAGTGACTATGCAGGGTGTAAAATGTCAAGAAAATCAACATCTGGTGGTTGTCAATTCTTGGGAAACTGTCTAGTGTCCTGGCAATCAAAGAAACAAACATCTGTTGCAACTTCAACTGCTGAAGCTGAATACATTGCAGCTGCAAGTTGTACATCACAGATACAATGGCTCCAATATCAACTTCTTGATTATGGAATCAAAGAGACCAAGACACCATTGCTTGTAGACAGCAAATCTGCCATTAGCATCATTCAAAATCCTGTTCAGTTCTCAAAAACTAAACACATTGAAATCAGGTATCATTTCATAAGAGATTGCTATGAAAAAGGCAAGATTGAAGTGAAACATGTAGCAACAGCTAATCAAATAGCTGACATATTCACTAAACCCCTCGACACATCAACATTTCAGAAGTTAGTATCCATGCTAGGGATGCTAAATTTGTAAGTGTTTCTATTTACTTTTCTTCACAAATTTTTTATTTTTCACTTACATCTGTTTTCAAACATTGAAAAACTTCTGAAAAACAAACAAGAGAGAAACTACTAATGAACAAAACACCAGTATGGGGATATTTTCTGAAAAGTGATTAACTTCTGATAAAACAACCTTCAGAAGTTATGAATAAAGTATTTATAAAATATTTCTCATCAGCTGTTCAAAACTACTGAAGAGAAAGTGGGAACTATTGATGAAAATAATTCTTCATCAGCAGTTTAGTCAAAAAGGGCAAATCAGACTTTTCCCACATCAGAAGTTTGACCTAGGCGGTTTAAAACTTCTAATAAAGAAGTTCTAAGCGGTTTAAAACTTCTGATAAATACCTTTATCAACAATTATCCATTCAAAAACAAAAATTCCCTCCTTCTCTCTCAAGAAAGCTCTCAAACCCTGAACCTGCAAAATCACTGTTCGATTCCTACACACACAAACCACATGGCTTTAGTTCTTAAACAGGGACACAATCTCAGAGCCTACTTAGAAAAACAAGAAGGCTGGTCCCACTACGATGAGATCATTGATCTCGTCGTCAAATCCCAATATTTCACCGCTCTCACAATAGACCCACCAATACATCCTGAAACTCTCAATGAGCTCTGGGCTAACGCTGAGACAGTGATGGTGGACGATGAGGTTATCTCCCTCAACTCAACAATCAAAGGGAGACAAATGGCCATCACACCGGCCATACTTGCAGACAGACAGGGGTTGAATGATGTAAATGCCCCTGAAAAGTTTGACAACTCTGCAATCCACCTAACCATGACTGAATGTGGTTATCAAGGTACTCTCTCACAAGCTACCATCTTTAAAAAGTATTTTGAACCAAAATACAAACTTTTGTTTCATTATATAATTATGTGTTTGAGTCCTAAAACAGGGTCTTATGACCAGATGCCCTCAACCTTTCAACCAATTTTTCATTCCATAGTGAATGAAACAAATTTCAGGGCATCAAAACTTTTCTTTAATGAGTTGGTGTTACATCATAATAACACTAAAAAGAAGTTTTTGTTATACCCAAGGTTCATTATGCTATGCATAATCAAAGAACTGGGTGATGAGGTGCTTGTGGGTAAAACTGAAATTTTAAAACCCTTAACCTCACAAGCATACTCTAGGCACAACAAACAGGCTGCCTGGCCAGAAGATAACCAAGGGGAACCAGAACCAGTCCCCATGGAACCCTCATCTTCCAAACCTACACCCCCAAAGGCCAAGAAACCCAAGGTACAAAAACAAAAACCCACCAAACCTAAAAGAAAAGCTGTTCAGGAGGTTGAGATGCCTGAACAACCTATTGTGCAATCTGCACTTCTTAAAGATGTGACTGAAACATCCTCTCAGTCTCATCCATCTCAAACCCCACCAAGAGCACCAATCACATTTCTTTTCAAAAGAAAAAGACTTAAGAAAACTATTCCTATTGATGCTTCTTTTGAAACTGCTGAACCCACTGCCCAAACTACTGAACCAGCACCCCAACTTTCTGAACCAGATTTTGAAATAGCCAAACTTCTCTCTGGGCTAAAAGAGAAAGTCCCATCCACACATGTCAGTCCCCAACAACCACATCAAACAGGGGACATAACCTCAGAATTTGACATGGATGTGGACACTCAAAGCCCTAACAAAAGAGATGAGGATGAACCAGGGTCTCTAAGCCCAAACTTAGAAACTCTTGGTACTTTTGAGGCTGCTACTACTCATTTACCACCCAGTGGTGGACCTGAGGATAGAAGTAACATAGCTAAGACCTCAACTGTGGCAACTACTGATGAAGGCTTAATGCCTGAGGTAGGAAATCCCCTAAACCAAGAAAAAGAGGTACATGAGACAACTGAGTTAGGCTCAGCTCATGATGTAACTAATACAGTCCTCATTGAGGATGTAATCAGGGATTCAGATGATTCCATTAACTTGGATGATGTTTCAAAACACCAAACTACTGAATTGACGGCTACAAGTGAAGGTCCTGCACTTGGTGTATCTATGCTCAAGAAGCTAGTCACACCAGATCAGGTTAAAGTCCACTCAATCCCTGATTCCCCTAGAGTGGCATCTTCTGTACAACAAGAAGATCAACCAAAAACACACCCCTCACTACAAATGCCTACCCAATTCCCTGGGCAATCAAGCATAGACATGAACCAGCTATGCAACCCAGATGGTCCCTTATACCACATGATGAACACCCTCATCAAAAATCACTTCCAAACATACACAGCTAACTTGGAGCTGTCCATGAAGAACCAATTTGGGGTGATACAGACAAAGATGAATGATCTGTCGAACAAGATTGACTTCAACAACAAACAGATTACTAATCTTACAGGTCAGTTCTCCCAAGCTTCAACTTCAAAAACTGATGAAGACAAAAAGGGGGAGAAAATTAAGGAACCTATGGATACACTTGAAGCCAGGAGAAAGGCAAGAGTGGCTATCCTAGAAAGAGATCAAAGAGATCAAGCCAGGAAAGAAAAACTGGCCCAACAATTTGGTGTCTCTATTCAAGAAGTAGAAGATGCTAAAAAGACTGATGAATCCCAAGGGCACAATGAAGAAACCTCTGATAGACAAACTTCTGATGAAGAATCAGAAAGTACTGAAGACAATCCTTCAGTAGTTGACAAACCTTCAGTTGTTGTCAACCCATCAGAGGTTAACACTTCCAAAACTCAAACTGCTGAACAAAAGCCTTCCAGATCAACTGAACCTACTCAACCAACTCCTGTTCCTCCTAGGCTTATTACCACTATGACTGTACTAAACCCTTCTCCAATCTCTCAATCAGCAGAACTTCTTGAGAAGAGTTTAGTGGTAGCCCAAAAGAAAGCCAGAGAAGATCAGATTTTGAAAACACTGGAAGAAAGGGATGACTTAGACTTAAGCCTGGATGAAAAGCTACAGGCTTATGAAGCTGAACTTCAAAGGCAGGCTAGCCTAGACAAGATTACTGAGGAAGATAAAAGACATCAACTGATGTCTTACATTACAAAGAACAGCAAGATTAAAGCCCACACATTAAAGAGACTCTCCATGGAAGAGCTGACAAGAAGAGCTCAACTTATTGCAGACAAACTTGCAACAAGTAAAGATACAAAAGCCAAGAGAGCTCAGATGATAGAAGAGTTAGTAGCAAATGGTTATGGTTCAAAAGCCTCTGTGTCCAAATGGAAAGAAGAAAGATTAGTGGACACTTATAGAAAATATAAGGCTGCAAGGGCTGCAAATCCAGAGAAGTTTCAAACTGCTGAAGTATCAACTTCAGTAGTTAGAACTTCTGGTGTTCAAAGAAGACCAGCTACTCAGAAGAAGAAATCAGAGGAAAATGTGAAGACTGATTTCAGAATGGTACTACTAGAAGGTAGTACAGTAGTCCATTCTGACTTTGACATAGAAGAAAAATCTCTGATCACACAATTCAGGGATCCTTCCACCTTTGCCTATCAAATTCAGAAAACCATCAAAGACAAACTGCACACTAAGGTAGTTACTGAACATCATTTACCAACCTTTCAACTACCTAATGTGATGCAACAACAACAAAGAAGTGAATCCCACCTGAGAGTCACTGAAGTTGAAAACATCCAACACTCAGGAGAAACCCAGGGTACCACCATGGTTCCCTACACTTTAGACTTTGATAAGTCTAAAGTACCAATCATCAGATGGTCCTTTACTGATAACAACTCAGTACTTGTGACAAGAAGAGATCAGACAAGCAGAGCCTATAGGTCGATGAATGATCTGAAGAAGCTATCAACTAAAGACCTGCTTACAATCCAACATCTAGAACCACAGAAAGGGTCTCTCACTGATGAACAGCTGAACCAGCTGAAGAATTCCATGTTTAAAGGAATATGGAAAATTGTGAAGGACAGAAAAGAACAATAAGGAATTAGTAAGGTTTTGGCTTCATCAATCCAGGGGGAGATTGTTAGGACAAAAAGGATTGGTGAAACTACTTTTGCAAACCTTAATCTAATTCACTTTTGTCAAAATATTCTAAGTATAGAACTGCTGAAGAAGGAAGATCAAACTGCTGAAGAAGAGATTCCACAAGTGCTGAAGAAGAAAAGTCATCAGAAGTTCTGAAGTTCAAACCAGACACTTCTACTGAAGAACTACTGAAGACAAACTACTCATCAGTAGTTTGTCATTCATCAGTACTTATGTGAAGATCTTTTCCACCACCTTTTTGTATCAGTAGTTTATTACTTTAGTATTACTTTTGCTTTATGTACAAGTTCCAATGCTGCAACTTGTTGCAACTTGTTTCTGAACTTGCTTTTTGGCAAGGTTCATGTATTTGTAAAGTCTATAAATAGAAGGGTTCATCCCTCTGTTTTAGACATTGATTTTAATACAGAAATCCTTCAACACATATTATTGTTATTTCCATTTCATATTTATTGAGAATCTGTCTAAGTGTTTCATTCTCATTCAATACTTAGATTCTCAATAAATACTTATCATTTATTAGTTTTTCAATCCAGGGGGAGTTATAACTCCTGTTGATAAGTGTAGCTTTAAACTCATAACATTCCGCTGTGCTATCACTGATCAAGAACTTGCTAACAAGTTCATACAAAAGAGCAATACTGATCCAACAATCCTGAAGATGTTAGGGATTTAGAAGAAGGGGAGTTTGTGCCAGATAATCTGGAAGACTGGAATCCCGTTGAAGGTGAAGAAGAAGTAGTTGATGAAGTCAGTGAGGTTATTGCTCCATCTAAGTATATAGAGAATGTGATTGAGGGGTGTGATGCTGAGGTGCAACAACATTTGATTGAGCTGAGACATATGCTGGAATAGGATCCCATTGATTCAGATCCTGAAGTCATTGATGAACTAGCAGCAACTACTGACCCTGAAGCTGCATGGAAAGCCTCTTGGAAGAAGATGAGAGAATAGTGGAATCAGTCAAGGCCAAAACCACTTAGATACATGGAGACTTATGATGCTTCAAGCTCAAGGAACGCAACCAGTGGTATAGTGAGTTCGTTCTATGATGTAGAGCTAAAGTTGTTTGTGATCAAGAGGTATGATGGTATTCAGTATTTTCCTCCAAGGGTTAAGTACTTTAACTCTTTACCCTTGTTGGAACTTAGAGATTTGGCGAAAAGGGATTTGATTGATCCTTCTAAGGATGGTTATGCGATTGGGTTGGAAAGATCTTTAAGGTCTAAGGTCAAGGAAGACAAGTTTAAGTACTTTCAGCCGCTGAAGGGCAAGTGGTTAAAGGATAAAACACAGATTGATCCGAGGATGAAGAAGCCTTGGATGAAGAAGTACTAAAAGCCTGCTATGTGTTTGAAAAGGGTTCCTTTGCAGAAGCTACCTCAAGATATTATGAGCAACCTGAAATGGTGGTATGTGCATAGCGATACAGCTGAAGCCGTGATGGAAGATCAGAATGAGAAGTGCCTGCTGAGGATCTATGACCCGATGCATCTTGCTAATCTATCCTGAGCTGACATGAAGAAGTTATACAGACAAAATATTTATTACAGGGATGATTGGAGACATCAGGGTTATCGTTATCAGGGTATGGTTTATCTTTGCATGAAGAAGAAGTTCTATGCTGGCAGCAACTGGCATTTTCTTGAAGATTGAGCTGCAGGTGGATGGATATCTAGAGAGAATTTGTCAAGGGGGAGTTTGTTAATGCATGTTTGGTATGACAAACGCCTCTCTATATTAGTATCGTTTTTGTCTTGGTGATAGGTTACTAAAAGTTATCAATAGACAAGCCGGTTTTAAAGTATTTTCGTGTTCTTATTGTTTTGTTCGATTCATCTTTTGCATAAACATCTATCAAGGGATTCCGCACCTTGATAGATCTGATCTTACTTGTAATCGATCCATTCCACGGACCTACATATTGTTGGTTGCCGGACCTGATAACTGGGAGCACCATAACCCACCAACAACACCTAAAACAACGAGAGACAAAAAAAAAAAAAACTAAGAAATCGCTACATATATTGAAAAATTTATAAATGGAAATGGGGATTTAATGGTTGATTAATCTAGTGGAAATGTGTAATGCACTCTCATCAAATTAAAGGAATACATTTTCATCAATGAAGCATTGATTTTGAAAACTTGTTTGTATGTTTCAACATGGGCCTGGCTTGTGGGGGCAGGGATGGAAATTCTTTATCGTATTGTAAATGAGAAGGTGATTGAAATCTTTAGATTACCCTTAAAACCATCTTAATTGTCATCACTATTCCTATTATACCCTTATAAAGTATGCTTAAATTTATTGTACATGTTGCTTGTTAGGTTGGATGCCTATCAAAATTATCAAGTGGTACGCCTTTCTTCCTTTATAAGATAATAATATAGATATATTGTTCTTGAAATTCATTTTTAGAAATTATGTTAATGAAGTTACCGGTTTTAGGCTGAAAGTCAAACAACATGGCTAATGAACTTCTTAGTAAAAAAAGGAAAAGGTTAACCGCAAGTATACGAAAACCGTGCGCAGGGAGCGCCAACTTTCACATGGTTTATTGGAGAATGCACTTGACGAGGTATAATTCTAACTATTTTAGTATAAAGTATACACAAATTTTATAATAATTTATGTAAAATAATCACTTGACCTGCACGGTTTTTCTTTTCAGCTATTTATGTGTAAAAATATTGTTGTGATAAACTATTGATAGTAATGGGTTAGGAAGGGTTCGAGCCTGCCAGCAACCACTATTCTTTTCGTTTTGGATTTACTGATAGTAATTGTTTTAAATCAGATTGCAAAAAAAAAAAAAAAAAGAAACTATATAATAAGGATGACAAATGATTATCTTCTAAAAAACCGATATAGGAGGTTTTATGCATTTTGAATTACTTTGTGCAACTTTCGGTTTGTTTGACTTTGACTTGTTTTCTTAGATACAGTTTTTACTCATTTGCAAAATTACAACCAAAATGAACACATTTACCAACAGATACAATCGAAACTGTCACATCTACTTTTTGTAATTAAAGTTCATAGCTAATGATTATCAGGATGATGACAAGATTATTACGATTCTTAGTGATATGATGCTCAACGCCGCTTTGTAGAAGACCTGGAAATGGAAGCTTGGGATGAAAAACGTATTATTAATGCAAAAAAGGTATATATAAGTGCATAAACAATTAAAAAAAATCAAATCGACTTCCTCTTTCTATTATATTCCCTTTTAACATATTTTTCTTCTGTAAATAGTCTCAAGGGCACAAAGATACTTTAACACCCCAACCGATGGCGGAAACATCGAGGTGTCACGTAGTGACGATTATTCAATAGCTCATGGACTAGAAATGTAAATTTTGATATATTAAATAGAATAGTTTATTACATTGAAGTGATCTCATAACAACCTGAAACATGTACGAAAATAATTTTTGTCAATACAAAATGTATTGGTGAGCATACCCGTTTGATACATATAGTAAGGAAAAGTTAGCAATTCATGTGTTATATAGTGTTTGCAAATATGTAATAAGTGGTATCCGGGTCAAAATCAACCCTAAGAAATGAAATGAAATGAAATATATATAGTATGCGTTAGTAACAGTAGTAATGAAACACATAGCAATGACCAAGGTCTCTCAATAGAGTCACAAGGGGTATATACCATAGTACTATTCATTGAAATGCTAGGCCGCAACGGTTAATGATTTGACAAGTCATAGATGCACGAAATAACACAAGCAAACACACATAAGAATTGCTTTTTAGTAAGAAGAAATAGAAAATTGATATAAGTACATGAGTATCCCCAAAAGTAAAATGAAAAAGGGGAAATATATACTCACATCGATTGTGATGATGAACTTTGCAAGAAATTGACGAGAACTAAAGAATTATACTTGCACCTAAGTAGATTAAGAATGGTGATTTAATGTCTATTAAGGTTATTTATAGCTACAATAATTCATAAAAAAATAACTTTTTATTTATTTTTATTATCGTTGACATTGTTTATATGCATTTCGATCAACGTTTTATTTAGACCCAAGCTTTCTCTAGTTAATTTTGCAAAATAGAATGGCTATACGATTGATACGAGCATAATAGCTTAAAATAAATAACTTAATTAAGTTAAGAGTATTCTAGCAAAATCAATGATTTGGTTTTCTTAACATTCAGGAAAAAAAATGAGAATCGTAATCCCATATATATATATATATATATATATATATATATATATATATATATATATATATATATATATATATAGGCCAATTCTAATTTGAAAACCACTCTCACTTGAGCAAACCAAGAAAACCCATTTGTATGGCTCTGGTTGATCCACATAAACATCTTTGAAATTGATCAGAAGGTTAACTTGGGTATTTTCGTTTTGTTACTGTGGACACTGACAAAAAAGAAAAAAAAAAAGTCTCTCTTTTTGATAACTCTAACTCTGACCATTTAACCCATTTCCAACATCACCACCCCTATTTCTCTCTCTATCTCTCTCATGTTTACACAACCCAAACCATCCAAAAACAAATGATTATTCCTAAATCCTCCTACATCCACCCAAATCAACTACCCATCATCCCCATATGAGAAAACGATGTAGTTCCGAAGACGATGACGGTTGACGATGTCGAAGAAGATTTGGAGCCGATGCAGATCTGAAGATGCAGAAACCAACGGTGGGTTTGAAGACGGTACTAGTTCGGTTTGTGCAGGCATGGTTTTTCGAAGAAGGTGGAGATGGGTTTAGTGTTTTAGTGTTCAAGATCTAGATATAGATCTGGGTTTCGATGAAGTTTCAAGATCTAGATATAGATCTGAGAAATAATAATAATAATAATAATCAAAAGAGGAAAGGAAATCATGGTGGCCACAAGCAAGAGGAGTTAATGGTGAGATAGGAAGTTTTGGATCAGTTGCACAGTTATATATGTTTTTTTTTTTCAGTTTGTATGTTTAGGAATCAAAACATGTTTTGTTGTAGTTTTTTTGTTTGTAATTAATTATTATTTTTAATTCCGTTCATATTTTTAAATTTGATATACCACATGGTTTAGGAATACGTGAGGGTTTTTGCTTTTAAAAACATTTGTTTGTTGTTTTTGTTGATATACGTGATGATTTTTTTTTATCAAAGTTTTGTTTTTATTTTTAAGATTAAAAACAGTTGTTTTTGTTGTTTGGTTTATAATTTATCTTATTTTTCATGTTTAGATTATAACTTATCATATGTTTTTGTTGGCGGGATATAATTTATCATATGTTCATCTGTTATTTTAATACACGAACATGTGTTTCTTTGAACATGTTTACAAAAAAAACATATGTATATGAGACTGAAACTTGGTAAAACAAAGCAGGAATGAATTTTTTTTTAGAAAAACACATGAATATATTAATAAAATAAGAGAGAGGAGAGAGGAGAGAGAGAAGAGAACACTAAATTTTGTATGGACCAAATTACCTCTGGTGACTAAAAGATAAAATTTAGTTTTGATAGAAAAGCAGAAACAACCACCACCCTTGATCACTAAAATGGATGGTCAGATGAAGGGTTTCATGGGTTTTCTTAACTGGGGAAGGTTTCCAAAATATCCTTCCCCTATATATATATATATATATATATATATCAATGATTTAACCTATTATCAAGTTTTCCATTTTATGTTCTTGTTTTTAAAACAATAACAGGTGACATAAAAAGAAATATTTCATGAAAGTAATTTAACAATAAGTAATCACTAAAGTGATTAATATCAACCAAAAACAAAAGGGTATCAAGAACATAGAAACTTACGATTGTCATGTGTACTATCAATTAAGGTTTATGTGCTTAAAAGAAACAATATTAACTAATGAATTCAATTCATTAGAAACTTTATCCAAAAGTTGAGACGCATGTTGTTAAGAAAAAAAAAAGAAAGAGGTTCGATTGTTACCTCCACCGATGTGCAAGAACAAATCGTTTAGTTTCCCGGAGGCGATAAGAGCGGTCGGCTCCAGAAACGAACGGAGGGCTGCGACGATGGTTCGGGATTTTAGTCACCAGTTGTTGGTCCAAGTAACAGACGCAATGGCAGCGGTTTTGTATTATAGATCGGTGGTGTGGTAAAACCGACAACGGGTGGCGCATGACGGTGGTTACACTAGTACAGAACTCGTTTGAAGATGCTGCGTATATAATTTGAAGGTGTAGTGGATCAACACCACTAAAAGATAGGGCATCAATAAATTAATTCTTTGATGATGCTGTTCCATGGAACCACCTCATTAAATTTCTACAACTGCACCAACAAAGAATACCCTGCATTTGACACGTGTACCTCACAACCGCATCACCAAAGAATTTAACCAAAAATTATATAATGTTTTTCAATTAAAATTTTCTAGGAAATTTATTTAGATTTCCTTTCTTTGTCTCCAGTTTACCATCAATACATTATATACGTATATATATGTGGAAAAAGTTAGAAGTAACATACCAAAAAAAACCAACTCATACTAAACATATTTTTCGTAAACATGTGTTTTCCGAATGAAACACAAACATATACAATACATGTTTTTCGAATGAAACACAAAAAATGATGACCCGTCCACTTCATATGCTTTTCATTCCAAACTGAACTCTTCAAACCTTGTAAGCCGATCCGTAGAAACCGCCTAACAAAATTAATGTGAATTAACAAAATGATGCTTAAAAAATACTACACGTAACACTGCTAAAGGACACATATCACAACAAACCTTTGATATCTAAATATATTTATACTACATACACATATATAAACGACTTTTTATTTAACTCGTTAGAGATTAAATAACTATTAAAGGGTAAAATTTAGGCAAACCTTAAGAAATGTATGATCAACTATTCCCCATTTTGATCCATTGAGACCCAATATGATCCATTAAGATATGTATAACCTAGTATTTCCTGCTGTGATCCTATAAAGCCCATTATGATCCATTAAGACATGTGTGATCTGTAATTGCTTGATGCGATCCAATAAGGCCCATTGTAGTCCACTAAGACATATATGATATACTATAGTTTATTATGATTTATTAAGGGCCTGTTTGGTATGGGTATTGGAATAGACAAGGGAATGAAATGGACAAGGGAATGGAATGGACAAAGGAATGAAATGGATGATTACCATTCCATGGTCTTGTTTGGTTACCACGTAAGAATAGAATTAATCATTACTTTGTATTGTTTGGTAGGTAGGAAATGACTTAGGAATAAAACCAGCAGTGGTGGTGATGGCAGTTGATAGTGGGTGCCGACGACGGTGGTTGGTGGTGGCGGAGGTGGTGGTGGTCGGTGGGTGGTGGTGGTCGTGGTAGCGACAACGGTGGTGACAACGATGGGTGGTTGTGGTGGTGATGGTCGGTAACGAAGAGTGTCGGTGGTGGCAGTCGGTGCTTGGTGGTGGAGGTTGGTGGTGGGTGGCGGTGGTGGAAGTGGTCAGTGACGGAGAGTGTTGGTGATGGCGGTCAATGCTTGGTGGTGGGTGGCGGTGGTCGGTGGTGGAGGTGGCGGTTAGTGGTGGGTGGCGGGGTGGTCGGTTATGGTGGTAGTCGATGGGCGGGGGTGGCGGTGGTCGGTGACGGAGAGTGGCGATGGTGGTTGGTGGGTGGCGGCAGTCGGTGGTGGTTAGTGATGGCGGTGGTCAGTGGTGGCGTCAAGTGGTGGTGGCAATGAGTGGTAGTGGTAGAGGTGGTCGGTGCTGATGAAGCACAAAGGGAATGGAATGGAAAAAAAAACCAGGGGGATGGATGGAATGAATTTGGAGGTTTTTAGAGGGAATGAAATGAAGGAGGTAATGGATGATTCCATTACCTTGACCAACTAAACATCTTTATTTTCATTCCATCGTAATGCTCCATTCCATTCTGCCTTCCATTCCTGCATACCAAACGCTACCTAAGGCTTATGATACTACTGCCCATTGTGATCCAATAAGGGCAACTATTGTCCATTAAGACATGTATATGATACTATTGTTAATTGTAATTTGTTAAGGCCCAATATGATCCATTAAAACATGAATAATATAATTGTAATTCGTTAAGGCCCAATATGATCCATTAAGACATATATAATATAATATTGCCCATTGTGGCCCAATATAATAATTATTATTATGTATACATTAGTTAAGACTTTATTATAATACATTACGTCTTAATGGCACATTATGGGCTTTGTTAGGCCACGCTAGGTCATATCTAGTCAGATCAAGTTGTGGGGAGTCATACTTGATCATAATGGATAGATCGAACATGTCATAATGGGGTATATTGGGTCTTAATAGCATGTTTAGTTTTAATAGACTGTGATTGGCTTTGTTAGAACATGTTATATCTTATATGTGAATGGGGTATATTGAGTCTTAATAGCATGCGTGATTTTATAATCGGTCATAGTACATTGTATTGATCAATAATACATCATACATGTCTTGATGGGCCATATTTATGCCTTAATAGTAACGGTAGCTCCTAATGTCCCATGATTGGCTTTGTTATGCCATATTAGGTAGTAAATGGTTAAATAATATTGTTGTGAGTCTATAGGATTGTTATTCTTAACTGAGCCAATCTATGATATTTGTGACCGAAACTAGGCGGTCACAAATTTTACAACCGATTTGAGACCACATTTTTGAAATTTAATATCTATTATAAAGATTATGATATTTCCAACAGAAACTGGCTATCACAAACTAGGTGTGACGTGTAGCAGTGAGTCACAATAGCCTGTCTTAAACAGAGTCATATCATTTAGGTAGGGATGGCAATGGGTATATTCGACCAAAACCCGTCGGGTATCTATTGTGTAACTACTAATCAATTATAGTTAGCATTATTAAATATATATGTAAATGATTACAATGAATAAATATAAAATACTTAAATCATATAAAAACACTCAAAGACTTAGATAACAAATAGTATACACTAATTTTTGGTAATTTTTAGCACAAGATAGCAATCTAGATGGATAATTAGATATACATATTTAAAAAGATATATAAGAAATTATATTGGGTATTTAATCGGGTAAACGGGTATACTTTATCAGGTAATCAGGTCAGGTAAATGGGTATATCATGTGATCCCATACCAGTCCCAAACCCAGGAAAAAATAAAAACTAATCCCATACCTGGACCCATACCCAATTACCCAACCCAAACCCGTCCCAAATGTGTCGGGTTAATATTTGATTACCATCCACAAAAAGAATTTGATTTAAAAAAAATAAAACTAAATGCTTAATCTACAAGGACAAAATTTTTTGGTATTTATCTTAGCCAAATTTCCCACCATCCCACCAAATTTCCTTCCATTCCAAATTTCCTCCATCCACCAAATTTCCCTCCATCCCACCAAGGCTGCACCATCAAAAACAACCAACACCATCATTAAATGGTTGGTACACTTGTAGCACCAACAAATAAAATCAACACCATCATTAAATCACCTTAGTTTTAAAAGTGCGGTAAAATTTATACCCCCACCAATAATAGAAACCTATAGCACCAACAAATCACTTGTGTACTAGTGTTGTTCATAGTGCTTGGAACAGAACATTTTGGTGTGATCGGCCAAGTGCTAATCGGTTGAAGAAGAGTATAAAAAGTTCGATTGATTTAAGATGAGTTCATTGCAATGATTTAAATTATGATTTGATTGGTATCAATTTATCTATGATTTAGGTTGCTCGGTTACACAAAGTTGGAAATGTTTCCGTTACAAAATTAATAATAATCATCCGTCTGACTTGCAAACACTGTTTTGAAGAAGAAATAATGCAATAATGATTTGCTACGCCTTTATGGGTTTTGAAGAAAAATAATGCATTATTGATTTGCCGTTTATTGACTCAAGCTTTAATTACTATTATTAATACGTAAAATTCGCTTAAGAGTTTGACAAAATAAATAGGTATTTATTATTTTCGAGTTTTCGGGTATTGCAATTCTACCCCAAACGTCACGTTGAAGTATGGTTAAATTTTAAATTTTGGATTATTGTCACTTTAGGTCCTTAAATGTCAAATTAAATTATTGGAAAAATCACAAATGTTACAGTCTCCCCTACTTTAGAAAATTTCATCTCGAAATTTCTTTCAAGTGGAGGTTTCTATGAAACAAAAAGCGTCGTACAAGTCAACTAGATTTTTTTTTTTTTTTAATTTCATCATCTATGATTTGACAAAATTTTAAATAGTTGTTTAATATCCAAAGTAAAAGTGTCAAAATCTTTGACAGTTGCCTCAAAGTTAGAAAGTTGAGAGTTTAAATGAGAAAGGCTTTGGGAATGTGTAACTGGTGAGGACAGATGCACTGATGAAGGTAGTCTCCTCTACTTTAGAAAAGTTTTTGACTGAACTTTACTAGGGTATGCAGCAAGAATCCAAATAACCGAGAGTGTAAGAGTACACAAGGTTTGCGTTTTCTGTTAAGGTGGT
The DNA here is from genome assembly GCA_028751855.1 of Ambrosia trifida. Taxonomy (NCBI): domain Eukaryota; kingdom Viridiplantae; phylum Streptophyta; class Magnoliopsida; order Asterales; family Asteraceae; genus Ambrosia; species Ambrosia trifida. The sequence continues at coordinate 97,499,014 of CM054124.1, read as the reverse complement.
CAAAAGAAGGACTCCAGGACGAATTGAAGCTCGTGTAAGATCGTTTTTATCGAAAATACTAGCTGTTAGTCAACGATCTAATGAAGAGGTAACTATAAAGTAATGGGTAGGTTCTTGGTCAGACTCCTAGTCCGTTCCCGCAGTATCGTTTATGCTTATATATAGGGTGTACCACGGCCGACCCACCACACTCCTGATACTTTGGACTCGTACTGATTGTCTACCAACAACCTAAATAGAATTACACACCACCCTCATGTACTTGTAAACCCATGATTGCGTTCCGGACTGTAATCATCGATTTACCTTACACTAGGGTGTTATGCTTTTCCATAACCCTAACATAAGTAATGCGTGCAATCAGAATATTCTAAGTAATCGATACTGCAATGAAACAATGACATGGTTAGAGGTCCTTCCCTTTCGGGTTTACCCTTTAACCGTAATGAGAGTAATAAACTCCAAGAATTTCACCGTTCTCCTCGGGTTGGAGTATTCTAACCAGAGTCATACGTGGGCACTTGCTTAAATCTCACACGAGTTATCAACTAGTATGTTCATTGGCCATGACGATGAAAAAAACTAATGTAAAGTATAACAGGGTTTTGCTCAAAATAGGAAGGTATACATACAATATATGCGTTCAAAATATACGTTAAAGTATGCGTTCACGAAAAGTATATAAGTATAGCATGAAATTTTCATTCGAAAGGAAAATATAGCATAAATCAAGTAATCGCACAATTGTGCAAAATGAAAGTAAACGAGTTCAACTCTTGCAAATAAGCAATGTGAAAATAATCACAAATAACGTGTTAGAGATAACTATGGTGCAAGAATAAGATAATGAAATTTACAAAAAATGAGAGTGCACGGCATAGGTGTATAGCCTACTGGCATGCGAGTTAAAATTTAGTAACTTTACATATATGCATTATACAATAAAAGACATTTAGCAACATTCTGATAAGAGGATATGTTCATTGTTTAAACCAAAAGTTTTGCGACTGCAAGAGTACAAATGTAAAAGATAAATTTTTGCAGTTTACTCGAACTTTGTGTTATAGTTGAAAGGATAGTAGTAATGTATGTGGATAACTTTTTAGAAACCGAAGTGTGTTTTAGATTCAAAACAGGTTCATACGAAAAGTCTTCGTAAGTACACATTTTCATGTGTTTACGAGAAGTCGAGTTTGAAAAGTGTTATAAGGCATATTAACAGTCACAAGTTTCTTTTCCCGAAACATATATTGAATCCGTTATATGAAAACAACCAGATTTTCATTTGATTTGCAAAATATGCAATACAAGTTTACAAAATGTAAGATGAAACCATTTCATGAAGTATGTGTAGATCTAATGTGTTTCAAAAAACCAAGATTTAAAATGGCGTGAAGGTTGTGAATGATCTCAGATGCCTTGACGAACTTTGGAAAATAGAATTTTCTGTATTTAAACATTTCTTTAACCTGTGGGTTGAAAAGTCGGAAATTTTTAATTGTTATGAAATGTTGAGAAAATCTAAGTGTAACCCGTTAGGACTGGGTAAACTTGAAACATTATAATGTTAGGTCTGCTGACCTGAAGAAGAACAGATGATTGAAAAGCCAAAATATACTAACAGTTGATCCATATAAATAAACAGCATTTACAACATACTCCTCTCAAAAGACTGTTGACCCTAACAACTGTTCCACCCAAACAACTGCTATGACAACTGCTGCTACAAAGGACTGCTGGATAACAACTGATAGAGAACAACTGCTGACTAAAGGTCTGATAGAGAACAACTGCTGATCAAGTGCTGAAGACTAAAGGTCTGTTGGAGCCAACAACATTTAGGCTCCAACAGATGATACAAGACCATCAGAGTTTTCCTTAACAGTAGTTTACCTTACAGTGTTTTGCTATGTAACAGTAGTTTGTATAGGGCAGATGTTTTATGTTGTTATTCTGTTAGAGGTCACTGTCTTAGGTGACATTAGCTTAGATCATCAGTGGTTTAGATTTGTCTATAAATAGAACAGTGCCTGTACTATTCTATTAAGTCACTCACAACATTCTCTCAGACAAACAATCATAGAGTGATCAGGCTGAGGGGGAGTACTTGTAATTGATTGTAATCTTTCAATATAATGAAAGCATTCGATTAAGAAAACATTTATTCCTTTTGTTTTGATTATAGTTATTTATTCCACTGCACTTTCCATATATATTCACTTCATTCATTTCTCATTTTACTTAGACAAATCAAAACAATCAAACTCAGATCCTAAAAATTGGTATCAGAGCCTGGTCAATTAAATTCAATCTAACCAATCAATTTAATATAAACAGATCAGCTCACAATTATTGATATCATTTGTTTGTCGGATTGAAAACAGAGTAATAGTTTATTTTCGATTCAACCGCTTGTAAACAGACTTTGTTCTCGAAAAATCATAGAATGGCTTCAATCAATCATGATCCACACAACATTGGCACAAACAACAAGCCACCGATGCTTGTCAGATCTGAATACAATATCTGGAAACGTCGGATGAGCCATGTTCTAGCTCAACAGAACACTGGGTGTTGGAAGTCGGTTATCTTCAGACCACATGTTCCGATGGTGCTGAGTACCGAAGATCCCAAGGTTCAGGAGCCTAAGAAACTTGAAAACTACTCCGACCAGGATTTTCAGAAAATTGAGTTAGATGCTAAGGCCTTCAGTATTGTAACCATGGCTCTACCCAATGATATATATGCTGGGCTGTTACACTGTAACAGTGCAAAGGAGTTGTGGGATGCACTGAAAGAACAATTTGGTGGGACTGAAGAGGTTATTGAAAACAACCGTGAAATACTTAACCAACAATATGAAACATTTAGTCACGTTAAGGGAGAGTCATTAAATCAACAATTTGAGAGGTTTAACTGTCTCATTAGTGAACTAAAACTGGTTAGTCTAACTTACCCTCATTCAACTTTGAACCATAGGTTTTTAAGATCATTACCAAATAAATGGGACACTATTGCTATAGTTATGAGAAACTCAATTGGATTCAAGGACCTATCACTTACCCAGCTTCATGGTAAGCTCTTGACATATGAGAGAGAGCTTAACCAGAAAAAGAAGCTCTAGGACTCTGGAAAAGTGTCTGATGACTATGTATTTGGTAATACAACACTTCTGGGTCATGATGAGGTGCCTGGTAATAGTAAGGATCAGAGTTATGATCATTTCATTGACATAACTTCAGGTTTTAACTCTGATTCTTATTCACTAAACTATGCTTTTACAGCAAGTAGTGGTGATATCTAGGCATCTGATAACATATCCTTTGAGTATGATGACCTGAAATACTTTGACCCTGATGATTTGGAAGAAATGGACATTATGCACCAATTGGCCCTTCTCAGTGTAAGAACTAACAATTTTTACAAGAAAACTGGGAGAAGGTTTCCAGGGTTAACTGGCAGGTCAAAATTAGGGTTGGATAAATCAAAGATAAAGTGTTATAAATGTCATAGACTTGGTCATTTTGCTAGGGAATGTAGGAGTCAACATGGTACACCTATGATTACCTATCCAAATCAAAGGCCAAAGACCAACACTTATCAAAATTCCTATAATACCCTTGGACCAAATGTGCAAAACAATGCTTATTTTGCATAGTCCTCAAACATTGTTCCTGTCCAGTTTGTCCAAACCACTGTTCCTCAGATCCATTATGTGCAAACCACTGTTGCTCAGGCACCTGTGCAAATGACTGTTGCTTCACCCTCTGCTCTTGCAGAGACCAGTCAACAGAGTTTCTTCACACAAGGCTTTGTTGATTGGAGCAGTCTACCAGATGAGTTGGGAGATGAAAATTTTGCACTTGTTGCCAAAGCTGAAAATGAACCAGAAATTTTTTGTTTCATGGCTATGGTAGAAGAGGTTGATTCTGAGGAAGTGGTAACTGAATCTGTTGTTAAGACTGATGATATTATTGACGAGGTAATTGCAGGTGAAAAGTCTGAAGAAGAGGTTGTGAATCTCTCAGATCCCTGGGGTGCATCTGATGATTGTGAGTGCAAGTGTGATTGTGTATTGATGGCTGCTGCTAAGGTATCTCCTCAAATCCTTAAAGATTTGTGTTCTGACAAATGTGTAATAGCATTTGCTAACATCAAAGGGATGAATGAAAACCTTAGAAAGAAAATTTTAGATGATGAAGTTAAATTTGAGAAACTTTCAAAAGAGTTAAAAACAAATTTAACTAAAAAAGAATATGAGATAAGCAGCTTAAAACATGAAGCAACTATAACCAAAGACCAGCTCCAAATTATGATAACTAAATATCAGAGTTGCAAAAGTGAGCTTGAGTCCACTGAAGTTGAATGTCAGATATGGGTGGAATCATGTAGAGGTTTTGAGATGCTACTCAACAAACAAACCAAAAGTCATGTGAAGTTTGGTTTTAGCTTTGAAACCACTGCTCCAGCTATTGAAAACACCGACAAAAGGGATCAAAAGTTAGTTGAGGTAGTACCAACTAATTTGAAGGGTCAAGATTAAAATCACTGAACCTAATGGCAAGAAAATTGTTCTTGAAAAACCAGAAGGTTCCTCATCATTCACTGAACTTGAAATTTATGAATTTAAACCTACTTGGTCTGATGAGTGTGGTACTCTTGAGAACTTCAAACCAGTTGATTTTGTTGATGCACTATTATGTGGACGTCACTGTCGAATAGACTAGGGTTGAGTCTTTGTATTGTATTACATGAGATTGTGGTGATCCATAGGGCATTTTATGGATCTGATGCATTTGTAAATATAGACCAAAACTAAAGTCTTGGTTCGACCATTCAAAAGGGTCGAATGTGGAAAATTTCCACATTCGACCTAGTTATTTGGTCGAAGGTGGCTTTAGGTGTTGGACTATAAATAGCAATCTCATGTGTTGTTTTCATTGGTAGATTTGAGTTTGTGCTTAGAATGCTCTCAAGGGGGAGGTCATGCCTGACCTCCCCCGGCCCCGAGATAGATGTTTATCCTACTGATGACAGTGTCTGTAACAGTTTCTGAATTAATACGAATTTGTGATGACTTTGTTATCGTATGTTTCTGTCTCATCTCGAATCTCCCGTCTGAAACCGAGTTGTTTTCACGTAATCGATCCTTGAATTCGGTTTTTAGCCGGATTCTCAACTGGTATCAGAGCTATGGTACCGATTTGAACGATCTAACAGTCGTTTGAATCAATCACGGCTCATTTTCATGATTTCAGACGTTAAAATTCAGTTCTTGATTGAAAGGTTGAAACCCTAGAAACCCTAGATTCTTAATTGAACCCAAAATCATGTGATTTCACCATGTTTTTTTGAATTCGAGGGTTAGGTTTTCATTTCCGCACCTTTCTGTACAAGTTCATCATCAAATTCGAACAATCAGAGTGTTTATGGGCTGATTTGCAGAAAATATTGAAGAAGAACACGTTTTCTGCAAACGGTCGAATGTGCAGCAGATTAGAACTTACGAATGGTCGAAGGTGGCTTGTAAACGGTCGAACGTAGATTTTGAAGGTCGAATCTGCTTATTTGAATTGATAAGAACGGTCGAATCTGGAAGTTTTCCACATTCGACCTCACGACTGGTCGAATGTGGAATCTTAATTTTAGTCAGGTTTAAATGAACTTCATTCGACCCAATCATGGTACATTCGACCATACACAGGGGTCGAATGTAGTTTTATTTTCACCTTCGCCCCTTCGACATAGAGAATGAAAAATTGGTATTTTAAGGGGTAAGAAATTTCGAAAATATGGCAATTTTTGAAGATTTTTGGGAGAATGGTGATGATGTCTACATAAATTGTTGATGAAATGATGATGAAACGTTTTATTGTGGGGTAGTCATGAGAATCAACAGTATGATAATCAGATTCAAATGACTATTATGGGCCAGAAAATAGACAGATTTTATTCCGCAAGATGAAGAACAGTCAACCCAGTTCCAGTGTGATTGAAGGAACTTGTTCAAACAAAGTTTTTATGTACAAGCATATCAAGACTGAGATCTCAATGTTCCGAAAGTAATGAGGGATCCCAGTAGGAGTCATGTGGCACGTAGATTCAACGAAAGTTTCAAGGTTACAGTCCTGAAGAATTTCAAGAGCTGTTGGTGGTTATTGTTGGCCCTATAGAAAACTTCAGTTTCTGAAGCATTTCAAGTCCACAATTGTACCGGTAGTTCCTACTGAAAACTTCTGATTGCTTGATTCAGTCGTCTACGGCTAGTATTCTGTCGAACAGATGAAGTTACTCAAGAACATTTAAAGAGAAGAATGTGTTAATGCAATCACAGTCAGCACAGATGAAGAATTTCATAGAAGTAAAAGTGTCCGAGTGGATTGTTTTGCACATAGTCACATTTGAGATGTTTAATTGGGTACTGACAGTTAGACTTCTCCAGTTGGTGTAACATCCCAAAAATCCGTTTTACTTAATTACGCCATTAGGTGTGATTAACAAATATTAAAACGGAGTTTCGATGATAATAATGATGGTTATGTTCTAATATGGAAATAACCTATTGAATGTTATTATTTATATAGTGGGAAAAAGACACTAGAAACTAACTTGGTTGGTTAAGTTTTGATAACAAAAGGCATTTAGATGAATTAGAGGGACTAGAATTGGACAAGGAGCAAAGCAATGGGTTATAGATAAGGGAAGTAAGATGTCAACATACACTTCTTGTGTATGTCGATCATCAGGGAAGAACCCAAGACCAAACCCTTGCTCCTCCACCTCTAGTTCCAAATCAAGAGAAAGTATAAGCCAAGATGGTGCATGAAGCCAAATATGGGTCATCTAAGGTGTTATATACACCAAGGTACCTTTAATTTGACTAATTATGATGTTATGTTTGTTTTTACAATTGATGAAAACCTAGGATTTATGTGAAAACGTGAATCAATGATGGATGGAGGTTTCTAGATGTTGATAGACATTAAAGGAACCATAATTCATGAAAATACATAAGGCTATGCTTGATTCATGTGCTAATTAGATTGTTTTACACCTATGTTGGAAGTGGGTATTGGTCTTGGTGTAATCCAAGACCATTCTTGGTTAATTATTGAATGCATTGAAAAGAAAGTGATGATTTGCTATGTTGATAACTATTGAATGAATGGTATGTAATGTAGGGAAGAAATAGGATGATTTATGTTATGAGCTATGAAAGTATGCATGAAATGCTTGTACATTGTGCTTTAGATGTTGTATGCACACCAAGTGTTTGATGAAATGTCTAGATTAGTTTAACTTGTGAAATTGTAGGCAAGATTGGACAAGTATGAAAGTAGTATGATAATGGATACAATTGAAAGTAGGTTAACATGAGGATTGTGTCTTAGAAAGTATTCATGTGAGAATCTAGTTGATTGTATGATTTCATAAGAAGTGTGCATTAGTAGTGTGTACACAATGCTTAATTGGTATGATGAATGATCTTGTATGTTAGTGAGATATGAATATGTTGCTTATGGTGAAATTCACATGACCTAGTATGTTGATATACACACATATGTTTGTAAAAAGGAAGTTGTATTGTTGAAAGTTGACTTTCTGGAAAGTCAACTGACGTGGGAATAATTTGGTATGTTTTCTAGCATGATTGTGAGATTTAGGATTTTGCGAGAGACATGTTAGCTTGGTTATGTGACACATACGTTGTTGAGTCTAATTGCTTGAAATGAAGAATCAAAAAGAGTGGGAAGCTATGTTGTATGCATGTTAGAAATTGACCTATGAAAGTCAATGTGGTATATGAGTTGGATATGAGTAGTTTATGAATGAACATGTATGCTAACAATGATGTGAACTTGATGATATGGAAGGATAGGGAAGATGGACTCAAGCATGGGAAGCTAATGGGTCAAGTGGAGGCAAGTAGCAAGCATCAACTTGGAGGACATAAGGTAAGTGGTTCTTATTCCACTTAGGATAATGAATCTTAACATGTATATGTGTTTGTAAGTAGTATGAGTACCGTGAGATGATGGAACGTAAATAACGAGGTTAAGGCTTGAATTGGAGTTTATAATGGAATAAACGTGGCTTCGAATGGATCGGCGTGGATGGGTCTAGAAGGGGTGGAAAGGAGGAACAAAATGGGAATGTGCAGAGTCCACCGTAAGGGTACGGTGGCACCGTTCCCTTACGGTGGCCCCTGCAACGTTTTTCCCACCGTAGGGCAGAGGGGTACCACCGTTGGGTTTTGTGGTCCACCGTAAGGGTACGGTGGCACCATTCCCTTACGGTGGGACCTGGAAATTTATATTTTTTTTAGTTTATTCTATCGTATGTTGATGTTTCGCTTACGTACGCGACTCGTAATAGCGTTTAACGCATCAATTAATATTGTTGGACCTCATGTAAGGCTATGTAAGGGTGTAGCATGTAATACTAATGTTAGTTCTGTAATATGATCATAGTACGGAATGATACAAGTGCGTGTAGTTTAATTGATACGTTGCTTGATGGTATCAAATACGATAAGTAGATCGTCATGATTAAGTAGATTGAGAATGTGCTGTACATATGGGTACACATGCTCGGGTTTGAGAGAGAGTTTCATGCATGTAAGGGTTGGTAATTATGAGTAGATTGAGTATAGGGCTGGAAACGTCATATTTTTCGTAGAGATTAGCAAAGAAAGAGTAACTGAACGGGTCAAGTAAGTTACATGAAGGACTTGTATGATTGTATGTATGGTGGTATTATATGAAGGAGTTGTATGCTTGTATGTATTGTAGAATTATACAAAGTGTATGCTTGTATGTATTATAGAATTATACAAAGTGTATGCTTGTAGGTAATGTAGAATTATATGAAGGGAGTGTATGCTTGTATGTGTTGTAAAATTATACAAAGTGTATGCTTGTATGTATTGTAGAATTATACAAAGTGTATGCTTGTATGTAATGTAGAATTATATGAAGGGAGTGTATGTTTGTATGTAATGTAGAATTATACAAAGCGTATGCTTGTATGTATTGTAGAATTATATGAAGGGAGTGTATGCTTGTATGTATTGTAGAATCATATAAAGGAAGCGTATGCTTGTATGTATTGTAGAATTATATGAAGGAAGTGTATGCTTGTATGTATTGTGAAATTATATGGAGGGGAGGTGTATGTTGGACGCATTGTAAGGTTATTAACCTTTGTTATGTGAATGATAGGAAACGTAGGTATGTACATATGATTGCAGGAGACGTGGAGGTTCGGATCAGGGTAACCCACCCGAACTCGAATGAAGGCGGTTGGACAGGATCACAGAGTATTGTTGGATGTTACTTCCGCGTCATGAGTAGATTACATGAGGTTACCTATTGAACTAACGAAATGGTTTTGTGGTGAATGCAGGATGTCTGGTCTATCTTGAGAGGCAAGGAAAGGATGGAGATTGAGCGATGAGGCGGATTGTACGTGGTCACGGTCACATAATCAAATGGAGATGAGTCACGTAGAATGTATTAAGAAATATTTTAAGATGTAACACCAAAAATACATATTAGAATCGGTTTCTAAACGTTCAAGGTTGTTATTAAAGAAAAGAATTTTTCGGTTGGTTTTTCCGCTGCAAATTTCTGTAAAATGGTTCAGGGTGTTACAAGTTGGTATCAGAGCCCTGGTTTGAGTGAAATCTAGTACAAGGAAGTATGTACTTGAACTCAAACTTGTGTGCTCCTAAATATAGTGACCCGTACAATCCAAGGCTCGATCAAGGCCCAAAGGTAGAATTTAATATTAACTCACATGACATGTTAAAAGCTAAGTGTGGTGTTTATGTTAAGGTGAGCTTTTGTTGGATAATGAAGAGGTCTCAAGGACACGATTCAAGATAGGTCGCGGAAATTGTAGATAAGATGGAATAATCACAGGTAGGCGATAATTAACTATTGGTAACGGTGGGAGGAAAATCCTTTGGGATGGTAAAACATAGAAGGAAAGTGACCATGTTGTTAAGGAAGTAAATTGAAATGTGGCACGAAGCTGAAAACCAGTCCCTAGGCATAAGGTAATGATTACGTGAAGGCACGTGGGTAGCATGTGGACTGTACACCTGGCCAGTGCACAAGAAGCATGCGATACACGTGAGACCATGAGAATCATTACAGGTATGCCTGGTAGAATTGGAAAGTAAGTGGTCGTGTGGGTGAATAGTTGGAATGAAAGGTTTGAGTCCATAGATAAGTACGGATCAAATCAAAATTGTGGAAATACCCTTATGGGTTAAAATGGTAGAATGACCATGATGGGTCAAAATGGTGGAAATACCCTTATGGGTTAAAATGGTAGAATGACCATGATGGGTCAAAATGGTGGAAATACCCTTATGGGTTAAATGGTAGAATGACCATGATGGGTCAAAATGGTGGAAATACCCTTATGGGTTAAAATGATAGAATGACCATTGATGGGTCAAAATGGTGGAAATACCCTTATGGGTTAAATGGTAGAATGACCATGATGGGTCAAAATTGTAGGACTACCCTTATGGGTCAAAGTTGTAGAAGTACCCTTGTGGGTCAAAATGGATGGGAAGACCTTAGCGGGTCATAAGGGTTGGGAGGACCTTAACGGTTCATAGGGTGGAAATCATGTATGATAGGTAGGAGAACCTTAATGGGGCAAGGTTGGAAGGACCTTGATGTGTAAGGATGGGTAAAAATACACGGTAGTTAACGATAGAACCAGATTGTAAAGGAAGGAAATGTATATAATTAGACGTTACAAGTGAAAGAAAACTTGTATGGACCAATGAAGGTCAATTGTCATGAATGTAAGGTATATGCCTAACCAATAATTTTGTATATACGAGTGGTCGAAATTATGGATTCGATGAAATCTACAAGATAGGTGACATGATGTTGACGAGTTGGAACTCATTGTGAATGAACTAAAGCAAGCTAAGTATGGCGTGGACTTGTGAAGGAGCAAGTCAAGCCGACATATGGATGGTTGGTTAATATTGTGAAAAGAAGGTTAGTACATTTGGATATTTTGTGATTGTTAAATAGAAAATTGATATGTTGAATAGTAACCCCGTATGAATGAATGGTAGCTCAAGCATGACGTAGTTCGAAAGGTTTGACCTAAAAGGTCAAAGGATGGATGAATCTTAGCTTAGACTTGGTGTTGTTAAGCGATGGACATATGTGTGTACAGTAAGTAGTGCATGAAATGAACTAACAAACGAATAGGCATGAATAGAATGGCTCTGAAATATACCAAAAAGGGGTGGGATGTGTATGGTAGATGTATCGGTTCGGTAGTGACTATAGAACGATGTCTAACTCTCAAGTTAAGTATGGATAAGTGAAGGTGAATTTGTAGTTATGTTATGATAGTGATAACTCCGATCAAAAGATTTCAATATCCGTACGTTCATGAGCTAACTTTGATGAAATATTTGGACGTAATTAAAAGGGAATTTATAATAGTGGAATGGGTTGATAGTAATGAAAGCGGTTTCGGGGACGAAACCTTCTTTAAGGGGGGTAGACTTGTAACATCCCAAAAATCCGTTTTACTTAATTACGCCATTAGGTGTGATTAAAAAATATTAAAACGGAGTTTCGATGATAATAATGATGGTTATGTTCTAATATGGAAATAACCTATTGAATGTTATTATCTATATAGTGGGAAAAAGACACTAGAAACTAACTTAGTTGGTTAAGTTTTGATAACAAAAGGCATTTAGATGAATTAGAGGGACTAGAATTGGACAAGGAGCAAAGCAATGGGTTATAGATAAGGGAAGTAAGTTGTCAACATACACTTCTTGTGTATGTTGATCATCAGGGAAGAACCCAAGACCAAACCCTTGCTCCTCCACCTCTAGTTCCAAATCAAGAGAAAGTATAAGCCAAGATGGTGCATGAAGCCAAATATGGGTCATCTAAGGTGTTATATACACCAAGGTACCTTTAATTTGACTAATTATGATGTTATGTTTGTTTTTACAATTGATGAAAACCTAGGATTTATGTGAAAACGTGAATCAATGATGGATGGAGGTTTCTAGATGTTGATAGACATTAAAGGAACCATAATTCATGAAAATACATAAGGCTATGCTTGATTCATGTGCTAATTAGATTGTTTTACACCTATGTTGGAAGTGGGTATTGGTCTTGGTGTAATCCAAGACCATTCTTGGTTAATTATTGAATGCATTGAAAAGAAAGTGATGATTTGCTATGTTGATAACTATTGAATGAATGGTATGTAATGTAGGGAAGAAATAGGATGATTTATGTTATGAGCTATGAAAGTATGCATGACGCTTGTACATTGTGCTTTAGATGTTGTATGCACACCAAGTGTTTGATGAAATGTCTAGATTAGTTTAACTTGTGAAATTGTAGGCAAGATTGGACAAGTATGAAAGTAGTATGATAATGGATACAATTGAAAGTAGGTTAACATGAGGATTTGTCTTAGAAAGTATTCATGTGAGAATCTAGTTGATTGTATGATTTCATAAGAAGTGTGCATTAGTAGTGTGTACACTATGCTTAATTGGTATGATGAATGATCTTGTATGTTAGTGAGATATGAATATGTTGCTTATGGTGAAATTCACATGACCTAGTATGTTGATATACACACATATGTTTGTAAAAAGGAAGTTGTATTGTTGAAAGTTGACTTTCTGGAAAGTCAACTGACGTGGGAATAATGTGGTATGTTTTCTAGCATGATTGTGAGATTTAGGATTTTGCGGGAGACATGTTAGCTTGGTTATGTGACACATACGTTGTTGAGTCTAATTGCTTGAAATGACGAATCAAAAAGAGTGGGAAGCTATGTTGTATGCATGTTAGAAATTGACCTATGAAAGTCAATGTGGTATATGAGTTGGATATGAGTAGTGTAACACCCCAACCGATGGCGGAAACATCGAGGTGTCACGTATTGATGAGTATACAGTAGCACATGGTAATCCAAATTTTAATTGAAATAAATATTAAATTGCAAATATCCAAAAATTGAAATACATAAGAGTTTTGAATGTGGAAATCTAATACATCACACAAGAATCAAGCATGCATAGACTCCTTATTTTCTTCATAAATACTCTAATCTTCAAGCATCATTATCACCTGTTGAGTTGTAAAAATGGGGGGGGGGGGGTCAACTAGAAGTTGGTGAGAATACATAATCCATGTTAGCATATAGTTTAAGTATAAAAGTCTAGCAATTCGTATGTCTATCGTAAATTTAAGTCTACATGAATAGTATAATATGTTGACATAATCAAACCTCCGACTAGTTTAGGTCCATCCCGTCATCAACGGTTCACCTTAGTAATATGTTGAACGATAACAATCACCCACGTTACCTATGTAGGAGGTACACGTATCCGGGTGGGGTTGTCAATCCAATAGATCTATTATTGAGTATCGCCGGCTTGGCCATAGCTAATGATTATGTAAATGTTGAAACTCGTTGAAACTCGTTGAAACTGTTGACTAATACATGAGGCATTAAAGTTTACTAGTAGACATATATGTTGAATTGCTTAAAATTGTTGCAAGTATAAAGAATCGCATAAACAGGATTACGTAAACTCACCTTAGCAAAGTATTAAGTCTCGAGAAATAGAATATGTGTAGCCCCAAAGTTGACAATTACAAGAGCTTATAATCAAAGCTTCAATTGTAGAAGTAATAGACTATAGAAGAAAGGTATGAGGGAAAGTTTAATCGGATTGAAACAATCGATTTAGAGGTGCAAAGTATAATGGGTCATAGGTGGGTTTTTATACTAGTTTTGGATTCAATTAGCCATTAAAATTGGTCAACACCATAAAGTAAGGTTTTATGATGAATTGACTATTTGACTAAGACTTTGACTGTTTGACAAAGACTTTGACTAGGACTTTGACTATTTGACTCAAGGCTTAATTTAAAAAAAAAAATATTGTATGTGAAAAAAAAAAGAATTTAGAATCATATTATTATTATTATTATTTATATACATTTATGTATGTATATAAGTTGTGAGTTAGGATAAATAAAGACTTAGGCACATTTGTATAATATTAATGATAAAGGTGTAATAAAATATATATATATATATATATATATATATATATATATATATATATATATATAAGGGCTTTTTATGTATTAAAATTTTGGGGAAAATTTTGCGATGTTACAAGTAGTTTATAAATGAACATGTATGCTAACAATGATGTGAACTCGATGATATGGAAGGATAGGAAAGATGGACTCAAGCATGGGAAGCTAATGGGTCAAGTGGAGGCAAGTAGCAAGCATCAACTTGGAGGACATAAGGTAAGTGGTTCTTATTCCACGTAGGATAATGAATCTTAACATGTATATGTGTTTGTAAGTAGTATGAGGACCGTGAGATGATGGAACGTAAATAACGAGGTTAAGGCTTGAATTGGAGTTTATAATGGAATAAACGTGGCTTCGAATGGATCGGCGTGGATGGGTCTAGAAGGGGTGGAAAGGAGGAACAAAATGGGAATGTGCAGAGTCCACCGTAAGGGTACGGTGGCACCGTTCCCTTACGGTGGCCCCTGCAACGTTTTTCCCACCGTAGGGCAGAGGGGTACCACCGTTGGGTTTTGTGGTCCACCGTAAGGGTACGGTGGCACCGTTCCCTTACGGTGGGACCTGGAAAATTATATTTTTTTTAGTTTATTCTATCGTATGTTGATGTTTCGCTTACGTACGCGACTCGTAATAGCGTTTAACGCATCAATTAATATTGTTGGACCTCATGTAAGGCTATGTAAGGGTGTTTCATGTAATACTAATGTTAGTTCTGTAATATGATCATAGTACGGAATGATACAAGTGCGTGTAGTTTAATTGATACGTTGCTCGATGGTATCAAATACGATAAGTTGATCGTCATGATTAAGTAGATTGAGAATGTGCTGTACATATGGGTACACATGCTCGGGTTTGAGAGAGAGGTTCATGCATGTAAGGGTTGGTAATTATGAGTAGATTTAGTATAGGGCTGGAAACGTCATATTTTTCGTAGAGATTAGCAAAGAAAGAGTAACTGAACGGGTCAAGTAAGTTACATGAAGGACTTGTATGATTGTATGTATGGTGGTATTATATGAAGGAGTTGTATGCTTGTATGTATTGTAGAATTATACAAAGTGTATGCTTGTATGTATTGTAGAATTATACAAAGTGTATGCTTGTAGGTAATGTAGAATTATATGAAGGGAGTGTATGCTTGTATGTATTGTAAAATTATACAAAGTGTATGCTTGTATGTATTGTAGAATTATACAAAGTGTATGCTTGTATGTAATGTAGAATTATATGAAGGGAGTGTATGCTTGTATGTAATGTAGAACTATACAAAGCGTATGCTTGTATGTATTGTAGAATTAGATGAAGGGAGTGTATGCTTGTATGTATTGTAGAATCATACAAAGGAAGCGTATGCTTGTATGTATTGTAGAATTATATGAAGGAAGTGTATGCTTGTATGTATTGTGAAATTATATGGAGGGGAGGTGTATGTTGGACGTATTGTAGGGTTATTAACCTTTGTTATGTGAATGATAGGAAACGTAGGTATGTACATATGATTGCAGGAGACGTGGAGGTTCGGATCGGGGTAACCCACCCGAACTCGAATGAAGGCGGTTGGACAGGATCACAGAGTATTGTTGGATGTTACTTCCGCATCATGAGTAGATTACATGAGGTTACCTATTGAACTAACGAAATGGTTTTGTGGTGAATGCAGGATGTCTGGTCTATCTTGAGAGGCAAGGAAAGGATGGAGATCGAGCGAGGAGGCGGATTGTACGTGGTCACGGTCACATAATCAAATGGAGATGAGTCACGTAGAATGTATTAAGAAATATTTTAAGATGTAACACCAAAAATACATATTAGAATCGGTTTCTAAACGTTCAAGGTTGTTATTAAAGAAAAGAATTTTTCGGTTGGTTTTTCCGCTGCAAATTTCTGTAAAATGGTTCAGGGTGTTACAGTTGGTGTGAAGGGTGATGCAAAGGTTAAGTGCAGATATGAGACGTGAATTAGTGGTAGTACCTACGTGTTACGTTGAATATCTGATCGGTCAGTATGGAATCCTTCTAGCCGGGGTCTTATCAGGCTAGTTGGATTGCGCGCGATGTACTTTGTCAAGATGACATTCCTGGGTACTGATGCTACGAGACTGCAGTGCATTACATTGTCAACTTCATATTGGCGTAACTAGGTGATCTGGTTGTAATTCAGCTGAGCGTGCCGGTTGATTTCGCAAATGATATACGTGGTCTAGCTGACTTCTTGCTTATTGA
This sequence comes from Ambrosia trifida, assembly GCA_028751855.1. Lineage (NCBI taxonomy): Eukaryota > Viridiplantae > Streptophyta > Magnoliopsida > Asterales > Asteraceae > Ambrosia > Ambrosia trifida. The sequence continues at coordinate 97,482,648 of CM054124.1, read as the reverse complement.
TGCTGAAGGTCCGTAGTGCATTACTTGGTCGGTTCACGAAGGATATTGTATTTCTAACTCAATGCAATAGTGCATATATTGAGGGGGAGACCTGTGATTTTGACTGTTGATGTGCAAGAGATTTATGGATTCGCCAGCAACGTCCAAGGGGGAGATTGTTGATGCACTATTATGTGGACGTCACTGTCGAATAGACTAGGGTTGAGTCTTTGTATTGTATTACATGAGATTGTGGTGATCCATAAGGGCATTTTATGGATCTGATGCATTTGTAAATATAGACCAAAACTAAAGTCTTGGTTCGACCATTCAAAAGGGTCGAATGTGGAAAATTTCCACATTCGACCTAGTTATTTGGTCGAAGGTGGCTTTAGGTGTTGGACTATAAATAGCAATCTCATGTGTTGTTTTCATTGGTAGATTTGAGTTTGTGCTTAGAATGCTCTCAAGGGGGAGGTCATGCCCGACCTCCCCCGGCCCCGAGATAGATGTTTATCCTACTGATGACAGTGTCTGTAACAGTTTCTGAATTAATACGAATTTGTGATGACTTTGTTATCGTATGTTTCTGTCTCATCTCGAATCTCCCGTCTGTAATAGAAATGTAATGCTATATAGGGCATGTGTCTGAGTCTGTGCGATGTGCTGATACGCTTCGTAGACCTAATACTGCGTGCCTGATACATACATATCAAACGAATTGTTGTGTGGATGAACTCCTCACTGGCGTATGGTCTTAGTACCGTAATTTCGTTCGATAGGGTATTTGTACAAAACTCGGAGGTTTAGGGTCGTTATGTTATTAGTTGTTTGGGGATAGCCTCTCTGATCTTCTGCTGTAAGTCATTACGGACCTAGATCAGATAGGGTGTCTTTATAAAAGAGCTTTATGCCAAATCCTAAAGTTACCGAATTGAGGAACTTTCCATGTTTTATGATGATCAAAGATTATCTATAACATCGTATTAATCACTGATGCAAATCATGATTAATATCAGTCCTCAACCTGGTAAAGTGCACATGTTACTTTGCTGCATTAATTTGCTGACCTGTATACCTCTGTGCATTATACCTTGTAAATTACAGATGCCGAAAGCATAATCACGCTTTACAATGAGTCTTTGTGCATTTACTTCTTGATTCGGGAGTATGTCGTGTGCGTGGGAACCACAGACAATTATGTTTATACTATACATAATAGTATCAGTCTAAAGCACTGCACAAAAGTCTGCATGTGAGTTTATGTGGATCACAATATCAGCAGTTGCCAGATCACACATTGTCTTTAATGATAATAATCAAAAGATCAACGGTGTGATCAGATTTCTCAATAACTGATATGATCCCTTTACCGGAAATCACAAAACATTTACTGTCTTCTCTTTACAATTCTGCAATTTATTTTCTCGTCAAAATTTACAAAATTCAAAAAGATTTTAGGTGTGTTTTAACATAAACTTTAGAAAATCCAAAAAGATTTTACATTTCTATCTTATTTCTGATAGCTGATGGTGGTTGATGACGATTTTCTAAACCTTGATGAACCATTTGAGCTTTGTCATCTTTAAATTAAGAAAATATGATTGTCGGATGCTTAAAAGTTGGAAAATATTTTGAACGGGACTCGATTTTGAGATTTGGTAAAATTTTCAAAATTCCTGATTCACTTTCGCCCATTCGATTGGGTCGAAGGAGGAATTTCTTTTTCATTCGTACGTTTCATTTTGGGCGAATGTGAGAGTTCTTTAGTTGTTTTCTCTTTCGAACCCTTATGTCTCATTCGTACCTTTCATTAGGGGCGAAGGAGACATATGCTTCACATTCGACCGAGGTAAACGGGCGAATGAGAAGTCTATATATATATCATTTCTGCTCATTCGAACCCTTTACAGAATTTTTTCAAAATCTTTGATCCTAAGTCCACTTGTTGCTCGTGCCTTTTAGACCTTTCCATTGTGTTCGTCTGTTGATTCTCATCATTTTCCAATCATTTTTACAGGTTAACATCAAGTATTGAAGGATTAATCGATGCATTTCAGTTCAAACCCTAACTGTCCTTAAACTATGATTAAAACATGATAATTGTTTCTATTTTTGTTTAGGATTCATTGTATCAATGTTTTAGGGGGAGATAATCCAAAAACTAAGGTTTCTAATTCATCAGATTGATCAATTGATCATTCTGTTCTTTCGAACCCTAGTTTTGTTAAGAAAACATTGAAATAATGATTGTAGGTTAAAATTGATTGTTTGAAAAGATTATTCGGAGGTTTTAGGTGCCAAATGTATCAAAATAACAAGTTGAAATTCACTGGTTTTCAATATTGAAAATTTGAATTAAGAACAGACTCCTTCGCACATTTCAAACGGTCGAATGTATAAAAATGGGCGAAGGAGTAGGTTTTGTCTGGGCGAATGAACATATTTGGGCGAATGAAACATTTTTTTCAAAAAAAAAATTTACATTCGTATCTACAAAATTCACATTCGTACCCCCAGAAATTCTCATTCGCACCTCCGTTTGGGCGAATGAAGAGTTCAATTACCAAATTTTCAAACTTTGATTATTTTGTCGATTTTTGACATGTTTACTTGTTTTATTTTGCAGTTTAAACCATGTCTGAATAGGAAAAACCTACTGAACAAGCTGGATCATCTGCGCAAGCTGCTAAGAAAGGAAATGAAGAACTGTTGCCATTTGAGAATGCGCATAACTGTTGTGCATATCTTGGGGACGTAAAGAAGCATACTGAGTTCACAGAGATTATTCAGTTTCTGAAGAGAAGTCGGGTGATAGATGCAATTGCTACACCTGCTATTATCTACCGAGACATGATACAAGAGTTTTGGACGGAAGCGAAGATGGATTTCTGGAATTGTGAATCATCTCTGGTGAGCAAGATTCAAGGCAAATTGGTTATCATTTCAGAGAATGATATCAGGGAAGCTTTGAAGCTTCAAGATGAAAAGACTGATCCCAGAGAACTTAGCTTTACTGAACAGAGGAAATGCTTCCTAAGAATGAAGTATAACGGGCCGATTACTGATGGTTCGTTACACAAGGGGAAGCTTTGTCCACAATTCAAGTATTTGGCGCACGTTATGATTCATGTATTTGGTTCAGCAGCTGGAGGTTATGATCTGATGAGAAAGAGTATTAGCTCAATGATGGTTGCACTGATTTTGAACAAACCATTCAATGTATCAGGGATGCTTATGGAACATCTGTTGGAACATGTCAGAGGCACAAGGAATTTGAAGTTTTTGTTGTACCCTCGATTCCTTCAGATGATATTTGATCACAAGTATAAAGAATTGAAGAGGGATCTAAAGCAGATTATAGTTCAAGAACATATGTCAATCAATACACTGGCAAGAATGAAAGCGTATAAAGGTTTGTCGGTGAATGAACGTCCACCTGTTAGACGTTTATTTGGACATTTGGCGAGAATTGATTATGAGGATCCAGGTAAAGGTGAGGTAAGGCATGCTGATAGTGGATCAGACGAAGACAATCCATTACATTATGTTGATCCAGATGCAAAGCGAAAGCGACATGTTGTGAACGTAGGAGCTAAGAGTGGGAAAGGGAAAGAGAAAGAAATAAGGATTGAAGTTGTTCCTGAAACTGAGCCTGTAAAGAAGAAGAAAGTGTCGAGAAGACAAAAGACTGTGGCTAAGAAAGGGTTACACCTGGTTGATGAAGCGTCAGTTGATTCTGAAGAGATGCAGGAAGATGAACATTGGGATTTAGATGCTGAGACTGTAAAGACTACCACGCCCAAGGCCACTGTGGCTGGTGAGTCTGCTAGTTTGAATAGATCTGTGGAAGAACAGAGAATGAATAGCCCTATTCACTTGGATGAAGAGGATGAGGGTTTAGGTTTGGGAGCAGGAGACTTTTCTGGTTCGCCAGTTCAGGGGGAGAAACCAAAGAAGCCCCAATTCAAAAAGAAAGAAAAGGTGGTAAAGCCCGCGTTGAAAAGAGCTAGAGAGATTGAATCATTGATAGCAGGAAAGAAATTGCCACCTGCTTCTAGCTCGAAATCACCAGTTGCTGCTCCAGCCTCAAAGAAGCAGAAAACCACAACTACTTCAAGTACTGAACAGGGAGCTGATATACCTGTTGATGCCTTTAATGAAGCATTGGATAATGTACTGAAGAAGATGAAAAAGGGTAAACTACCTGAGGTTGCTGAAGTTTCTACTAAAAAGGTTACAGTGGATAGTGGTGATGAACACTGTTAACCGGAAACCTGCTGAAATGATGAATATCATAAACAAGCAGCAGACAGAGATTGACCAACTGAGAAAGAATGACTCAAAGATGTTGGAAGTAGTGGTTACATCACATGAGAATAATGAGGAATTGAAAAAGAAGATTAAACGGTTGCAGAAGGATAATAAGAAACTGTTGAAACATGAGCAAAGGAACACCAGAAGGATTATAGCTTTGAAGGGAGAAAATAAGAAGCTAAAAGAGAGTAATAAAAGCATGGATAATCTGATTAAAGATTTATACTCTCGAGCTCCTCAGTTGAAAGAAGGTGAAGAGGATAAAGATCTAGATGAGGAGCAGGTTGATTTCGAACTGTCTGATGATGAGGAGGAGGATGATGAAGATCTTGATGAAGATGCTGGAAAGACTCCTAAAAAGAAGAAGGATGATGGAGATGAAGATGGTTCGAATGATGGATCTGGTGATGATAGCAGCTCTGCATTTGATGATGATGATGACAATGATGATGATGATACAGATAAATATAAGTATGAGAAACGAGAATCTGGAAAAGGAGGAGAATCTAGTTCTAAAGCTCCTGGAGGATCAGTGGATGATGATACGATCTTCTGGAATGAAAAGCTGAAGTCTATGTCTGAAGATGATAAACAGATGTATCGCCAGATGCTTACTGATCGAGTCTGGACGATTGACATGACCGGCAGATTTTCTGAGATCTTTGAATCTTGTGACAGGGTGCTTGAATTAGAGTATAATGATCCAGATTTGGAAGATGGTGAAGTTTCCGCGGCAATGACAAAAGAGATTTTCGAAGGTTTAGCGAAGCAGGTTGGAAAAACGTTAGAAGAACTATTGGCTGATAACCAGATTCCTGATCTACCTGAAAAGGAAGCTGGAAATCATTCTGATGATCGTGACGTACCTGTGTTCGAGGATATTGAAGTTAAAGATGTCACTAGTGAAGAGTATCCAGAATATTTTAAGAAAGACAAGGATTCTGGATTTACTGCTTTCACTGATGATCTATTGAATGAAGCCGAGAGACTTGCAAAAGAGAAAAGTGATAAGTTTGTTGATGAAGTGTTCAAAGGGCATGATAAACCGCATATCAGACAATCCGATAGCTTGAAAGAGTTACTGAAGGAATTAAAAGAGAAAGAGGCCAATCGTCCGAAAGCAGAGATTCAGAGGAGCTTTTATAAATTCCATAACGAAATGTTTAAAGGAAAAGCGTTGGGTTGGAAATTTATAAAGCAGTTGAAGTGTGTTGCAGTAAAGTGGGAGAAGGGGATACTCTACTTTGATAGATTTCATGATTTGAAGACTCTTACATACTGGGCTATTCGTGATATTTGTCGTCACAAGTTAACTGGAACGTCAAATGATCAGATTGCCTACTTTGCTGATCAGATGGCTAGAGAAAGCAGGACGAAGTGGAATCTTTTTGAACCTCAGTATCCAAAGCGGATTGTTCACAAGAAAACCATTGATGATATAACCGGTTTGCCCAAGGTGACTCTAAAGTACAAACCACCAAAAGTGTTGAGGCATATTCCATTGTTGCAGATTCCTCAACATTTTGCAAAAGACTTTATCTGGTGGTACTATGATTGGAAGATTGCAGAAATTGTGATAGTGTTAAAAGATGGAGACAAGAACTTCAAGAAAATACACATATTTGATCCCATGTGGTTAGTGAATTGTTCACATGAGGACATCATTATGTTGTATTACAATCCTATTTTTAGCGATGTGAAGGATGCTGAACAAGCAAGTAAATACCAGCGAGTGGTATTTCTGTGCTTTGCTCATGATATCAATGTTGGATGCGACTATGACAAGAAGTTTGGCAAATTTGTTAAAGCTCAAGAGGTTTCTGAAGCGAAGAAGAAAAAGCCGAAGGAAGTCTTTGAAAAGGTGATGACATTGGAAGAGAAGAAACTTTTGCGAATAAAGCTGATGAACAAGAGAATGGATGAAGAACGAAGGCTTAAACAATCCAAGCAATAGTCGAGGGGGAGTTTGTAGATGCATTATTGTGGGACTAATGCTTTGGATTTACATTAACATATGTTTTGGTGATTGTCGAACGGGCGAAGGAGTGAAAATGTGGGCGAATGAAGAAATTAAGAGGTGCGAAGGAGAGAATACATGCGAAGGAGAGACAAGGAGTGCGAATGTAGAATTTATGTTATGTAATGCTTGGTTAGCACGAAGTGTTTGGGCAAACCTGCACATTCGACCATTCAATATGGGCGAATGTGCAGGCCTATAAATAGGTTAAGCAATTTTTGAAAGTTAGTTGTTGGTCATTTTATTCCCTCCTGTTTTGTGTCTCTCCCTAGTGTCTGTGTCAACTTATTTTCACGTCATATCTGATTGTAAATGTTATTAAAACGTGTAATTTGAGTTGTTTATGAATGAGAAAAACCTTTGAAAGATGATTTCTGTGTTTTGATTGTTTGATTATCATTATTGTGATTGATTCAGGGATTCCGCACTTGAATCAAACTTGTTTGATCAATCTCTTTGTAGATTTGACGATCCTAAGCGTATACAGATTTCAAAACTCCTGAGGGGAAGATAGCACCACAGGCAAAGGTCATTCCCTTGAAAAACCTTCCAGCAGATGCTCAAACATCTGTTGAAATGAAGGTTGAAAAAGGGAAAAAGAAATAAAAGTCTGTCCACTTGTTTTGTGATTTTTGTGAGAAGAAGAATCATGTCACTAAAAACTGTTTTCTTCTAAAAGCATACGATATCAACAAAGGAACAAGTGTATGTGATTCAAAGGCCACATGCTCAATATGTGGTAAAAAGAATCACAAAACCAAAGAGTGTCTGTATCTCAAACAACTGTTGCCCGAAGTGTTGACATTCAAGCAGTGGCTAATGGTCAGCAACAGTTGTTAAACATGATTCAAAAACTAGTTTAAACCACTGATCACCTTCCTAAGCTTGAGACTGAAAAGTCTGTGGACCCATCCAAAGCCAACTTGGCTTTGGACACTCACCAAAACTAATTCATTACTACTATGCAGGGAGCTTCTGTTTGTTTAGATAGTCTTTGGTATGTAGATAGTGGAGGCTCCAGGCACATGACAGGATGTAGAGCCCTTCTTCTGGACTTCTTAGCTCATGGAGGGGGTGATATATCCTTTGGTAATGATTCAAAAGGTAAGGTGTTGGGTTCAGGGACTGTTTAGGCTGGGAAACTCAAGTTTGAAAATGTTAATCTTATTGATAATCGTAAATTTAATCTTCTTAGTGTTTCACAAATGAGTGACAAAGGTTATGGCTCATTCTTCACTAAAAGAACTTGTAAGATTATTGGGCTAGAAGTGGTGAAAAAGATTGACACCATCATTGCTGAGAGCAAAGCACAACTTGTTGCTCATAGGAGTGGCAATGTGTATGTAGTTGATATGTTAAAGGACAATCCTATGGCAAATGTCTGTTTGTTTTCTGCTGCCTCCACAAAGGATATAGAATTGTGGCATAGGAGACTGGGTCATACCGACCTTCAAACTATCAACTCACTCTCCAAACAAAGCCTTGTCAGAGGTTTGCCATCAAAAGAATTCAAATGTGATGAGCATTGTGTTTCCTGCTTAAAAGGAAAACAACATAAAAGCTCTTACAAATCCATTGATGAGTACAAATCAAGTCAATGTATACAATTGTTGCACATGGACTTGCTTGGCCCAGTTAAAATCATGAGTCTAAGAAGATAAAGATTTTGTCTTGTCATAGTTGATGATTTTTCTAGGTTTACATGGACCTACTTTTTACACTCTAAGGATGAGACTGCAGGTATTTTGAAGGACTTTGTCACCAAAGTTGAAAAACAATATGACTTGCCAGCAAAAGTCTTTAGAAGTGACAATGGAACAGAGTTTAAAAATAAGGAGTTGGATGACTTCTGTGTGTCAAAAGGGATTGTGAGGCAGTACAGCATCCCAAGAACACCAGAGCAAAATGGGGTGGTTGAGAGGAAAAATAGAACTCTTATTGAAGCTGCAAGAACCATGCTAGCAGATTCTGGTTTGCCACTGTCCTTATAGGCAGAAGCTGTAAACACTGCTTGCTATGTTCAAAACAGAGTTTTGATCAACCCAAGATATCAAAAGACTGCCTATGAAATTCTATTCAAAAACAAACCATTAATCTCATTTTTCAAAATCTTTGGCTGCCCATGTTTCATCTTAAATCTTAAAGATTCCATTTCAAAATTTGCAGCCAAAGTAGATTGTGGTTATTTTCTGGGATATTCTTCTACTTCCAAGGCCTATAAAGTGTTTAACACAAGGACCAGGACAATAGAAGAAACTCTGAATGTAAAGTTCAATGAACTTTCATCCCTAAAAATCCCAGCAAATCCTGCTGAGTTCTTTGATTTAGATAAATTCAAATTTGAAGATATTCCTGTCAAAACTAACAATGCAGGTACTCCACAATCTCCACAACAAGATTACAGAACAGATGTTGTGATTCCAAGTCACTATAAAGTCTACTCTGCATCAGAGGAAGCAGCTGCTCAAAATAACTGTCAAAACTTTGTCACAGCTGAGTCAGCCACTGTTGGCCAGTCTTACCCTCAAACCACTGCTTCACCCTTTACATCCACTGCTCAATCATCTGTTGACAAAAGTCAAACATCTGTTGACAAAATTCAGTTCAGTTTTACACCACTTGGACCCATTCCCCTACTTCCATTTCAAACATCTGTTGGCACTACAGAAGTGCAAACAAATGTTACATCAACAGAGTCACCAAACCTCTGTCCTTCACCTCAAAATGCCATCATACCATATCAGGGAGATCTAATCTACCTAAGAGCTCATCCACCAGATCAAATCATTGGCAACATAAGAGAGGGTGTGCTAACAAGAAGCCAATCCTCAAATATCTGTCTTTTTGCGGGTTTTCTATCTCTCACACAACCTGTGAAGTACCAAGAGGCACTAAAAGACAACAGTTGGGTAGAAGCCATGTAGGAAGAACTCCTTTAGTTTAAAAGACAACATGTATGGGAACTTGTACCACTGCCTAAGGATGTTTATCCAATTGGCACAAAGTGGGTCTTCAAAAACAAAACTGATGAAAGGGGTATAGTTGTCAAGAATAAAGCCAGACTTATGGTTCAAGGCTTCAGACAAGAAGAAGGAATAGACTAGGATGAAACCTTTACTCCTGTAGCAAGGTTAGAAGCTATCAGACTCTTTCTAGCCTTTGCTATTAACCACAACATCAAGGTGTATCAGATGGACATCAAATGTGCATTCCTATATGGCAAAATTCAGGAGGAGGTATATGTATGTCAACCACCTGGTTTTGAAGACACATTCCATCCTGATCATGTCTACAAGATTAAAAAAGCTTTGTATGGACTCAAGCAAGCACCTAGGGCCTGGTATGAAACTCTTTCCACCTTTCTCTTATCCATAGGCTTCACAAGAGGTAAAATTGATAAAACCTTATTTCTGAAATGGAGAGGGAAAGATTTAATGATTGTTCAAATATATGTGGATGACATCATCTTTAGATTCACATGTAACCAAATGTGTGAAGAGTTTAGGGAATCATGACAGTAGAGTTTGAAATGAGTGCTATGGGTGAACTTCAGTGTTTCCTTGGTCTCCGAGTGAAGCAGCTGCAAAATGGCATATTCATTCATCAAAAGAAATATGTGAAAAATTTGTTAACAAGATTTGAGATGAATGACTGTAAGCCATGTAGTACACCCATGAGTACAGTCAAGCTACTCACTATTGATGACAAGGATGAACTGGTTGACCAAACACATTACAGATGCATGATTGGGTCTTTATTGTACTTAACTGCATCTAGGCCAGACATTATGTTTGCCACTTGTGTTTGTGCAAGATCCCAGGCTTCACCCAGAAAGTCAAACCTTATTGCTGTAAAAAGGATATTCAGATACCTAAAAGGTGCTCCCACATTTGGTATCTGGTATCCTGCTAATGGAAACATTAAGCTTTCAGGTTATTCAGATAGTGATTTTGCTGGCTGTCACACCACAAGGAAGTCTACATCAGGAGGGTGCCAGTGTCTAGGGAATGCCTTAGTCTATTGGCAAAGCAAAAAGCAAGTAGCTGTTTCAACTTCAACAGCTGAGGCTGAATACATTGCTGCTGCAAGCTGTACATCCCAACTCATGTGGCTTCAAAATCAACTACTGGATTTTGGGATAACTGCACTAAAGACTCCACTCATGTTGGACAGTCAAGCTGCTGAAAATATCATCAAGAATCTAGTTTCTCACTCAACCACAAAGCACATAGACATCAGACATCATTTTGTCAGAGATAGCTATGAAAAAGGTTTGATTTCTCTGCACCATGTTCCAACAGAGGATCAGTTGGCAGATGTGTTGACAAAAGCTTTAGACACATCTACCTTTACAAATCTGATTTCTAGAATTGGTATGCTAAATATGGATTAAACAACAAAAATGTTTAAATAAAAACATTAAAATGTTTCAGAAAATCAAAATCCATCCTTAAAAAATAGCTTTTTGGTTGAAAAATCTGTTAAGGATAAAACAACCACTGTTTCATCCATTCTATCCACTGTTAAGTTGAAAAATCTGTTTCAAACAGCGGATCAGATAAAACAACCACTGCTTGGTTGAAAAATCTGTTTCAAACCTCTGACTAGATAAAACAACTGTTTCATTATCTATATATATATATATACATATATACATATATCTATCTATATAAAAAAAATCAAGTGCTGTCAGCATCAGTACTTTGGTAAAATAACAACTGTTTGCATCAGATCTTTGGCAACAGCTGTATACCACCAGATGTTTAGCCATCAGATGTTTGCCACCTCTGCTCTTAAAAGCAGAGTTTTGTCCACATCAGCAGTTTCACCAGAGCCTATAAAAACCCCGTTTACCACAACAGTCGTTACACTGTCTCATTGTATTCAAAATACTGAAACTGCCTTCTTCATCCTCAAACCCTTACTCCAATTCCACTTACTCTCACACTCGGAATCCATTACAATGGATCTTCAAGATAAAGCCACCCACAATTATCTCCCATATCTGGTAAAAACGGAAGAAAACACTCCATTCCATTCCACCATCGACATCATCTTACAATCCAAATACCTAACAATCCTAACCGTTGATGCTCCTATCTATCTTGATACCCTCCAAGAATTTTGGGTGAATGCTGAGTTTCTTCTTCAAGACAAAAAGCCTACATTCCATTATCTCAAAAATTGGAGAAACAAGTATCGTCATTACCCCTAAACTGATATCCACAACCTTCTCACTCAATGACCTGTCAGGTAAAGACTCTTTTCCTAAGGCAGAGCTTCACACAAAGTTTCAGGAAAGAGGTTATGATGCATAAATGACCGGGTCAACCCTTTTCAAAAAGTTTTTTCCACCAGTCATGAAATTTTTCTTTCATACCCTCCTTCTCTGTGTCTCTACTAAGTCTACTTCCTTTAATGAAATCCCATTGAGGATTCTGTACTTGGGCTATGCTATGTTGTCAGATTCTGACTTCAATCTATCCCAGGGACTGTTTATGGACTTAGTATCAAATGTGAAAGCTATAAAGTCTGGGTCTAATAATGCTTTTCTGATTTACCCAATAATTTTGAGTGTAATCCTTCAAAAGGTTTTACCTGAAAAAGATTTCAAACAGGTTGAGTCTATTCAAATGAAGAGTCTAACTGATGAAACTTTCACAAGAATGCTGGGTTCAACTACCCAAGAAAAAGTATTAAAAGTGTCAAAAGTTTCCAAAACACAAAAAAAGAGGGCTAAGACAACAACTGTTGTCCAAACCTCTGTTGTTGAGCCCACTGCTCCTGGTGATCATGGCACTACATCCAGTGCTGTGAAACCCACACCAGCCACCTCCAAAAGAAAACGTCCATCCACATAAACCACCACTAAACCACAAAAGGGACTTAAGATGAGATACCAGAAGAAAACCCTGTTGCAACACAAAAACAACTAGAAACCACTGTTGTTACTTCCTCACAACAGTTGGATATATCTCAACCTAACCAAACTCCTCATGCATCCTCACAAAAGGATCATGTTGTAAGCCAAGGGGAAATGTATATCATGATACATTTGAGTCACTTGGCCATATGTTCACAAGCCCCTCTCTCAGGGCTAATTCTCTTTTCACTCCTCCACCTTCACCAAAACATGTTCCTCAAACCATGCAACCACTGTTTGAGGCTATTGATAAAACTCAGAAAAATCCCAGTTCCTCTCCTTCACCTATTAATGAGAGTATACCTCAACAAGTGACTGGGACTGAGGAAGATCAATTAGCCATCCCACAAACAGAAGAGGAGGCTACACCCCTAGAGTTCAATGAAACTCTAGGTGAGTTTTCAAGTGAAGCAACCACTACTGATGTAGAGACCATTGTCTCACAACAGGACAATAGTTACATAGCTAAGACTTCCTTGAAGGGAACAACTGATGAGGCCACTATAGTGTCCCCAAAATCAGTTGGAAGTCCCCAGAACCAAGAAAAAGGGGCATCTGGTTCTCATCCTTTGGACTCACCTCGTAGGACTGAACCAGTTACAACTACCACTGGCAGGAATTCAGATGATCCTATTAACTTAGGTGATGGATTAAAATACCAAGAATTGACGGCCAGAGTACAGTCCACTGAAACCTTTGTTGCTGATATCAAATCAGATATCAAGACAATATTGGGATCATTGGCTACTCTCACCAAGAGTCAACCATCCACTGAAGATATTGCTAGTGAGCTATGGAAGTCTGTTTCCCCCATCATCATAGCTCACAGAAAACTAGCAGATCAGACTCATGAAACCTACATGGCTGAAATCAGAAATATGGTAGATGCTAGGTACAAAGATACCCATGCTGACATTCAAGCCATTAAAGACCATTTGCTGAAGACCACTGGCTCTGCCCCTACCACAATTCTCAGAGATGAAGATGATGATGACTTTACAGCTGATGATGCCAAAAAGGGGGAGAGTGGCAGAGATAGATTTCCAAAATTAGATCCTTTTGGTTGTCCACCCTCACAAAAGGGAAAATCAAAGTTTGCCAACAAACCAGGGTCTACCCAAACAGCACCACAATAATAACAATCCAATGTTCAAACCAGAAAAGCTAAAGAAGTGGACACCTCTGCTAATGAAGAAGCTGAAAAAGCTGCTGAAGAAAAGCAAAAGAGGGCTGACACTTTGGAAGTCAAGGCAGAGGCTTTGGTACAAAAGAAAAGGGAACAACAGCAGGAAGTTGAAGATGTGGGTTCCTCTAAAAGGAAGAAAATGCCTACTAAACATGTCAGAAAACCACCATCTAAACTTGCTGCTAAAACCACTGCTACCAAAACCACTGCTGCCACCAAAACCACTGATACCACCACAACATCTGAACCTATCACCATAACCACCAAACCAACCACTGAACCTATCACCACAACCAATGAACCTATCACCACAACCACTTCACCACCTAAATCCCAAACATCTGCTGGTTCTACAAAAGTGCCAACAGATGTTAACACAACCACTGCTTCTACACCACCATCACCAAAAATCTTATACAGAAGGAAGAGAAAATCTACCTTTGTTGTACAAGATGAAAACATTCATACATCACCACCTACTACTTCAACCACACAATCTACACCCATATCTGCCATTCCACTTTCATCATTCTCACCACACACCTCACAATTTACATCCCATAGACCACCACCAACCATCATACCATTGGCTGTTCAATATCCCCTTGAACTTGATCTACTCAAGGGGGAAATGCAATCCTTCTACAATGCTGAACAACCATCTGAAAGATCTTTCCCATCTCTTCCACATTTTCCTATACCCCTAAACACAGACCAATATCTAAAATTCAAGGCTGAACAGGCAGACACCATCATAAAGGATAAATGCAAAGGGAAAGATGACAGGAGTGCTCAGGGCATCCATTCAGCAGAGCTTAGCAAACTAAGAAGGATTGAAGATTTTGCTAAGACCCTGAGCAACTCTATGTCTACCATGCCTCTTAGTAGTGACATGGACAGGGAGGTTAGGGAATATCTTCTTGAACAGATCTTGGCAACCATGCCTTATAAAGCAAACAAGAAACAGTTTGCAGGCTGGACCACTCATGCTCTCAAAGAAGAACTCATAAGAATTGAGGACATGGTTAAGAGACCCCAGCCAAGGTCTCTGCCCCTGATTTCAGTAAAGGCAGAGATCCAGCCAGAGCCTTGAAATTCAAAAGAATGAGACAAGAAATGGTGGCTGCTGACTATGGGGAGATGAAGTCTGTTGCAAGATGGTTAGAGCTGAGGTTGGTTGAAACCTACAAGAAGCTAGAAGAAAACAAGAAGAAAGACCCTAACTTGCCTAGAAAACCTGTCTACTCTGATGAACCCCTGATGAAGAGACCTCAACAGGCTTTTACATTAGACAGCCTACTTGATACTTCTGATCTATCAGCTGTTGCAAGAAGACAATTCAAGAAGAAGAAAGAAATGTCTGAAGAGGATCAGAAGAAGTTTGCTGATATTTTTATAAAGGAGGGCCTCTATAATCAAATACACTTTTTCTCAGATCCCACTACTGAATCACTCAGAGAACTCATAGGGAGATCTCCATCACCAAACTCATCTAGAATAAAAATGCATCTCAGCAAATCCTCTGATTCAAAAATTCTAAAATGGAAGGTCAACAAAGACACCCATGAATTGACTTTGCTCAGATCAGATAGAGAAGCTCAAAAGCTAAGCATGGATGATGCATATAGACTGTGTGCAGATGACCTCCAAACACTGCTGAACCTTGAGCTTGAAAGAGATGCAGAAGACCTCTACTCTTTGAACTTGGAGTTACAATTCAAAGGTCAAACCAGAGAAAGTCTAATGAGGAATAAAGATCAAGAATAAAGTCTAGTTTTGGCATCATCTGTTCTAGGGGGAGATTGTTGGGTCTGCTGACCTGAAGAAGAACAGATGATTGAAAAGCCAAAATATACTAAAGTTGATCCATATAAATAAACAACATTTACAACATACTCCTCCCATAAGACTGTTGACCCTAACAACTGTTCCACCCAGACAATTCCTATGACAACTGCTGCTACAAAGGACTGCTGGATAACAACTGATAGAGAACAACTGCTGACTAAAGGTCTGATAGAGAACAACTGGTGATCAAGTGCTGAAGACTAAAGGTCTGTTGGAGCCAACAACATTTAGGCTCCAACAGATGATACAAGACCATCAGAGTTTTCCTCAACAGTAGTTTACCTTATAGTGTTTTGCTATGTAACAGTAGTTTGTATAGGGCAAATGTTTTATGTTGTTATTCTGTTAGAGGTCACTGTCTTAGGTGACGTCAGCTTAGATCATCAGTGGTTTAGATTTGTCTATAAATAGAATAGTGCATGTACTGTTCTATTAAGTCACTCACAACATTTTCTCAGAAAAACAATCACAGAGTTATCAGGTTGATGGGGAGTACTTGTTTGATTGTATTCTTTCAATATAATGAAAGCATTCGATTTAGAAAACATTTATTCCTTTTGTTTTGATTATAGTTTATTATTCCGCTGCACTTTCCATATATATTCACTTCATTCATTTCTCATTTTACTTAGAAAAATCAAAACAATCAAACTCAGATCCTAACATATAATTGTCAAACTTTTACGAAATTTATACATTGAAAGAACGTTTGTTTGTAAGGATCGTTAAGGCATCTCTTTGAGCTCATCGCGACTACTTGTTTCAAGGCACAAGGTGTATTAAAAGTGTGCACTAATCTGGCGAATAGGCTTTGTGAAAAGACATACATGATAAGTTTCCAAGCTAATCATTTTAGAGAATAGTGTACTAGTACGTATCGTGTAGATAGGCATTTATGTATGAGTTTAGTCTAACTAAGAAGTACCAACTAATGGTAGTTGGCTATGGCTTAGGCGACTGGGTGTAGCTATATTAGTATTAGATATATGAAGATATATTGTGTTGAGAGTATTACGGGTGCATAAGCGGATACAAGAGTCATAATTTAGGGATATACTGTTACTTCGATCATATAAGTTTGTAAACATGATGATATAAAACAGGTTGAAATAATAAGTTTGGGAAACCATGCTTTTGAGAAAAGAGTAGTGAAACTCACCTTAGGTTGCAAGCTAAAAATCCAAACTTCGTAAATAAGGACGTGCTACCGGCTCCCTATTACATGTGTCACTAAGTGAGTGTATGTGCATAATCAGTACACCATATAACCCATTTGTCCAAGACGTTTTAAAATACCAAAACGGTTTAAGTGACACCTAGTGTTTCTATATGCACAAGTAGAACCTACGAACCCATTAGTGATCGTTATGAACTCCAATTATGTCTCATACAAGTGTTCAAACAATTACACGTCAATACCAAGTCATACAAGACTCCAATTAGGCACATAAGCGTGCATAAGATAATCTGCGTTTTTAGGACAGATTATGCGCTGTGAAAATCAATTTGTTAAAAATACTTATTCAATGAATTAGACTCCAAATATTTTACGAAACATTCCAGGGAGTCTACCGGTTTAGTCCATATTTTTATTTCGTGATAAAACCATACAAAATTTATGAAAAATCATACAATACAGCTAGGTCTAAAAAATACTCACAACAGATCAGATTAGTAGAAAAATTCCCAAAAAATATGTTTTCATCCAAACGGGATGAATCTACTTGGAAAAGCCAAGTTTTATCAATGTAGACCTAATGTCCAAATTTCATAACCTAACTCTTTGTAAAACTCAAGTTATAGTCGTTTAAAGTTGACCCAAAATACTAATCCGAAAATATGATATGACCTCTAATCAAAGAAAATTCCAAAAAACTTATCAACTGATGTCCAAATCAGATGATTTTCCCCATTCTAAAAATCTAAGACCTTGTACAACATGTTCATGCAAAGAATCGATCAAAACAGATTTATTAAAGTCGTGATACAGGGCCTACAAGTCGACATTCAGATTTTGTCAAGATTTTAATCAAGCAATATTATCAACTATATCAAACCCTAGTTGCATATTATCAATCAAGAACATCAAATAAACATCATAAAAGATTCATCACACATCAATCTGATCAAAACATGCCCGTTTCTTGGTAAATATTATCATCTATAAACCCTAGATGTTCAATAATCCTTAGTCATACAACAACATAACATCTAACACATAATAACACACAAGACCTTGTTTAATCCCATTAAACCTTTATAAAAACCATGTTTTAATCTTTGTAAGTTTATTTTAGATCATGGAAAATCTTGTTTATGGTGCTTTATAACATAATAAAGAAGATAAAACACAAAAGGTTTGATGATATACCTAAAGCTCTTCGTTCGGGTGACAAAAACACAATTAGAGCTCCAAAGCTTGATCGATTATGGTTATGGCAGAGGTTATGGAGTGTATTTTTCGTATGGTGGCTGCTGGGGACAATTAGGGTTAAGGTTATGAGGTACTTGGGGCTTAAGATTGCTTAAATAGAGGTTTTAGGTCGGTTTAACACGTCAGGCTTCGGTGAACGGCCACTCGGTCTAAGTGAGCGGCCGCTTACTTGACCTCGGCTCGTTCCGGGTGGCCTGGTCCAGTATATTGCGTGTTTTCTTCGATGTTTTCACTATTTTGGACCATATCAAGCCTGACCCCATGTATTTATTCCCCAACCATCCTAACGGTTCATTGATTACGGTTTTTAATAACATGTTCGGTTTATGTTCACGTAATCACATACAGTTTGCACATAGTTTCACAGAAACAGGTAATTGCAATCAACATCAATCAATTAATCCACAATTACCTATTTTCACAATTCACCAACGTCCGGGGTTCAATACTCGTATAAGTAGTTTGGTAATTCCCCGAATTACCAATTCATGCAGTTATTAACTTATAACTGTGCAACGTGTGACTCATCTAGCTAACCCTAGTTAAGTAGAATGCAAGGAATGTAAGTATAAGTAACTAGAGTTTAGTTAAAGTAAGACCTGAAATTGCGGGGTATCACACAAGATATGATTTAGACACTAGATTTGCTGGCAAGATATGAGACAAAGTAAGATGATTAACCAAATAAGGTAAGATGTCCTGAACTCCATGGATCAAGGTAAGATACACTACCATAAACAACACTCTCCTTTCCCTCCTTGTCCACTAGGAGCCATCGCCCCCCACCCCCTGAAGCACTCAAAACTTTTTTTTAATCATAATACTAGCAAGTCAACCTCTAATATGCACATGGTGGAATGGAGTCCAAGTGAGATCTTTTGTATTGTCACATTGTTAGCTACTTACGCAACATAATCTCATGTTTGGTCCATGTCATTAGATGTGATTAGATTGCAAATAAAACATGATTTGAAGTAAAATTTGAGAGACTAAACACCCATAAGGAAAGATTCCATGTAACACTTAGATTGAGATAAGTTGACTTATCCAACATAGCAAGCACCACCTTTTCCTTCTCTTTTCCTCTCCCTCTCTCGCGGCCGCCCCCTCTCTCCCTCTCATCTCTCTTTCGATCTCTCTCTCCCTCACCCTCTATAAATAGGACCCAAGATCACCACTTAACACTTGCACATTCATCTCAACACCACTCTCAAAACACACTCACATAACACACTCTCTAGCTTCCCAGCCATCCTCTAGTTCAAGACTCACGAGAGGAATGAACTCCTACCTATTTTGTTTTTCTTATGTTTAACTTATACTTTCAACACACTAGTGTTCACCCAACATGTAAACCACACTAGGATCATGAACCTAACTAAATAAAAACATGGTAATATAAGAAAGTAAGTGTGTTATCTTGAAGTTATATGTGTGTGTGTAGCATGGATACATAGTAGTATTTTACTTCAAGTATGTATGTATGCGTGGGTTTATGCATAGATGCCTAAGGGATTTGAGTTAAAATGATGGCATGTTCTAACATGTATGAGTAGGATATGTAATTGTATGTATAAGAACAAGGTCTATGTGTGTGTGCTCAACAATGTATACGCGTGTGTATATATAGTGTGTATGTAAGTGTATAACAAATTCATGGACATAGGTATTGATGTGTATGAATGTACTCAAGTATATACATATATGGGTATGTGTGTATAAGTGTACACCTCATGGACATGAACATCTATGGTCGTGTATTGAAATACGTATACATAGATGCATATATGCGCATGTATATATATATATATATATAAGTACACACATAGGAGATGCTTGTGTGTATGCGCAACAAGAATCATGTGTAGTTGTACATAATATAACTTGTTTTCAAATAAAGAACATATGTTTTATAATGAATAACATGTGTTAGGAACTAAGAATCTATTTTTCTATCAAAGCTACTATTTTTAAGCAACATAGATGTCACCAAGAAAAACTAAATAAACATACCGCTAGAGATTGGGTGAACCACGAGTACCATGGATTACTTTTATATAAATCTAAGGTACCCATGTATGTATATCGGACGTATAGGTCGGGATACCTAGTTAGCGGACATACATTCTTGCTAGACTACACGCGGACTTGTTCAGGTGAGTTTTCACGGCCCCCTTTTTACTGTTTTATATTTTGGGGAAAAGCATGCATTGTTTACTAGTTTTAGAATGTATTCCTAGTCGACCGGTGTACATGAGACGATATGTTTAGACTACTCACTAAAGCCCTCGTATATTAGTTTACCATAACCATTAGCTATGGATTTAGCCTAGAAACGCACACTACTAGAAAATAGGCCTTCCTTGACACTTTTTTTATGACATGCCACATTTTATGACATGCAAAAGTGCATGTCATAAAAAAAATGTCATCTTTGGAAAAAAGAGATAATTTCTTGACGTTTTTTACGTGTGTCAATAATTTACCATCATAAAATAAAAAAACATGACAGTTTTGAAATCGCGTGTCATGATTTTTGTCACCCAAAATCTCAAAAGTTTTCAATCCCGCACGTTTTTCCATAAACCTTCCCCTCTCTCTCAAATTAATACAACCGGCCCTCACCTAACCATTCCCTTCTCTCTCTCAAATTAATCAAACGCTGTAGATCATCCCTTCTCTGCTCATTGATTTCATCCCTTCCAGCAGAACAGGTTAGGTTACATTCTCCGCTCGTTGATTTCATCCCTAACCTGTAGAAAGCTTTCTGAATGTAACCCTAACCTAATACCTGTGCTGCAGCAACGAATCGTCAGATAATGTAGGAGCCGCGGCCACCGCCGTAAAACCTGACCTGCCGGTATATTACCTTGTTTCAGCGCCTTAACAGATCACAGTTGAAGTTTCTGTAATAGTTCTCCCTTTATTCATGTATTTTTTTTATTAGAATTTGCTGATATTTATTATTCGATATATGCATTATACAGAGATCTAAGTTTTAATGGTTTGGTTGGGATATTCCAGATCTAAGTGGACTAAGCGATCTATACACTGTGTAAGAAATATATGCTTTACTTTTTCACTTGTGTATGCCATTTGCTTTAATTAAACATCTAAGTTACTGAGTTTTTTATCATCAGTTTATGTCCACACTTCATGGTAATGTTATTTACATAAAACTTGATAAAACGGATTAAGTCATAAATTTTTTTTACAACAATGTAATTATAAATTGTAACAAGCATATATGGTTGAATGAATAGGTATGTTACTGGTAACTCCCTCAACGGTTCCCTCAGTGGTAGTGTTCTTCGTTGGCTTACGGATAATGCAGGTCAGGGAGATTTTAATAGATTTAAGGGATGTATTGTGTGAGCAGAAATTAATAGATTTAAGGAATTAAAATATTATTATTATTTATTAGATTAACTGATATAATATATTGAATTTTAGATTGAAGGGATTACATAACATTAGTATTTGTAGCTTATTTTAATGGTTGTTTGTTTTATAAAATGCAGATGCTAAGTAAGATTTTTTTTTTTTGGTGTAAAAAAGTCATTATTTTTCTTCCTAATATGAGTATCAATGCAAGTGTTGTTGATTCATGTTCTAACCTGCAGATTTCATCCGTATGACAGATTGTTGCTCGTGAATGTAACCTAACTCAGGGTATCTATCCTCTCTCCTGTTTTTGTTGTTTATTTTTAGTTTTAATTCGTTATTTAGGGTTTTAATTGGGATAATACTCCATATTATGATGTTAGTTAGTGTTTCTTATTGATGAAAGATATTGATAAATCAACATTATAGCTCGTTCTGCTCCTGCTCGTTCCTGCTCTTCGGCTCGTTACAATTCTGACCTATTTGTGCTCGGTAAGTTCCAATTCTGACCTGTTTGGATATCTCCTTGCTAGATTCAGTTAATTGTTATATTGTGGTTAGCATCGGTTTGTGACCTATTTTAGGTATTTTAGGCTCAATTAGTTTGTTTTTACATGTTGATATTATTATGGTGGTTGAAAGGCATGATACTGTTTGTGTAGGTATTTTAGGCTCAATTAGTTTGTTTATACATTATGGATGTTTCGGTTTCGGTCATGTTTTATATGGATTTTTTTTTCAGAAGGTAACAATCTTTGCATAAGTCATGGATAAATCGTGGATTTCGTCAGATAGATTATCAAATGCATATGAAGAGGGTGTTGAGGCTTTTTTAAAGTTTGCGCAATCTACTTATCCAAATGCAGATGCTATTCCATGTCCTTGTGTAGATTGTATTAATTTTTCTTACCAGTCAGTTGATAATGTGCGTTATCATCTGTTTGGCCGTGGTTTCTCTCAAAATTATAATGTTTGGTCTTTCCATGGAGAAACACATCCCAGCCTCGATTCTAACTTCCCTAATACATCAAGACCTCCCGACTTTGATTGTACAAAAGAGATGATACATGATGCCTTTACATATGTAGAGAAAGAACCCGAATCATTACAAGCACTACTTGAAGAGTGTGATAAGCCACTTTACGTAGGGTCAAAGTATAATGCACTTAGTGTATTATTGAAATTCCAACATTTAAGGGTCAATTTGGGTGGTCTGATGCTAGTTTTGATTCATTGTTGGGTGTCCTAAAAGATATCTTACCATCAAA
Source organism: Ambrosia trifida (assembly GCA_028751855.1). Taxonomy (NCBI): domain Eukaryota; kingdom Viridiplantae; phylum Streptophyta; class Magnoliopsida; order Asterales; family Asteraceae; genus Ambrosia; species Ambrosia trifida. Next base: position 97,460,292 of record CM054124.1, on the reverse strand, counting down.
CAATGCAATTCCTAGCTCGATATATGAGGCCAAGAAGTTGCTAAAAGGAGTAGGTCTACAATATGAAAGAATTCATGCATGTGAAAACAATTGTGTTCTATTTTGGAAAGAACATAAGGATGCTTCTCAGTGTCCAACTTGTGGCGCATCTCGTTGGAAGAAGAATACAAAAAACGTGCCTATAAAAGTTTTGTGGTACTTTCCCCGATCCATAGATTTAGAAGAATGTTTTCATCACCCGAAACTGCACATGACTTAACGTGGCATGCACAAGGTAGGGCCAATAATGGCAAGCTAACTCATCCCCGCGATTCCCCCTCTTGGAAGCTTGTTGACAACACGTGGAAAGAATTCAGGAAGGAGAATCGGAATCTTAGATTAGCATTGTCCGCTGATGGAATCAATCCTCACAAGTCATTAAGTTCCAAGCATAGCTGTTGGCCGGTTATCCTAATAACTTATAATCTACCTTCTCATTTGTGCATGTCAAGAAAATTCATGATGTTGACTCTATTGATATCAGGGCCAAGTCAACCTGGTAACAATATTGATGTCTACTTGGCACCATTGATTGAAGATCTAAAAATCTTGTGGGAAACTGGCGTTGAGACATATGATGCCTACAAGAAAGAATACTTCAATCTAAGGGCAGTATTACTTTGGACTATAAATGACTTTCCCACGTATGGTAATCTTTCGGGTTGTGTTACCAAAGGTTATTATGCTTGTCCAATATGTTCAGAGAATACTTGTTCACAATGGTTGCCAAAGTCCAAAAAAGTATGCTTTCTCGGGCATAGAAGATTTCTCCCAATTAATCATCCTTTTCGTAAAAGAAATAAAAACATTTCAACAATTTACAAGAAAACGATGTTGTAAAAAACCCATTATCAGGTGAAGATATTTACAACTATTTGGAGGGGTTTAAAAATACATGGCGTAAGAAGAAAAGGCCAAAAAAAGAGAAGGCAAAGTCAAAGAAAGCAAAGTCAAAGAAGGCAAAGTCAAAGATGGAAACATTAAAGAAGAAGACGCCAAAGAAGGAAAAAGAAAGTATCGATGAGAGGGCTAAATTGTGGCATAAAAAATCGATTTTTTTTAACTTGAATATTGGAAGAAGTTGCTTGTTCGTCATCAATTGGATGTTATGCACATAGAAAAAAATGTGTGTGAGAGTGTTTACGGAACCTTGTTGAATTTGCCTCACAAGACGAATGATGGGTTAAATGCACGACAAGATCTTGAGGAGTTGGGCATTAAGCCTGAACTACAACCTCAACAAAAAGGGAAACAACTTTTGCTTCCGCCTGCATGCTACACATTGAACACCTCAGAGAAACATAAATTTTACGATACCTTGTCTAACATAAAAGTGCCTGATGGGTATTGTTCCAATTTTAAGAATCTCGTGTCTGATGATGTTTCAAAGATGAATGGTTTGAAGTCTAACGACTGTCATGTACTGATGCAACAACTTCTTCCCTTTGCAATCAAGGGGGTGTTACACGAGAAAGTGAGGAAAACAATTATAAGCTTGTGTCATTTTTTCAATAATTTGTGTAGTAAAGTTGTTGATGTTAGTAAGCTATGCATGTTGCAAAGTGACATCGTATTAACTTTGTGCTTGTTAGAGAAGTATTTCCCCCCATCGTTTTTTGATGTCATGATTCACTTAATGGTGCATTTAGTTAGAGAAGTGAGGTTATGTGGCCCGATTCATTTTAGGTGGATGTACCCATTTGAGAGATACATGAAAACACTCAAAGGGTATGTATGAAATCATTATCGACCCGAGGGTTGCATTGCAGAATGTTATGTGGCAGAGGAAGCCTTAGAGTTTTGCTCGGGTTACTTGAAAAACATGAACTCAATTGGCAATCCTTATGAACATGTTGATGAAAGAATCCGCACCGGTAGGCCTTTATCGTAGGCTACAATCGAGGCTGTGGATCCTCAACTACTTGATCAAGCTCATCTTTATGTATTAAGAAACACTGCTGTTATGGAGCCGTATATAGAGTAAGCATGACATAAAACCATATACACTCTGTATTGTATCTTATACATAAAGCTTCTTCTAACATCAACTATAATTCAGGTAACATATGTCGGAATTGAAGAACATCAACCACCGCGCCTCTCGAAACAGTACATGATTGCAAAACCAACACAGTCGAACATTTATTAGCTGGCTTAAGAACGAGGTCTACTTTCTTAAAGTTTGTTATAAATTACAATATTTTTAGTAATTTTGTGTGAATTACATTAATTTTTTTTACAATAGGTTGAAACACGTTTGGCTGGCGGGGAAGATATCTGTGCCAATGTTCGTTGGTTAGCCAAAGGGCCAAGATTGTTGTTAATAAATATAGCGGTTTTGCTATAAATGAGTATCAGTTCCATACAACTTCTAGAGATGAATCTAAAGTAACTCAATGTACTGGAGTATCTATAGTTGCACATGCTATGCAGATTGCTAGTTCAAAAGACTCCAGTCCTGTGTATGGCGCTGTTACTTACTTTGGTCGTATAAAGGAGATATGGGATCTTGATTATCGCATGTTTACCGTTCCTGTTTTCATGTGTGATTGGGTTGATAGTCGTGGAGTAAAAAAGGATGATTTTGGATTCACCGTGGTTAACCTTGATAGGCTTGGTCATCAGTCTGAACGCTTCATATTAGCTAGTCAAGCCAAACAAGTTTTTTATGTTCAAGATCAACAAGATGATAATTTGTGTGTTGTTGGCTACACGCCACATAAGATGTACAAGTATGCAACAAGTGATGCACCTGATGATATGTTGGAATTTGATGCCGCTGTTGATGTTACGCAAGACTCCGCTTTAGTAGACCTTGATGATGATTTTTCGTGTAGGCGCCTAGATGGCGAGGGCATATTAGTTTAAACTTTAGATTTTGTGTTTTTATTTAAATTATCGTATGTCTTTAAATCTGTCTCAAGTGTTGGAATTTGATAATATTGTGATTTACTTATGTGTTTCTATTGCTTAATTATGCTTTTGATCATGATGAATCTGATAATATTGTCATAAGCGCGTGTGAAAGGAACAAATTAGCTGAATTTTGTTTTTTATTACTTAATTTGTCTTTGAATCATGTTGAAACATGCTCTTTTTGTGTGACATGGAACCAAATTCTGGTTCGGATAATGATGCAGAACCTGTCCCATCACAAAGAGGTGTGACGATGATGAAGAAAAGAAAGTATAAAAGGGAAACCTGTAATCACTTACAATGCCGAAGGTGTCCCAATTGGAGACGAATCACCCGATCTAGCTACTTTTGAGGGAATGATAGCAAGAAGTATGATTCCTATAACATATGACTCTTGGCCGCATGTTAGTAAGGATACAAAGGAAGAATTATGGCAATATGTTTTGGTAAGTCTAACATCTAATCTTTAACTTCAAATTAGTAATTATTTCTTTTTTATTGAAAATAATAATTTATATTTTATGTTTCAGGGCAATTACACAGTTGATCCAAAGAGCCAAAAGCAAACTCTCCAATCAATTGGGGACAAGTGGAGAAATTTTAAACATAGTCTATACAGGGATTATATTGAGGTACAGAAAGATGACCCTGTGGCTAGGAATAATTTATTTGATCCTCCTCGAACGTATTCGTCCATCCAAAAAAGTGAATGGAAAGTTTTTGTGTCATAGAGAATTACCAAAGAGTGGGAGGTTTGTTAATTTTTTTTATAAATTTTTGTTTATACAAGAAGTTTTGAATTATGCTTAGGCAACTTTTGACCATTACATCTTTGATATTTCTAATGCAGGAGAAAAGTAGAAAAGCTAAGGAAATTCGTGCACAAAATAAATACTATCATCATTTGAGCCGAAAGGGCTATGCAAAACTCAAAGCTGAGATTGTATGAATTGAATTAATTAAATATTGTTTACTTGTATTAATTTAATGTTAAACTTACTTTTGTTGTTATTGATAATTCAGATGCAAGAAACCGGCAAGACAGAAGAGGAGATTAATAGGGCAACATTGTGGAAAAAAGCGCGAGTTTTGAAGTCGGGAGGTTATGACAAAGATGTACAAGTAGTTGTAGATAAAATTATAAGTTTTTTCTCACTTAAACCGAACATCATTGAATTATTGTATCACATGATTAGCTAATAGTTGTCATCATTCCAAAGTTTGATTTTCTTACTAAATGTTTCATGAATTGGTTTTCACGTTTAGGATGAGTTGATGAATTCTAGAGGCAGAGAAGTTACAGGTGGTGCACGTGATGTGCTTGCGGAGGCTCTGGGTACAAAGGAACCACGTGAGCATGTGCGCGGAGTGGGAAGATTTGTGACGCCTCAGCAATATTTTTATCTACCCAAGACCGTTAAGCATTATTTGGACAGGAGAAGCAGAAGTTTGATCAACGCTTCAACAAACTTGAAGAGGAGGTAGATAAATTGAAAAGAGGAGCGACTTACGCATCCGAAGCTGGAAGTTGCCAATTTTGGGACAATGAAGATGTTGAAGATGACGCACCTCAAGAACAAGTGGTAAGTCTTGAATCTTGATCTTTATTATAAGTGTAGTTGTGTGTCATTTAGGTTCTTTGTGTTTTGTAAAGACTACAACGGCTAATGCCTAATGTAGTTATGTTGACCTCAGTAAGGATCTTGCTTTAGGGCTGTTTTTTTAAAGCGCATAGGCACTTTTTCTAAGCGAGTTTTTTTTAAACTACCCACCTAGTATGAAATACCATTTTTAGGGGTTTTAGACATGTTTAGGCTTGTTTAGGGCTAGTCTAGGCTTATTTAGGCTGCTTCAAACCTTATTTAGTTTTTTTTTTTAAATCATTTCTGGCTGAAATTTAGCCGGAAAGTCCCCCTGAACCTGCGCCTTAGAGCCTGAAATCTTGCCTTTTAATTCTCAGCGCTTCCGCGCCTAGGCGTGTGCTTGTACGCTTTTGACAACATAGGTTTAAAGCTTACAAAAAATCTAGTGCTTTCCCTATCAGAATGATGTAACACCAATCAAGCATAGAGGTTCTCTAAAATCTATTCATTCATAGTTGCCTGTGTACCTTAACTAGCGTGAACGTATTATTGTAATCAAACAAGTGTTACACCTATGTTTAGATGATGCTTTGCAGTCACAACAACAGCTAACACACTAAAAAGTAATATTTGAGGCTTAGATTCTCGCAAAGCTGGTGGCACTGCTTCTGGTGCTCCAAATCAGCCAGAGAATTCTGATTTTGTTCAAGAGTCGGGTGTGCAAAAGGGCCTGCAACAAACGGGTCAGTTTGTTGGTGTTAATCACAGCATCTGTAACTATTGTTCCAAGGTATGCCTCAACAGCCTCTTTCAGGTTCTTTAGAATCATAGGTTCGCGTCAAATAAACATACAAAAAACGGGACAGTTTGTTCAGGATCAGGGCAATCCAGATCGGGTGGTGCAATTCCATTTGTGCATCGGGCTGCTGGTTCTTCTTCGGGTCAGCAGCGTGTTAAAAGTAGTTGGGGCAATATAGGGAATAACTTGGATAAAAATGCGCGATGCGTTTTGATCCCATAAGCCGATGCGTGATGCGCGCGCATCACGTATATGACGCCTTTGTTATTTAAAAAATATATATATATAAGCTAGATTTTAGCTACAGCATCCGAGTATGAAGTGTTGGATAGTGATAATGTCAAGGCTGCAGCCATGTCTTTTTTATTTTTGTTTCTGCAGTTTTTGCAGCCAACTTTTATTGGTTATAACATTTATAATTACTATGTTTTGGTATGTTTTAAAATCTAATGTGGCTATATTTCATGCTTAGTATACAAATGGTATTAAATACAAAAAAAGTACTTGATAATTGGTCTGAATGTCAATGCTAAAAAATAGAGGAATATATTAATTATTTAAATTTGAACATTAAAAATTAAGTTGAAATACTAAATCAACTATCAAAAATAAAAATAAAAATTTCATTGCGTTAACATAAGTTCTATTTGCTGACCCCTATATATATATATATATATATATATATATATATATATATATATATATATATATATATATATATATGTAGGATGATACATGCTTTCTGGCGGTCGAGGTTCCCTCAAATATTGTCGCCAAAGGAACAATAATCAATGATACATGCGAAGAAGAGTTTGCTAAGGTTTATGTGGACGTAGCTCTACAAAAAGAAGCTAAAGTACCTGTTCCACTTGAAGAGGAGTTTGTTGAGAAAGTCGAAGAAGCTGTTGGGCATGTATTAAGTTGGCCGAGACATCTTATCATTCATTGCTCCGACTTGGTAATATTATTTACATAGATTTAATGCATGGATAGAAGTAATATTGTTTATATTTTTTTTTGTAGGAAAAAGCGGTGGCGAAGAAAAAGATAAAATTGGTAAATATAAACAAAAAACAAGAAGCTGCTGACAAAGAAAAGAAACTGAAAGAAGTTGATCATGCGGAAACAAAAAGAAAAACTGTAAAAGAAGTTGTTGAAGAAGGGGAAAAAAAGAAGTTGTGGATGAGGAAAACAAAATAGAAAATGAAAAAGAATTTAAAAACAAAGGACAAAGCAAGAAAGAAACCAAAGCCAAAAGACAAATTATTCCGAAGGTGGGAAGAAAAATGATGACTAGAGCGAAAAGGAAGGAAAGAGTTAGAACGGAGGGAAGCGGAGCTTTGAAGATGGCCGCACACGTGGTTGATGGGTCGCTTAAAAAGGAGGATACTATAAGACTGCCGTTTGATGAGGATATTTTTGGGCATGATTGTTTCACATATATAAATTGGAATGATTTTGAAGCCGTTTTTACAATTGATCAGCTGTCCGGTGCGGTAATCTGTTCTTACATTATGTATGTACCTAAATTTACTTTAAATACAAACAATTACATAATTTATTTTATTGATTTGTTTTTTTTGTATGTGTAACAGGTACTTGGATTCGCAAATAAAAGCTGGGAAATTTTCTAATAATCGAATTTGTTTTGTGAACCCCGCTACAATCTAGCCGATGGACGGAAAACCCAAATCAAAACATAGCGAGGATGCAAGTAGAGCGATTGTAGATCGTTTGTTGAAGAGAAAGAACAGGGACATCATCCTTTTGCCATATAACCCTGGTTTTGATTTCCCTTTTAGATAATTGTGCGTTTTTTGACTGAATTTCACTGAATTACATTTTTGTTTTTGTAGAAATCATTGGGTGTTAGCAGTACTTGACATGAGAAAAGCTACATGTTATTACCTTGACTCGTTAAGGCCTATCAGTTTTCTTGAGCAGTTAAAACAAATTATTGATATGTAAGTAATTTGCTCGAATAGTAACCAAATATGTGTTGTTTTGGAAAAAAATAGTTTGCTAGAAGTTGCGTTAATGCTTTACTATTTTTCTTGTTTTTTAATAGGGCAATGGTCGTTTATGCTGCACAAAGTGGTACCGGTAAGGTTAAACTCAATTGGGTCAACACTGTGGTGAGTACTTAATATCTTTATGATATAATTAGTTTGTACAAATATCTGTTTATGCAATTTGAGATTGTTTTTGAGGGGTAAAATTGTCATTTTGCTGCAAAAAGGCGAAGGTTTCTTAGGTGAGGCACATAGTGAAAAAATACCATTTTTAGGGGTTCTAGACATGTTTTAGGGTTGTTTAGGCTACTTTAGGTTGTTTATATATAATTCCAGGCTTGTTTAGCAGTTCTAGACATGTTTAGGTTGTTTTGATATTGTCCAGAATCCAGATTATAAGTGTTGCTGATCATACGTGTACATTTTTGACTGATATTAGCGAAAAACAAAACTTACAGAGCTTAAGAAATGTGGCATAAATCTCTTGTTAAAACCATGTACATAATTTTTGTTGATTTTCAAGGTCAAAGTTTCTTATCATATGATGACAACCTTTTCTATTTAAGCTTCCATGATGTTGTTTCACTCTTCTATTACTTCTATTATTGTAATAGTGTTTGCTCTTGTAACATTAGGATTGCCTTTTGTAGTTCTGGTTATCTACTTATTTCTTGTCTTATCTTGTGAAATTACGCTCAGCACCAACACGTTCAATAACACTGCAAAAATTTGATCCTAAGAAAACAAGAAACTGCTTTCTAATTTTAACACAACAAATAACAGTAATTTTTTCTTATTTTTGATGTGTTATGATTTATCTAAAATAATTAGCCAGCCTCGATTAATGTATTAATTTTATTGTTGTCTCAGGTCGGGGGAGGAGCGGATCATTACGGGGACGAAGACATGGATGCCGTTCGCGAAGAATGGTCAGGCTACGCCGCAACATTTATTTTCAAATGATCCAAACTTTTTTGTTTGAAGGCAATGTGATGTCGATACAATATTTTTGTAAACGTTAAATGTCTCGGATTATATTATGAAATGATGTTTTTGTTATTAGTTTGCTAATTATTTTGTATATAATAAAATAGCTATAAATCCAGGAGGGTAAATATGTAATTTTACAGGAATTTTTTTAAAATTTATGACACGCAAAAGAACGTCATAAAATTCTGTCATAAAATTATGTCATAATATGTGTTGAAAAAATGTTAACAAAAACTGTCATAAAAAAGTGTCATTAAAAAGTGTCATAACGTATGTCACTAAATGTTGTCATAAATGTGTGTCATAAACAGATGACACGCAAAAATATGTCATATTAAATTTATGACACCGCCATCCTTGACGTTTTTTTTCTTGTCATCAGACCCCTTTCTTGACACGCATTGCGTGTCAAGAAATGCCTTTTTTTTTTCTAGTAGTGGCATGAATAGATCTATTGGGTTGACACCCCCACTCTTGGTTAGTCGCTCTAACCGGATATATACGATATGAGAGTGCTTGCATTTCTTTTATGATGATACATTGCCTTTATTGTGCGATGTGCGAGGCACCACTCGTCAAGGTTTGGTTATGGGCTCATGACGGTTTTATCATCATTGCTCTTGGCTAGGCAATGATGGCTCATTCAAGGATTTCATTAAACTTTACATTTTGTTTATTTCAAAAACCGTGAACTCATCAACATTTTGTTGACAAAGTTTTATGCATGTTTTTCAGGTAACTAAGCTATGGACGGAACTTGAGATACGATTGGGCATTCATTCACGACTATCACCTATCGTGTCATCAAAACTTTTGACCCCGTGAAGGGTTTTAAAATGTATTTTGTGATGTTTGTTGTTGTCGAACACGTTTGGTACCTTTACTAATGAATAAATATGAATGTTTGCTCAAATCTTATGCTTGAAAACCTTTCGTGCTTGCATCCCGTGTTTCCGCCTAGGCGGGGTGTGACAAGAGAGGTCTCTGCCACGTAGGCGAGGTGATGTGGCAGACCACTATGATGACGACGAGGAGGAAGATCGGTATGACGAGGCTTTGGCTGACGAAGCATCAGAAGAGGAAACACTATGCATTATATTATTTTTGACATCACGTCTATGTCTATATTTTTTTGAATTTCCCATTTGTTTCTATTTGATTTTTTAACAAAATATATTTAGGAGTTGAAGCACAAGGCTCCTAGAAAAGCATCATGAGATAGAATCGGATAAGGAGTCTCCCCCAAGAAAAGCGGCTGCTACATCTCATCGTCGAAAAGCGTTTGTTTATGATAGCGGTAAGAGTAAAATATATGCGAGTTGGTAAGTAAACAAATAATGTTTAATTGTAAATTTTGAAATTCTGAATCATTCATCCTTATGCAATACTGCAATTGTTATTCTTGTAAATTTTGTTGCAAGGGTGTTATAGTAAAAGCTACTAAATAAGTAACTTAGAAAACAAGTTTGAATGCAATCTAATCTCTGTTACATGAAATGCAGTTCTGGAATCATAAATAAGGATTGTATTGGAATCCAAATTTGTCTTGTAACATCTGGTTTTTTCTCCTCGTGATAGTTTTTGCTAACCAGGTGAGTTTGGTTATAAAAGTTTCCTTACAGAAATTTTTTTGGGTGTTGCTTATATCTACTAGCAGCAACCTGCGCATTGCGGCGGGGCTGCACCCGTAAACTTTTATTACATATATAATAAAAGTCATCATGTATTCTTGTGTGACAATTATTTTGGTGGAAATCCTTTGATATTGAAAGCACGAATAAAAAATAAAAATTAATGCGGGGGAATACTGAAAACTTGAATCAGAAGACAAGATTTCAGTCTCTAGGAAAAAAATAACTAAATACTCTAAATGAAGCCATAAAAAAATAAAGAATGGCGTATGGGATGTGTTTGCCATCTCGTAGTACTAACTGGTCGATTTTGTGGTATATTCCTGAATATGCTCCGAACGTATATATGTCATTTCTGATGTTGGTGATTGCTTCGTCTACTGAGACACCCATAGGTGTGAATGAGAAGTTTGTGTTGTATGCGCAGATAAAAAAAATATGACATTTGATCATAGAAACCATGAGGTTGCTCTTGATTAACACAATAGCCATGATGTTGCTCTTGATTAACACAACATTTGTCTTATTGTAATTTTTAACCGTAAACTTTTATTACATATACAATAACTTTTAAACTAAAAGTCATCATGTATTCTTGTTTGACAATTATTTTGGTTTTGCTAATGACCGAGTCAGTCACGAATGGGAAGATGCCTATCTCTTTTATTTGAGTTTGACTATGTTAGTCAAATTTTTATGTATTAGTATTAGTATAAGTTAATAAGTTATTTAATTGTTTTACTTTTAAACTAAAAATCATCATGTATTCTTGTTTGACAATTATTTTGGTTTTCCTAACTTTTCATGTCTCAAACCTCAAGAAATGCTTAGCAGATGAGAACCTCCATGTCCCTCTTGAAGATGTGCAAATCGATGAAACTATGCACATTGTCGAGAAACCTGTTGAGATCGTGGACACTGGAATCAAGAAACTCAAGCGCAGTCGCATCCCGATCGTTAAGGTTCATTGGGAATCTAAACGAGGTCCAGAATTCACTTGGGAACGCAGAGACCAGATGAAGTCTAAATATCCACAACTCTTCCCAGCAGACTCTCCAACTCCAACTTCGGGACGAAGTTCCTAAAAGTAGGGGAGACTGTAACATTTCGTATTTTTCCTATCTTGTACGTTTATCATGTAGTCTATAAGACGTCGAATTTTATCTTTCTTGTACGCTCTAAAAATCTTTCGTACCATTTTTGGACTATTATAACCATATTATAAATTTATTATAGGGAAAACTTAGAAATATAATTACAAAAAAATAATTGCGTGGACCGGGACTTGAACCCGCGTCCACAGCCTAACCAAACCATCCAGCAACCAGCTGATCTATTAGTTTATTTATGTTTTCATTTAAAAGCCACATCCTTTATACACATTTAAAAATCCTTATTTGACTAACCAAAAGTCAACAACCATCGATCCTTCCATTTGAATTCATGATCCTGCGTAATTGATCTAATTATGGATGTGATTGTGACTGACCGACCCTTAAGCTTATTCTACACGCAAAACACAATTCAAAACATTCCATTTTAAAGTTTATTTATGCGTTTTTATTTTAGGGTAGTCAAACCTTCCTAAACTGCGAAGCAAGGTGTTTTATTATAAATTGAACCCTCTTCCAGAACCTAAAGATGCTGAAAACATTATCCCCACTCTCAACTTTTGTTTAAATTCCCGTTTATAAGATAGAACCGGTCGCAGTTTGACTTTCGAGTTGACCCTCGTTTTGGAAGTGATTCTTAGAGGTATGTTATAATTGATTGTTTCTGCACATTTATCGGCCAGTATTAACCATTAACCCCATGGTTAATCGGCCTCTATCATCACGATTAAACGGATTAGAAAACTAGGGTTCATAGATATTATATTTGGGGAAGATGATAACCAACTGCATTTGTTTTTATTTAATTCTAAACAATAACAAACACAAACTGATATGCAGATCAGTTGGTGAAATCTGTTGTTTTACAATATTTGGCCGTGTGATGCCTTGGGTTCGAACCCAGGCGCGTTGTTTTATTTATTTTTTTGATAATTATGCAATACTCTAGAAGCTTATACATTTAATCGAATCCAACAAGACTCTGTTCTCAGGGTCCAGACCAGATGGTCTGGACTTGTGATTATAAACACACGAACCGGCCCAGACTCGGGTTCGATTCCTTTCAGCAGCAGCAAATTTTTTTAAAAAAACCTTTTATTTATATACTTAATCTATTAAACTTTTAAATTAGTTTTTAAATACTAAAAATGGTTTATAAATCCTATAAAATTTATTTTATGCTATTCAAATGGTAAACTTAATTATACAAATTTTAGTTTTTTCAAAAATCTTTTATTTAATATATATTATGAATATTACAAGTTTATTCAATTTTAATCTTAAAATTTTATAAAAATAGCTAAATTAGTTTATAAAATTCCACAAAAATTATCCTAAACTTATAAGACAATAAATATTTCAGAAATAATTTTTAATTTCAGAAAAACATGTATTTAATATTTTTAATTAATTTATGTTATTTTTAATCATAAATAAATCATAACAAATTCATTTTTCAATATTTTTATACCAAAATTTTACATAAATTATTTCTATCCATTTAGAATAGAAATACAAATTTTAATTTAAAAATAATTTAATTTTAATATTTTTAGATATTAAAGTTAGGTTTTGACAAATAGAAAATAAATATACTAAATATTCAATTTTTGGGGAAAATAATTTTATCATACTTAAAACCATATGATATGACCATCCTTAATCAAACCCTACAATAGTCTTTTATTCAATTATTTGCCAATTTCTTTTATTTATTTACAATTTACCTAATTAATAATTAAACAATTAGTTATCCCCAAATTAGGAACCCTAGAAAATACTTGTAGACTAGAAAGACTTACACTTATTTATTACCTTAAACATAGGGTAATAGTTGGCAACGTTGGACTACACTTATTCTATTTCACGAGACTTAACACTTTGCTAAGGTGAGTTTACGTAACCTTGTTTATGCAATTCTTTATATTTGAAACTTTATACTTAAGCAATTCTACATACATGTCTAGTTGTAAACTTTAATGCCTCATGACTTAGACAAAGACTATTAGACTTAAACTTCAACTTACATAATCATTAGCTACGGCCAAGCCGGCGATACACAATGATAGATCTATTGGATTGACAATCCCACCTAGATTCGTTGACCATCTTTTATGGGGAGTGCGGGTGATTTTTATCGTTCCAACGTTATATTAAGGTGAACCGTGGATGCGGGATGGACCTAAACTTTGTCGGAGGTTTGATTTTGTGCATACTATACTTGTTGTTTATTCATGTAGACTTAAACTTACATTAGACATATGAATTGCTAAACTTTTATTCTTTTAAAACTTAATTGCTTGACTTGGCTTATGTATTCTCACCAATTGACCCCCCCCCCCCCATTTTTTTCCAAACTCAACAAGAAATACTGATGCTTGAAGTCTAGAGCTAGCATGAGGAGATAATTGAAGTTTTACGCTTTGTTTGGTTATTTGATGTACTAGATTTCATTCGAGACCTTGTTATGTTTTTCAAATTTTGGATATTTTACTTTAAATAATTTTTAATTAAAACTTGATTACCAGGTGCTACTGAACAATCATTCTGACGTGACACCTCGATGTTTCCGCCATCGATTGGGGTGTTACACATCATACACCTTCCTTGACGAACCGTTCCCTCTCTTCATTTGTCCTCACATCCAACAGACTCGCCCCACCCAACCTATGACCCAATCAGTCCCTATCGGCCCACCTACCCCATCTCCACAAAATACCTAGCCCACTACCCATACTGTTGGCCCAACTCCCACCATCCACACTAACTCACGGCCTGTTGCCCAATCTGCGTCCACTCCTATACCGAACACCTCAACCAACTCTCAACAACCTTCGACCACTTCCACAGCAAATCCCACACACCCGACCATTCCCCATTCCACTCGCACAATCCATACGCGTTCCATGAGTGGTATCTTTAAGCCTAAGCAACCCTTTAACCTTAACACCACCACCACTCCACCCGTTTTACCCGTACCAAAAACACCCATCGATGCCTTGGCCACCCCGGAATGGTACTCGGCCATGACTACCGAGTACAACGCTTTAATTAGAAATGGTACATGGGAGTTAGTTCCTCGTGAGCCATCTATGAATATTATCCGTTCCATGTGGTTATTTAAACATAAATACAGGTCGGACGGGACATTTGAGCGGTACAAAGCCAAATTAGTATGTAATGGGCGTTCACAACAGGTGGGCATTGATTGAGGCGAGACATTTAGTCTGGTTGTCAAGCCGGCCACTATACGCACAGCTCTATCACTTGCTTTATCTAAGGGTTGGGCGGTACACCAGTTGGATGTTACAAACGCTTTCCTGCACGGGAATCTTAATGAGATAGTTTACATGCATCAACCTATGGGATTTCGCGACAGCCGCTTTCCTAATCATGTATGCTTGCTTCGCAAATCTCTCTATGGTCTCAAACAAGCTCCCCGTGCATGGTACCAGCGTTTTACAGACTATGTGCTTCACTTGGGGTTTCTCAACAGTCGGTGTGATACTTCTTTATTTACTTTTAACCGGGACTGTGACACTGCTTACTTACTTATTTATGTGGACGACATTCTCCTCGTCACATCTTCTAACAGCCTTCGTCGGCAACTTCTTGCCAAACTTGCAAGTGAATTTGCCATGAAAGACCTTGGTCCCTTAAGTTATTTTCTGGGCATTTCTGTCTCCCGTCATCAAAACACTATGTTTCTGTCTCAACAGTCCTATGCGACTAACATTATCTCTCGTGCCGGTATGCAAACATGTAACCCCGTAGCCACCCCGGTTGACACAAATACGAAACTTGGTGCCTCTTCTAGTGAACTTTTTCATGATCCTACCTTATACAGGAGCTTGGCCGGTGCACTTCAGTACCTTACGTTTACCCGGCCTGACATAACTTATGCAGTTCAGCAGATTTCTATGCACATGCATGCTCCTCATACAGATCATTGGAATGCTTTAAAACGGATCATTCGACACATAAAAGGGACGCCTTCCTTCGGCCTCATCCTCGGCCCTTCGGCGACTACTACTCTGACCGCATACACGGACGCCGATTGGGCTGGGTGTCCAGATACTAGACGCTCCACCAGTGGGTATTGCATTTATTTTGGTGATAATTTAATTTCGTGGTCGTCTAAACGTCAACCGACTGTGTCCCGATCTAGTGCTGAAGCAGAATACCGGGGGGTGGCTAATGTCGTAGCCGAAATATGTTGGCTGCGCAATCTGTTACTTGAGTTATCTGTCCCGATCTCTCGTGCTACTATGGTATATTGTGACAATGTTAGTGCTATCTATTTATCAGGTAACCCAGTTCAGCACCAGCGTACATAACACATCGAACTGGACATTCATTTTGTTCGAGAGCAGGTACAACGCGGACTTGTTCGTATTCTTCATGTTCCTTCCAGATATCAGATAGCCGACATCTTTACGAAAGGATTGCCGCGGATTCTATTTGAAGATTTTCAGTCCAGTCTCAGCATCCGGCCTCCCCCCGCTTCGACTGCGGGGGTGTAATAGTTAATGTATTTTAGTATAAGATTGATTTGTATTTATTGTAATTATCCCTTACATTATAGGGAGTCTTGATGTATTATATATTCTTGAATTATCAATGAAAGAGATCAAGCGTTTTATCTCTAATACTACCAACCAAAAAAGAAATTGTGTCCGGCCCCCGCCAATTTATGAACCAAGCTTCGCCCCTAGAGATAAGTGAAAATGACCGTCATGTTTTTGTCAAAGGCGGCTCCAACTGTTAAGCCACTCTGCTCTTGCTCCTGATTAGTCTTACGAGAATATTAACAAGATGAAGAAGAGAAATGTTAATGTGATGAAGTGGGTAGGATTATTTTTTAATTAACTGTGGGCCTTTAACATTAGCCTGAGCCCAATATATATCTTGTTTATTTGAAAGACATGGTCATGAATAACAAGCAAACAAAAAAATCAATCTTTAAATTTTTAAGAAATTAATTTTATTGTTTAATGATCTATTAAACTCAACGTAAAAAGATTTTTAGAATCCTTTAAAATAATAATTAATAAGGTTTTAACTTTGTTATCTATATTATCTTATTAAGGAGGAGTGATGTATAACATGGTAATTTGCATTCCTATACAACTTAACAAACAACATGTACAACATATTTAAGCAAAAAAGTTAAGAGTATTATTAGCATAGTTGTGACAATTAAGACACTTAGGAGGGTAGATTAGTAAATTTAACATAATTCAATACCTCACATCCTAAAATCTTATCCCAATTATGCCCTTATGTCCAACTATTAAAACACAAAATACAACCTAACCTATGGTGCATCTTAAATGTGAGACCTTTCAACCCCTCATCCATATTATTATATATACTTCATTATAATCAATTTCTTGAATGCTAATAGTCTTTTCATAACCCAAACAAAATCTTATAGTTAATTTTATGCTTTGAAACATTGTTTTGTCTAAAAAATTTATGTCTTCATTAGATGAGAAGAGAAAAAAAATCAATGAGAAGTTAAGACGCTTGCAAGATATGGTTCCCGGATGCTACAAGGTATAAAGATATGAGTTAATCTTTATATACATATATACATTTTTTTTTTCTACTTGTTCATATGTTCTTTGACAATTACAAATTTTTTTCTTCATAATATATCATTGTTTTGTTTCATTTAAATGTAGTTATTTGCTATAGACAATGGGAATACCACTGATGTTGGATGTAATAATCAACTATGTTGGATCGTTGCAGAATCAAATTGAGGTAATTTAACTGTGCTACTAAGAATTATAACAATAAACAAACAATATTCAGAATTATTGATGAGAAAATATTTTTCAAAATTAATTAGTACAGTTTTTTCTCTTCTTTGTGCATTTTTAGTTTTTCTCCATGAAGCTTTCAGAAGCCAGCATATTCTATGACCTATTGACCTCAACGTTACTGAATTGTATGAATTGTATCAATGTTATAGTCCTAAAAATAGTGGTCATGTATTTGGTATTATATTTGAATCAACCCGAATCTTTATCTTCTATACTATATTATAAAGCATTAGTGAAGGATACCCGCAAAATTTAAGTAAATACAACCTTTATTGCTTATAGTACAATGTTTATTGAAGTCATTTAGGGGGTAAAATTGTCTTTCTACTTAAATATTACATTGTTGTAGAAATTAATTTAAACACAATTATAAAATTGATGAGGAAATTAACAATAATGTGGTGACTTTTTACATTCATAACCTCCATGTCTTTGTTATGTTTGTATCAATGTTATAGTCCTATAAATAGTGGTCATGTATTTGGTATTATGTTTGAATCAACCTGAATCTTTATCTTCTATATCTATACTATATTATAAAGCATCAGTAAAGGATACCCGCAAAATTTAAGTAAATACAACCTTTATTGCTTATAGTACAATGCTTATTGAAGTCATTTAGGGGGTAAAATTGTCTTTCTACCTAAATATTAAATTGTTGAAGAAATTAATTTAAACATAATTATTAAATTGATGAGGAAATTAACAAAATGTGGTGACTCTTTACATTCATAACCTCCATGTCTTTATTATGTTTGTATCAATGTTATAGTCCTATAAATAGTGGTCATGTATTTGGTAACAAAGCATAGGACCTATATTATTTTATTCTATTCATTTGTTAGGTTAGCGTTTTGGTTTTATCAAAGAATTCTCTTTGTATCAGACGGTTCCATTGAAACCGTATGCAATAGAGAAAGCTTAATCTTTGTTTCATCTTCTTTCTTGAATCACACAACGTTTTGATTCCGCCAATCCGTTGTGTTACTTGATATCGTGTTAGTTTGGGACTTACATATTTGCTATTGACGAGATCGGATGTGAAATCAGCGCGAAAAACGGTAAAAATGCAGCGTTTTAGGGAACGCGAAGAAAAACTGATGCGGGAATCGGAAGTCGAAATGTGTGGTTTTATCCGTTATTGAACTTTCGGAATAATTATTTATTGTAAAAAATGTCATTTATCGAGTTTAGAAAGTAAACGGGTCGTTTAAATGAAGGATAGCATGACCGATTCAGTTAACGCAATTTAAACGGGTGTTCTGAAAGCACGCGTCGGATGACGAAAATATCATTTAAATTGCACGATTTAGTTATGTTGTTAATTTCGAAGATAACCGACTAAGTTTCTTGATTATTTATTAACCAAATTATAAAACCGAGACCTAAGACATTTAATCGAGTTCGATATGTAATATCCACCTACTCCAAACCCTAACTAAAAAAGCCTCTCTATCTCCTTCCTCCTTCAAAATTTCAGCAACCACCATCTACCAAACCCTAATCCTCTCTATATGGCCGACCACGATCATCAAGGTGGTGGCCATGGTTGTGAACTACTGCGGCAGGGTAGTGGTTCGAGCCCGAAAGGTCGTTCATGCCAGGTTCGAGGTCAGACCAGGTGGGTATGGTTCAGTGGAAGCTCGATGTTGGTGATCGATGGTGTGGTGGTAGGTGCGGCCCGATAATGGTGGTTATGGTTGTTTGTTTCAGTGGTAACCGATCGTGGTGGTTGTTGAGGGGATGGTTGATAAAGATGGTGGTTCAGGTTCGTAGGTGACGGGTTTTGATGGTGGTGCTTGTTGATTGTGGTCGGGTGGTGTGATTAAAGGCGACGGTGACTGTGGTGGTTGTTTCCGGTTGAGGTAGTGTGGTGGAGGTCAGGTTAATGTGATGGTTGGCCGATGGTGGTGTTGATGGGTTGTGTGCTTGGGTCAGCTTTGTTCCAGATTGTTTGTTGGTCGTGTCTCGGGGCTCGGGACAAGATGGGTTCATTTCAAGTCCGGTCAAACCCAGGTCAACCTTGGTCAACATGTGAACTCGGACAGATCTGGTCGAACTAACAACTCGGGTTTCGTTTGGATGTTTAGGCCAGGTTCGGGTCTGGTCAACTGCTGGTCAATATTCCGTCACGAGTCAGACCTGGTCAAGGTTTCGATTCCGTTGCACGGCGTTCGAGACGACGTGTCAGGTCACACGTAAGAATGGCATAATTAAATTTCGTATTTATTATTGTTTTAGGTCTATAAATATATATATATATTTTTATAAACTCTAAATATGAATGATAATTAGTGTTAACTCGCGAAATGAACCGATAAATTATTAACGAAAAGTATTATATGATAGTATTTGTATATTGGTCGTGACTTGGTGTTGTTGATTATCGGACTAAATTGATGGACAATATGTATATATATGTGTATATTCATGTAAATGATAGTTCAAATAAATGTTATCGAAATGTATAAAGTCTCGCTTGATTTGGAAAGTTGCGGATAAATGTATTGTCTTGTGTTTAGAATTGTTTTCTGGGAAATTTATAGACGACTTGTGTTGTCTGGTTTGTACAAAAACAGAGAAAACTCTGCTAAAATTTTATAAAATTCGAAGCGCAACGAAACTGATATTGTCGTGTATGTTTTTATAAGTAAACTTCTCAAGAATTTTGACAAGTGAGTTTTATACAAAATCGAGACGTCTTTGACAAATGAATGTTTAGAACATTGATGGTAAATCTTGTACAATATTTTCAAGACAAATATGTAATACTTACCGAGGGTCAAATGTAGTTGACTTTCAAAGGTCTTTGACAATTAAACAATGTTTGTCTTTCGAATTTAAATTACATAAGGCTTCAATCTAATAAGAACACTTTTATGCAAAGTAATGTTTCGAAACCTTTAAAATGCTTGGATTTTGGGAAAACTGCTATTGGTCGATTTTAATAATTATACTTGTATTTTCTCAAGAAGCATTTTCTGAAAGTAATTATACAAGACAATTATATTTCTCCGACTTGCGAGACGAGCTATGGCTCGGGATAATTTATACACATCGTGGTAAGTCCGATGTGGTTACACACGAATAGTAATAGGTCCGCAACTTGGGTACCATGTCGTATGTTAACACATGCATTAATCTAAGTCACGATCGGTTCGTCAAGTTAAAACACTTAAGACTCTGGTTAGTACACACGAGTCTAGATAGTTGAATAAACCATCTTTTACCGGAAAATAAGCTAGGCTTATATATGATAGACTTTTATGGTGTCCTTATTTGTAATTAGGGCACGAGGAAGTTAGTCAAAGCTCCGGGCTTTGTTTTCTAGCTAAGCAAGGAAATTAAGGTGAGTTTCACGACCCCTTTTTACTATTTTTGTTTTGGAGGAAAGATATGTTTAGTCAAATGTTTTTGCATGTCTGATGCGTTTGGTTTTAGTATTAAAAATGTGTCAATTTCCCCGGTGCCAAAGACTTTAATTTAACAATCCCAAAACAGTGGTTTGGGGAAAAAGACTGATTTTACTAAACCTCAATTAACAATGTTTTAAATTTATAAAGTAAACAATATTTACTTTGGAAACTAAAACCAACACATAGGCAGAGAACCTGACGTGCATAGTATAGTTTCGGTGCTAAGTATTGAGTATCGTATTCCAAGGTTCACACTTTCCCCTACTCAACCTTTCATCAATCAATTGATCGGGTTTTAAAAAGAAAATAAAACGGAGGGGTTCTTTTATAAAAAGAGTTTTGAAAAGGGTTTGGTTTATAAAAGATAAGGTGGGACAAAATAGTAGATAGATATGCACATCTCGGGACCCTTCGCCTAAGTAATTAAATTTATTATTATAATTAATAAGTTAATTTAACTAATTGTGTGAAAGACGAGAGTGATCTTGAAGTGGCGACTCCTTGATAGAGAAGCGAAGGCGACTACTAAGTAGAATGCTAAACCTCTCTCGCGTGCGTCCACCTAGGGTACTTCGCCAGGGCCTCACATATAGCGGAATCCTCGAACCGCGGTCAAGTCTTTGGGTCTTCGAACTTATCATCTTTTTAAATTGGAGGCTGCACTCCGACTAGGGACATCGTACACCTCACCTTAGTTCTCGCTTTCCGTACCGAAGAGTCTCTTTATCCTGGCAACCACGTACGTATATGTAGATGCATTTTGTGCGACTAGTGCTTTGGATTGTACTTAACACATGTTTTTGTTCATTATTGTAACACCCCAACCGATGGCGGAAACATCGGGATGTCACGTATTGATGATTGTTCAGTAGCTCATGGTAAATAATAAATTTCATTATATGATTTAAATAAATTACATACAATTGTTCTACAAGAATTCGTACATCAAATTGAATAAAACTATGCACACATCTTCAAGCATTAATTCAAATCTTCAAGCAAGTAGAACCTGAAACATGTTAAGTTGAAAATATTTTGGGTCAACAAAAGTTGGTGAGAATTACATAGGTTTTGATAATCGAATAAAATTGTTGTGCAATTCATGTGTCATGGCAATCTAGTCCATATGCGAAAACATACTAGAAGTAAATCGAGTGCATAATCAACCTTGTGACTGTTGTATTGTGGTACATCCCATACGCTCATGGTTCACTCGTTTATATTGCAGTAACAAACACCCACGTAACCTTTGTAGGAGGCACGTATCCGGGTGGGATTGTCAGTCCAATAGATCTATCAATGTATACCGTTTTGCTGATGAATGTTTATGCTAGAATTGTGCTTACCCTAGTCATGTTCAAGACATAATGCAACATAGAAATACACATAGACACATTGATGATTGAATTGCATAAATAATGTTGTAACATGTTTCACCCCAAAAATGGTGATAAATAGAAAAGGGGCTATGTAAAACTCACCTTAGCAAAATGTTAAGTCTCGAGAAATAGAATATGTGTAGCCCCAAAGTTGCCAATTACAAGAGCTTATAATCAAAGCTTCAAGTGTAGAAGTAATAGACTATAGAAGGTAGGTATGAGGGAAAGTTTAATCGGATTGAAACAATTAGAGGTGCAAAGTATAATGGGTCATAGGTGGGTTTTTATACTAGTTTTGGATTTAATTAGCCATTAAAATTGGTCAACACCATAAAGTAAGGTTTTATGATGAATTGACTATTTGACTATGACTTTGACTAGGACTTTGACTATTTGACTCAAGGCTTTATTTAAAAAAAAAAAAAAATCTTGTATGTGAAAAAAAAAAAGAATTTAGAATCATATTATTATTATTATTTATATACATTTATGTATGTATATAAGTTGTGAGTTAGGATAAATTAAGACTTAGGCACATTTGTATAATATTAATGATAAAGGTGTAATAAAATATATATATATATATATATATATATATATATATATAAGGGCTTTTTTATGTATTAAAATTTTGGGGAAAATTTTGCTATGATACAGTCTCCCCTACTTTTGGAAACTTCGTCCCGAAGTTTATTGAAAACACAGGGTTGAAGGTGATTGAGTAGAAATTAGGACAAGGGTGGTTTGGGAAGTTTCGAGTTAAGGCATGACATAAATTTATAGGTAACAGAATAAACTGTTTCGAATAATTTGGGTAAGAGTTTTGATATGTGTGAGTTTTAAGGGTTGGATTATGTTCATCTGAAATAGCAAGGAGAATAAGAATCTTAAGTTTTAGGACTCCTAAAAGAAATGCATGAGTTGATTGACTATAGAAAGACTAAATGAACTACCAGGTAACTAGAGTTTATAATTGGTTATTTACTGAAAACCTTGATAGAATTTCACACTACGTTAACGTACCTGTAAATTCATGATTACGTTCTGGACCGCAATCACCAATTTACCTTACATTAAAGTTTTGCGTCCTTCTATATCTCCACCGATTGTTGAGCAGGTCCGATAGCCTCCACCAGTCGTGGAGTAGGTTGTAGGGCCTCTCCCGACTGTTGAAAAGGCATAATGACCTCTACCAATCGTTGAGTAGGTTCGATAGCCTCCACCAGTCGTGGAGCAGGTTGTAGGGTCTCTCCCGACTGTTGAAAAGGCATGATGACCTCTATTAAGTGCAGCATTTATTATACACATAGGTTGCAAATTGATAACATGTTTATGCAAGCAAGTATAACAAGCACAGTATATGAGTTGTAGTTGTATAGATTTATATAATTAGTTCACATTCAAACAATCATGCACCATGTAACAACTCTCAGACAAATATTTTATTACTTGAATCAAATAGCGTCAATACATAGAATAAAAGCAACCAATAGTCAAATGGTGAGACTTGCGGTTAGGTAGCTGGAGGATCTTGATCTCTGTTTAGTTTAGGGCATCGGTTACGGAAGTGATTTGGGTAATGAATGTTCAATAAGATATGGGTTGAATAAAGGACAATGAGGTAATATAAGGAATGTAATCATTTATTCATTTAATTAAAACGAATAAATGAAAACGTTGACTTATCAAAGATTCTAAATTCTAATAACATATGAAGACATGCTTTAGCCTATAAGTGAACACTCATCCCGAGAATTCCCAGGTAGGCATCCGGGTCCCTCGTCTGATTGGGATATATGCGCAATGCCAGCCTAGACAGAAGACTCAGAATACAGGCGTTCACCCTTCCAGATTGCACGTGTTCGTTATTAAAATCTAGAACTTCGACGAGATCTCAAGGTGGTTCAGGCTAAACATGAGGATTTTGTCCTATTAGTCTAAGAGTAGATCCAATGGTGGAGAGCAACCTTCTTGTAAGGATGAAAGTAGGGATAAGAAGTAGGAGGGAGATAGAGAATGGCAAGTAAAAGAAGCAAATACTGGTTATAATCCTATGGTTATAGACTAGATTATTTTTCTAATAACCTAATTCCCTATAACCATGGCTCTGATACCAATCTGTAACACCCCAACCGATGGCGGAAACATCGGGATGTCACGTATTGATGATTGTTCAGTAGCTCATGGTAAATAATAAATTTCATTATATGATTTAAATAAATTACATACAATTGTTCTACAAGAATTCGTACATCAAATTGAATAAAACTATGCACACATCTTCAAGCATTAATTCAAATCTTCAAGCAAGTAGAACCTGAAACATGTTAAGTTGAAAATATTTTGGGTCAACAAAAGTTGGTGAGAATTACATAGGTTTTGATAATCGAATAAAATTGTTGTGCAATTCATGTGTCATGGCAATCTAGTCCATATGCGAAAACATACTAGAAGTAAATCGAGTGCATAATCAACCTTGTGACTGTTGTATTGTGGTACATCCCATACGCTCATGGTTCACTCGTTTATATTGCAGTAACAAACACCCACGTAACCTTTGTAGGAGGCACGTATCCGGGTGGGATTGTCAGTCCAATAGATCTATCAATGTATACCGTTTGGCTGATGAATGTTTATGCTAGAATTGTGCTTACCCTAGTCATGTTCAAGACATAATGCAACATAGAAATACACATAGACACATTGATGATTGAATTGCATAAATAATGTTGTAACATGTTTCACCCCAAAAATGGTGATAAATAGAAAAGGGGCTATGTAAAACTCACCTTAGCAAAATGTTAAGTCTCGAGAAATAGAATATCTGTAGCCCCAAAGTTGCCAATTACAAGAGCTTATAATCAAAGCTTCAAGTGTAGAAGTAATAGACTATAGAAGAAAGGTATGAGGGAAAGTTTAATCGGATTGAAACAATTAGAGGTGCAAAGTATAATGGGTCATAGGTGGGTTTTTATACTAGTTTTGGATTCAATTAGCCATTAAAATTGGTCAACACCATAAAGTAAGGTTTTATGATGAATTGACTATTTGACTAAGACTTTGACTAGGACTTTGACTATTTGACTCAAGGCTTTATTTAAAAAAAAAAAAAATCTTGTATGTGAAAAAAAAAAGAATTTAGAATCATATTATTATTATTATTATTTATATACATTTATGTATGTATATAAGTTGTGAGTTAGGATAAATTAAGACTTAGGCACATTTGTATAATATTAATGATAAAGGTGTAATAAAATATATATATATATATATATATATATATATATATATATATATATATATAAGGGCTTTTTATGTATTAAAATTTTGGGGAAAATTTTGCTATGTTACAATTATCGTTTGGTCGAAGGAGTCTCCATATGGTCGAAGGAAAGCTTTTGAACGGTCAAAGGAAGCTCAGGAGGTCGAAGGAGAACGGGAGGTCGAAGGTAGAAATAGATGTTAATGCATTGCTTGGTTCGACCAGTATGTTTGGTCGAACCTGCACATTCGACCATACTATATGGGCGAATGTGCAGGCCTATATAAGGTCAAGTTCATTTTTGAGATTCAAGTTTTGGTCATTTTGTATTCCCTCCAGTTTGTGTTCTCCCTAGGGTTTTGAGTCAACTTTGTACACGTCTTTTATTGATTATAAACATCTTTTTAACGTGTAATTGAGTATGATTATTAATGAAATGAATGGTTTAATGATGATATCAGTGTTTTGTTGATATTATTATCATTTTGTAACTAATTCAAGGATTCCGCACTTGAATTAGTAGACTTGTTTGATCAACACAATTGTTTTTGTCAATTCGATCCTTCTACAAAGATATCTTGGGCAGTCACATATTTGAAATGCTCCAGCTTATCCTTGGGAACAGTAAACTCAAAAATTTATAAAAATTAGAAAAACATTGCTGACTGCTATATCTTCTTCCCTTAGATTAATGCCGTCAGATTTCTGTGAACAAACGATATCTTGGGCATTCACATATTTGAAATGCTCCAGCTTATCCTTGGGTCAGTAAACTCAAAATTTTATAAAAATTAGAAAAACCCAAAATGATTTTCTGGAGAATAAAGGGAAATGATAGTACATCAGTGGGGATTTGACACATTCTAAAGAAATGTAATGCAATATAGGGCGTGTGTCTGAGTCTGTGTGATGTGCTGATAGGCTTCGTAGACCCATTATTGCGTGCCTGATACATACATATCAAACGAATTGTTGTGTGGATGAACTCCTCATGGGCATATGGTCTTAGTACCGTAATTTCGTTTGATAGGGTATTTGTACAAAACTCAGAGGTTTTGGGTCGTTATGTTATTAGTTGTCTGGGGATAGCCTCTCTGATCCTCTGCTGTAAGTCATTACGGACCTAGATCAGATAGGGTGTCTTTATAAAAGAGCTTTAATGCCAAATCCTAAAGTTACCGAATTGAGGAACTTTCCATGTATTATGATAATCAAAGATTATCTATTACATCGTATCTAATCATTGATGCATATCATGATTGATATCAGCCCTCAACCTGGTAGAGTGCACATGTTACTTTGTTGCATTAATTTGC
This sequence comes from Ambrosia trifida, assembly GCA_028751855.1. Taxonomy (NCBI): domain Eukaryota; kingdom Viridiplantae; phylum Streptophyta; class Magnoliopsida; order Asterales; family Asteraceae; genus Ambrosia; species Ambrosia trifida. The sequence goes on along the minus strand of CM054124.1, from coordinate 97,434,003 downwards.
TGACCTGTATACCTCTGTGCCTCCTACCTTGTAAATTACAGACGACGAAAGCATAATCACACTTTACAATGAGTCTTTGTGCATTTACTTTTTGATACGGGAGTATGTCGTGTGCGTGGGAACCACAGTCAATTGTGTTTATACTATAAATAATCGTATCAGTATAAAGCACTGCACAAAAGTCTGCATGAGAGTTTATGTGGATCACAATATTAGCAGTTGCCAGATCACACATTCTCTTTAATGATAATATACCAAAAAGATCAACGGTGTGATTAGATTTCTAAAAACTAATATGATCCCTTTACCAGAAATCCCAAAACATTTACTACTTTATCTTTATATTTTCGCATTTTATATTTCTCGTTAAAAAAATGCAAAACTCAAAAAGATTTTAGGTGTGTTTTAACATAAACTTTAGAAAATCCAAAAAGATTTTACATTTCTATCTTATTTTTGATAGCTGATGGTGGTTGATAATGATTTTCTAAAAACTTGATGACCATTTGAGCTTTGTAATCTTTAAATGAGAAATAATGACTGTTGGATGCTTAAAAGTTGAAAAATATTTTGAACGGGACTCAATTTTGAGATTTGGTAAAATTTTCAAAAAAAAATTCCATGTTTCATTCGCCCCTTCGTTGGGTCGAAGGTGGAATTTTGTCTGCTCATTCGTATGTTTTAAACGGTCGAATGTGAGCGTTCATGTGACAATTTCACATTCGAACCCTTTTTCTACATTCGACCCTTTCAGTGGGGTCGAAGGTGGAAAAAGTATCACATTCGACCTAGTCAAACGGTCGAATGTGAAGCTTATATAACCCTTTCTCAGCTCATTCGATCCCATTCGAAAAATTTTCAAATTTTCTTAGATAAAGTCACTTTGTTGCTCGTGATTTCTAGACCATTTCATTGTCTTCATCTTGCTTCACTGATCATTTCTTCATAACTATTGCAGGTTAATATAAAGTATTGAGTTTATAATCGTTGATTTACAAACCGTGCCCTAACTGTCTTTAAACACTGATTAAAACATGATTATTGGTCGAATTTTTGATTAGGATTCATTAAGTAAGTGTATTAGGGGGAGAATATGCAAAAATTTTGGTTAATCATACTCAGATTGCATAATCGATTGTTTAAACTTTTCAAACCCTAGTTTTGGATTAAAAACACATAATCAATGAATGATTGTTGAAATTGATCATTGGAAAAGCTTAATCGGTAGTGTTAGATGCTATTCAAATCAAAAAGGCAGTTTAAAACGATCAAAATCAAATTCTAAAATTTGAAGTAGATGAACAGACACCTTTGCCCCATCACAAACGGTCGAATGTGACAGTTTGGGCGAAGGAGAATGTTTAAACGGTCAAATGAAGATTAAATGGTCGAATGAATAAATTTTTCAAAATGTTTTACATTCGAACCCTCAGATTTTCACATTCGAACCTACTATTTCACATTCGAACCTTCTTTTGGTCGAATGTAGAAGTTGATAATTTTTCAAATTTTGTTTATTTTGTCCGTTTTAACATGTTTGTTTTGATTTGTTTTGCAGTTTTAACAATGTCTAAACTAGAAAGTGCGAGTGTCCCTGCTGGATCATCTTCACAGGCAGCCGAGAAGGAAAAGAGTGTTGATTTACCGTTTGAATCCGCACACAACTGCTGTGCATATTTAGGCGATGTGAAGAAACATACAGAGTTTGCTGGGATTATACAGTTCTTGAAGAGGAGTAGAGTTATTGACGCGATTGCTACACGAGTTATCATTTACCGTGATCACCAACAGGAGTTCTGTACCAATGCGAAGATGGACTTCTGGGAAGGCAAATCGTCACTCGTTAGTACGATTCAGGGGGAGCTGGTGATTGTCTCTGAGAACGATATAAGAGAGGCATTGAAATTAGAGGATGTTAAGACGGATCCCAGGGAACTGAGTTGGACTGAACAAAGGAAGTGCTTTTTACGAATGAAGTACAACAGACCTATCACTAACGGTTCGTTACATAAAGGAAAGCTATGTCCTCAGTTCAAATATCTTGCACATGTGATGATTCATGTTTTCGGATCAGCGAGTGGAGGTTACGATTTGATGAGAAAAAGCATCAGCTTATTGATGGTAGCTTTAATATTGAACAAACCATTCAATGTGTCTGGGATGCTGATGGAACACATGTTAGAACCTGTGAGAGGGTTACGGAGCAGGAAATTCTTGTTATATCCTCGATTTCTTCAGATGATCTTTGATGCTAAGTACAAGAAGTTGAAGAGAGATCCTAAACAGATTATTGTTCAGGAGCACATAAATCTGAACACTCTTGCTAGGATGAAGGTGTATAAGGGTGTACCATTGAATCAACGACCACCTATGAAGAATCTATTTGGTCACCTGATCAAGATAGATTATACAGACCCAGGTCAGGATAAGGTGAGACATGATAACAGTGGATCAGATGAAGACAATCCATTACATCCAGTAGACCCTGATGCTAAACGAAAGCGTCAAGTGGTTAATGTTGGTGCGAAGAGTGGAAAGGGTAAAGAGAAAGAAGATGAAGCTGAACCAGCTAAGAAGAAAGTTTCTAGAAGACATAAGAGTATGGCGAAGAAAGGATTACATTTGGTAGATGAGGCGTCTGTAGACTCTGAAGAGACGCAAGAGGATGAGAGATGGGATTCTGATGCTGAGACAGTGAAGAGCACCACGCCCAAGGCCACTGTGGCTGGTGAGTTTGTCAGTCTCAACAAGTCGTTGGAGGAACAGAGTACTAAAAGTCCTATTCATTTAGATGAAACTGATGTGAGTTTAGGCATGGGATCAGAGGATTTTCCTAGATCGCCAAAGCAAGGGGAGAAATAAAAGAAACCCCAGTTCAAGAAGAAGGAGAAGGTTTTAAGACCAATGGAAAAGAGAGCTAGAGACATAGAAACGTTGATTACTGGTAAGAAATTGCCACCAGCATCTAGCTCAAAATCACCGGCTGCAACTCCAGCTGCAAAGAAGCAGAAGACAACATCAGGTACTGAAAAGGAGACTGAATTACCTGTTAATGAGTTTAATGATGCACTGGATAGAGTTCTGAAGAAGATAAAGAAAGGAAAGTTGCCTGCTGCTGAAGCTTCTACACCCAAGGTCACAGTTGATAGTGATGTGATGAATGCTGTGAACCAGAAACTAGCTGATATGATGAAAATAATCAATCAGCAGCAAGCAGAGATAGAGCAATTGAGAACAATGACAAGAAGATGCTAGACGTTGTTGAAACATCTTATGAGAATCAGGAAGCTATTGAAGCCAAGATTAAACAACTTCGAAAAGAAAACAAGAAGTTGTTAAAGCATGAACAGAGGAACACCAGGAGATTTATTACGTTAAAAGAGGAGAATAAGAAGCTGAAAGAGAGTAACAAGAGCATGGATAACTTGATTAAAGACTTGTACTCTAGAGCTCCTCAATTGCAAGCTGGTGAAGAGGATAAAGAGCCAGATGAAGAAGAAGTTGATTTCGAACCATCTGATAATGAAGAGGAAGAAGATGAGGAGTTACATGATGATGCTGTAATACTTCTCAGAAGAAAAAGAAAGATGATGGTGACGATGATGGTTCTGATGATAATTCTGGTGAAGGTAACAGCTCTGCAAGTTTAGATAGTGATGATGATGATGATGACGATACTGATAAATACAAGTGTGAGAAAAGAGGATCTGGAAAAGGTGAAGGAGGATCCAGCGCAAAAGCTCCTGGAGGATCTGTTGATGATGATACGGTCTTTAGGAATGAGAAGCTAAGATCACTATCAGACGATGATAAGAAGATGTATCGCCAGATGTTAACAGATAGAGTCTGCACGATAGATATGACTAGCAGATTTCTAGAGATCTTTGAATCTAGTGACATGATATATGAGATGGAGTATAACGATACAGATCTGGAGGATGGAGAAGTTTCTGCGGCTATGTCGAGAGAGATATTAGAAGGCTTGGCAAAAAAAGTTGGGAAGACGTTGGATGAATTATTAGTTGATAATCAGATTCCCAACTTACCTAAAAAAGAAGCAGGTAATCATTTAGATGATCGAGATGTGCCTGTATTTGAGGAGGTTGAGATTGAAGATATAACCAGCGAGGAATATCTAGAATATTTCAAGAAGGATAAAGATTCTGGATTTGCTGAATTTACTGATGAATTGTTGAAAGAAGCCGAGAAACTTGCTCATGAAAAGAGTAAGAGATTCATTTTAAGAAGTATTTCCAGGGCATGATAAACCGAGCACAGAACAATCTGATAGTTTGAAGGAGTTATTGAGGAAACTGAAGGAGAAAGAGGCTAATCGTCCTAAGACAGAGATTCAGGGAAGTTTTTACAAATTACACAATGAGATGTTCAAAGGTAGAGCATTGGGATGGAAGTTTGTGAAACAGTTGAAGTGTGTAGCTATTAAATGGGAAAATGGAATACTTTATTTTGAAAGATTCCATGATTTGAAGACACTTCCATACTGGGCGATTCGATATGTGTGTAGACACCGGTTGACTGGCTCTGTGAATGATCATGTTGCGTATTTTGCTGATCGTATGGCAAGAGAAAGCAGGACGAGATGGAACTTATTCACTCCTCAGTATCCTAAACGGATTATTCATAATAAAGAGATTGATGAGATAACCAGAATGGCCAAGGTGACGTTGAAGTACAAACCACCTAAAGTGTTGAAACATATTCCGTTGATGCAGATCCCTCAACACTTTTCTAAGGATTTCATCTGGTGGTATTATGACTGGAAAACTGCAGAGGCTGTGATTGTGTTGAAAGATGGTGTGAAAGATTTCAAGAAGATACACATATTTGATCCTATGTGGTTGATTAACTGCTCACATGAGGATATTATTATGTTGTATTATAATCCGATTTATAGTGAGGTGAAGGATTGTGATCAAGCAAGCAAATACCAACGTGTGGTATTCCTGTGCTTTGCTCATGATATAAATGCTGGATGTGATTATGACAAGAAGCTGGGAAAGTTTGTGAAGGTTCAAGATGTTCCTAAAGTCAAGAAGAAGAAGCCGAAACAAGTTTATGAACCGGTGATGACCAAAGAACAAAAGAAGCAATTGCACATAAAGCTGATGAACAAAAGGATGGATGAAGAATGTCGACTCAAACAATCCAAGCAATAGTTGAGGGGGAGTTTGTAGATGCATTTTGTGCGACCAGTGCTTTGGATTGTACTTAACACATGTTTTTGTTCATTATCGTTTGGTCGAAGGAGTCTCCATATGGTCGAAGGAAAGCTTTTGAACGGTCGAAGGAAGCTCAGGAGGTCGAAGGAGAACAGGAGGTCGAAGGTAGAAATAGATGTTAATGTATTGCTTGGTTCGACCAGTATGTTTGGTCGAACCTGCACATTCGACCATACTATATGGGTGAATGTGCAGGCCTATATAAGGTCAAGTTCATTTTTGAGATGCATGTTTTGGTCATTTTGTTTTCCCTCCAGTTTGTGTTCTCCCTAGGGTTTTGAGTCAACTTTGTACACGTCTTTTATTGATTATAAACATATTTTTAACGTGTAATTGAGTATGATTATTAATGAAATGAATGGTTTACTGATGATTTCTGCATTTTGTTGATATTATTATCATTTTGTAACTGATTCAAGGATTCCGCACTTGAATTAGTAGACTTGTTTGATCAACACAATTGTTTTTGTCAATTCGATCCTTCTACAGTATCCCCATTGGTTAACAGTCAAAGCCGAAAGATCTCTCTTACGGTTGTCACAGGAAGGCGGTCTCTCCATTGGTTAACGACTTTGTACTAACGAGAACTAGATAAAGAACCTTTGTTTTATTTATCTTGATGACACTTTAATGTTTATAGGTCTAGAAACTATAAAATTGGTTTTAAATAAGTGATGACTTAATTACCCAACCCTAACCTCCCGAGCTGAATGAAATCCTTAACAAAGGTGACCCCAAACCCTACAGGCGTATGATACAAAAGAGATCATTGGTGCACCCATAGGTGAACCATCCTTTGCCAAGAAGATCACTCAACCATTTGGTATGAACCAGAAATGTGTCACTCAGATCTGGTCCACTTTAGAAGCCATTGCATAGAATCCGGTTTGGATATCAGAAGCCCGAAGGATCTGTCTCACTACCGGTTTCCTCGCCTTGGATCTCGGTTGGGACTACCAGAAGCTGATTATACCATTGATTAATTAAATTAAGATTTTTATTAAGTTAATCATTATTCAAACCTGTGACCAAGATAAACAAACAAAGATTAGAAGAAGATAACACGACAAATAACTAAAAATAAACTACTACTAATAATAATAAAAGTCTACAAATCGAAACGGGTTCGCAAATAGAAAGATACAACCATAGAAATGATCAACACAAGGATCATGGCTGCTCATAGACAAGCTCTCCATCTTCCAAGAGATATGTATTCTCTCATGATCCTCACTACCCTCGATGTTTTATTGCATAACTACTCTACGATCCTCTTCTTGGCCAAGCTAATCAAGGCAGGTCGAAGCCTAACCATTGAGGAATGTTAGGAGGACCAGAAGACCTCCCAAGGGACCCCAAGATCTTTGGAAGAAGCTTGGTAGTCGGCCCAAGAAAGCACAAGAAGGGATGAACACATGGTAAGGGATTGCTTGCTATTTATAGACATGACAGACTGTGCACGGGCGTCCCAAGCACTGGCACGGGCATGCTTGTCGTGTTCCCCATGTTTCGTCGTTTTCCAGCTTCGCTGCGTTGTCTTCTACCGTGCAGGGCCTTCGTGCAAGTGTGCGTGGGCGTGTAGGGTCACTCCCGGACTGGTTTTATCACTGTTTGAGCCCCGGGATTATCTTCAAACATACAGTGAACGTGTAGCAAGTCTCGTATTTTCAGAAATCTCCAGTTTTGCGACTAATGATTGGATAAACATAATTAACATATGTTAGAGGATGGGCGAAGATAGATAAAAGGGGCGAAGGAAGATAAAAGGGGCGAAGGTAGATGGTTAGTGGGCGAAGGTAGAACTGGAACTGATCAGAAGACATATTCGACCATTGGTAATGGGCGAATGTGGAAATGATCCACATTCGACCAATGCAAAGGGGCGAACGTGCAATATCTATAAATAGGTTTTGTGATTTTGAGTATGTAATAGAGTTGTCAGTTGTGTCTGTGTTCAGGTCAGGTTTCAGGTGATTTTGTGAAAGTCTGTAATTGATCTAGATTAACGTGTGTGTGATTGTAATTGAATATTTGACAAAGTTAATCTATGAAAAGATGTTGAAAATGTTCTTGATTGTGTTTTGATTAGAGTTTTATCATTTTGTTCAGAACTAGGGTTTCCGCACCTGGTTTTGTGACTTGTATGATCATATTATCCTGTTTTAGCTAAAATCTTTCGCTCACAAAGTGGTATCAGAGCCATACGGATCATACAACAACAAATTTGATAAACTTAGAGCTGATTTGGACATGTTTTTGATCAAAATACATCTGTTTTTACATAAACATGGTTTTTGAGTGTTTTTGTTTGATTTAGAGTTGAATTTGTGGTTAAAATCAAGTTTTCCAAGAATTAAAGTTGCTCCAAATCAATTCCGAAGCATAACCTGATTAAGATCATTCAAATCCACAAACTTTTGAAAATCTGAGATCAAAATAACCGTTTTTCAAAGTGTAACCGTTTTTCAAAGTGAAATCTGGACAAAATGGGCGAACCTGGAACCTGAGTGGTCGAACCTGAGTATTTTGGGCGAACCTGAGTATTAGTTTGGACGAACCTGAAATTTCTTGTTGAAATTCTCACTTTCGGGTACAAAATTCCACCTTCGACCGGTTTGTTTTGGGCGAAAGTGGAAAGTGTGTTAGTCTGTGTTTACATTCTGGTGATTTCTACATTCGGGTGGTACTGTTTGGTCGAACATAGAATCAGAAGGGACGAAAGTGTTATATTTCGGGCGAACCTAGCTTATTTTGGGTGAATCTAGGTCAATCTGGGCGAACCTAGGATTTATTTTAGAAAATTTTCTAAGTGTTGAAATTTTCTAAGTTCGTGAACATGTGGAATTTTCCAACTACACCAAGACCAGCGACGACACAACCACAACAGCAAGTGATGGACCCATGTACAGTGGCAGCACAAAAGACGAGCACACAGTCTTCGCAACCGATAAACTACATGGCGATGACGAGCTCGATGCCTCAAAGTGTAGCACCTCCAGCACCACAACATGATTACTGGGGAGTAGCAGCGGCGGTGGTAAATACTCAAACTACTAATGCTATTTCTACTTTGATTAACGATTTGTCTTCAGGTAGCGGGAATAGGCCACCAAAGCTCATGGACATATCAGAATACAATCAGTGGCAGAACAAATTCAAGATTCATTTGGAAGGCATGGGAGTGGAAGGAGCAGAGGCATGGAGCATGATTGCTAAAGGATACACAGCACCGATTTTGGAGAATACAGGTGAAATGATTCCTTTGGAAAGCTTAACTGAGGATGAGAAGAACAAATACGTGGTGGAAAAGAAAGCCTTTTCCCAATTGACTCAGGCAATCACAAATGATCTGCTACATCAATTCGGGACTTGTACAACCTCTAAGCAATTGTGGGATGTGCTTAAGAGGAGGCATGATGGGAACGAGAAGACGAGAAGTTTGAGGATGGATGAACTGAGAAAGGAGTTTGAGAATTTTTCTTATATTGGAAATGAAACTTTAAAAGAATTAACTCCTAGATATAGTCATTTGCTAACCGAATTGTCTAGCTATGGTATACAGATTCCCATGAAGAATTTGGTGGACAAGTTTGCAGATGCTCTACCACCTTACTGGGATCAGCATGTGGAAGTTCTCAGGGAGAAGGATGCATATCAGTACTGGACTATTCTAGAGTTCATACAGAAGCTGGAAAACAAGGAAATGGAAGAGAAGAGGAAAGCTAGGAGAGCGCAGGTTCCTCAGAATCCTAGTTTATACTTTGGAGGTACTTCAGTTCCTGTGAGCAATTCAAGTTCAGGAGGGGTAGTTGCACCACATGTTGCTTGCATTTCCAATGTTATGGAACCACCAAAACCAACCATCAACTACATGGCACAAACTTCATCATACTCACAACCATCATACACACAACCACCACCACAACAACAATACAACAATTCCTATATTTCACCATTCTCCCCAATGCAACAAGCAAGTTTCTATACTGCTAGCCAATCTCAACAATCAATGAACCAAGTTACTCAACCTAATCAACAACAAGTGGTTTTGGAGACTTCTAACTTGGGCAACGTGACAGTGGAAATTGCTCAACAACATATTGCACTAGTCTCTGCAATGGTTTCATCCTACAATGGACTTGTTGCTAGTCAAATTGGGAATAACAATTTAACCAATGAGGACTATGCACAGATCGACAAGGAAGAGATGGAACTAATTGATATCCAATGGGCTTTTGCAAGCATAATGAGAAGAGCAACAGACTTCATTGAAAAGATAGGTCGAACAGATTTGGGAACTTCTCCTAACACAACCTACGGGTTCAACAAGGATAAAGTTACGTGTTTCAACTGTGGAGAAAGAGGTCACTTTAAACGTGAATGCACCCAGCCACCTAAACAAGGTAATAGAAACCCATTCAATGCAACATATCAGAATCGTCAACAACAAAACCAAAACCGAGTTTCTTACCAAAACAACAACAACTATCAAAACCGTCAAAACAACTCTAACAACAACCAAAACAGACAACCTAACACATCAAACCAGATCCAAAACCAATCTCCAAACAACACTAACCGAACAGTTATACCGATCACTACACCAAATGAGACACAACAGAACACGAGTAAGAATCAAGCACTGATGACTCAACAAGATGAAAGGTTTGATTGGTCGGGATTGCAGATAGGGGTGGAGGAAATCACTACTGGTGGAAATGTGGCTTGCGTTGCTTGCAAGGTTGACATTGAAGAGTCGGTAATGGAGGAAGAAAAGAAAGAAACTGAGGAGTGTGATAGTGATGATTCTGAGACTGAGATGGATGTGGAGAATGAACCTGTTGAGGTTAAGGCGGAGGAAACTCATTCTGGAATGGTGATTGATACAGTATCTGATGTTCCTGAAGAATGTAGATCAGTTTATTCAGATTCAGACAGTGAATCAGACACAGAGGCAAGTGTTGATTCTTTAGATGATGACATTGATCAGCTGCTAGCAGAAGCTGATTTTCTGATGACGAGGAAGTCGTGCATTGCTGATGATGCTTTCACCAAGATTGACTATTCCAAGTTTTTCACTGGAAAGGAAGCTCATTTCGCGTTGATGGCCATGACTGAACCGCCAAAACCTGTAAGTTCTGAATCTAGCACTGATGTTATGAGTGATAAATATTGTGGAACATGTGATAGATTGACTGAGGAGAATAAACAGCTCCGAATTTCACGTGATAGTGCTATCATAAACAGTCAATCTACTCGCAAAGAGTTGAATGCTTTCAACAAAGTATTAGATGGCTATAAAAAGGACATTTTCGACTTGAAAAATACTTTATCATTGAAACAATTGGCAATTAACAACTATATCAATGAAATTGAAAACACCAAGTTGGAAATGGCAGCCATAAAATGCTTTGCTGAGAAAGTAAACAAAAAGTTGGAAAGTTATAAGCATATTGCTTATGTAGTAGACCATATCATTGATGATAACACCACCAATTACAAGTCTGTACCATCTCCGGTTCTTTTTGAAAATCATAACTATCACCAAGTTATACCGGAGAGTTCGGTAAAATCAGACTCATCATCGGAAATGGAATCTAATACCTCGAGTATTGGTGACCCTCATTCCGATGTGAGACCGATTTTAGGCTTGAATGATGAGGGTGTTTATGCTGAAAGTGTGAATTCAGACTCAGAGAATGATGATACTGGTAATGACCAAACTGTTAATGTATGTGAGATTCCAAAAGAAAATCACATCATTACTACTGAACCAGTGTCACCATCTCAACATGTGCATCCGATGGCAACTGTTCATCGTAAGAGAAAGGTTGAAAAGAATGAGGTTAGAAAGGATCTTGAGAATGAACCAAGTGATAAACCTGTCAGAGTGTTTTATCGGATGGAAGGATCCGATAAAATCATCTCTGATGAGGAATTTCCAATTAAAAATGCTAACTATGCTAAAATTGAAAAAATTTGGCAAGAAAGCACTATTTGGTTTCCAAAACATGAGAGAACAAACGAAATTCCACCAGAAATTTTAAAGAAATTGTTTTCAGATGTTCCTCAAGAACCAAAGGTCCATGTCACTGAGTTCATTCGACCAAATGACAAAGCAAATGGTTTTCATGAGCCCACTTACTCAAAAGGACCACTTCCTGAGAGTTTGAGGAATCAACAGTATAATGATCAATATCCTGTTAGATCATTTGCTCCACCAAATGCTCATTATGTTTTTGAAGAGTATCGAAAATGCTTTAAATGTGGAGAACGCGGGCATTTACTTGCTCAGTGTCCATATGTAAGGCATAAAAGACATGAGGTTGAAGTTAGAAATTCCATGAGAAAACCGATTGATCATTATGTTCCACCACATAGACGAGTTGTTCCTCAACAACAACAGTTTTATAATCAAAACAATTTTCAAATGAGGAACAATCGTCCATTTCAATATGATCAAAGAAATCGGATTGCTATGGAACAATCATGGAGAAAGTCTGTGGTGAACGCAACAATTGATAGGCAAAAGGTTCCACAAAAACCAATTGTCAAATCAAATGTTGGACCTAAGTCTGTTAACTCAGATAAGGTTGCCAAGAAAGTTACTTTTGTTAACAATGTTCAGAAACCAATTGAAAAACCAAAATCTCAAATTCGTATTCTTAAAAGGTCTGAACAATCTTGGTCACCTAATGGTACTCCAGGAGCTTCTACTTCAAAGGTAAGTGAGAAAAAGGAAAATGTTTTGAACAATCAGAAAAAGACTGATCCAAAACAAAAAGTTGTGGAAAAAGTTAATGAGGATGTTTTTTTGAAATCTGATATTCAAAGGCCCAAGACTCAGGCTTGGGTCCCCCGAAAGAACTAAATGATTTACTTTTTGTGTGCAGGGAGCTTCAGCTGGCCCTATTAGCAGTCTCTGGATTGTTGATAGTGGAGCTTCAGGCCACATGACGGGGGATCTTGCATTGCTGTTCGATGTGAAAAACATAAATGGAGGGTATGTAGCTATTGCGGGTAATAAAGGTGGTTATATCACGATGGAAGGAAGCGTGAGTAATGGGATTGTGACTTTCGAGCGGATTTCTTATGTCAAGCAGATAGATTATAATCTGCTGAGTGTCAGTCAAATATGTGATAAACAATTTTCTGTGCATTTCGATGACAAATCCTGTTATATTCTCAAACCGGGCTTCAAAATTCCAAAGGAGTGGGTAATGTTGATGGCACCTCGCGTCAACAATCTCTATATTCTTGACATGTCCAAGGCGATGACATCACAGGGGCAAATAACATGTTTTCTATCCAAAGCAACCGAGAAAGAATCGATAATGTGGCACCGCAGAATGGGGCACATTCATCTGAGAAAAATGAATCAACTGGTGAGAAATGGGCTTGTCGATGGAGTAAACGTGAAACATTTCCATCTGAACGACAAGTGTGTAAGTTGTATAAAGGGAAGCAACACAAACAGTCCCATAAAGTGAAGAAAGTTAACTCTGTTGAGATGCCGCTTGAGCGATTGCACATGGACCTTTTTGGACCGGTCAAGCGCAAAAGTCATCTTGGAGAGCTTTATTGTTTAGTTGTCACTGATGACTATTCAAGATTTTCATGGGTGATGTGTTTGAAGAACAAAAGCGACACCTTTACCAACCTACAAGTTCTGTTCACTCGATTGGAGAATATCTACAATTTGAAGATAAAAAGAATCAGGAGTGACAACGGGACGGAGTTCAAAAACGCCAAGATGGATGAACTTTGTGAAAGCAAAGGGATACATCATGAATATTCGGCTCTGTATACCCCACAGCAGAATAGTGTTGCTGAACGAAAGAATAGGACTCTAATTGAAGCGGCTAGAACAATGCTTGCTGATTCAAATCTTCCGGTAATGTTCTGGAATGAGGCGATTTATGCAGCAAATTATACATTAAATCGGGTTTTAACAGTGAAGAAGTTTGGAAAAACATCTTATGAACTGTTACACCGACGAAAGCCAAACTTAGAGTATCTAGAACCTTTCGGGGCGCCATGCACGATGTTGAATCCAGGTGAGAAGTTTAGTCCTAAAGCTGAGGAGGGATATTTTGTTGGATATGCAACCCCGCTCAAACGGGTATTCAACAAGCGAACTCGTCAGGTGGAGGATTGGGCTAACGTGGAAGTTCAACGATACACTCAAAATTTGCAAGGCACGGGTCCTGATTGGATGTTTGATTACAAAGATTTCTTTGAATCATTCAACCTAGATAGCTTGGTTGAAGAAGCTGTTATCAGATTACTTTACGAGTGTGAAAACGCGGTGACTTCACCGTTGATGCGTCCAATCACCGTAAACCCCCCACCAGCTTCTAATGATACCAGTGCTCCTATACAAGAGGAAGAGATGTTTCAAGAGGCTTCAACTTCATTAGACACTTCAGAATCTGAAGATGAACAATTTGAAGAAGCCGTTCTTGAACATGCAGAAGAATTAGAGGCGCAACCTGTGAACCCAACTCCAAATCCAGATGTTGCTTCATCATCAAACACGGGTCATGATCAGGATGCTGTAGAAAACTTGACTGCTCAGACGGGAGTTATTGTACCTGTTAATCCGGAATCTCGGATTCATCGTATTCACCCGCTGGAGCAAGTTATCGGTGATCCTGGAAGTGGTGTTATGACCAGAGGGCAGCTGAAAAGCGTTAACTCGCCAGAGAGTTTTGGTGCTTTAGCATTATATGCCAAAATTCAAAAATCTGGTAGTCAAAATGATTGGTCGTTTGCATGTTATGTGTCGCAGGTAGAGCCAAGGACATACAAGGACGCTTTGAATGAAGATGCCTGGGTTGAGGCAATGCAGGAGGAGTTATTGCAATTCCAGAAATTGGGAGTCTGGACGCTCACAGATTTGCCGCCGGGAAGGAAGAAAATAGGCACAAAATGGGTGTTTAAGTGCAAAAAGGATGATCGTGGAGTTATTGTTCGCAACAAAGCCAGATTGGTCGTGCAGGGTTTCCATCAAATCGAAGGGATTGATTACAACGAAATCTATGCACTAGTAGCACGAATTGAAGCTATTCGGATGTTCCTCGCGTTTGCTTCATACAAGAAATTCAAAGTCTATCAAATGGACGTCAAAAGCGCATTTTTGTACGGGAAAGTCAAGGAGGAGGTTTATGTCGGGCAGCCACCAGGCTTTGAGGACCCAATCCACCGGGATAAGGTCTACGTGCTGAACAAAGCTTTATATGGTTTGCACCAGGCTCCAAGACAGTGGTACGAGGAGCTAAGTACATATCTCATCTCCAAAGGATTCAAGCGCGGCCTCGTCGATTGCACCCTCTTCACGAAGAAGACGGGAGATGATTTGCTTCTAGTACAGATTTACGTTGATGATATTATATTTGGTTCAACTAACGAACTTTTATGCAGGGAATTCGAAACTGTCATGCAGGAAAAGTTTGAAATGAGCGCTATGGGGGAGATGCAGTTTTTCCTCGGCTTACAGGTGGACCAAAGACCCGACGGGATCTTCATTCACCAGACGAAATATGTCTCCGACATCTTGAGCCGATTCCAGATGGAGGACTCTAAGCCGATGGATACCCCGATTCAACCCAATCACGGGATTGGAGTCGACGCTAAGGGGGAGCTGACAGATCCATTTACATACAGAGCAATCATCGGATCTCTAATGTATTTGACAGCGTCTCGACCAGATATTATGTATGCAACGTGTCTTTGTGCTCGCTATCAATCGAAGCCGAAACAAAGTCATCTGACGGCGGTCAAGCGTATCCTTCGATATCTGAAGGGTTGTCCATCAAAAGGACTTTGGTACCCTAATGATGATGATTTTGATTTTATTGCTTTTAGTGATGCAGATTGGGGCGGCTGTGACAAAGATAGCAAATCAACAACAGCTGGTTGCCAGTTTTTAGGGAGCAGGTTAATTACCTGGCAATGCAAGAAACAGACTTCCGTGGCACTGTCTACTTGTGAAGCCGAGTACATTTCAGCCTCGAGTTGTTGTTCGCAAGTGCTCTGGATCCAACAACAGATGGTCGATTACGGTTTGCAGTTTCTTAAAACCCCTATACACTGTGACAACGAAGCTGCAATTGCATTAACTAAAAATACTGAAAATCATTCTAAAGCGAAACATATCCGGATTAAATATCATTTTATCCGTGATTGTTATGCTAAAGAATTGATTGATATGGTCAAAATCCATACTGACTACCAACGTGCAGATTTGTTTACAAAAGCTTTTGACAGATCCCGCTTTGAATATCTTTTAAAAGTAAACAATATAAAGGAAAAACAGGACTAATCGGCATCTCGGTTTATCGCTTTTTAGTTTTAGTTTTTAAATTTTTGCTAATTGGGAATTTCTCTTTGCTAATTGGGAATTTCTCTTTACTATCATAATCCTCAAAGAAGTTGATGCTTTCGAGGGGGTTGTTTAATCCTCAAAGAAGTTGATGCTTTCAAGTGGATTGTTTCTTTCAAATTTTTTGTTTTGTTTTTCAGAAAAATTAAAAACCAAAAAAAAAATATGTTCTTTATTTTAGGGGGAGTCATTTTATTAGAAAAACCAAAAACATTGAAAAATTTTCAAAAGACCTAAAAATTAGAAAAAAAAAAAACCAAAATGATTTCCTAGATAAAAAGAGGAAATGATAGTACATCAGTGGGGATCTGACACAGGCTAAAGAATTGTATAGTATAATGAGACGTATGTTGATTACGTGTGATATGCTGATAGGCTTCGTAGACTAAATATTGCGTGCATTAGTGATACAAACATAACAAACTACGCGTTTGTGGCTGAACACCTCATGGGCATATGGTCTTAGTACCGTAATTTCGTTTGATAGGATTGCCAAAATCTGAGGTTTCGGGTCGTTATGTTATTGTTATCCGGGATATTCTGATTAAACTTCTGTCGTATTGATTTACGGACCTAGTTTCATCAGAATATTTGCAAAAGAGCTTATCGCCAAAACCGAAAGTTACCGAATTGAGGAACTTTATGTTTTATTGATCAAAGATCATTATTACATCGTATTGACTTTCTGATGCAAATCAGTGGTTAATATCAGCCTCAACCTAGTGTATACGCACATGTTACTTTGCTGCATTTATTTGCTGACCTGTACACCTCTGTGCTATATACTTTGTAAACTTTACGGATAACTCTGGCATAATCACGCGTTACGATGAAGCTTTGTGCAATTACTTGATACGGGAGTATGTCGTGTGTGTGGGAACCACAATGTGTTAGTCTAAAATACCTAACTCGTATCATTTTAAAGCATTGCGTAATTGTCTGCATGTGAGCTTATGTGGACCACAATATCAGCAATTGCCGTATCACATATTGTTTCTAATGATAATATTAAAACAGATCAACGCTGTGTTCAGATTTCTCAGTAAACTGATATGATCCTCTTACCGGATATCATAAAATGTTTACTGCTTTCATTTACTTTGATGCATTTTACTTTGTTGCATTTTACTTTTATTGTCAAAAAGATACAAAATCCAAAAAGATTTTAGGTGTGTTTTGTTAAAATTTCAGAAAATCCAAAAGATTTGCATTTCTGCTTTATTTTTGATAGCCGGGGATGCTTGATGGTTAATTTCTGAAATTTGATAACACCATCTGGACTTTGTACTATTCAAAATGTGAAAATTTGAGTTTTGGAAGTTTAACAGATTGAAAAATGTTGAACGGGATTCGAATTCGTGATTTGGCAAAATTTTCAGATTTTTCCATTTCACATTCGCCCCTTAATTGGGTCGAATGTGGAAAAATCCTCACTTTCGACCTTTTTCAATTTGGACGAATGTGGAATATTTTCACCTTCGGGTACCACATTTCACATTCGGGTCATTAATTTGGGACGAATGTGGAATTATCTCACATTCGTCCATAGCAAACGGGCGAAAGTGGCCATTATATATAAACCATTTCAGGTTCGAACCCTTCATTCAAAAAATTTTCAAAATTTCTTCGATAACTAGACCTTGTTGCTGAGATTTCTTTTGCTTGTGATTCTCATTCCCTATACATTTCTGATTATTTCTACACTAATTTCACAGGTATTGGAGCTTTTATCAGATCAGAATCGTCGTGTTTATATCCGGACTTAGGGTTTCAAATTTAGGGGTCTTAGAATGTTTGTTAATGTTTGATTTTGATTTACATTCAATACATATCAGTTTTAGGGGGAGAATGTTAAAGGAATTAGGTTATTAACATCGTTTTTGTGATTAATTGATTGAATGAACTGATGTAACCTAATTCATCTTTGAAAACTGATATATATTGAAAATAATGGACAATTGGTGACACACGAGTGATAATCGGCCATATTAGGACATATCCTAATCAAAATCAAGAGTCAACTGCTGTGCATATCTTGGTGACGTAGAGAAGAATACTGAGTTCACTGGGATCATAGAGTTTTTGAGAAGGAGCAGAATTGTGCATGCATTAGCCACACCGACGATCATATACAGAGACATTATTGAAGATTTCTACCATAATGCGAAGTATGACTTCTGGGATAATCAGACGATTATCAAGAGCAAGATTCAAGATATGGAGATGTTTTTGACAGAGTCTGATATACGGGAAGCACTGCAGATCAAGTTTGAAGTCAGTGAAGATCCCAGAGAGTTATCATGGACTGAGCAGAAAGCTTGTTTCTTACGGATGAAGTACAAAGGTCCGATTACTGATGGATCTATGTATAAAGGGAAGCTGGGCGTGCAGTTCAAGTACTTTGCACATGTTATTATCCATGTATTTGGATGTGTGAGTGGTGGATATGACGTTATGAGAAGAAGTTTGAGTTCGTTAATGGTTGCGTTGACTCTCAACAAACCATTTAACGTTTCTGGTATGATTCTAGACCATATGCTGGAGATGCTGAAAGGTATGAAGCACAAGAAATTCATGCTATATCCAAGATTTTTGATGATGATCTTTGACCACAAGTATCCAGAGTTGAAGAAGGATCCGACTATGATCCTTGGTCAAGATCACATGAACATTCGTACTCTAGTGAGGATGAAGGGATACAAAGGTGTGTCAGATAGTGAAAAGCCACCTAACAGGAGACTCTTTGGAGCTTTAGCTTGTCAGGATTACACTGATCCTGGCAAGAACAAAGCAAGGCACGATGATAGTGATTCGGATAATGATGATCCCTTAGTGTACGCTGATTCAAGCACTAAGAGGAAGAGACAAGTAGTCAATCCTGGAGCCAAAGGGAAGGGCAAGGGAAAGATTGATCAGGGAAGTTCAAAGCAACAGGCGGTTAGACATAAATCAACGGCAAAGAAAGGTTCAGGTTTGGTGGATGAAGAGTCAGTTGATTCAGAGGAGACTGAGATAGACGAGCAGTGGGATTCTGATGATGAAAATGTTAGGACCACCAAACGTAAGGCCACTATGGTTGGTGAGTCTGAATCTTTGAATAAGTCGATTGAAGAAGCTGAGAGAAGAATGAAATCTGTTGAAGATGAGAGTCTAGGTGTTGACTTAGCAGAGTTGAGTGTTGGAGAGACTGTGGTGGTTAATTTGCCTAGAACGAAAAAGCAAAAGATCATGGCGAAGAAGTCTAGTACGAAAGAGTTGAGAGAGAAAGAGTTAGCTCAACTGTTGAAAGGAAAGAGAGTGCCCGATGCTGGTACATCATCAAAGCTATCTTCACCTGTTACCAAGAAGCAAAAGAAAACCAAAGAGGCAGAACCAATATCAGCTGATCAACTTAATGTTGCACTGGACAATGTACTTGACATGTTCAGAAAGCCTCAGAAAGAAAAAGAAGTTGAGCCATCCAAATTCAAATCAAAGAAAGTCACTGTAGATGATGATGTGATGAAGCAGGTGAATAGAAAGATGGATGACATGATGAAAATGATTGTAGCTCAACAAGCTGAGATTGCCAAATTCAAGCAGAATGAGGAGAAAATGCTTCAGATTGTGGTGGCGTCTAAATCTAATCAAGATGAGATCAATGAGAAGGTTAAGATGCTTGAAGCTAAGAATGAAAAGCTTGAAAGAAAGTGTGAAAGAAACAAGGGCAGGATTAAACTGATTAAAGCAGATAACAAAGAACTAAGGGCTGAGAACAAACGCCTTAGTGATTTGATTGATGATCTGTATAACACTGCACCAAAGTTGAAGGAGGGTGAAGAAGATGAAGAAGAAGAAGAAGAGAAAGTTGATTATGAAAATTCTGAATCTGAAAAAGAACAAGATGATGATGAGGATGATGATGAATCGGAGAAAAGTGATGATGATGATGACAAGAATGATGATGATGATGATGCAGAAGGTGCTGGGAGACAGAAAGGAGATGAGTTTAGCAGTGGTAGTGATCATGATGGAGGAGATGATACTTCCAGATTTACTTATGAGAAGAGAACACCAAAGAAGAAAGATACTGGAGAATCAAGTTCTAAGAAGAAAGGTGAGAACGTTGATTCAGACGAAAGTATTTTCTGGAATGAGAAGGTGAGATCTCTATCTGATGATGCTAAACAGTTGTACAAAGATATGTTGGAGAAAAGAGAATGGACCATTGAGTTCACAGGATGCTTTACTGAAATATTCCAAACTGATGATATGCGATATGAATTGGAATCTGAAGATCCTGATTTTGAGGAAGGAGAATTACCTGCATCTGTGGCAAAAGAAATTCTAGATGGTCTTGCACAGAGGGTAGGGAAGACGTTTGAGGAGTTTATGATGGACGAGTCGATTCCAGATATTCCTGAAAAGGATATTGGAAGTCACTCAGATGATATGCAGACTCCTGAGAATAATGAAGTGGAGATGGAAGATATAACTCATGAAGAGTTCCCTCAGTACTTCAGACAAACAGATAAAAATGAAGTATTTCCTGATTTTACTGAAGTACCAAATAATTCAGCAAAGCAGAAAGCACAGCAGAGGAGTGCAGAATTTGTAGAGAAAGTATTTGGTGCTGATAATCAAGGACCTTCAAATCAGTCTGATGAGTTGAAGAGTTATTTGAGGAAATTGAGGGAAATGGATGAGAACCGACCGAAGCCTGAAGCTCAAGGTAACTTTTATAGATTCCACAATGCCAAGTTCAAAGGCAGAGCTCTCGGGTGGACATACTTAGGCAGGCTGAAGTGCATAGCTGCAAAATGGGAAACAGGAATCTTGTATTTCAATAGATTCTGTGATTTGCTTACTCTACCGTACTGGGCGGTCAGAGATTTATGTAGATTCCCAATGTCAGGTGCAGAAGTGAATGGTTCGCATGTTGGTTGGTGCGCAGATAAATTGGTTTGGGAAAGTCGAACAAGATGGAAAAGATTCCAGCCTCAATATCCCCGAAGAAAAGTTCATAGGGATATTGATCCTCAAACCAATATGAAGCGAGTAACTTTGATCTACAAAGCACCTGAAGTGATGAGAAAGATACCTTTGATGCCTATGCCACAGCATTTCAGTGCTGATTTTATCTTCTGGTATTATGATTGGAGAAAGGCTGAAGCGGTGATTGTGTTGAGAGATGGAAAGGATAAATACAAGCATGTTCATGTATTTGATCCTATGTGGCTGATTAATTGCACGTTTGAAGACATCATCATGCTTTTCTACAATCCGATCTACTATGAACCAAAAGACTTTGCTCAAGCAAGAAAGTATACGCAAGTGGTTGGAGTTTGTTTTGCTTATGACATCAATGCGGGAAGCAATCTGGAGAATAAGCTTGGTAAGACAGTGAAGATAGCAAATGTGTCTAAACCAGTGAAGAGAACATATGAGCCTCCAATGACTACTGAGCAGAAGAAACAGCTCAGAATCAAGTTGATGAACAAAACAATGGACCAACAGAGAAAACTATCCAATCAATAGTCGAGGGGGAGTTTGTTGATGCGTTTTGCGACTAATGATTGGATAAACATAATTAACATATGTTAGAGGATGGGCGAAGATAGATAAAAGGGGCGAAGGAAGATAAAAGGGGCGAAGGTAGATGGTTAGTGGGCGAAGGTAGAACTGGAACTGATCAGAAGACATATTCGACCATTGGTAATGGGCGAATGTGGAAAAGATCCACATTCGACCAATGCAAAGGGGCGAACGTGCAGTATCTATAAATAGGTTTTGTGATTTTGAGTATGTAATAGAGTTGTCAGTTGTGTCTGTGTTCAGGTCAGGTTTCAGGTGATTTTGTGAAAGTCTGTAATTGATCTAGATTAACGTGTGTGTGATTGTAATTGAATATTTGACAAAGTTAATCTATGAAAAGATGTTGAAAATGTTCTTGATTGTGTTTTGATTAGAGTTTTATCATTTTGTTCAGAACTAGGGTTTTCGCACCTGGTTTTGTGACTTGTATGATCATATTATCCTGTTTTAGCTAAAATCTTTCGCTCACACTTTTCATCTTAGAGCTCCATTTTCCTGAGAAATACAAATAGGAACGATTTAAGCATCAAATATCAATATTGTAAGCCTAATTGTATCATATTATGAGACTGTTTATGCCTGTTATATATGTTAATAATGTGAGTTATCAATGTCAAATGTTTTACACGTCAAATATTTTACATGTCAAAATATTTCCAAATGTTAAAACGTGATAAGTGGCATGATGAGTACTTAGGTTTGTTGTTTTACACCACTCGGGGGAGTCCTCGCTACTGTAACCATTTACTCGTGTGTTGTGTGTGTTGAAATCGAGAACCGAAGGAATATTTCGATAGCGCTATTGGTGCCTGACAAAGCCCACCCTTAATCAATAGCGTCGATTATGCAACTGTTATGCCAGGGGTGCACGTATTCTGAACTAAGTTATTATTTTCCAAGAAATAACTACTGCTCGCGGGGCAATATTAGTCTTGGTTTGGTTATGGGCTCAAGGGATTGCTCGTCATAGTTTGCAGGAGTTAGCTACTTTTACAAAGGTCACTGCTTATGTTAGTTCCGCATATGTTTTTGTTGTTAAATGTTGTTGTTATGGAAATAAAAGTTGTGAACTCACCAATATTTTATATATGGGGAAATGGATTTAAATACTCCCAACTATCGCCTGTTGGCGGATAGCACTCCCAACTATCACTTTGGCGGATAGCACTCCAAACTTTCAACTTGTTGGATTTTATCACTCCCGAACTAACTGAGGTCTAACCCAGTTAGTGTTTGTGGCCAAAATGTAAAAACCTAAACTTAAGGGACCATTTTGAAACTTTTTATTATTATTATTATTATTATTATTATTATTATTATTATTATTATTATTATTATTATTATTATTATTATTATGATTATCTATATCTATATATATTAACAGAGAGAGAGAGAGAAGGAGTTCAGAGAGAGAGAAAGAGAGAGAGAGGCGGAGAGAGAGAGAGACTCACCACCACCCCGCCACCACCACCACCACCACCATCTGCCTCAGCCCACCACCACCTTTCACCAACCTTTAACCTAATCTTCTTCTTCTTCTTCTTCTTCCATCAGCCACTCACCACCACCAACTTCCAGCAGCCACCCCCATCCACCCCTAACAACCACCACCCTTCACCTCCACCACTGACCACCCCCATCCACCCCTGCAACTCACCACCTCCGATTACCCACTACCGACCTTAACCACCCCCCAATCGACCACCTAGAACACCCCTATCTACCTGACCATCACCTGTCACCCCAACAACCATCTGCCACCAAAACCCTCAACCATTTACAAAAACCCTCAATAACCCACCAAGTTCAATAACCACGAAAGCCCCATTTTTTGAACAGTGTAAAATAAACATATGAATCCATATTAAAAACTATCACCAGTCAAGCAACCTTCAATAACCACGAAAGCCCCATTTATTGAACTGTTTCCCTTTTATTGTATAGTTATCGTAATAATTGTTGTAATTGGTTCAATTGATAAACTAGGGTTCTTAGGTTTTGATTTGGGGAAGATGAAGTTGAGGTGAAAAAAAGATGGGTATGTGAAGATTTGAAGAATAATAAGTTGGGAAGCAAGAATTAGAGTTGAAGATAATGGTGGTTGCAGGTGGTAATGGTGTCACCGGCGATGAAGATGGTGGTGGTGTCACCGGCGGTTGGTGTAGGTGATGGTGGTCGCTTTCTCTCTCTACCTCTCTCCTCTCTCTCTCTCTCTCTCTCTCTCTCTCTCTCTCTCTCTCTCTCTCTCTCTCTCTCTCTTCTCTCTAAACTTCTACAAGATGGAAGATGATGATGATGATGATGGAAGATATGATGAATAAATGAATAATAATAATAAAAAGTTTCAAAATGGTCCCTTAAGTTTAGGTTTTTACATTTTGGCCACAAAGACTAACTGGGTTAGACCTCAGTTAGTTCGGGAGTGATAAAATCCAACAAGTTGAAAGTTTGGAGTGCTATCCGCCAAAGTGATAGTTGGGAGTGCTATCCGCCAACAGGCGATAGTTGGGAGTATTTAAATCCATTTCCCCTTTATATATTGACGTCTTTTTAAACATATCATTCAGGTAACTAAATGCTGAATAGATACGAGGCTAGTTCGGTGGAATATGGGATGTCGGACACTTGTCGGTGGTTTCATCTATAATTACCAATTGGTTGGGACATAGACGGAAAAACCCAATGTTGTTGTTTTATGTAGTGTTTATAACATGGTACTCTTTTCGACATCTTAATGACATGATTTTTTTCTAATTAAATATAGTTTGTGTTAATCTTGACTTTGATATGCTTTCGAGCGTCGCACCACGTGTTTCCGCGATTGGCGTGGTGTGACATTAAGACTTTAAGTTATGGGTTTTAGTTAGGCTTAGGCTTAGTAATGGGCTAGTTTATAACTTAGGTCAAATTCATATATTGGCCCATGTTCTAAAGTTCTAGGTGTGTGTATATATATAATATGTATTATTTTTATTAAAAGTTTGAATCGAATCGAATCGAATTTAAAATCATAAATTCAATTTACTAAACTCGAATTGAATCATATTCGAATTCTTGATCATCGAATCGAATTCTGAACACCCCTACTTGGTTTGGTTTATATAGTTAGATTATTAGTTTTTAGTCCTGTTTAGTTAATTATGGTTACTAACAAAAACAAAACTTTGGCTAATTTTTTGCCTATAAGTAGATGAAATAGAGGTATAAATACATGAAATAGATGTATAAAAGCTAAAAATATATGAATGGTTTTGTTTTGGTTTGGTTGATTGTGGTAAATTAAGTGTACAAAAACCGATTTAACTTAATTCAGTTTTTGGGTAATTCAGTTTTCAATTGATTTTGGTTCAGTTCTTCTGGTTTTTTGTTCAGTTTTGATTAAATGTTCAATTATTGTTCACCCCTAGATATCTATACTATATATAATATATTTGATACGAGAATTTTAAGATACTAAAAAAGAGCTTACTTTTGTTTATTAAATAACAGTTAAACATTTTCCCTTATTTTAAGCTAACTGGTAACTAACCCTGCGAATTGTAAACAAACAATTTTTTTTCACACATTCATACTTTAAAAAAGAACTATATCATAAAAACATGCATTTTATTATTTATAATTTGAGTATAATATAACAATTCTTTTAATTAAAAAATTGATATGTTATGTGAATAACAATATATAGGGGTGAAAATAACTAAACCTTTAACCGTTGCCCAAAAAGTGATATGTTATGCGATTAACAATATTTGTTGCCGGACTTTGTTTGGATGAAAGAAACGAAAAATCACCATAACTTTTTAATTTTATCCGAGTGTGAAAGAAAAGGAAAATCGCCACCACTTTTTATTAATGTTTTTCTTGCACAAACTTTCAATTGAAATCACGATTTTTGAACTAAAAGTGCATTTGAACTGATGAATCTAACACCCGTTCAATTAATGTGTATATTTATTATTATAATTATACCTAGATGATGTTGTCTCAATAATTGCTTCAATATACTTCATGACCAGCTTAAATTATGCTCTGAGCCTATATGAATTTTATCAACATGTTAATCCAACCAAATTTGATCTTTTTATAGGCCTTCAAATTTGAATAAAGAGATCAGAACAAAAAACTAACGATCAAGATGAAAAAAATACATTTGAAACCGTCAAAAAATGCAACTTTTGTAAAGTATCAACATATGAAAAAAAAATATATGACTATTTATAAATCATGTAGGATAGTTTGCTTAAAATAAGGGAAAAAATTAACTATAATTTGAATAAATAAAAGTTGAATAAGTTCAAGGGATTACAGTGTAACTAAACTGAGGTAACATTGTGTAAAATTGTTTGAATGACTATTTTATCCCCATTTTAAGGTTGGTAATGAAAAAAAAGTTCTTAACTTTTAGGTATCTTAAACTATCATTGCTCCATGCATTATAATATAGTAGAGATATATTGACGGCTATATATGTTATTAAATTATATTACATTTTATTCAGTTACTATAATACATATGTTTATTCAACCATGAATAATTTTTTTTACTATAAATTATATAACATTAAATTTATCAACTCGTGTGAGAATAATGCTTTAAAAATTAACCGAAAGTCTTTAAAATTAATAAAATATGAAAATTAGAAGTGAGAACAAGAAGAAATGAAAAACATGAAGTTATTTGCTTCATGCTCATAAAAGAAAGTGAGGGTCTCTTAACTTCTCTCATTTTGTATAAACAACTCACATAGTGATTACGACGATTTCAAAACTTTTAGTAAATTATGTGTATTAGCTTAAACTTAGAAAATGAAAATAATACGTTGAATAAGAAATGCTTCGGCTCAAAAGTTCAAACATTAAGAGCTACTTCTAAACTTCAAGTTTGGTGGCCTAAAGCAAGTGTTTCAAAATGTTTACGCTTAGGCCGGCTCTATTTTTATTTATTGAGGTACTAAAAAACTAGAACACCCCTATATATTTACTGAAGGACATGCAAGTCTCAACTTGGGATGAACTAGAAAAAACTAAAACACCCATATATCTTTACTAGAACGGGTGAAGCCTCATGAAATGTCAAAGTTGTATGCATCATCCAAACACGACATTGCTTTTTCAACGTTCAAACTTCAAAAGGATAAGCCATTTTCAACATGTCATAAATAACTTTTCTAAACGACAACCAATCCCATAGAAATGTTTATAAGATAATTAACTTTCAAAATTGTCATGCTTATTTATGAAATACTCTAGGAGATACTTTTCAGATTTGCATGTAGTCAAACACTACATATCGATTTTTTGTTAATTGCGTCATTTTTTTGGACCTTTAAGATTTTGTATTAAATTGTTTAGGCTTCTTCCAGAAACAACATTCGAAAGCATATGTGACGCTTAGGGCTACCATATGAGTAACTCAAGTACACAAGATCAACTGTTTCCTCTAACACTATGTTTTGTGTCTCACCTTAGCACACACTTTAGTCTATAATATTATGATAACTGGCGCTGACATGACACTGTGATAAAGCTGCAGCTCACTCATTTGGTCGTGTTGTGACTCAAAATGAGCAGTGGCTTTATTCATTTTTTTTTATATCTTTATTAATTAAAATGTGATTTAACTTATAATTAAAAGACAAATTAAATAACAAGACATAAAATATTAAAGTTAATAAAAAAAAACATTACACATCATTAATAAAACAAAAACAAAAAAACTACTAAAACTACTTGTTATTGTTTTGCTCGTCTTTAAATTCCTTTGCGATACGCTCCTGTTCTCGTTCAAGTATTGTTCGAAGACTAATTAGGAGATTGCTAAAGTCCTTCGTACCAAAGTCCATGTTCCTCATTCTTATTTTAGAAGCTTTCACTTGCGCCGTCATCTCCATGGTACTTATTTTCCTAATCTCCATCGAGAATTCGGCATCAGCTTCATTAGAAACTAGTTGTTTTCCCTAGTCCCTTCCAAGTGATCTACGTGGAGACGGGTCAACAGTCTCTTCAACGTTTAGGCTATCCTCACGTGAGCATTTGAGCTTGTAGAGGAGACGAACCCACTCGAAGAAGTAGTTTTCGTTAGCTTTGACGAGCCTCTTTCGTTCATTTCTTCAACCGTAATTAGCTCGACCCATTTCGAGCAATTGTGAAGAAAATCCTCCCAAAGTAGTCCTCATCCCACATTTTCATGGTCTTGTATTTGCGAAAAACCTCTTGCTCCATCTGTCGCAACTAAATTTTTAGACTTCAAGATCGCTACTACCACTTGCTCGCATTCGTTTACTAGCTATTCCATTTATGAATATTCGTAAACAAGCCCACATATTTTTGAATTTTGACCCACCGGCCGGATATCATATCGGGAGAACGAGTTTCACTCCCCACTTCTTTGTAGAAAATGTCGCGGATTTTTTCCCGAAACACTTTCACCCTTTGATAGTACGCTACAAAAATAATAACAAATAATTATAAAAAGTCTTTAGGTAACAAAAAAATATATACATAAAAAATTTGCCACACCCTCAAATTTCCACGGCGAGGTTTATACCGTGAGCCGTGTGACACACCAGGATCCCCATAGCCATAAGTCAAATGAACGACTCTAAATGCCCTAACCATTTAGTTCGTTTCCAAAAATCAGGTTTAGCGTTTAACCAAAAGAAGTTTAGTTAACTTGCGGAAGCGTAAAACAGACAAAGCTATTTTAAAACCAAGCGTAAAACGACGCACCCGAGATAAAACCAAATGAATGAAAAACAATATATAAGTTAATAGTGTTCAATTATCCCATGACATAATGATGCATGCCCTAACGTGCTCCGTACCTAGAGATCTGCAAAAGCATGCTAGCGTGTGTCAACATAAAGTTGGTGAGTTCACAAAGTAAAGTAGATGAGTAAGTAAATGCGTAGGTTTCCAAAACCATGTAACCGCTAATTCACCACGTGCCAGGGATAGCTAACCCACTCATGATAACTAAACATAGGCATACCGAACTGCTAAACAACGAGCTCTCACAACAGTGAGCAAAGTGCCTTGCATCATTGTCTATCAACAATGATAATAAATGTAAGGTATGTGAAACCTTATAGCGCTCTTAGCTAATAACCCCCTTGCCAACCCGGCAACTCATTCGGTATAAAGAAGGACTTCAATGATAGATTATGGTTTAGTTCATCAAGGACAAAGACGTGAATTAGTAAAACCCGATTCACCCTGTGAACCAAAGCACCCCAACACCCGGGATGTAAAAGTAGTCCCAAACCAAACTAGAAAAAGTTTAGAAAGTAGTTTCAAACCCGAGACGCATGCTTTTCAGAAAAGAGTAGTGAAGCTCACCTTAGGTTGCAAAGCTAAAATCCAATCCAAAAGTAATAAGGACGTGCTACCGACTCCCTATTATATGTGCCACTATGTGAGTACATGTGTATACACGGTACACCATATAACTCGTTTGTCCATGACGTTAGTTTATGCAAAAACATTTAAGTGACACCTATCATAACTACATGCACAAGTAGACCCTACAAACCCGTTGGTGAATGTTATGTTTATTATCAATCATATGCATCATTTATATCTCACATATGTGTACATGTAAGATCACGTCAAAATCAAGTCATACGAGACTCCAGGTAAGCACATATACACATATAACACAATCTGCGTTTTTAGGACAGATTATGCACCACGAAAATGATTTTATTAAAAATACCTACACAACGAATTAGACTCCCAAAATTTTAGTGAATATTCCTAGGAGTCCGGTAGTCATGACACTGTTATTTTTATTTCTCATCAAAACCTTGTTGAAAAATTATGAAAAATCAAATACTACAACTAGGTTCTGAAAACTTTCACATCAAGTAAGTTTACGAACAAAATTCTTAAAAATTGTGTATTCATCCAAACGGGATGAATCCACTTGGAAACACCAAATTATTCTCATATCAACCTACTGACCAAATTTCATGACCTAACGCTTTATAAAACTCAAGTTATAGCCAATTAAAGTTGACCTAAGTTGTTAATCCGAAAATCAGTTTAGACCTTTATTAGAATAAAATCCCAAAAACATATCAAACGACAACCAATCCGCATGATTCTACCCATTCCAGAACCCTAAGACAATGTACAACATGCACACACCAAGAATCGATCAAAAGCAATATTTAAAGTCAAGTTACAGAGCCTACAAGTTATTACATGCAATCTGTCATATTTAAAATCATGCAGTATTCTCAACTATATCAAACCCTAGGTGTATATTATAAATCAAGAACCTCAAATAATCATCATTCATGACCTATCATACTTTAACATGACCAAGACATGCAAGATTCATCATGAACACAATAATATATAAACCCTAGATGTTCAACAATCAACAACATAAACTAACATGCAAACATAATCATATAACTATCATGAAACCTTATGTTTAACATGTTAATCTTTTGAAAACACATGTTTTAATCTTTATAACTTTGTTTCAGATCTGGACAAACTATATTATGGTGTTTAAAACATAATCAAGAAGGTTAAAACACAAAGGTTTAAGATAATATACCCAAAGCACTTCTCAATCAAGAACCGAACACCTTCCAATCCTCCCGGATGATGTTCTTGAGCCTTAGCAGGTGTTAGAGCGTTTATTTTTCGTATGGGGACTGATATGGACGATTAGGGTTGTGGCAATGAGAAGCATGGGGCTTAAGGTTGCTTAAATAGATGGATTAAGTCGGTTTCCCGACTCTGGGCTTATCGAACGGCCGTTCGGCCAAAGTGAACGCCCGTTCACTTTGACCAGGCCCGTTTCGAATGGCCCAGTTTGATGTATGGCACGTTTTCTTTGATGTTTTCGTTATTTTGGACCATACCAAGCGTAACCCCATGCTTTTAGACCCCAACCATTCTAACAGTTCGTCGATTATCATTTTGATAATACATTTGGCTTAAATTCATGTAATCACATAACGGTTTACACATAGATTCACAGAAACACGTAATTGCAATTAATATCAATCAATTAATTCACAATTATCTATTTTCTCAATTCACCAACGTTTAGGGTTCGATACTCGTATACATAGTTCGGTAATTCCCTGAATTACCTCTGTTATGCTGTTACTATCCTATAATTGTGTAACGTGTGACTCACCTAACTAACCCTAGTTAAGTAACATGCTGTAAATGTAAATAAAGTTAACTAGAGTTTAGTTAAAGTAGGAACCTGAAAATGCGGGGTGTCACAAACTTATATATCGGCTTGTCGATCTTCGGAAACTTCACTCCACGCACGACACAACGTTATTTTCTCTTCTTTTGTCCACAGTGTCGCTTGCTGTTTTGGACGTGTTTCTTGTTTGGCCGTTTGGGCCGGCCGTCTTGATCTTCCACCTCTCGCACCCTTCTTTTGTCCACGCTTTTTTGGGCCGGCATCTTGAGGTGGTTGTGTATAAGGAATAACAAAATCCGGAGACAGGGGTGGCATTTGGCTAAGGTTTTTGTCAAATTCTGTGTTAGTACGATACCCGTCTTCCGACATGAATTCCATAGCCGGTGAATAACAACTTTCCAACGACGTGTTTTCCATTTATGTTTTGAAGATGCTTTTGTAGTTGTTTTGTAGTTTGATATTTAAATGTTTGTGAGTTTGTAAATGATTTGGAAGTTATAAAGTTTAAAAATGGTTTTTTTATTTTTTATTTTTTTTTTATTTTTTTTAAAAGACCCAAAATTAGCCATTGCTAACGGTCAACAATCAGCCAACGGTCAAATTTCACCTGCTAGCCCACGCGAGTATGGTAGCGTGGGCTCGCTCACAGCCACAATCGTGGGTGTATGTAATGGTGTTCGCGAGCCACGTGGATTAGCTGGCCACTCGTGCCTGCTCGCTCGCGGCACAGAACAAGTGTAACCTATGTGCTTATAAGAAAATCACTTTTAATGGTTATGAAAAATCTTCACTAGTTAAACTTACATAAAATTCTGAACCCAGTTATATTTAGAAAAACCTAATCAAATAATAATAAAGAAAATATTAGATTAATGTGTTGAAGCTTCGGAGTCAAGAAAAATTGTAGCAAGTTCTTCAACTAAATCAAGTTAGTTCGTTATTTGTTTTGCATTAGTACCAACTGTTGCATATGTCTAAGCTATCTCTATGATGGAACTTGTCTGTGAACGTGTTACACCACGCCAATGGCGGAAACACATGACGCAACACTCGAAAGCATATCAAAGTCAAGATTAGCACAAACCATAATTAATTAGAAAAGATTACTTTATTACGATGTCGAAAATAAGTACCTTGTTACAACCTTTTACAAAACAACAAATAACAAGTTTCATACGTGGGGTTTTTCCATCTAAGTCCCAACCCAATGGAAAGTATTGATGGAACCCTAACAAGTATCCGACATCCCATATTCCACCGCACTAGCCTCATATCTATTCAGCACTTAGTTACCTGAAGGATATGTTTAGAAAGACGTCAATATATACATATTGGTGAGTTCACAGGTTTTAGTTACACATCACAACAACATTTCAAGACAAGCATGTAACGGAAGTATAATATAAGTAGTGTCTTATATAAGGAGTTGCAAGTTCCTACAAGACGACGGCGACCAATCCCGGGCCCATAACCAAACCAAGACTATACAACAAATTGCCCTGCGAGTTGTTTCTTGGACAACAACTCAGTTCAGAATACGTGCATCTCTTGTCTTTATCGGGTTGACGCTATCAACCAGAGTAGGGCCTCGTCAGGCACCAATAGTACTAACCAAATATTCCTTCGGTTTCATATTCCTGAATTAATGGTTACAGTAAACAAGCGGGGTCCTACCCCAAGTTCTTTCCAGTTACCCATGTACCCATCATGCTACTTATTATATTCCCATATGTTACAGCATTTTAACAAACATATCTTTCCCCCAAAAACGTAGAAACAGTTTAAAGTGGGGCCGTGAAACTCACCTCAATCGTAGCGTGCAACAAATAATAGAGAATATCCAAGCCCAAAGTCAAAATACCTACAAGCGTTCTAGCCGTATAAATTACTAAGTGTATAGCACGTGTTTTACCGGCAAGTTGTACGCCCAACTCCCAACAACACTATTTAATACAATTCCCCGTTTTCAAAACATGTGTCCCAGGTCCGTTAGTGATGGATTACCCCCGTTACAAGTTTCATGTAACTTATATTTAATAATCATTCAACATTATCTTCAAAGTTAGTTAGGTTCGTCACCGCGAACCAAGATCATTGCCCGATTTAATCACGTCATGATCTTATTATTCAATATATATATATATATATATATATATATATATATATATATATATATATATAAGGGAAAGGGATACCAGAAACCCTCTAAAACGAGGAAACTCGGGAAACTCTAACTTCCCAAGCTTTTTATCATCTAAAAAAATTATGGTATGTAATATACATGATTTTAAGAGTTTTGAGACAAAAAAATCAAAAAAGCGCCGAGTGGATATTTTAAAAAAAAATAAATAAGTTTTTTTTTTGTGTTACGTATGTTACACAAAAATAGACATGTTACATATGTAACACAAAAAACTTATTTATTTTTTTTTAAAAATATCCACTCGGCGCTTTTTTGATTTTTTTGGCTCAAAACTCTTAAAATCTTATATATTACATACCCTAATTTTTTCAGATGAGGTTTTTATTTTAACCACCCCCTATATATATATATTTCAATATATATTAACTAACTTGGATAAAATTATCTCCGACTCGACTCACTTTACCATATAATTACTTTCCCATTAAGTAGTTATACTAGGATTTTGTCGATTGAGATTCATTTTCCCACATTCGACTTGACTCACCTTTCAATATATTTATTTTCCCATTAAACAAATATACTAGTTCTTGTCGATTCGATATTACATTTTACAACCTTCGACTCGACTCACTTTACCGTATAATTATTTTCCAATTAAATAATTATACTAGGATCTTGTCGATCGATATTTCATTTTCAACACTCGACTCGGCTCACTTTACCATATATTTATTTTCCCATTAAATAAATATACTAGGATCTTGCCGATTCGAGAACATATTTACTTTGTTAAGTTTGCATACTTAACTTAGTTTTAAACGTGTAATCGTTATAGATTATTTAACATTAATTCTCCCATAAATACTTTCCCAACACTTAGGAAAGTGTTATACACTTTTCACCCATAATTAATCTTATATATATTTTAGTTCGTAAAATATATATTTTCATGC
Organism: Ambrosia trifida; assembly: GCA_028751855.1. Lineage (NCBI taxonomy): Eukaryota > Viridiplantae > Streptophyta > Magnoliopsida > Asterales > Asteraceae > Ambrosia > Ambrosia trifida. The sequence continues at coordinate 97,400,529 of CM054124.1, read as the reverse complement.
CCACATTTGACGCAATAACATATATACGTATCTTGTAGGAAGTTATACGATACGTACTTATTCGTCTGATTTGCATTTTTGTCCGATAACACGTCATAATACAACATGTTCATGTCCGATTAGTCAACTTATATATTTTCCACGTCACATTTAATATAAGATGTACATACATGCTTTTGTAGGAATAATTACTTCACGTCGTAATATTATTTTTCCTAATTTCAAAATATATATATTTAGTTATTTTCCTTAAATTTCAAATAATATGTTTACTTGAAATTAATCATCTTTTAATTTCTACATATTTTCTCATGGAAATTTATAAAATAACTTTGATATTTCAAGACTTAAAGTATCAAGACTTGGTCATGTTCAACATTAAAATGCTCCAACATTTTTATATTCCCATAAATCTAAAATGTTCATTTTTATACAATTTTTACCAAGTCTTTAAACTTCGAAATTTTGTAATTAAAACCTTAGTTTTTATTTTGCTCAACATTTGTGGTAATCTATATATTTTTATAAAATCTCTTTTTATAAAAATAACACTTTGTACAAAAATACTATTCTTGTAAGTCTTGCAAATATTTTTCATAACAATCTTTGGTAAGTACAACTATCCATTTTTAACACAAAGCTTTACAAAGTCATGATTTTGGACATAAGTTTTCAAAACGACACTTTACACCCCTTAACTTTCAAAAGCGACATGTTTTCACTAAACTGGTAATTTTTACTTTTGTCAACTTTTCCTTATAGGTGTATTAGGGTGCATTAAGTCCATAAAGTCCATCTTTGTATTTCAAAGTTAGTAAACTTTGATTATGTAACTTTTATATTTTCCATTTCATAACAAGATCAACCTTATATTAAGTTTTAGATGATCATTTTATGATCATCCAAACCTCTTTTAAGTGTACTCAAGTTGCATTTACAAACAATGTCTTAGATCATCATATTTTCTAGTTTACCTGAACTTTCGTAACTTACAAAGATAATAACAACATCACCAACAAAACCTACGGCCCATAAATAATTTTTAGATCATCCATTTTTTTTATAAAAGCACACATTTCTTATGGTTAAAGCCATATTTAAACCATATATACAACTTGCTTTTAAAACAACAAAACATAAATTAAAGCCATATAGGACCTAGAAATTATCCAACATCTTTCTAAATTTCAAAGATAGTGGGCACAATGAGGATAACAACAAGTAGAGGTAGAAGGATCAGGATTTTTCGAGACACCACGATAAATGGAAATGATACAGACTCTGACGAATCAGCTAAGTCGTCCTTCTTATCGGGGTCCTCTTCCATGTTCTCTTGGCACAAGCATCGGCAGTCATCTGATTAAGTGCCTTTCCGTCATCTAAGCGTGGCCGATGGACTTTCTTCCTGATAGGCCACACGGTGAGAGTACCAAAATACGACAAGAGATTAGACAGGTCACATTGTCTCTAACGAATGGATCTCGCAACCTTAGTTTACAACCCACCGGACGAGGGGACGCAACGTCTCAATATCCATGGGGATTGATGGAAAACACATCGCATCAATTGCCGCCCAAATAGATAACTACTCTCTTTGTCGTCATGACGGTGGCTAACATTCAACATTGCAACAGGAGCAATGGAATAGTCATTCAATGGATAATTTAATTTAACAGAATGACGTGACCGCTCCCAGCAGTCAGTCATTTGGTTTTCGAGGGGATTTCAATGTCAGCAGATGGTGTCTTGTGACATTCGACAATTACTAAACACACATTTTACCATTTCAGTTCCCGAAGTGTGGTTTCACTCCCTAAGATTTATGACGGATTTAAACACAGCACACGCATCGAACATACTCGGGCGTTCACCGACTGAACCGAGACCACCAATATTCCTTGAAAAACAAACAGGTGGATGCAGGTAGAGGAGTCTTACTATGACCTTTGTATCTAAAGCAGGTAGTATGACATAAGCACCAACTGATAAGTCTACCCAGAATTATCTTTCGGAATACGATCCAGCGCTACCGTAAGGGATGTTGAACCAAACGCGAACACTCAATACTCAATACATCGAGAATTGGCTTCCTATGGGTTAATCATGAGCACTCCCAAGTGAGTCCATAACCAAACACAGGCCGGTGCTTGCTTTTTCACTACACGTCATCAACCTAACACTTGCAAGGCCTTATGACATAATTCTCAACATAATCTAAAATTAGCAAGGCCTTATGACTCGCAGATGTGCGATACGGCCGGCTGATTTTTCAATCAGCCTACAACTACATAGGAACTACTAACACTGTCGATTTAGATGAGGGCTATTGAGCCTTCTAGATAAAGACGATCAAACCTCTTAATTCAGCGAGGTTGATTATGTCCTTTAATTGGAAAAGGAACACCCATCCCTTGAAGACAACTTGGGCATGTGTTAGATCGAGAATGACTTATTCACAATAACAACATAGCAGCTCATGGGCCATGAGTCTCATAACTGATCCACAGAGAGTCCCATGCTCAAAATGCACTGGCTTTGTAGGGACGCACCCTAGGTCTTCACTGGGTTCCAGGTTTAGCATTCCACGCATATACCAGGCATTCATCTCCTCGGTAGGCAGTGCATCCTTGTACGTTCGCTCCTTTGGGGTAACCTTTAGGGGAAGTCGTTTCGCTCCTATACAGGGGAGTTTTCATCTCCAGTCCCTATCCGATGCGAGGGTTTACCTCAAGTTGGTCATATAGATTGACATTCGCTCTTCCGTGTTTGAACCTTAGAGGTAACTTTGAAGAAAGCTCATTGGGTTTTCTAGGATCGAGATCAAGGGATATCGACAAGACCTCCCTTTTAACCCATTGGCCAATCAAAAGATAAGTCTAAACCTAGAGAACAAGAACTAACAAGAAAAGGATTGACCACCAACCCCGGCCCTAGCGCCCACCAAGGTTACCGCGCACCCCAAATTATTATTACGTGTGCACCCGTAATGATAATCTGCGTTACGAGGTAATCTCAGTGCCTACTAGTTCCGAGCTTCCTGATCCAAAAACATAGGATTCTCACAACAAATGAATTAGTCTAGTTTCACCTCCACATCATAAACAACACGGCGACATCCATTAGCGCGATAGAGATTAGTCCTTCTGATCATCCCGTCCACAGGTAAGCGAGTGAGTTCATCATAGACCGCATCGTCCTTCCCACTTGCTGGTACCGGTGATCGATGCAAGAGTGTAGACTAAGGTGAAGCGTGACACGACATCCTTACTGGCAAAATATCCGTACTACGTATATGTATTAACTAATCTTAGAAAATTGGATTCCTATAGAACATAAAGATTATTATCCGTATTTTCTAATACTTCGTATATTGACACGCAAGGCTAGTCGGTTGGAAGTTCCCCTTGTACACCCCATGTACAAATTTCTTTCTTTTCTAAAAATATTTTGTTGTGTTTTAATTTTTAAAACTTTGTTTTTGAGCTGAAACCGATTATAGTCTACATTTTTCAAAAAATACTAGTTCGCTATAACCTTGGCTCTGATACCACTTCTGTCACACTACGCCAATGGCGGAAACACGTGGCGCAATGCTCGAAAGCATATCAAAGTCAAGATTAACACAAACCATAATTAATTAGAAAAGATTACTTTATTAAGATGTCGAAAATAAGTACCTTGTTACAACCTTTTACAAAACAACAAATAACAAGTTTCATACGTGGGGTTTTTCCATCTAAGTCCCAACCCAATGGAAAGTATTGATGGAACCCAAACAAGTATCCGACATCCCATATTCCACCGCACTAGCCTCATGTCTATTCAGCACTTAGTTACCTGAAAGATATGTTTAAAAAGACGTCAATATATACATATTGGTGAGTTCACAGGTTTTAGTTACACATCACAACAACATTTCAAGACAAGCATGTAACGGAAGTATAATATAAGTAGTGTCTTATATAAGGAGTTGCAAGTTCCTACAAGACGATGGCGACTAATCCCGGGCCCATAACTAAACCAAGACTATACAACAAATTGCCCCGCGAGTTGTTTCTTGGACAACAACTCAGTTCAGAATACGTGCACCTCTTGTCTTTCCCATCAAACAAATATACTAGGATCTTGTCGATTCGATATTACATTTTACAACCTTCGAACTCGACTCACTTTACCGTATAATTATTTTCCAATTAAATAATTATACTAGGATCTTGTCGATCGATATTTCGTTTTCAACACTCGACTCGGCTCACTTTACCATATATTTATTTTTCCATTAAATAAATATACTAGGATCTTGCCGATTCGACAACATATTTTACTTTGTTAAGTTTGCATACTTAACTTAGTTTTAAACGTGTAACCGATATAGATTATTTAACATTAATTCTCCCATGAATACTTTCCCAACACTTAGGAAAGTGTTATACACTTTTCACCCATAATTAATTTTATATATATTTTAGTTCGTAAAATATATATATTTTCATGCCCACATGTGACGCAATAATATATATACATATCTTGTAGGAAGTTATACGATACGTACTTATTCGTCTGATTTGCATTTTTGTCTGATAACTCGTCATAATACAACATGTTCATGTCCGATTAGTCAACTTATATATTTTCCACGTCGCATTTAATATAAGCCGTACATACATGCTTTTGTAGGAATAATTACTTCACGTCGTAATATTATTTTTCCTACTTTCAAAAAATATATATATATTTAGTTATTTTCCTTAAATTTCCAATAATATGTTTACTTGAAATTAATCATCTTTTAATTTCTACATATTTTCTCTTGAAAATTTATTAAATAACTTTGATATTTCAAGAGTTAAAGTATCAAGACTTGGTCATGTTCAACATTAAAATGCTCCAACATTTTTATATTCCCATAAATATAAAATGTTCATTTTTATACAATTTTTACCAAGTCTTTAAATTTCCAAATTTGGTAATAAAAACCTTAGTTTTGATTTTGCTCAACATTTGTGGTAATTTATATATTTTTATAAAATCCCCTTTTATAAAAATAACACTTTGTACAAAAATACCATTCTTGTAAGACTTGCAAATATTTTTCATAACAATCTTTGGAAATTACAACTATCCATTTTTAACACAAAGCTTTACAAAGTCATGATTTTGGACATAAGTTTTCAAAAGGACACTTTACACCCCTTAACTTTCAAAAGCGACAAGTTTTCACTAAACAAGTAATTTTTACTTTTGTCAACGTTTCCTTATGGGTGTATTAGGGTGCATTAAGTCCATAAAGTCCATCTTTGTATTTCAAAGTTTGTAAACTTTGATTATGTAACTTTTATATTTTCCATTTCATAACAAGATCAACCTTATATTAAGTTTTAGATGATCATTTTATGATGATCCAAACCTCTTTTAAGTGTACTCAAGTTGCATTTACAAACAATGTCTTAGATCATCATATTTACTAGTTTACCTGAACTTTCGTAACTTACAAAGATAATAACAACATCACCAACAAAACCTATGGCCCATAAATCATTTTTAGATCATCCATTTTTGTTTATAAAAACACACATTTCTTATGGTTAAAGCCATATTTAAACCATATAAACAACTTGCTTTTAAAACAACAAAACATAAATTTCAAGAACAAGAACAAGAATACTTACAACTAGCACAAGATTAGGGAAAATAAAAGCACTTGATTTGGATGGGGTTTTGTGTGTTCTTTCAAGGGGGTTATAACTCACGGATGGGCTTGATTAACACACTAAAAAGTTTGGTTTTATGGATGAATTTTGAGTGGTAAAATTGCAATGTGAATGGTGTGTGGGTGGATTCCAACTCACGAATCCAATAGTGAGGAAGAGAACAAGTTTTTTTTTTTGGAATACAAATGATAATGTGGTGATTTATAAAAGATCTTCCATGCAGAAATAATTATTTTTAAATCTCACAAACCATACCCAAAACCAATCAATCTAATAATTGTTAAGAAAAAGATTGGAGCATGGTGAAGGCCTTAGGGCCGATTATGTTTGGTAAAAAGGGGCCCACATGGTGACAAAAATATCTAGTAAATAATCTAGTTATGTTCCAATTATATAGTAAGTGGTTTATTCGGGTTTTGATCATACTTTATTTACGATTTATCGGAACATAAAAATAGTCTCTAATAACCCTTGAATATTTCTTAGTTTAAGTGTTGGTTGGTTGGTTAGGCTTTCGTTGGGTGTTTTTATAAGTTTATACGTGTACCGGGTGCGCTACTCGCTTTTTTTTTGTTACTGGGAGAATTTGGTTTTGTGCAACCATTTGGTGTTTTGGAGTTCCAAAACACTTTATATATATTTTTTTTTAATTATGCCATTTAATTTATTTCCCAGGCATTCAGGATCTTTTTCGGTTATTTAATTGTTACCGGGTAATCACCAACGTCCGTACCGAACAAGTTTATTCGCATGTGAGTGAGCTGTGCTTTTAATTAAATAAATGCAACCCTATGCATTCTGTGGGGAATTTCCTATTCTCTAATGGCTAAATTAATTCTATTAATTTAAATATACACTTAAACCGTTAATTACATATACTAATTACGTACGGAAACACATTGATTTTTGCCGGATGTTACAGAAGGTGATCGCATAAAACCGGCCTAAAAACATATTAACATTTAAAGTAAAATAGTATTATCATAATTTACTAGGTTATGTCCTCGGTTACACACGAGTTTAAGAAATAAAATAACCGATCTAAATAAATGAAGAAACACGAATCCTAGATTACCGTATAGGCGCTAAACCTGGTAGTGATTCTACTGTATTTTATAAAGAGAAGTGTTTAGAAAAGACATGTAGGTCTAAGGACAAGACCAAGGAGTTTAGGAGACTACCGATTAGAAGAGTCGAGCCTCTAAAGGTTAGTACAATAAACAAGGGGTTGAAAAAGACATGAGAGAGTTCGTAGTCTTTTTGAGTGAAAGTCTATGTGAATATCAGATGCCAACAAAAGGAGAAGGAGCTCCTCCTTTTGTAGTACCTTGACGTCACACTTTCTCAGCCCATCCTCTACCCTTGATGGGGCACGGCCCAGGTAGAGGTGTCTCCAAATTTTCGGCCGAAGTCCTTAAGCCTAATTGGTGCAAGTGGGTTTTGGTAAAAAAGGAGAAAGTAAAGTGTAAGAGGGGATGTTACCGTCCTGACGATAGTACACGTGGCGTCCGCTGAGTGGACGCCGATGGGTGGCGGACACGTGGCGTCCGCCTACTGGTAGACTGAGGGCAGTGGGTAATCATCCTTTTTCTTAAAACTTGAGACAAGTTGAGAAAGCCTGGTGTCAGAAAGATATCTTGGCTGGGAGGCTGCCACGTCATCGTCCTTTCTACATGTCAGACAAGGAGTAATCTATGATCGGAGGGGAACTCTGGCGGGCAGCCTGCTGCGTCAGGAACAGTTGCCTAGGGCAGGGGTGTAAGTACCGAGGCTGCTCCGAAAGGCATATTCTATTCGTGTTGACAAAGCTTCATCTGGCTTGCTTGGGATGCTTTGAAGCGTACTGGGTCCACCGACGTAAAACGTGCTGGTGAGGTTGCGTCTGGCGTCGGTTGGACGCCAGGTGTACCGCAAACATCAAACGGGGGGGGGGGGGGGGTGGACGCTGGACGTTTGGCTGACGTAAAACGGGCGGATGGACGCCAGACGATACCCGTTTTAGTTGGGCGATGATATGGTATTTATTATGTTTTGGTACCATATCCCTTCAAGTCCCCCAGTCCAGTGTTTTCATGCAGCTCTAGTAGGGGAGTACTGGACTTGATTTCACAAGTGTACTTTGAGTTACATCCCGTCGTCACTGGGTTTTCGTGGAACAAAGTGTACGTGTCTTTTGTATGACCTTGTCAACTGGTGCGCGCATAGTGATCAAGCTGCGGGAGTATGACGGAATGAGCGTTTATTGCAGGACCTAAGATTAGGTCCGGGCGAGACAGAGTTACCTCTAAAGCTTGAAGCATGAAGAAGAGAGTTAACTCGTCATGTGTAAAGCTTGAGGATGATGAGGAGCTTTTTTGAAGTCTTGGCTATAAATTTTGGTCTTCCTTGTGATATTGATAGCTATGTTCATAGGAGTGGTGAGAGACTCATCCAGAAGTATCAGGCTGGCTTGATCAATATGTTGAAAGTTATTCGTTTTGTGGGAGAAGGAAGTCCTTGATTGTTGCCTTTTTGCACGCTGGCGTGGGGCCTGAAAAGGCGTCGGGCCTGATTGCGCGTCCAAAAGATGGGAAAATGAGAATCCTCAGATTTTTGTTTCTGGAACGCAGGCGTGGGGCCTGAATAGGCGTCGGGCCTCATTGCGCGTCCAAAAGATGTGAAGATGAAAATCCTCAGATTTTTGTATTTGGCGCGCAGGCGTGTGGCCTGAAAAGGCGTCGGGCCTGATTGCGCGGCCAAAAGATGTGAAGATGAAAATCCTTAGATTTTTGTCTCTGGCGCGCAGGCGTGGGGCCGGAAAAGACGTCGGGCCTGACTGCGCGTCCAAAAGATGTGAAAAGGTATGTTTTGTCCCTGTCTGCGCATGTATTTATTCCGCATTAAATTTGTTTTTTGAATTCTGTGTGAATTCAAGGTGAGAATGTTTGATGTTGAAGGGACGTGTCTGACGGTTGGTACACCTGTCTTGGAAAACGTGTCTGACAGTTACTGTGATTGTTGAGTTGGTAGTCCGCCACGTGTCGTGCATCCGGTGCATGTGGACAGCTGGTGGAGGTGAATTTGAACGTGGGCGTACACGTTTCGATCATCGGCGTCGTGTGACAGGTGGGGCAGGCAAACCGTCAGGTGAGGGAGCCACGCGCGGCGCGTGGGCCATTATGTCACGTGGGCTTCTTGACGTGTCTGCTTGTTATTGGACCCTTGCATGAAAAGGCTGTGTGTGATGATTACCTTTTTGTCCTTGCATTAAATGCGATCGGTATATATATGTCCTCCTCGATCAGTCTTTCTTTCCATCTTCTCGAAAATTTTCAATTCATCTCCGGTGATATCTAAAATTTTTCCGGTGAGAATAATTTTTATTCGAAGTTTGCTTTTTTCGTGAGTTGATAAAATATGTCTTCGGAGGACAAGAAGGCAAAGCTAGCCATGAAAGATGCTCAAATCTCATGGTCCAAGGACAAATTCCGGTCCTCGGTTCATAAGTTTGAGATTCTCCAGTAATGGGAACCGGAGTTGCCGGAGAAGGGGCAGACTCCGGTTGACTGTCGGGAGGGGAAGATCTGTTTGTATCAGGCCTATTTTTTGAATGGTCTCTTCCGTCTGCCCGCGTCGAAATTTCTTATCTCCGTTTTGCAGAAGTACGTCTCCATATCTCTCAGATGAGCCCTTTTGGGGTGATGAGAGTTATGCATTTTGAAGCCACTTGTCGAGCGCTGAGGAGGGAGCCGGAGTTTGAACACTTCAATGTGTTTTATAAACTTAATGTGAAGGATTTAGGCTGGGTGTCTTTCACCGAGAGGTCGAAGACCGTTAGCATGATTATTCCGAAGAGTTCATCGAAAACATTTCGTGACTGGAAGTAGTGCTTCTTCTTCCTAAAGAAGGAGGTGATTCCGGTGGAAATGGCTAAACTGGAACTCCGTGCCGGCCAAAAGGCACTGTCGTTTGAGGTCATGAAGGATTTCCAATAAGAGGGGTGGTTTCAGGAGTTGTGTGCTCATCCAACCCGCTTAGATGACTTGGAAAAGTTGGACGAGGGTATCCTTCTTTTGTTGGGTATGAGCCGTTTAGGCGTGAGGGAGGGGTATGATGTAGCTCCTGCTGGCACTGATGGGCCTTTGTCGGTTGAAGGTAAGTTTCTTCACTTTTTTCTTCTGTCCATATCGTCATTCATGTTTTGACGTGTGTGTCTATTGCTGTAGGTGAGCTTTTATTTGAGGTGTTTGCTGCGCGTGGTACTCGAACCACTTATACTGTTGTTCCAGATGGAGGGGTGTCGGCACTTGAGCAGCAGAAAGTGTACTTCCTGTTCCCGGCGCCGATGGAAGGTGCACCTCATAACCTTGAAGTTGGTTTTCTAATAAACCCTGAGTCATTGTCCGTAAGCACGGCGGCTGGGGTTGATTATGTTTTTTTGTCCGACGATGAGTCTAGTGGATCATCGTCTGGTCTAATTCATCGTGCGCGTCGCTCTACAGGTGGTGGTGGGACTAGTCCGTTCGCGACCGCGCGACAGGGTGGTGATTTGACTGGCGAGACCAGTGCTGCTGAAGGAGTGACCGCTGAACCGGTTGCTTTGTATTTTTGTCTTTGTTTGCGTCTTGTAAGCTGAACCGGTTGCTTTGTTATAGATCACAAGTGGAAACTGCCTGAGATGGTAGAACAAGACGAACCTCAGGGTTTGTTTCTGAAGAGAATGACCAAGGGTTGCGGCACTGTTGATCCGCCCCAGGGTTTGGAGCTTGAGCCTCCGCCTTTTCATGATCCGTTTGGCAAGAATGCCCTTCGGAAGCTGAGCAGTAAGTATGATTTGTGTATATAATACTTTGTTGTTCTTATCTTTATAGTTTGTGTTTCTTGTAGGCTCTATTCCTGCTTGTGTCAAGCAGATGCAGGAGGAGCGAAAGAAGAAACTTATGGAAGAGGAGCTCCTGAAGGCTCGGTCTGATGTTGGGACAAGTGAAACTGTGCCTGATCCTGAGGCACTGAAAAAACTTGAGGAGGAGAAGCGTTCTATTGCGGCCACTATTAAAAGGAAAGAGGAAGAGGATGCTCGTATCAGGGAAGTTTCCATGAAAAGGCAGAAAGATGAAGAGGCCCGTCTAGCGGCCGAAAAGAAGGTGAAGGAAGAGGAGGAGCAGCGCCAAGCTGAGCTGCTCAAGCAGCATGCGGCCCTGGTGGCCGTAAAAAATGAACAAGGTAAGATGGCGACTGCTCCGGGTGGTGATGGGTCGCAGACGGAGCCCTAATTTGTAGATCCTGAGGGGAGTGATGCCCCAGATGATTCTCTAGTGATGGATGAAGGTGGCGGCCTTGTTGGGCCCCGGGTGAAGAAGGTTGACGGGGGCGGGGCATCTTCGAGCGGCCCTGTCTTTAAGCTGAATGCTCCGGTCTATACGCCTGAGTGGCGTATAACCGATAGTTGCCGTTTCCTTAGCCCCTTTGCGGCTGAGGAATTTGTAAACTACGTGCTTCCCCCTGCGTAGCGTGCTCATCATATGTCCCAAGACCGGGCTAAAATGTTCTCAGAGTTGTGTATGAACCTATCACAATCTCTAGGGAATCTATACGCCCTTCACCGCGGGGAGGGTGAGTTTTTGGAGGAGGGGAGATGGTCACGAATAAGGCGATCGTCTGACTAGGCAGAAGGGGGTTTTTGAGAGTGCCAAGCAGCGTTTGGTAGACCAAATCCGGAAGCTGGAGTCTGAAGGCGTGGGAATAATCTACTACGAATATTAACAATGAGCTTGAGCGCTGACGACTGTTGGTGCAGAAAGCTGAATTGGACTTATCTGCGCTGGGGAAGATTGTTGCCATGATGGATAAGGAGTTGGAGGTTTTATCCTCTAAATATGATGACGTTGCTGGACAGCTTAAGAAGAAGGATGAAGATGTGGTGAAGGCTACCCCTCGTGTGTCGGAGTTTGAGGGCAGGCTGATGCCCTCTTGAAAGAAAAGGAAGTTTGGCTGCTGGAGAAGTCGTTGATGCTGGACGCTCAGAAGTCATATTGTGAGAAGTCACTATGGATGATGTCTGATGGGATTAACACCGTAAGCTTCTTTCTCTGTTTTACTTGCTTTAGTTTGACTTTGGTTTGTCTCATACAAGTTATATCTTTGTTGCAGGTCTTCGATCGTCGTTGGAACGAGCCGAAGATGGGCGAGAAGGTTGTTGAGGTGGTGGACGCTGCGCGTACCACTGGTTTGCATAGTGGTTGGCTGGAAGGGTATCTGGCCGCCAAGGATGGTGCTCCGGTTTAGGCGAAACCCTTCCAGGATATAAATCCCGAGGCTGTGCTGATGGAGGAGCTCGAGAAGCTAGAAAATATGGAGTTCCCTGTGCTCCAAGCTCCAAGCTGTGAGGCAGTGTTTGTCAGATTCTGATCCCATTGCACACTTTAGGCGTTGGGTAGACGAGTCTGAGCGTGCCGGGTGTGAACGCGCAGAGAAGGAGAAGGAGAAGGAGAAGGAGGCGGTTGCGAAAGCTAGTGGGATAAGCAGTTCGGGGACGGCCCATGAGCCTCCTCAATAGGTTGGTGTGTTATAGCTTTTGGGAGCTTTTGTAAATATATCCTTCTTTGATGAAATGAAATATGAATCTTTTGCATTGTTCATGTTTGTACTGAATGTTTGTAGAATAAATCAGTGTATGAGTTTTGAGAACTTAGTGTCTAAGTTATGAAGATCAAATTAACTTCATAGCTTAGAAGTAAACTTGGTGTCCATTGTGGAGAGTAAATTAACTTCACAAGTTAGGACTAAGAAATTGTCGTCTAAGTTATGAAGAGTAGATTAACTTCATAAATTAGAGTTATGGCAACGTTTGGCGTCTAAGTTATGAAGAGTGAATTAACTTCATGAGTTAGAGCTAAAGTAAAAGTTGCGCAATTGTAGACGAAATGTAAAGTAACGAAGTATATTTTCCAAAACTGAGATGTTTATAAGTAACATGGGCGCAACTGCACTACATTCCATGACCTCGGTACAGGTGTTCCATCTAATTTTTCTAGTGCAGATGCTCCCTTTCCCAGGATTTGTTGAACTTTGTAGGGGCCTTCCAAGTTGGGCGCTAGTTTCCCTGGTCATTCTGAATGGGAAGCGTTGTTGGCTCTTAGGACGTAGTCTCCAATGTCGAATGCACAGCTTTTGACTTTGGAGTTATAGTAGCGCTCGAGCTGTTTTTATAATTTGCCTCGCGTATGGCTACCATTTCGCGTCTTTTGTCCAAGAGGTCTAAATTTAGGCGTAATTCCTTGTCATTGTCTGTGTGAGATGCGCTGAGGACCCGTGGTGTAACACCCTAAACCATTTTACAGAAACTTGCAGCGGAAAAACCAACCGAAAAATTCTTTTCTTTAATAACAACCTTGAACGTTTAGAAACCGATTCTAATATGTATTTTTGGTGTTACATCTTAAAATATTTCTTAATACATTCTACGTGACTCATCTCCATTTGATTATGAGACCGTGACCACGTACAATCCGCCTCCTCGCTCGATCTCCATCCTTTCCTTGCCTCTCAAGATGGACAATACATCCTGCATTCACCACAAAACCATTTCGTTAGTTCAATAGGTAACCTCATGTAATCTACTCATGACGCGGAAGTAACATCCAACAATACTCTGTGATCCTGTCCAACCGCCTTCATTCGAGTTCGGGTGGGTTACCCCGATCCGAACCTCCACGTCTCCTGCAATCATATGTGCATACCTACGTTTCCTATCATTCACATAACAAAGGTTAATAACCCTACAATGCGTCCAACATACACCTCCCCTTCATATAATTTCAAGATACATACAAGCATACACTTCCTTCATATAATTCTACAATACATACAAGCATACGCTTCCTTTGTATGATTCTACAATACATACAAGCATACACTCCCTTCATATAATTCTACAATACATACAAGCATACGCTTTGTATAATTCTACATTACATACAAGCATACACTCCCTTCATATAATTCTACAATACATACAAGCATACACTTTGTATAATTCTACAATACATCCAAGCATACAAGTCCTTCATGTAACTTACATGACCCGTTCAGTTACTCTTTCTTCGCTAATCTCTACGAAAAATATGACGTTTACAGCCCTATACTCAATCTACTCATAATTACCAACCCTTACATGCATGAAACTCTCTCTCAAACTCGAGCATGTGTACCCATATGTACAGCACATTCTCAATCTACATAATCATGACAATCTACTTATCGTATTTGATACCATCGAGCAACGTATCAATTAAACTACACGCACTTGTATCATTCCGTACTATGATCATATTACAAAACTAACATTAGTATTACATGCTACACCCTTACATAGCCTTACATGAGGTCCAACAATATTAATTGATGCGTTAAACGCTATTACGAGTCGCGTACGTAAGCGAAACATCAACATACGATAGAATAAACTAAAAAAAAAATATAAATTTCCAGGTCCCACCGTAAGGGAACGGTGCCACCGTACCCTTACGGTGGACCACAAAACCCAACGGTGGTACCCCTCTGCCCTACGGTGGGAAAAACGTTGCAGGGGCCACCGTAAGGGAACGGTGCCACCGTACCCTTACGGTGGACTCTGCACATTCCCATTTTGTTTCTCCTTTCCACCCCTTCTAGACCCATCCACGCCGATCCATTCGAAGCCACGTTTATTCCATTATAAACTCCAATTCAAGCCTTAACCTCGTTATTTACGTTCCATCATCTCACGGTCCTCATACTACTTACAAACACATATACATGTTAAGATTCATTATCCTAAGTGGAATAAGAACCACTTACCTTATGTCTTCCAAGTTGATGCTTGCTACTTGCCTCCACTTGACCCATTAGCCACTCATGCTTGAGCCCATGTTGCCTACGCATTCATGTTATCATTCCCACCATTCCGTTAGCATACACAACCTTGCATACTATCAATCATATTACATTTACTTGTTCCCATGACTTTCATTGGTCAATTACTAATATGCATATCACATAATTAACTACCACATTGTTTATCAATCAAGCAATCCAACATATCATCATGTACGACACCTAGATAATTTAACATATATCACATGATTTCCTTAACCCCATATTCATGTTAGGAAACATACCACATTATTCCCACATCAGTTGACTTTCCAGAAAGTCAACTTTCAACAATACAACTTCCTTTTTACAAACATATGTGTGTATATCAACATACTAGGTCATGTGAATTTCACCATAAGCAACATATTAATATCTCACTAACATACAAGATCATTCATCATACCAATTAAGCATAGTGTACACACTACTAATGCACACTTCTTAGGAAATCATACAATCAACTAGATTCTCACATGAATACTTTCTAAGACACAATCTTCATGTTAACCTACTATCAAGTATATCTACTATCACATTACTTCGCATTTGTCATGACTTGCATACAAATTCATACATCATACTCATCTAGACATTGCATCAAACACATGGTGTGCGTACAACCTTCTAAGCTCAACGTACAAGCTCCTACTACACGCATTCCACCAAAACGCATAATCACCTTCAATCATGACCAATTTTTCACATGCATATCATCAACTACACATTATTCCTACAATTACATGGATTTACAACTAATTTAGCAACATCAAGGTTCTAATAAAAACCCAATATCATCATCTTTTGCAAACAAGCAACCTTTAGTGATTAGCTCATCTCTAAACCATTAGAGATGATCAATATCATTTAAAATCAAGCAATAATACGAATTTAACATGTTTTGCTCAAAACCCACCTGTAGGGTTCGAAATTCATACCAAATGAGAGTTAGGGTTCTTACCAAAGCTCCAAAACTTGTAGAAAACTCTAACTTTGCAACCCATCAAGTTTACCCTCAAAAACCCCTTTGCATCTTGCATCAATTGTGGTATTTAGGGCTTTGTTTGGTCTTGAGAAGACCTCCCCTTGGCTGAATTCGTTTATGCCATGGGGGTGTTTTCTTGAACTTGTTATTAACCCACTTATTTACATGAATGACCCTTCAAATATCCCCCAATGTCCCCTTTTTTAAGAAACTTAACTAACTAGGTTAGTTTCTATTATTATTTGCCCACTTATACAAACAATAGCATTTATTAGTTTATTCCCATATTAGAACATAACACTCATTCTTATGCTCTATTTTCCGTTTTATTATTTTGCTAATCGCGCCTAATGGCGAACTTAAGCAAAATGGATTTTTGGGGCGTTACAAGTCTACCCCCCTTAAAGAAGGTTTCGTCCCCGAAACCTCTTTCATTACTACCCTACTAGGCATTCCCTACGTACTTATTTAATCTGACGCTTCATTCAAAGTTTCATGCCGCATCGCAAGTCTGCATTATAGACTATACTACAACTTTAACCATGAATAGACACAATTATATGTCCACGCTTCCTAACATTAACAACAACCCTTCATGCAGTATCAAACATACCGAACTATCATTGCCATCCTTCACCTCATCAACCCTACTGATCTTTTATTATTGCATCATTCACAATTAGTATTCATCCGTATCTTACTTCAGTATTCCACTATCATAAATTCCTTTTTAATTACTTCAATCATGTAATTAGTTAGACTATATACCTGCGTATATCCCAAGTCCTAAGATCCTAGTTATCTCTTTCGCAACATACATACCATTTCATTCCTCATTCACTCTCACTTAACTTGAGAGTTAGGCATAATTACCTAGGCACTACTGAATCGGTACATCTACTATATGCACCACTTACTGTAACGCGTATGTCCGATACTGAGCAACACCAAGTCTAACAAATATTCATTCATCTTTTGACCTTTAAGAGTCAACTTTCCAACTACATCGTGCTTGAACTTTCCCTCATTCATACGTGGGTACATTTCAACCTATATAAATTTCTATTTAACAATCACGAAATATCTAAGTTTACTAACCTTCCTTTTTACAACGTTATCCATCCAGCTACGAGTCGACTTAGCTTGCTTCTTCTCAAGTCCATGCCATACTTAGCTTGCTTTAGCTCATTCATCATGAGTTCCAACTTGTCAACACCATATCACCTACCCTGTGGATTGCATTATATCCACAAATTCGACCATTCATATCTACAAAACCATTGGTTGTGCATACCTTTCTCATTCATAACAACTGACTTTCAATAGTCCATACAAAATTTGTTTCAATTAGAATGTCTAATTATATACATCTTTCCTTTACAATCTGTTTCTATCGTTAACTACCGTATATTTTTACCCATCCTTACACATCAAGGTCCTTCCAACCTTGCCCCATTAAGGTTCTCCTACCTATCATACATGATTTCCACCCTATGAACCGTTAAGGTCCTCCCCACCCTTATGACCCGCTAAGGTCTTTCCATCCATTTTGACCCACAAGGGTACTTCTACAATTTTGACCCATAAGGGTACTTCTACCATTTTGACCCATCATGGTCATTCTACCATTTTAACCCATAAGGGTATTTCCACCATTTTGACCCATCATGGTCATTCTACCATTTTAACCCATAAGGGTATTTCCACCATTTTGACCCATCATGGTCATTCTACCATTTTAACCCATAAGGGTATTTCCACCATTTTGACCCATCATGGTCATTCTACCATTTTAACCCATAAGGGTATTTCCACCATTTTGACCCATCATGGTCATTCTACCATTTTAACCCATAAGGGTATTTCCACCATTTTGACCCATCGTGGTCATTCTACCATTTTAACTCATAAGGGTATTTCCACAATTTTGATTTGATCCGCACTTGTCTACGGACTCAAACCTTTCATTCCAACTATTCACCCACACGACCACTTACTTTCCAATTCTACCAGGCATACCTGTAATGATTCTCATGGTCTCACGTGCATCGCATGCTTCTTGTGCACTGGCCAGGTGTACAGTCCACATGCTATCCACGTGCCTTCATGTAATCACTACCTTATGCCCGGGGACTGGTTTTCAGCTTCGTGCCACATTTTAATTTCCTAAACAACATGGTTATTTTTCCTTCTATGTTTTATCATCCCTGAGGATTTTCCTCCACCGGTACTAATAGTTAATTATCGCGTACCTGTGATTGTTCCATCTAATCTACAATTCCCGCGATCTATCTTGGATCGTGTCCTTAAGACCTCTTCATTATCCACAAAAGCTCACCTTAACATAAACACCACAATTAGCTTTTAACATGTCATGTGAGTTAATATTAAATTCTACCTTTGGGCCTTGATCGAGTCTTGGATTGTACGGGTCACTGCATTCAGGAGCACACAAGTTTGAGTTCAAGTACATACTTCCTTGTACTAGATTTCACTCAAACCTGGCTCTGATACCAACTTGTAACACCCTAAACCATTTTACAGAAACTTGCAGCGGAAAAACCAACCGAAAAATTCTTTTCTTTAATAACAACCTTGAACGTTTAGAAACCGATTCTAATATGTATTTTTGGTGTTACATCTTAAAATATTTCTTAATACATTCTACGTGACTCATCTCCATTTGATTATGTGACCGTGACCACGTACAATCCGCCTCCTCGCTCGATCTCCATCCTTTCCTTGCCTCTCAAGATGGACAATACATCCTGCATTCACCACAAAACCATTTCGTTAGTTCAATAGGTAACCTCATGTAATCTACTCATGACGCGGAAGTAACATCCAACAATACTCTGTGATCCTGTCCAACCGCCTTCATTCGAGTTCGGGTGGGTTACCCTGATCCGAACCTCCACGTCTCCTGCAATCATATGTGCATACCTACGTTTCCTATCATTCACATAACAAAGGTTAATAACCCTACAATGCGTCCAATATACACCTCCCCTTCATATAATTTCACGATACATACAAGCATACACTTCCTTCATATAATTCTACAATACATACAAGCATACGCTTCCTTTGTATGATTCAACAATACATACAAGCATACACTCCCTTCATATAATTCTACAATACATACAAGCATACGCTTTGTATAATTCTACATTACATACAAGCATACACTCCCTTCATATAATTCTACATTACATACAAGCATACACTTTGTATAATTCTACAATACATCCAAGCATACAACTCCTTCATATAATACCACCATACATACAATCATACAGGTCCTTCATGTAACTTACTTGACCCGTTCAGTTACTCTTTCTTCGCTAATCTCTACGAAAAATATGACGTTTACAGCCCTATACTCAATCTACTCATAATTACCAACCCTTACATGCATGAAACTCTCTCTCAAACTCGAGCATGTGTACCCATATGTACAGCACATTCTCAATCTACTTAATCATGACAATCTACTTATCGTATTTGATACCATCGAGCAACGTATCAATTAAACTACACGCACTTGTATCATTCCGTACTATGATCATATTACAAAACTAACATTAGTATTACATGCTACACCCTTACATAGCCTTACATGAGGTCCAACAATATTAATTGATGCGTTAAACGCTATTACGAGTCGCGTACGTAAGCGAAACATCAACATACGATAGAATAAACTAAAAAAAAAATATAAATTTCCAGGTCCCACCGTAAGGGAACGGTGCTACCGTACCCTTACGGTGGACCACAAAACCCAACGGTGGTACCCCTCTGCCCTACGGTGGGAAAAACGTTGCAGGGGCCACCGTAAGGGAACGGTGCCACCGTACCCTTACGGTGGACTCTGCACATTCCCATTTTGTTTCTCCTTTCCACCCCTTCTAGACCCATCCACGCCGATCCATTCGAAGCCACGTTTATTCCATTATAAACTCCAATTCAAGCCTTAACCTCGTTATTTACGTTCCATCATCTCACGGTCCTCATTCTACTTACAAACACATATACATGTTAAGATTCATTATCCTAAGTGGAATAAGAACCACTTACCTTATGTCTTCCAAGTTGATGCTTGCTACTTGCCTCCACTTGACCCATTAGCCACTCATGCTTGAGCCCATGTTGCCTACGCATTCATGTTATCATTCCCACCATTCCGTTAGCATACACAACCTTGCATACTATCAATCATATTACATTTACTTGTTCCCATGACTTTCATTGGTCAATTACTAATATGCATATCACACAATTAACTACCACATTGTTTATCAATCAAGCAATCCAACATATCATCATGTACGACACCTAGATAATTTAACATATATCACATGATTTCCTTAACCCCATATTCATGTTAGGAATCATACCACATTATTCCCACATCAGTTGACTTTCCAGAAAGTCAACTTTCAACAATACAACTTCCTTTTACAAACATATGTGTGTATATCAACATACTAGGTCATGTGAATTTCACCATAAGCAACATATTAATATCTCACTAACATACAAGATCATTCATCATACCAATTAAGCATAGTGTACACACTACTAATGCACACTTCTTAGGAAATCATACAATCAACTAGATTCTCACATGAATACTTTCTAAGACACAATCTTCATGTTAACCTACTATCAAGTATATCTACTATCACATTACTTCGCATTTGTCATGACTTGCATACAAATTCATACATCATACTCATCTAGACATTGCATCAAACACATGGTGTGCGTACAACCTTCTAAGCTCAACGTACAAGCTCCTACTACACGCATTCCACCAAAACGCATAATCACCTTCAATAATGACCAATTTTTCACATGCATATCATCAACTACACATTATTCCTACAATTACATGGATTTACAACTAATTTAGCAACATCAAGGTTCTAATAAAAACCCAATATCATCATCTTTTGCAAACAAGCAACCTTTAGTGATTAGCTCATCTCTAAACCATTAGAGATGATCAATATCATTTACAATCAAGCAATAATACGAATTTAACATGTTTTGCTCAAAACCCACATGTAGGGTTCGAAATTCATACCAAATGAGAGTTAGGGTTCTTACCAAAGCTCCAAAACTTGTAGAAAACTCTAACTTTGCAACCCATCAAGTTTACCCTCAAAAACCCCTTTGCATCTTGCATCAATTGTGGTATTTAGGGCTTTGTTTGGTCTTGAGAAGACCTCCCCTTGGCTGAATTCGTTTATGCCATGGGGGTGTTTTCTTGAACTTGTTATTAACCCACTTATTTACATGAATGACCCTTCAAATATCCCCCAATGTCCCCTTTTTTAAGAAACTTAACTAACTAGGTTAGTTTCTATTATTATTTGCCCACTTATACAAACAATAGCATTTATTAGTTTATTCCCATATTAGAACATAACACTCATTCTTATGCTCTATTTTCCGTTTTATTATTTTGCTAATCGCGCCTAATGGCGAACTTAAGCAAAATGGATTTTTGGGGCGTTACACGTGGGGACGGGAAGTTGACTTCTGCGGGGATTACCGCTTCGGAGCCGTAAGTTAGGCTAAACGGAGTTTCACCAGTGCTTGTTTTTGTGATGGTGCGATGTGCCCACATGACATGCGACAGTTCATCGACCCATCCTGTTTGTTTTGAGCCCAGGCGTATCTTTATGCCTTCAACCAGTTATCTGTTGATGCGCTCAAGCTGTCCGTTTCCTTGAGGGTGGGCGACTGATGTGAAGATCTGTTTGACGCCCATTTGTGTTAGCCATGCCTGGATTTTTTTTTATCTACGAACTATGTTCCGTTGTCGGTGACGATCTCCATGGGCAGCCCGAATCAGCAGATGATAAATTCCCAGATGAATTTTCTGACGTGTTCGGCACTGATGGTCGCTAGAGGCTTGGCTTCGACCCATTTTGTGAAGTAGTCGAGCGCGACTATTAGATATTGTATCGTTCCTCGGGCCATTGGGAATAGGCCGACCAAGTCGATGGCCCATTTTTGAAATGGCCAAGCTGCGGTGAATGGGACCAGATCATTTTTTGGGCGCAGGGTATTTGGCGTGTGTTGCTGGCAGTTGAAGCAGGTGTGCAAGATTTTTACGGCATCCTGATGCATTCCTGGCCAGTAATATCCAGGGTTCATGATTTTGGCGACGGCCATGCTTCGTCCTGCGTGGATGCCGCATATGTCTTCGTGGATTTCCTTGATAATGAACGAGGCGTTTGTGGAATCAACACATCTTAGGAGGGGACCAAGGTAGGAGCGCCGGTAGAGGATACCATTCATGAGTTGATAATGTTCTGACTTGTGTTGAATATTATGGGCTTCCGCCTTTTGGGGCGGTAGGGTACCCGCTGCTTGATATTCTTGGATAGGGGTCATCCATGACCCGTCGCCCGTTTGCGTTATATTGACCTGTCTAACTGGTACTGAAGGTTGAGCCAGAGTTTTGATGCGTACCTCTTTGGCCATATGAGGCCAAGCAGTGGATGCCATTTTGCTATGGGCGTCCGCTTCTTTGTTGCCGCTGCGGTTCATGTGGAAGATTGTGCAGGTTGTGAATCTTCTGGTAAAGAGCTTGGCTTGGTCGACATACTGTGCCATGACCGGATCTTTAGCGTTGTAAACGTCATTCATGTGACCCGCTATGAGCATTGAGTCGACATGGGCGTTCAAATGTCTTGCGCCCATCTTATCTGCCAAGCGTAGTCCTGCAAGGAATCCCTCGTATTCTGCGTCGTTGTTTGTGCTTGGGAACTCGAGGCGGACGGCGTATGTGAATTCGGTTTTGTCAGGACTGACAAGTCGTAGTCCTGCGCCGGCGCCCGGATCGTTAGAAGCTCCGTCTGTGTATAGTGACCAAGTTACGCGGGAATCTGGGACGGGTTTTGGATCTTGTTCGTCTTTACATTCTTGTATTTTGTCTGTTGGGATTTCTACGATAAAGTCCGCGAGAGACTGTCCTTTGATCGCTAGTCTTGGTTTGTAGATGATAGTGTGTGCGCCTAGTTCGATTGCCCATTTTGCTAGGCGGCCAGAGAGTTCCGGTTTTGAGAGCACGGTGTTGATTCTATAATCTGTTAGGACATTGATTGGGTGTCCTTGAAAGTATCGTCATAGGCATCTTGATGCATGTACAAGTGCGAGGACTAGCTTTTCCGATGTGGAGTATCTGGTTTCTCCGTCTGCCAAGGTACGACTGATGTAGTAGATTGGTATTTGAACTTTGTTACATTCTGCCAGAAGTACTGTTAGGACAAAAAGGATTGAGGAAACCACTTTTGCAAACCTTAGTCTAATTCAAACTTCTGAAAATTATTCTAAGTATATAACTACTGAAGAAGGATTCAACAAGTACTGAAGAAGAAAGATCAGAAGTTCTGAAGTCTAACCAGACAAGTTCACTGAAGAACTACTGAAGGATTCAACTTCAGTAGTTTGTTATTCATCAGCACTTGTACCAGAATCATTCCACCACCTTATGTTTCAGTAGTTTATTTGTTTATTATTACTTTATCTTTTTATGCAAGTTCCAAGAATGCAACTTGTTGCAGACTTGCTTTTTGGCAAGGTTCATGTATTTGTAAGTCTATAAATAGATGGGTTCATCCCTCTGTTTTAGACATTGATTTTAATTGAACTGAAATCCTTCAAAGCTTATTATTGTTATTTCCATTTCATTTACTGAGAATCTGTTTAAGTATTTATTGTCAATCACATTCAATACTTAGATTCTCATTAAACTTGTCTTTATTTTTCAAACATCCTGGGGGAGTAATAACTCCTGTTGATAATTTAACTTTACTTACTTATTCCGCTATGCAAATCTGATTAACTTGCTAAACACATAAGTGTTCACTAGCAAGCAAAACATCAAGAGCATTACTGATCCAACAAGTACTGCACCTATCGCCGTTCTAGATGCAGATAGGTACAGTGTTAGTGGTTCTTCTGGTAGGGGTGATGTTAAAGTTGGCAAGTAAGTCAAGCATTGTTTCATTTCACGAAAGATCATTCCCAGGTTATGACAATAATGAATATAGTCAAACTGCTGATAACATGTGTTTTATCATAGATGATTTAAAAAATTTCAGCAATGATGACTTAGAAGAAATGGACATCTTACATCAACTGGCCATGTTAAGTATTAAAACAAACAAATTTTATAAAAGGTCCAAGAAGGAAATTTCCAGAACTAAACAGTTCTACAAAAATTGGTTTTGACAAATCTAAACTTAGATGTCATAAGTGTCAGAAGTTGGGACACTTTGCTAGAGAGTGTAGAAGATCTAGCTATAACCAATCTTAGTCTGGAAATCAGTTTAACCCTAGTTATAAAAGGAATAATGGAACACAGGGAAGTGCACATTTTGTACAGGCACAAGCTCTACAAATCCAATATGTGCCACAAGTACAATATGTACAGATGCCTGCTCAACAAATGCAGAGCCAATAATCAATCCCTTCCATTCCAGCTGCTAAACAACCTCCACAGACTCAGCAACCCTCACAACAAAGTTTGTTCACCTCAGGGTATGTTGACTGGAGCACTCTTCCTTTTGACACTACTGAGTGCAATCCTGATGCAGACAACAAAATGTTTGACATCAACTGGGGAGAACCTGACAATGGCAGAAAGAATTTTGCTTTTATGGCATTTGAGGGCTGCACCTCAAAATCTGCCTGTCTCAGGTATCCAAGGAATCTTTAACAAAACATTGTTCAACTTCATGTAAAGAATCTTTTGCTCTCATAAGAATGACCAATGTGCATTTACAAGGCAAAGCAAATGACTCTGAGAGAAAATTTACTCAGATGAAGTGTGATTTAGAAAGAAAACTTGCTGCAAAGGCAAAAGAAAATTCTAAACTGACTAACAATGCTATTGAAACCCAAGCACAACTTAAATTCATGATAGAAGACCTAGGAAATGTCAAAAAAGAGCTTGCTGACACCAATGTTGTTTGTGAAAAATGGGTAGAATCTTGTAAAGGGTACCAACTATTGCTTAACAAACAAAGTGCATCAAATGTTAGGTTTGGCATAGGTACAATCACACTGAAACACCAACAGATTTTTCCCCCAAAACTACTGAAGATGGGAGAAAAATTGTTTCAGATGAAACTTCTGAAGAGAAAGAATGCACATTTTTTAATGAAAACTTTCTAAAAACTCACAAAGAAAGTTCTTCAGAAGTACTAATAAAATCTGACTTTAAGCCATCAGTAGTTTCATCTACATCAGGAGTTGAGAACCTAAAAACTACTGATGGCCTAAAACAAATCAAAACAGTCAGAAATTTGCCTTCAAATGAAAAAGAAAAGGCAAAAGAATGTGAAATTTGTGGTTTGTTTAACCACAAGACAAAATTTTGTAGATATAGAAAAGGAATTCAGTATAACAAGAACATTTCACAACTGGTTGTGGGAAAACAAATCAAAAATGATTTTGAAGAAACTTTTTCTCCCAAGAAACAACAACTAGCAAACACCTTTTCTCAGAAAAAGATGAAATCTCAACAAAAATCTTTTTCTCAAAATTCTCTTTCAGTAGTTAGACCTACATCATCATCAGTTTCACAAACTGTTGAGATTAAAGATCTCATGTATATGGTACAACTACTGATGACCAAGGTTGATGGTGGTCCTCAAAAGGATACCACCATTGCTCTTAACGAAAAATCCATTGCCAAAAAGACATGGATTTCTCAACCTGGTCAAGAACAAACTGTTAATGTTCTCAAGAGCAAACCCAAAGCCAAAATGGCTTGGGTTCCCAAATCTAACTAATTTGCTACTTTGTGCAGAGGGTCTCCAGAGGCTTAAATAGCATTTGGTATGTTGACAGTGGAGGCTCAATGCACATGACAGGATGCAGATACCTGATAAACAACTTTATCAGTCAAAGAGAAGGATCTGTATCCTTTGGGAACAATGCCAAGGGATATGTGCTAGGACATGGCAATGTCTCTTCTGGCAAACTACAGTTTGACAAAGTCAATCTGGTTGAAAACCTTGAGTACAACTTGCTGAGTGTGTCACATGTAACACCCTAAACCATTTTACAGAAACTTGCAGCGGAAAAACCAACCGAAAAATTCTTTTCTTTAATAACATCCTTGAACGTTTAGAAACAGATTCTAATTTGTATTTTTGGTGTTACATCTTAAAATATTTCTTAATACATTCTACGTGACTCATCTCCATTTGATTATGTGACCGTGACCACGTACAATCCGCCTCCTCGCTCGATCTCCATCCTTCCCTTGCCTCTCAAGATAGACAAGACATCCTGCATTCACCACAAAACCATTTCGTTAGTTCAATAGGTAACCTCATGTAATCTACTCATGACGCGGAAGTAACATCCAACAATACTCTGTGATCCTGTCCAACCGCCTTCATTCGAGTTCGGGTGGGTTACCCCGATCCGAACCTCCACGTCTCCTGCAATCATATGTACATACCTACATTTCCTATCATTCACATAACAAAGGTTAATAACGCTACAATGCGTCCAACATACACCTCCCCTCCATATAATTTCACAATACATACAAGCATACACTTCCTTCGTATAATTCTACAATACATACAAGCATACGCTTCCTTTGTATGATTCTACAATACATACAAGCATACACTCCCTTCATATAATTCTACAATACATACAAGCATACGCTTTGTATCATTCTACAATACATACAAGCATACACTCCCTTCATATAATTCTACAATACATACAAGCATACGCTTTGTATAATTCTACTTTACATACAAGCATACACTCCCTTCTTATAATTCTACATTACATACAAGCATACACTTTGTATAATTCTACAATACATACAAGCATACACTTTGTATAATTCTACAATACATACAAGCATACAACTCCTTCATATAATACCACCATACATACAATCATACAAGTCCTTCATGTAACTTACTTGACCCGTTCAGTTACTCTTTCTTCGCTAATCTCTACGAAAAATATGACGTTTCCAGCCCTATACTCAATCTACTCATAATTACCAACCCTTACATGCATGAAACTCTCTCTCAAACCCGAGCATGTGTACCCATATGTACAGCACATTCTCAATCTACTTAATCAAGACAATCTACTTATCGTATTTGATACCATCGAGCAACGTATCAATTAAACTACACGCACTTGTATCATTTCGTACTATGATCATATTACAAAACTAACATTAGTATTACATGCTACACCCTTACATAGCCTTACATGAGGTCCAACAATATTAATTGATGCGTTAAACGCTATTACGAGTCGCGTACGTAAGCGAAACATCAACATACGATAGAATAAACTAAAAAAAAAAATATAAATTTCCAGGTCCCACCGTAAGGGAACGGTGCCACCGTACCCTTACGGTGGACCACAAAACCTAACGGTGGTACCCCTCTGCCCTACGGTGGGAAAAACGTTGCAGGGGCCACCGTAAGGGAACGGTGCCACCGTACCCCTACGGTGGACTCTGCACATTCCCATTTTGTTTCTCCTTTCCACCCCTTCTAGACCCATCCACGCCGATCCATTCGAAGCCACGTTTATTCCATTATAAACTCCAATTCAAGCCTTAACCTCGTTATTTACGTTCCATCATCTCACGGTCCTCATACTACTTACAAACACATATACATGTTAAGATTCATTATCCTAAGTGGAATAAGAACCACTTACCTTATGTCCTCCAAGTTGATGCTTGCTACTTGCCTCCACTTGACCCATTAGCCACTCATGCTTGAGCCCATGTTGCCTACGCATTCATGTTATCATTCCCACCATTCCGTTAGCATACACAACCTTGCATACTATCAATCATATTACATTTACTTGTTCCCATGACTTTCATTGGTCAATTACTAATATGCATATCACATAATTAACTACCACATTGTTTATCAATCAAGCAATCCAACATATCATCGTGTATGACACCTAGATAATCTAACATATATCACATGATTTCCTTAATCCCATAATCATGTTAGGAAGCATAACCATGTTAGTCATACATTGTTGACTTTCTCAGAAAGTCAACTTCCAACCATACAAACTTCCTACTTAGAACATATGTCCATATTGATGACTAGATCATATGAAACACACCATAACATCACATTCCTATCTCATTAACATGCAAGATTATTTATCATTCCAATCATAGTATTTAAGCATTAGTGTACATACTACTAATGCATACTTCTTACCAATTCATACAATCAACTAATTCCCACATGACCTCTTCCTAAGATGAAATCCCCATGTTAACCTACTCTCACTTGCACCAACTATCACAGTACTTTAATACTTGTCGAGTCTTGCATACAAATTCACACATTATAGAACACACATACAACCATAAGATCACTTATGTGCATACATACATACCTACATACAATCCATCATAATTCACACATGGTTTCCATCAAAACACATCCTTTATATTAAATTCCTACAATCATCATATTCCATTCATTTTCATCAATCACTTGCACGCAAGTTCATCTAAACATTTCATCGAACACATGGCGTGCGTACAACATTCTAAGCTCAATGTACAATTATTTCATGCTTAGTTTCATAGCTCATAACATCAATCATCATATTATTTACCTACACCACATATCCATCATTCCATAGTTATCAAACATAGCAATTCACCACTTTCTTTTCAAAATATCCAATAACTAATTAAGAATGGTCTTGGATTACACCAAGACCAACACCCACTTCCAACATAGGTGTAAAACAATCCAATTAGCACATGAATCAAGCATAGCCTTATGTAGTATCATGAATTATGGTTCCCCTAGTGTCTATCAACATCTAGACACCTTCATCCATCCTTGATTCACGTTTTTCACATACACCCTAAATTTCATCAAACCCAAAATGAATCATAACATCAAAATCTACCAAATAGAAGGTACCTTTGGGTTTGATTGACCTTAAATCATCCATTTCTGGCTCATGCAATGATTTCTCCTTGATTTCTTACTAGATTGATCTTGGTAGTTGGGTTGGGGTTGAAACCCCCTTTTTCTCCTTCCTGATGATCGACCAAAACACACACAAGTGTGTGTGTTTTTGGTGTTTGCCTCTTATTAATAATAATAATAATATAGACTTTGGGTCTTTGGCAATTTCCACCCTCCAACTTATAATCTCTTGAGTCAATATCATTTTATTAAACCCGTCTATCAACGTCTTTAAATGAAACGGGTTTTCGGGGCGTTACAAGTCTACCCCCCTTAAAGAAGGTTTCGTCCCCGAAACCGCTTTCATAATTACCCTACTAGGCATTCGCTACTTATTTACTCCGACACTTCATTCAAAGTTTCGTGCCGCATCGCAAGCCTGTATTATACACTATCCTACAAATTTAACTGTGAATTGACACAATTATATGTCTACACTTTCTACCATTAACTCGAGCCTTGATGCAGTTACCAAGCATACTACACTATGATAACCTAACTACTGTTTCACCTTCACTTAATCATACTTAACTTGAGAGTCCGGCATCATTCTATAGTCCCTACCGAACAAATATATCTACCATACTCACCCCACCCCTTTTTGGTAGGTTTTAGAGTCTTTCTATTCATACCTATTCAGTTGTTAGTCCATTTCATGCACTACCTACCGTCGACGCGTATGCCCCTTACTTACCACACCGAATCTAAGCTAATACTCATTCATCTTTTGACCTTTAAAGGTCAAACCTTCCGAGCTACAACATACGTAAGATATCATTCATTCATACGTGGGTACTATTCGACATATCAATTTCCTACTTAACAATCACAAAATAACCGACCTCACTAACCATCCTTTCGCAACGTTAACTGACCATGTATTTTGTTTTACCCATCCTTACACATCAAGGTCCTTCCAACCTTGCCCCATTAAGGTTCTTCTACCTATCATACATGATTTCCACCCTATGAACCGTTAAGGTCCTCCCAACCCTTATGACCCGCTAAGGTCTTCCCATCCATTTTGACCCACAAGGGTACTTCTACAACTTTGACCCATAAGGTAGTCCTACAATTTTGACCCATCATGGTCATTCCACCATTTAACCCATAAGGGTACTTCCACCATTTTGACCCATCATGGTCATTCTATCATTTTAACCCATAAGGGTATTTCCACCATTTTGACCCATCATGGTCATTCTACCATTTTAACCCATAAGGGTATTTCCACCATTTTGACCCATCATGGTCATTCTACCATTTTAACCCATAAGGGTATTTCCACCATTTTGACCTATCATGGTCAATCTACCATTTTAACCCATAAGGGTATTTCCACCATTTTCACCCATCATGGTCATTCTACCATTTTAACCCATAAGGGTATTTCCACAATTTTGATTTGATCCGTACTTATCTATGGACTCAAACCTTTCATTCCAACTATTCACCCACACGACCACTTACTTTCCGATTCTACCAGGCATACCTGTAATGATTCTCATGGTCTCACGTGTATCACATGCTTCTTGTGCACTGGCCAGGTGTACAGTCCACATGCTACCCACGTGCCTTCACGTAATCATTACCTTATGCCTAGGGACTGGTTTTCAGCTTCGTGCCACATTTCAATTTACTTCCTTAACAACATGGTCACTTTCCTTCTATGTTTTACCATCCCAAAGGATTTTCCTCCCACCGGTACCAATAGTTAATTATCGCGTACCTGTGATTATTCCATCTTATCTACAATTTCCGCGACCTATCTTGAATCGTGTCCTTGAGACCTCTTCATTATCCAACAAAAGCTCACCTTAACATAAACACCACACTTAGCTTTTAACATGTCATGTGAGTTAATATTAAATTCTACCTTTGGGCCTTGATCGAGCCTTGGATTGTACGGGTCACTATATTTAGGAGCACACAAGTTTGAGTTCAAGTACATACTTCCTTGTACTAGATTTCACTCAAACCAGGGCTCTGATACCAACTTGTAACACCCTAAACCATTTACAGAAACTTGCAGCGGAAAAACCAACCGAAAAATTCTTTTCTTTAATAACATCCTTGAACGTTTAGAAACCGATTCTAATTTGTATTTTTGGTGTTACATCTTAAAATATTTCTTAATACATTCTACGTGACTCATCTCCATTTGATTATGTGACCGTGACCACGTACAATCCGCCTCCTCGCTCGATCTCCATCCTTCCCTTGCCTCTCAAGATAGACAAGACATCCTACATTCACCACAAAACCATTTCGTTAGTTCAATAGGTAACCTCATGTAATCTACTCATGACTCGGAAGTAACATCCAACAATACTCTGTGATCCTGTCCAACCGCCTTCATTCGAGTTCGGGTGGGTTACCCCGATCCGAACCTCCACGTCTCCTGCAATCATATGTACATACCTACATTTCCTATCATTCACATAACAAAGGTTAATAACCCTACAATGCGTCCAACATACACCTCCCCTCCATATAATTTCACAATACATACAAGCATACACTTCCTTCGTATAATTCTACAATACATACAAGCATACGCTTCCTTTGTATGATTCTACAATACATACAAGCATACACTCCCTTCATATAATTCTACAATACATACAAGCATACGCTTTGTATCATTCTACAATACATACAAGCATACACTCCCTTCATATAATTCTACAATACATACAAGCATACGCTTTGTATAATTCTACTTTACATACAAGCATACACTCCCTTCTTATAATTCTACATTACATACAAGCATACACTTTGTATAATTCTACAATACATACAAGCATACACTTTGTGTAATTCTACAATACAAACAAGCATACAACTCCTTCATATAATACCACCATACATACAATCATACAAGTCCTTCATGTAACTTACTTGACCCGTTCAGATACTCTTTCTTCGCTAATCTCTACGAAAAATATGACGTTTCCAGCCCTATACTCAATCTACTCATAATTACCAACCCTTACATGCATGAAACTCTCTCTCAAACCCGAGCATGTGTACCCATATGTACAGCACATTCTCAATCTACTTAATCAAGACAATCTACTTATCGTATTTGATACCATCGAGCAACGTATCAATTAAACTACACGCACTTGTATCATTTCGTACTATGATCATATTACAAAACTAACATTAGTATTACATGCTACACCCTTACATAGCCTTACATGAGGTCCAACAATATTAATTGATGCGTTAAACGCTATTACGAGTCGCGTACGTAAGCGAAACATCAACATACGATAGAATAAACTAAAAAAAAAATATAAATTTCCAGGTCCCACCGTAAGGGAACGGTGCCACCGTACCCTTACGGTGGACCACAAAACCCAACGGTGGTACCCCTCTGCCCTACGGTGGGAAAAACGTTGCAGGGGCCACCGTAAGGGAACGGTGCCACCGTACCCCTACGGTGGACTCTGCACATTCCCATTTTGTTTCTCCTTTCCACCCCTTCTAGACCCATCCACGCCGATCCATTCGAAGCCACGTTTATTCCATTATAAACTCCAATTCAAGCCTTAACCTCGTTATTTACGTTCCATCATCTCACGGTCCTCATACTACTTACAAACACATATACATGTTAAGATTCATTATCCTAAGTGGAATAAGAACCACTTACCTTATGTCTTCCAAGTTGATGCTTGCTACTTGCCTCCACTTGACCCATTAGCCACTCATGCTTGAGCCCATGTTGCCTACGCATTCATGTTATCATTCCCACCATTCCGTTAGCATACACAACCTTGCATACTATCAATCATATTACATTTACTTGTTCCCATGACTTTCATTGGTCAATTACTAATATGCATATCACATAATTAACTACCACATTGTTTATCAATCAAGCAATCCAACATATCATCGTGTATGACACCTAGATAATCTAACATATATCACATGATTTCCTTAATCCCATAATCATGTTAGGAAGCATAACCATGTTAGTCATACATTGTTGACTTTCTCAGAAAGTCAACTTCCAACCATACAAACTTCCTACTTAGAACATATGTCCATATTGATGACTAGATCATATGAAACACACCATAACATCACATTCCTATCTCATTAACATGCAAGATTATTTATCATTCCAATCATAGTATTTAAGCATTAGTGTACATACTACTAATGCATACTTCTTACCAATTCATACAATCAACTAATTCCCACATGACCTCTTCCTAAGATGAAATCCCCATGTTAACCTACTCTCACTTGCACCAACTATCACAGTACTTTAATACTTGTCGAGTCTTGCATACAAATTCACACATTATAGAACACACATACAACCATATGATCACTTATGTGCATACATACATACCTACATACAATCCATCATAATTCACACATGGTTTCCATCAAAACACATCCTTTATATTAAATTCCTACAATCATCATATTCCATTCATTTTCATCAATCACTTGCACGCAAGTTCATCTAAACATTTCATCGAACACATGGCGTGCGTACAACATTCTAAGCTCAATGTACAATTATTTCATGCTTAGTTTCATAGCTCATAACATCAATCATCATATTATTTACCTACACCACATATCCATCATTCCATAGTTATCAAACATAGCAATTCACCACTTTCTTTTCAAAATATCCAATAACTAATTAAGAATGGTCTTGGATTACACCAAGACCAACACCCACTTCCAACATAGGTGTAAAACAATCCAATTAGCACATGAATCAAGCATAGCCTTATGTAGTATCATGAATTATGGTTCCCCTAGTGTCTATCAACATCTAGACACCTTCATCCATCCTTGATTCACGTTTTTCACATACACCCTAAATTTCATCAAACCCAAAATGAATCATAACATCAAAATCTACCAAATAGAAGGTACCTTTGGGTTTGATTGACCTTAAATCATCCATTTCTGGCTCATGCAATGATTTCTCCTTGATTTCTTACTAGATTGATCTTGGTAGTTGGGTTGGGGTTGAAACCCCCTTTTTCTCCTTCCTGATGATCGACCAAAACACACACAAGTGTGTGTGTTTTTGGTGTTTGCCTCTTATTAATAATAATAATAATATAGACTTTGGGTCTTTGGCAATTTCCACCCTCCAACTTATAATCTCTTGAGTCAATATCATTTTATTAAACCCGTCTATCAACGTCTTTAAATGAAACGGGTTTTCGGGGCGTTACAAGTCTACCCCTTTAAAGAAGGTTTCGTCCCCGAAACCGCTTTCATAATTACCCTACTAGGCATTCGCTACTTATTTACTCCGACACTTCATTCAAAGTTTCGTGCCGCATCGCAAGCCTGTATTATACACTATCCTACAAATTTAACTGTGAATTGACACAATTATATGTCTACACTTTCTACCATTAACTCGAGCCTTGATGCAGTTACCAAGCATACTACACTATGATAACCTAACTACTGTTTCACCTTCACTTAATCATACTTAACTTGAGAGTCCGGCATCATTCTATAGTCCCTACCGAACAAATATATCTACCATACTCACCCCACCCCTTTTTGGTAGGTTTTAGAGTCTTTCTATTCATACCTATTCAGTTGTTAGTCCATTTCATGCACTACCTACCGTCGACGCGTATGCCCCTTACTTACCACACCGAATCTAAGCTAATACTCATTCATCTTTTGACCTTTAAAGGTCAAACCTTCCGAGCTACAACATACGTAAGATATCATTCATTCATACGTGGGTACTATTCGACATATCAATTTCCTACTTAACAATCACAAAATAACCGACCTCACTAACCATCCTTTCGCAACGTTAACTGACCATGTATTTTGTTTTACCCATCCTTACACATCAAGGTCCTTCCAACCTTGCCCCATTAAGGTTCTTCTACCTATCATACATGATTTCCACCCTATGAACCGTTAAGGTCCTCCCAACCCTTATGACCCGCTAAGGTCTTCCCATCCATTTTGACCCACAAGGGTACTTCTACAACTTTGACCCATAAGGTAGTCCTACAATTTTGACCCATCATGGTCATTCCACCATTTAACCCATAAGGGTACTTCCACCATTTTGACCCATCATGGTCATTCTATCATTTTAACCCATAAGGGTATTTCCACCATTTTGACCCATCATGGTCATTCTACCATTTTAACCCATAAGGGTATTTCCACCATTTTGACCCATCATGGTCATTCTACCATTTTAACCCATAAGGGTATTTCCACCATTTTGACCTATCATGGTCAATCTACCATTTTAACCCATAAGGGTATTTCCACCATTTTCACCCATCATGGTCATTCTACCATTTTAACCCATAAGGGTATTTCCACAATTTTGATTTGATCCGTACTTATCTATGGACTCAAACCTTTCATTCCAACTATTCACCCACACGACCACTTACTTTCCGATTCTACCAGGCATACCTGTAATGATTCTCATGGTCTCACGTGTATCACATGCTTCTTGTGCACTGGCCAGGTGTACAGTCCACATGCTACCCACGTGCCTTCACGTAATCATTACCTTATGCCTAGGGACTGGTTTTCAGCTTCGTGCCACATTTCAATTTACTTCCTTAACAACATGGTCACTTTCCTTCTATGTTTTACCATCCCAAAGGATTTTCCTCCCACCGGTACCAATAGTTAATTATCGCGTACCTGTGATTATTCCATCTTATCTACAATTTCCGCGACCTATCTTGAATCGTGTCCTTGAGACCTCTTCATTATCCAACAAAAGCTCACCTTAACATAAACACCACACTTAGCTTTTAACATGTCATGTGAGTTAATATTAAATTCTACCTTTGGGCCTTGATCGAGCCTTGGATTGTACGGGTCACTATATTTAGGAGCACACAAGTTTGAGTTCAAGTACATACTTCCTTGTACTAGATTTCACTCAAACCAGGGCTCTGATACCAACTTGTAACACCCTAAACCATTTACAGAAACTTGCAGCGGAAAAACCAACCGAAAAATTCTTTTCTTTAATAACATCCTTGAACGTTTAGAAACCGATTCTAATTTGTATTTTTGGTGTTACATCTTAAAATATTTCTTAATACATTCTACGTGACTCATCTCCATTTGATTATGTGACCGTGACCACGTACAATCCGCCTCCTCGCTCGATCTCCATCCTTCCCTTGCCTCTCAAGATAGACAAGACATCCTACATTCACCACAAAACCATTTCGTTAGTTCAATAGGTAACCTCATGTAATCTACTCATGACTCGGAAGTAACATCCAACAATACTCTGTGATCCTGTCCAACCGCCTTCATTCGAGTTCGGGTGGGTTACCCCGATCCGAACCTCCACGTCTCCTGCAATCATATGTACATACCTACATTTCCTATCATTCACATAACAAAGGTTAATAACCCTACAATGCGTCCAACATACACCTCCCCTCCATATAATTTCACAATACATACAAGCATACACTTCCTTCGTATAATTCTACAATACATACAAGCATACGCTTCCTTTGTATGATTCTACAATACATACAAGCATACACTCCCTTCATATAATTCTACAATACATACAAGCATACGCTTTGTATCATTCTACAATACATACAAGCATACACTCCCTTCATATAATTCTACAATACATACAAGCATACGCTTTGTATAATTCTACTTTACATACAAGCATACACTCCCTTCTTATAATTCTACATTACATACAAGCATACACTTTGTATAATTCTACAATACATACAAGCATACACTTTGTGTAATTCTACAATACAAACAAGCATACAACTCCTTCATATAATACCACCATACATACAATCATACAAGTCCTTCATGTAACTTACTTGACCCGTTCAGATACTCTTTCTTCGCTAATCTCTACGAAAAATATGACGTTTCCAGCCCTATACTCAATCTACTCATAATTACCAACCCTTACATGCATGAAACTCTCTCTCAAACCCGAGCATGTGTACCCATATGTACAGCACATTCTCAATCTACTTAATCAAGACAATCTACTTATCGTATTTGATACCATCGAGCAACGTATCAATTAAACTACACGCACTTGTATCATTTCGTACTATGATCATATTACAAAACTAACATTAGTATTACATGCTACACCCTTACATAGCCTTACATGAGGTCCAACAATATTAATTGATGCGTTAAACGCTATTACGAGTCGCGTACGTAAGCGAAACATCAACATACGATAGAATAAACTAAAAAAAAAATATAAATTTCCAGGTCCCACCGTAAGGGAACGGTGCCACCGTACCCTTACGGTGGACCACAAAACCCAACGGTGGTACCCCTCTGCCCTACGGTGGGAAAAACGTTGCAGGGGCCACCGTAAGGGAACGGTGCCACCGTACCCCTACGGTGGACTCTGCACATTCCCATTTTGTTTCTCCTTTCCACCCCTTCTAGACCCATCCACGCCGATCCATTCGAAGCCACGTTTATTCCATTATAAACTCCAATTCAAGCCTTAACCTCGTTATTTACGTTCCATCATCTCACGGTCCTCATACTACTTACAAACACATATACATGTTAAGATTCATTATCCTAAGTGGAATAAGAACCACTTACCTTATGTCTTCCAAGTTGATGCTTGCTACTTGCCTCCACTTGACCCATTAGCCACTCATGCTTGAGCCCATGTTGCCTACGCATTCATGTTATCATTCCCACCATTCCGTTAGCATACACAACCTTGCATACTATCAATCATATTACATTTACTTGTTCCCATGACTTTCATTGGTCAATTACTAATATGCATATCACATAATTAACTACCACATTGTTTATCAATCAAGCAATCCAACATATCATCGTGTATGACACCTAGATAATCTAACATATATCACATGATTTCCTTAATCCCATAATCATGTTAGGAAGCATAACCATGTTAGTCATACATTGTTGACTTTCTCAGAAAGTCAACTTCCAACCATACAAACTTCCTACTTAGAACATATGTCCATATTGATGACTAGATCATATGAAACACACCATAACATCACATTCCTATCTCATTAACATGCAAGATTATTTATCATTCCAATCATAGTATTTAAGCATTAGTGTACATACTACTAATGCATACTTCTTACCAATTCATACAATCAACTAATTCCCACATGACCTCTTCCTAAGATGAAATCCCCATGTTAACCTACTCTCACTTGCACCAACTATCACAGTACTTTAATACTTGTCGAGTCTTGCATACAAATTCACACATTATAGAACACACATACAACCATATGATCACTTATGTGCATACATACATACCTACATACAATCCATCATAATTCACACATGGTTTCCATCAAAACACATCCTTTATATTAAATTCCTACAATCATCATATTCCATTCATTTTCATCAATCACTTGCACGCAAGTTCATCTAAACATTTCATCGAACACATGGCGTGCGTACAACATTCTAAGCTCAATGTACAATTATTTCATGCTTAGTTTCATAGCTCATAACATCAATCATCATATTATTTACCTACACCACATATCCATCATTCCATAGTTATCAAACATAGCAATTCACCACTTTCTTTTCAAAATATCCAATAACTAATTAAGAATGGTCTTGGATTACACCAAGACCAACACCCACTTCCAACATAGGTGTAAAACAATCCAATTAGCACATGAATCAAGCATAGCCTTATGTAGTATCATGAATTATGGTTCCCCTAGTGTCTATCAACATCTAG
The DNA here is from genome assembly GCA_028751855.1 of Ambrosia trifida. Lineage (NCBI taxonomy): Eukaryota > Viridiplantae > Streptophyta > Magnoliopsida > Asterales > Asteraceae > Ambrosia > Ambrosia trifida. The sequence goes on along the minus strand of CM054124.1, from coordinate 97,362,120 downwards.
ACACCTTCATCCATCCTTGATTCACGTTTTTCACATACACCCTAAATTTCATCAAACCCAAAATGAATCATAACATCAAAATCTACCAAATAGAAGGTACCTTTGGGTTTGATTGACCTTAAATCATCCATTTCTGGCTCATGCAATGATTTCTCCTTGATTTCTTACTAGATTGATCTTGGTAGTTGGGTTGGGGTTGAAACCCCCGTTTTCTCCTTCCTGATGATCGACCAAAACACACACAAGTGTGTGTGTTTTTGGTGTTTGCCTCTTATTAATAATAATAATAATATAGACTTTGGGTCTTTGGCAATTTCCACCCTCCAACTTATAATCTCTTGAGTCAATATCATTTTATTAAACCCGTCTATCAACGTCTTTAAATGAAACGGGTTTTCGAGGCGTTACATCACAAATGTGTGATAAAGGATATTCTTCCTTTTTCAAAAAGACAGCATGCAAGATCATATCACCAGAAGGCCAGAAGTTGATAGAGAAGATCATTGAAGATCATACTTTGTTGATAGCCAAAATATGTGGCAATGTCTATGTAGTGGACATTGAAAAGGACAAAGTACTGAACAACACTGCCTGTTTCTTCTCAAAGGCATCAACTTCAGAGACTGATCTCTGGCATAGGAGACTTGGCCATGTGAACTTTAAAAACATAAATAAAGTCACAAAAATGGGCTTGGTCAGAGGTCTACCCTTGAAAGTATACTAGTGTCAAGAACATTGTGTATCCTGTTTAAAGGGAAAGCAGCATAAGTTCTCCTATAAGTCTATTGAAGAATCAAAAACATCTACATGTCTTCAACTACTCCATATAGACTTATTTGAACCAGTAAAAATCATGAGCCTTGGTAAGAAGAAGTACTACTTGGTCATCATTGATGACTATTCAAGATTCACATGGGTATTCTTCTTATTTTTCAAGGATGAGGCAGCTGAAATCATCAAGTTCTTCATTCTACAAGTAGAGAAACAATATTCTCTATCTGTCAAAGCCATTAGAAGTGATAATGGGACAGATTTTAGGAACAAAACTCTGGATGAATTCTGTTTGTCTAAAGGGATTATTAGACAATTTAGTGTTCCCAGAAATCCTGAACAAAATGGTGTGGTAGAAAGGAAGAACAGAACTTTAATTGAAGTAGCAAGAACTATGTTAGCTGATTCAGGCCTACCATTGTATTTTTGGGCTGAAGCAGTTAACACTGCATGTTATGTTCAAAATAGAGTCCTTGTCAACAAGAGACACTCCAAGACTGCCTATGAAGTTCTTCATGGCATAAAGCCCCTTATCTCCTTTTTCTGGGCTTTTGGATGTTAATGTTTCATTCTAAACATTAAAGACTCTATTTCAAAGTTTGCTGCTAAAGTTGATTCAGGTTATTTTCTTGGTTATTCTTCCACTAGAAAAGCCTACAAGGTTTTTAACTCAAGAACCAAGATAGTAGAAGAAACACTGAATGTCAAGTTCAATGAATCAAAGCACACTCTCATTCTAGCACATCCTGCTGAACTCTCTAACCTTGGCAGCTTCCATTTCGGACCTGAAAACACTGTCACTTCATCTAAACCTACTTATTATGGTGATCAGATGTTTGATGATGATGAGGATCCAGCACCATGGACTCCTAAAACAGTCATTAAGTCAACTTTCAAACCTTCGGAAGTTTCACAAACTTCTGATTCAACAACTGCTGATGTTGTAACGCCCCAAAAATCCATTTTGCTTAAGTTCGCCATTAGGCGCGATTAGCAAAATAATAAAATGGAAAATAGAGCATAAGAATGAGTGTTATGTTCTAATATGGGAATAAACTAATAAATGCTATTGTTTGTATAAGTGGGCAAATAATAATAGAAACTAACCTAGTTAGTTAAGTTTCTTAAAAAAGGGGACATTGGGGGATATTTGAAGGGTCATTCATGTAAATAAGTGGGTTAATAACAAGTTCAAGAAAACACCCCCATGGCATAAACGAATTCAGCCAAGGGGAGGTCTTCTCAAGACCAAACAAAGCCCTAAATACCACAATTGATGCAAGATGCAAAGGGGTTTTTGAGGGTAAACTTGATGGGTTGCAAAGTTAGAGTTTTCTACAAGTTTTGGAGCTTTGGTAAGAACCCTAACTCTCATTTGGTATGAATTTCGAACCCTACATGTGGGTTTTGAGCAAAACATGTTAAATTCGTATTATTGCTTGATTGTAAATGATATTGATCATCTCTAATGGTTTAGAGATGAGCTAATCACTAAAGGTTGCTTGTTTGCAAAAGATGATGATATTGGGTTTTTATTAGAACCTTGATGTTGCTAAATTAGTTGTAAATCCATGTAATTGTAGGAATAATGTGTAGTTGATGATATGCATGTGAAAAATTGGTCATGATTGAAGGTGATTATGCGTTTTGGTGGAATGCGTGTAGTAGGAGCTTGTACGTTGAGCTTAGAAGGTTGTACGCACACCATGTGTTTGATGCAATGTCTAGATGAGTATGATGTATGAATTTGTATGCAAGTCATGACAAATGCGAAGTAATGTGATAGTAGATATACTTGATAGTAGGTTTACATGAAGATTGTGTCTTAGAAAGTATTCATGTGAGAATCTAGTTGATTGTATGATTTCCTAAGAAGTGTGCATTAGTAGTGTGTACACTATGCTTAATTGGTATGATGAATGATCTTGTATGTTAGTGAGATATTAATATGTTGCTTATGGTGAAATTCACATGACCTAGTATGTTGATATACACACATATGTTTGTAAAAAGGAAGTTGTATTGTTGAAAGTTGACTTTCTGGAAAGTCAACTGATGTGGGAATAATGTGGTATGTTTCCTAACATGAATATGGGGTTAAGGAAATCATGTGATATATGTTAAATTATCTAGGTGTCGTACATGATGATATGTTGGATTGCTTGATTGATAAACAATGTGGTAGTTAATTATGTGATATGCATATTAGTAATTGACCATTGAAAGTCATGGGAACAAGTAAATGTAATATGATTGATAGTATGCAAGGTTGTGTATGCTAACGGAATGGTGGGAATGATAACATGAATGCGTAGGCAACATGGGCTCAAGCATGAGTGGCTAATGGGTCAAGTGGAGGCAAGTAGCAAGCATCAACTTGGAAGACATAAGGTAAGTGGTTCTTATTCCACTTAGGATAATGAATCTTAACATGTATATGTGTTTGTAAGTAGTATGAGGACCGTGAGATGATGGAACGTAAATAACGAGGTTAAGGCTTGAATTGGAGTTTATAATGGAATAAACGTGGCTTCGAATAGATCGGCGTGGATGGGTCTAGAAGGGGTGGAAAGGAGAAACAAAATGGGAATGTGCAGAGTCCACCGTAAGGGTACGGTGGCACCGTTCCCTTACGGTGGCCCCTGCAACGTTTTTCCCACCGTAGGGCAGAGGGGTACCACCGTTGGGTTTTGTGGTCCACCGTAAGGGTACGGTGGCACCGTTCCCTTACGGTGGGACCTGGAAATTTATATTTTTTTTTTTAGTTTATTCTATCGTATGTTGATGTTTCGCTTACGTACGTGACTCGTAATAGCGTTTAACGCATCAATTAATATTGTTGGACCTCATGTAAGGCTATGTAAGGGTGTAGCATGTAATACTAATGTTAGTTTTGTAATATGATCATAGTACGGAATGATACAAGTGCGTGTAGTTTAATTGATACGTTGCTCGATGGTATCAAATACGATATGTAGATTGTCATGATTAAGTAGATTGAGAATGTGCTGTACATATGGGTACACATGCTCGAGTTTGAGAGAGAGTTTCATGCATGTAAGGGTTGGTAATTATGAGTAGATTGAGTATAGGGTTGTAAACGTCATATTTTTCGTAGAGATTAGTGAAGAAAGAGTAACTGAACGGGTCAAGTAAGTTACATGAAGGACTTGTATGATTGTATGTATGGTGGTATTATATGAAGGAGTTGTATGCTTGGATGTATTGTAGAATTATACAAAGTGTATGCTTGTATGTAATGTAGAATTATATGAAGGGAGTGTATGCTTGTATGTAATGTAGAATAATACAAAGCGTATGCTTGTATGTATTGTAGAATTATATGAAGGGAGTGTATGCTTGTATGTATTGTAGAATCATACAAAGGAAGCGTATGCTTGTATGTATTGTAGAATTATATGAAGGAAGTGTATGCTTGTATGTATCGTGAAATTATATGAAGGGGAGGTGTATGTTGGACGCATTGTAGGGTTATTAACCTTTGTTATGTGAATGATAGGAAACGTAGGTATGCACATATGATTGCAGGAGACGTGGAGGTTCGGATCGGGGTAACCCACCCGAACTCGAATGAAGGCGGTTGGACAGGATCACAGAGTATTGTTGGATGTTACTTCCGCGTCATGAGTAGATTACATGAGGTTACCTATTGAACTAACGAAATGGTTTTGTGGTGAATGCAGGATGTATTGTCCATCTTGAGAGGCAAGGAAAGGATGGAGATCGAGCGAGGAGGCGGATTGTACGTGGTCACGGTCACATAATCAAATGGAGATGAGTCACGTAGAATGTATTAAGAAATATTTTAAGATGTAACACCAAAAATACATATTAGAATCGGTTTCTAAACGTTCAAGGTTGTTATTAAAGAAAAGAATTTATCGGTTGGTTTTTCCGCTGCAAGTTTCTGTAAAATGGTTTAGGGTGTTACAAGTTGGTATCAGAGCCCTGGTTTGAGTGAAATCTAGTACAAGGAAGTATGTACTTGAACTCAAACTTGTGTGCTCCTGAATGCAGTGACCCGTACAATCTGTAACACCCCAACCGTTGGCGGAAACATCGGGATGTCACGTATTGATGATTGTTCAGTAGCTCATGGTAAATAATAAGTTTCAATAAATGATTTAAATAAATTACATATAACTGTTCTAAGAATTTGTACATCATAATGAAAAATACAAGCTACGCATCTTCAAGCATTAACTCTAATCTTCGAGCATGTTATAACCTGAAACATGTTAAGTTTGAAAATATTTTGGATCAACAAAAGTTGGTGAGAATTACATAGGTTTTTGATAATAAAATGAATAAAAATGTTGTGCAATTCATGTGTCATGTCAATCTAGCCCATATGTGAGAACATACTAGAAATAAATCGAGTGCATAATCAACCCTGATGACTGTTATAAAATGATACATACCATACGCTCATGGTCCAATTGAATATGTTATGCGATAACAAACACCCACGTAACCTTTGTAGGAGGCACGTATCCGGGTGGGATTGTCAGTCCAATAGATCTATCAATGTATACCGTCGGCTGATCAATGTTAATGATTATGCTAGAATGGTGCTTACTCTAATCATGCTCAAGACATAATGCAACATAGAAAACACATAGACACATTGATGATTGAATTGCAATGATAATGTTATAACATGTTTCACCCCAAAAATGGTGATAAATAAAAGGGGCTATGTAAAACTCACCTGAAATTCACTGTGTAAGTATTAGCAAGTAGCAACAAGTCTGAACTTGGATTAATTGAACTCGTGTATCCTATTACAAATAAACGATGCCTTAAATTCTAATGCAAATAAGCTTGTTTTTGTTATGGTTGTAAAGATAGTTTATCCAACTACCTAGACACGTATTGTAAGAATACGTGTCTTAATAAGTGTATGACCTAACGAACCGATAGTAACTTGGTTTGGTTTCACAAAATGTATTCGTATGTATAGCTATTTGAATTAAATACATTATTGAAGTTATTGATAAAGACACATTTTGTATAACGAAATAATATTTACGTAGCTTGACTCAAATGTTAATTTGTCTCGTATCTTGGGTAGTATATATATGTACTTGTTAAATAAACATAAATATTCCTATTTTTGACGGCATAAGTTTGAAAGTTAGGATTTATTTGTAGAAACATAATCTTGTCTACACATAGTTATAAACTTGGAATGCCGGATCGTTTATCATATTTTATAAAATTTGGGCAGAGTTTCCTCTGTTTTTGTATAAAACCGACAACTAATGTTGTCTATATTTTTCCAACAATCAATCGTCCAAAATTTACAATACACTTCATGATCTAACAAATCTTTTACTCGTGACAAGTGATTAACTTTGTAAAGCTAAAAATGAAAGTAAAACATATGCTTCGACAATTAATACATATATTTATATAGTTCACCATTTAGATAAGTCTTGTAAAAATATATATTGATGTAGGGTAGTCATTACTCGACTCGTCGAAGCTTAACAACAAGAATAATTATTTTCGTTATAAGTCGACTCAGTTCGTTTAGCAATAAAAATAGTTTTTTTTTTGTGTTACAGCTCGGTTCGGTTCGTTATAGATTTAAAATATTTATATTTATATATAAACAATAACACGAGAGGTAACTAAACCAAATACACGGGTGCGAGTTATACCTTTCTGCGAACAACTCGCGAACCGACACCTACGCGCCTCGAACCGAGTATCTATAGATCTGACCAGGTTTGACCGTTGACTAAACTTGACAGAACCGAACTTTGACCAGCCTTGACCGGTTGACTTGTGTCTCAACTACCCGATCTACTTGAACTGAATAAACCTAAAAAGAAATAAGTCGCCTGAACAGATCTGGACAAGCCAACAAACGAACTCACCATTCACGCTGCAGCATGAACCTGTCCTAGAGTCAGCAATCCATCGACACCCAACCATCGCTCGGTCTTCAGCCATTGTGACCATCTTCGGTCATCGAACTAGAACAGAGCCAAACTATCCTTGTCCACCCATCCAGAAACGAAAGATAATAATGAAAACTCTGTAACCAACGAACTCATCGTCGTTACTGTAGCCGCTGCTTGAAACCACCACGAAAGGAAAAGGAACGCAGGCTGTTGTTGCTTGCGTCGATAAAAAAAAAAAAAAAAGAAGAAGGGGAAGGGTTGTGCACACCATGGGCGGCGCTGCCGCGTCACGGTGGCCAGAGTGGAGGGGTCGCTGGCCGGTTAACGAGAGAGTGGAAGGTGTAGGCGGTGGACTGGTGGTTCGAATGGTGGTTCTTGGTGGCTCAGGTGGTGGCTAATGGCGGCGGCGCCGCATGACAGTGGTCGGGTGGTAGCTCCCTGCTGTCGTTGTCGCTGCTCATATAGGGAGGAAGAGAGAGTTTGATTATTGTAGGTGAGAGTTTGTAAGGAGGAAGAAGGCATGGAAATGAAAAGGGTTGGGGGCTAGGGTTTATGGTTGAATGAAGGAGATGGATGAAGAGGTTGAAGGAGGATGAGATGTTTTATAGGTGGGGTTTTGTCTAGGTTAAGTGGAATATTATTTCGTATATGAACCAGTTACCGATTCGGGTCTCGCTTTAAATTTAGCTCGTTCAATCAATAAGATAATTATTTCACATAATTTATTTATATAAACTGACGTAGAACTAGTATTTGGACTCTATATATATATATCTCGTATAAATGTAAATGTATATGCTCGTTAGAACTTTAGGGGTCGTCTAAAATATGAACTAACCAGTATTTTTACTCGCTGCGAGTTGCTAGATTATGTAATTGCAAGTGATGAATAATCTTAGTTCTTAACGTAAGAGAGTGTATTTTTAACTAAAAATAATAACTATATTGTTTTGAAATAATAAAATAAAGTAATTATATGAATATATTATTTTAATAATGTTTTAGAAATAGCTGGGCGTTACAGTCTCCCCTACTTTTGGAAACTTCGTCCCGAAGTTATTAAAAGCACAGGGTTTATAATTTGTTATCTACCGAAAACCTTGATTGAATTTCACACCACCTTAACGTACCTGTAAATTCATGATTACGTTCCGGACCGCAATCACCAATTTACCTTACATTAGGGTTTTGTGTCCTTCTATGACTCTAAACACACATGTAAGTAATGCAATATAACATTGTGATTGAATCTTTGTACCCATGAGTCTAATAAATCTTTGTATCAATTTACATGTATAATGTATCCAAAGATGAGTCCAACTGTTGAGCAGGAAAAAGACTTCTACCGGTCAGTGAGTAGGAACCTCTACCGATTGTTGAGCAGGTGCGATAGCCTCTACCAGTCATTGAGCAGGTTATTAGAACCTCTACCGACTGTTGAGCAGGCATGATGACCTCTACCAATCGTTGAGCAGGTTATTAGGTACTCTACTAACTGTTGAGCAAGTACTTCATCCTCTACCAGTTGTTTGATTAAGTGTAACAATTTTTGCACACATGAATTGCAAATTGATAATATGTACATGTAAGCGATCAAGTATCAAGTATAGCATGCGAGCTGTAATAGTGTTGCCCTAGACAAGATTAATGACTCTACATGTGTTTATAGCAAATAGTTTATATTCCATGCTTTCAAGTATCATGAATAATCAAACGTTCAAGTAGATAATCGAATCCTCGTGTATAACTAAGAATCAAGTTTGATGCAACAAACAATCAAGTTTTCAATAGTCTGATTATCATAGGGATCAAGTTTATGTTCAAGAAGGTGAAGAATATGAATTTAGTTCTTGAGAGGATAATAGAGAACTCAAAGTATCATCAAGGTTATGAAAGATAATGAACGTGAAAATAGTTAATAAAGGGTTTATTTTATAGTAAGGAGATTATGTAGCAGTGTAAGTCGTGGGATTTGAATCAAGGGTTAAAATCAAGCGTATTGAGGAGACATGATCGTGGTAAATGCCAAATTTTGTAAAAGTTCGAACATGTTGAAAATATGTATTTGTCAATGGGGAATTTAGAGACTAAATGTTGATCTTAATTTGGTTTTCGGTGAAAGCAAGGATGTCAATTTTTTTTTTTGTATATAGTACAAACTAATTGGATTTAGAATAGGATATTTCAGTGAGTCAAAGACTTCAAACACGATGACGGGTTTCAAAAATCAAGATTTTGTTCAGACGTTTTGTATAATAGGCTTCAAGTAATCCATAAAAGAAGTGATTCTTAATAGGTTAAAACATTTTTATCGAAAATCATTTGTTACGCCAATGTATAAACATTTGAATTTAGAAATTTAAGTTTGAAGACATTTTGACAAAAATATGTATTTTCCATAATTTATAGGTGATGAAAATTTAACAATAATAAGAAATCTTTAGTGTTGTACTAGGGTATACTCAGGTTATGAGGTTATAGTTTAAAAATATATAATATGTTGAGAAAGAAAATAATATGATTTGGATAGGGTGTTGAAAATAATCAAACGTACGAGTAATATTATAAGTTTGTAAAATGAAGTGTGGTGGTAAACCCCACAGATGATTCATGAAAGTTAGGCTAACAGGGAAGTTATATAAGAAAGAAAATAGATTTGAATTGCAATTAATTTGAGGTTCAAAACTTAGAATTTAAACGGGAGTGAGGGGGTATAAATGAAAAAGAAACACAAAGATTGTAAATATCTAACCCCGAATAAACGAAAATGTTGGCCTATCAAAACGGATCAGGTCTAAACCCAACGAATTTGCCCTAATAATCTAGAAGTATGTTAGGATTATAGCAAGTAAGTGAAATAGAGTAGGCAAGACCAAGTTAGGCTAAGAATAAGGATGAGGATAGGGATAGAGATAAGGATAAGGTAGAGCTACAAGCAACTAAAGCAAGTACTGATTAATGTCCTAAGGCTATAGACTAGATTATTTTTCTAATAACCTAATTCCCTATAACCAAGACTCTGATACCAATCTGTAACACCCCAACCGATGGCGGAAACATCGGGATGTCACGTATTGATGATTGTTCAGTAGCTCATGGTAAATAATAAGTTTCAATAAATGATTTAAATAAATTACATATATCTGTTCTAAGAATTTGTACATCATAATGAAAAATACAAGCTACGCATCTTCAAGCATTAACTCTAATCTTCGAGCATGTTATAACCTGAAACATGTTAAGTTTGAAAATATTTTGGATCAACAAAAGTTGGTGAGAATTACATAGGTTTTTGATAATAAAATGAATAAAAATGTTGTGCAATTCATGTGTCATGTCAATCTAGCCCATATGTGAGAACATACTAGAAATAAATCGAGTGCATAATCAACCCTGATGACTGTTATAAAATGATACATACCATACGCTCATGGTCCAATTGAATATGTTATGCGATAACAAACACCCACGTAACCTTTGTAGGAGGCACGTATCCGGGTGGGATTGTCAGTCCAATAGATCTATCAATGTATACCGTCGGCTGATCAATGTTAATGATTATGCTAGAATGATGCTTACTCTAATCATGCTCAAGACATAATGCAACATAGAAAACACATAGACACATTGATGATTGAATTGCAATGATAATGTTATAACATGTTTCACCCCAAAAATGGTGATAAATAAAAGGGGCTATGTAAAACTCACCTGAAATTCACTGTGTAAGTATTAGCAAGTAGCAACAAGTCTGAACTTGGATTAATTGAACTCGTGTATCCTATTACAAATAAACGATGCCTTAAATTCTAATGCAAATAAGCTTGTTTTTGTTATGGTTGTAAAGATAGTTTATCCAACTACCTAGACACGTATTGTAAGAATACGTGTCTTAATAAGTGTATGACCTAACGAACCGATAGTAACTTGGTTTGGTTTCACAAAATGTATTCGTATGTATAGCTATTTGAATTAAATACATTATTGAAGTTATTGATAAAGACACATTTTGTATAACGAAATAATATTTACGTAGCTTGACTCAAATGTTAATTTGTCTCGTATCTTGGGTAGTATATATATGTACTTGTTAAATAAACATAAATATTCCTATTTTTGACGGCATAAGTTTGAAAGTTAGGATTTATTTGTAGAAACATAATCTTGTCTACACATAGTTATAAACTTGGAATGCCGGATCGTTTATCATATTTTATAAAATTTGGGCAGAGTTTCCTCTGTTTTTGTATAAAACCGACAACTAATGTTGTCTATATTTTTCCAACAATCAATCGTCCAAAATTTACAATACACTTCATGATCTAACAAATCTTTTACTCGTGACAAGTGATTAACTTTGTAAAGCTAAAAATGAAAGTAAAACATATGCTTCGACAATTAATACATATATTTATATAGTTCACCATTTAGATAAGTCTTGTAAAAATATATATTGATGTAGGGTAGTCATTACTCGACTCGTCGAAGCTTAACAACAAGAATAATTATTTTCGTTATAAGTCGACTCAGTTCGTTTAGCAATAAAAATAGTTTTTTTTTTGTGTTACAGCTCGGTTCGGTTCGTTATAGATTTAAAATATTTATATTTATATATAAACAATAACACGAGAGGTAACTAAACCAAATACACGGGTGCGAGTTATACCTTTCTGCGAACAACTCGCGAACCGACACCTACGCGCCTCGAACCGAGTATCTATAGATCTGACCAGGTTTGACCGTTGACTAAACTTGACAGAACCGAACTTTGACCAGCCTTGACCGGTTGACTTGTGTCTCAACTACCCGATCTACTTGAACTGAATAAACCTAAAAAGAAATAAGTCGCCTGAACAGATCTGGACAAGCCAACAAACGAACTCACCATTCACGCTGCAGCATGAACCTGTCCTAGAGTCAGCAATCCATCGACACCCAACCATCGCTCGGTCTTCAGCCATTGTGACCATCTTCGGTCATCGAACTAGAACAGAGCCAAACTATCCTTGTCCACCCATCCAGAAACGAAAGATAATAATGAAAACTCTGTAACCAACGAACTCATCGTCGTTACTGTAGCCGCTGCTTGAAACCACCACGAAAGGAAAAGGAACGCAGGCTGTTGTTGCTTGCGTCGATAAAAAAAAAAAAAAAAGAAGAAGGGGAAGGGTTGTGCACACCATGGGCGGCGCTGCCGCGTCACGGTGGCCAGAGTGGAGGGGTCGCTGGCCGGTTAACGAGAGAATGGAAGGTGTAGGCGGTGGACTGGTGGTTCGAATGGTGGTTCTTGGTGGCTCAGGTGGTGGCTAATGGCGGCGGCGCCGCATGACAGTGGTCGGGTGGTAGCTCCCTGCTGTCGTTGTCGCTGCTCATATAGGGAGGAAGAGAGAGTTTGATTATTGTAGGTGAGAGTTTGTAAGGAGGAAGAAGGCATGGAAATGAAAAGGGTTGGGGGCTAGGGTTTATGGTTGAATGAAGGAGATGGATGAAGAGGTTGAAGGAGGATGAGATGTTTTATAGGTGGGGTTTTGTCTAGGTTAAGTGGAATATTATTTCGTATATGAACCAGTTACCGATTCGGGTCTCGCTTTAAATTTAGCTCGTTCAATCAATAAGATAATTATTTCACATAATTTATTTATATAAACTGACGTAGAACTAGTATTTGGACTCTATATATATTACTCGTATAAATGTAAATGTATATGCTCGTTAGAACTTTAGGGGTCGTCTAAAATATGAACTAACCAGTATTTTTACTCGCTGCGAGTTGCTAGATTATGTAATTGCAAGTGATGAATAATCTTAGTTCTTAACGTAAGAGAGTGTATTTTTAACTAAAAATAATAACTATATTGTTTTGAAATAATAAAATAAAGTAATTATATGAATATATTATTTTAATAATGTTTTAGAAATAGCTGGGCATTACACAATCCAAGACTCGATCAAGGCCCAAAGGTAGAATTTAATATTAACTCACATGACATGTTAAAAGCTAATTGTGGTGTTTATGTTAAGGTGAGCTTTTGTGGATAATGAAGAGGTCTTAAGGACACGATCCAAGATAGATCGCGGGAATTGTAGATAAGATGGAACAATCACAGGTACGCGATAATTAACTATTAGTACCGGTGGAGGAAAATCCTCAGGGATGATAAAACATAGAAGGAAAAATAACCATGTTGTTTAGGAAATTGAAATGTGGCACGAAGCTGAAAACCAGTCCCCGGGCATAAGGTAGTGATTACATGAAGGCACGTGGATAGCATGTGGACTGTACACCTGGCCAGTGCACAAGAAGCATGCGATGCACGTGAGACCATGAGAATCATTACAGGTATGCCTGGTAGAATTGGAAAGTAAGTGGTCGTGTGGGTGAATAGTTGGAATGAAAGGTTTGAGTCCGTAGACAAGTGCGGATCAAATCAAAATTGTGGAAATACCCTTATGAGTTAAAATGGTAGAATGACCACGATGGGTCAAAATGGTGGAAATACCCTTATGGGTTAAAATGGTAGAATGACCATGATGGGTCAAAATGGTGGAAATACCCTTATGGGTTAAAATGGTAGAATGACCATGATGGGTCAAAATGGTGGAAAATGGTGGAAATACCCTTATGGGTTAAAATGGTAGAATGACCATGATGGGTCAAAATGGTGGAAATACCCTTATGGGTTAAAATGGTAGAATGACCATGATGGGTCAAAATGGTGGAAATACCCTTATGGGTTAAAATGGTAGAATGACCATGATGGGTCAAAATGGTGGAAAATGGTGGAAATACCCTTATGGGTTAAAATGGTAGAATGACCATGATGGGTCAAAATGGTGGAAATACCCTTATGGGTTAAAATGGTAGAATGACCATGATGGGTCAAAATGGTGGAAATACCCTTATGGGTTAAAATGGTAGAATGACCATGATGGGTCAAAATGGTAGAAGTACCCTTATGGGTCAAAATTGTAGAAGTACCCTTGTGGGTCAAAATGGATGGAAAGACCTTAGCGCGTCATAAGGGTGGGGAGGACCTTAACGGTTCATAGGGTGGAAATCATGTATGATAGGTAGGAGAACCTTAATGGGGCAAGGTTGGAAGGACCTTGATGTGTAAGGATGGGTAAAAATATACGGTAGTTAACGATAGAAACAAATTGTAAAGGAAAGATGTATATAATTAGACATTCTAATTGAAACAAATTTTGTATGGACTATTGAAAGTCAGTTGTTATGAATGAGAAAGGTATGCACAACCAATGGTTTTGTAGATATGAATGGTCGAATTTGTGGATATAATGCAATCCACAGGGTAGGTGATATGGTGTTGACAAGTTGGAACTCATGATGAATGAGCTAAAGCAAGCTAAGTATGGCATGGACTTGAGAAGAAGCAAGCTAAGTCGACTCGTAGCTGGATGGATAACGTTGTAAAAAGGAAGGTTAGTAAACTTAGATATTTCGTGATTGTTAAATAGAAATTTATATAGGTTGAAATGTACCCACGTATGAATGAGGGAAAGTTCAAGCACGATGTAGTTGGAAAGTTGACTCTTAAAGGTCAAAAGATGAATGAATATTTGTTAGACTTGGTGTTGCTCAGTAACGGACATACGCGTTACAGTAAGTGGTGCATATAGTAGATGTACCGATTCAGTAGTGCCTAGGTAATTATGCCTAACTCTCAAGTTAAGTGAGCGTGAATGAGGAATGAAATGGTATGTATGTTGCGAAAGAGATAACTAGGATCTTAGGACTTGGGATATACGCAGGTATATAGTCTAACTAATTACATGATTGAAGTAATTAAAAAGGAACTTATGATAGTGGAATACTGAAGTAAGATAAGGATGAATACTAATTGTGAATGATGCAATAATAAAAGATCAGTAGGGTTGATGAGGTGAAGGATGGCAATGATAGTTCGGTATGTTTGATACTGCATGAAGGGTTGTTGTTAATGTTAGGAAGCGTGGACATATAATTGTGTCTATTCACGGTTAAAGTTGTAGTATAGTCTATAATGCAGACTTGCGATGCGGCATGAAACTTTGAATGAAGCGTCAGATTAAATAAGTACGTAGGGAATGCCTAGTAGGGTAGTAATGAAAGAGGTTTCGGGGACGAAACCTTCTTTAAGGGGGGTAGACTTGTAACGCCCCAAAAATCCATTTTGCTTAAGTTCGCCATTAGGCGCGATTAGCAAAATAATAAAACGGAATATAGAGCATAAGAATGAGTGTTATGTTCTAATATGGGAATAAACTAATAAATGCTATTGTTTGTATAAGTGGGCAAATAATAATAGAAACTAACCTAGTTAGTTAAGTTTCTTAAAAAAGGGGACATTGGGGGATATTTGAAGGGTCATTCATGTAAATAAGTGGGTTAATAACAAGTTCAAGAAAACACCCCCATGGCATAAACGAATTCAGCCAAGGGGAGGTCTTCTCAAGACCAAACAAAGCCCTAAATACCATAATTGATGCAAGATGCAAAGGGGTTTTTGAGGGTAAACTTGATGGGTTGCAAAGTTAGAGTTTTCTACAAGTTTTGGAGCTTTGGTAAGAACCCTAACTCTCATTTGGTATGAATTTCGAACCCTACATGTGGGTTTTGAGCAAAACATGTTAAATTCGTATTATTGCTTGATTGTAAATGATATTGATCATCTCTAATGGTTTAGAGATGAGCTAATCACTAAAGGTTGCTTGTTTGCAAAAGATGATGATATTGGGTTTTTATTAGAACCTTGATGTTGCTAAATTAGTTGTAAATCCATGTAATTGTAGGAATAATGTGTAGTTGATGATATGCATGTGAAAAATTGGTCATGATTGAAGGTGATTATGCGTTTTGTGGGATGCGTGTAGTAGGAGCTTGTACGTTGAGCTTAGAAGGTTGTACACACACCATGTGTTTGATGAAATGTCTAGATGAGTATGATGTATGAATTTGTATGCAAGTCATGACAAATGCGAAGTAATGTGATAGTAGATATACTTGATAGTAGGTTAACATGAAGATTGTGTCTTAGAAAGTATTCATGTGAGAATCTAGTTGATTGTATGATTTCCTAAGAAGTGTGCATTAGTAGTGTGTACACTATGCTTAATTGGTATGATGAATGATCTTGTATGTTAGTGAGATATTAATATGTTGCTTATGGTGAAATTCACATGACCTAGTATGTTGATATACACACATATGTTTGTAAAAAGGAAGTTGTATTGTTGAAAGTTGACTTTCTGGAAAGTCAACTGATGTGGGAATAATGTGGTATGTTTCCTAACATGAATATGGGGTTAAGGAAATCATGTGATATATGTTAAATTATCTAGGTGTCGTACATGATGATATGTTGGATTGCTTGATTGATAAACAATGTGGTAGTTAATTATGTGATATGCATATTAGTAATTGACCAATGAAAGTCATGGGAACAAGTAAATGTAATATGATTGATAGTATGCAAGGTTGTGTATGCTAACGGAATGGTGGGAATGATAACATGAATGCGTAGGCAACATGGGCTCAAGCATGAGTGGCTAATGGGTCAAGTGGAGGCAAGTAGCAAGCATCAACTTGGAAGACATAAGGTAAGTGGTTCTTATTCCACTTAGGATAATGAATCTTAACATGTATATGTGTTTGTAAGTAGTATGAGGACCGTGAGATGATGGAACGTAAATAAAGAGGTTAAGGCTTGAATTGGAGTTTATAATGGAATAAACGTGGCTTCGAATGGATCAGCGTGGATGGGTCTAGAAGGGGTGGAAAGGAGAAACAAAATGGGAATGTGCAGAGTCCACCGTAAGGGTACGGTGGCACCGTTCCCTTACGGTGGCCCCTGCAACGTTTTTCCCACCGTAGGGCAGAGGGGTACCACCGTTGGGTTTTGTGGTCCACCGTAAGGGTACGGTGGCACCGTTCCCTTACGGTGGGACCTGGAAATTTATATTTTTTTTTTAGTTTATTCTATCGTATGTTGATGTTTCGCTTACGTACGCGACTCGTAATAGCGTTTAACGCATCAATTAATATTGTTGGACCTCATGTAAGGCTATGTAAGGGTGTAGCATGTAATACTAATGTTAGTTTTGTAATATGATCATAGTACGGAATGATACAAGTGCGTGTAGTTTAATTGATACGTTGCTCGATGGTATCAAATACGATAAGTAGATTGTCATGATTAAGTAGATTGAGAATGTGCTGTACATATGGGTACACATGCTCGAGTTTGAGAGAGAGTTTCATGCATGTAAGGGTTGGTAATTATGAGTAGATTGAGTATAGGGCTGTAAACGTCATATTTTTCGTAGAGATTAGCGAAGAAAGAGTAACTGAACGGGTCAAGTAAGTTACATGAAGGACTTGTATGATTGTATGTATGGTGGTATTATATGAAGGAGTTGTATGCTTGGATGCATTGTAGAATTATACAAAGTGTATGCTTGTATGTAATGTAGAATTATATGAAGGGAGTGTATGCTTGTATGTAATGTAGAATTATACAAAGCGTATGCTTGTATGTATTGTAGAATTATATGAAGGGAGTGTATGCTTGTATGTATTGTAGAATCATACAAAGGAAGCGTATGCTTGTATGTATTGTAGAATTATATGAAGGAAGTGTATGCTTGTATGTATCGTGAAATTATATGAAGGGGAGGTGTATGTTGGACGCATTGTAGGGTTATTAACCTTTGTTATGTGAATGATAGGAAACGTAGGTATGCACATATGATTGCAGGAGACGTGGAGGTTCGGATCGGGGTAACCCACCCGAACTCGAATGAAGGCGGTTGGACAGGATCACAGAGTATTGTTGGATGTTACTTCCGCGTCATGAGTAGATTACATGAGGTTACCTATTGAACTAACGAAATGGTTTTGTGGTGAATGCAGGATGTATTGTCCATCTTGAGAGGCAAGGAAAGGATGGAGATCGAGCGAGGAGGCGGATTGTACGTGGTCACGGTCACATAATCAAATGGAGATGAGTCACGTAGAATGTATTAAGAAATATTTTAAGATGTAACACCAAAAATACATATTAGAATCGGTTTCTAAACGTTCAAGGTTGTTATTAAAGAAAAGAATTTTTCGGTTGGTTTTTCCGCTGCAAGTTTCTGTAAAATGGTTTAGGGTGTTACAGATGTACAAACTCAAACATCTGCTTCAGCTCCTACAACTACTGAAGATGTTCAAACAGCTGAACCAGACATTATAAACCTCAGTGGTTTGTTTGATGAAGTACAAGAGCCACCTACACCTGTCAGTGGTTTACAACAACTGATTGAACACAAAGATCATCCATTGGAACAAATCATGGGTGATATTGCATCAGGTGTTCTCATAAGAAACCAGCTTTCCAACTTTTGCTTCTTCTCAGCATTCATTTCTCAGTTGGAACCTAAGAAGTACCAAGAATCCCTCAAAGACAACAATTGGGTGGAAGCCATGCAAGATGAGTTGCTTCAATTCAAGAAGCAACAGGTTTGGGAAATCTGTCCCTTACCACCAAACAAGCTACCAATTGGCACAAGATGGGTTTTTAGGAACAAACAAGATGAGGCTGGTATGATTATTAAGAACAAGGCAAGACTGGTGGTACAAGGTTACTCTCAAGAAGAAGGAATTGATTATGATGAAACCTTTGCTCCAGTTGTAAGACTTGAAGCCATCAGGTTATTTCTGGCCTATGCCATTTCCAACAAAATAAAAGTTTTTCAAATGGATGTTAAAAGTGCATTTTTGTATGGAAAAATCAAAGAGGAAGTGTATGTTTGTCAGCCACCTGGGTTTGAGGATCCTTCTCATCCTGAGTGGGTGTACAAGCTTGACAAAGCTCTTTATGGGCTAAAACAGGCTCCAAGAGCCTGGTATGAAACACTTTCCAACTTTTTGCTCAAAAATAACTTTACAAGATGCTCCATTGATAAAACTCTTTTCATTAAAAATGTTGGAAATCATGTCTTACTTGTTCAAATTTATGTTGATGATATCATATTTGGTTCAACAAACACAAAATTGTGTGATGAATTTAAAAAAACTCATGCAATCAAAATTTGAGATGAGTACAATGGGAGAACTACAGTACTTTTTAGGACTGCAGATTAAACAACAAACGAATGGAACTTTTATACATCAATCTAAATATGTTAAAGAATTATTGAAGAAATTTTCTTTACAAGACTGTAAATCATGTTCTACTCCCATGACAACTACCACACAAGTTGAACCAGATGATCAAGGAAAAAAGGTTGATCAAACCATGTATAGATGTATGATAGGTTCGCTTTTATATCTAACTGCTTCTAGACCAGATATTATGGTTTCAACATGTGTCTGTGCTAGATATCAATCAGCTCCTAGGGAATCACACCTAATTGCAGTCAAAAGAATCTTCAGATATCTGAAAGGAACTCCTACACTTGGAATTTGGTATCCTGCTTCTAGCAATACGAAGTTATCAGCTTTTTCAGATAGTAACTATGCAGGGTGCAAAATGTCAAGAAAATCAACATCTGGTGGTTGTCAATTCTTGGGAAACTGTCTAGTATCCTGGCAATCAAAGAAGCAAACATCTATTGCAACTTCAACAGCTGAAACTGAATACATTGCAGCTGCAAGTTGTACATCACAGATACAATGTCACACCCTCAAATTTCCACTGTGGGGTTTATACCGCGAGGCGCATGACAAACCAGGACCCCATAGCCATAAGTCACATGAACGACTCTAAATGCCCAACCATTTAGTTCGTTATTGCAAAAACTGAGTTTTAAAGTTTTAACCAAACCAATAATAGTATAGCGGAAGCGAATGAAAAATAGTAAATAAAGTTTGCGCAAAACACCGCGCCCAAAACCAAATAAATAGTAACTGTTCAAAATAGATTAAATGTTTAAGACCCACGAAATGATGCATGACCTAACCGTGCTCCGTTCCTAGTTACCTGCAAAAGCATGCTATCGTGTGTCAACATAAAGTTGGTGAGTTCACAAAGTAAAGTAATTTAATATGCAAATGCGCTGGTTTCCAAAACCACGTAAATAGGTAAAGTAAGTTGGTTCCCCGAACCGTGTAACCACTAGTTCATCGCATGTCAAGGGTAGCTAGCCCATTCATGATAACTAACACCGAATATACCGAACTGCTATGTACGTGTAGCCACAAAAGTGTGCCGCATGCCTGACATCATTGTCTATCCACAATGATAATGTTTCGTTAAGTTATAGTTCACGCCCGCGCTCCCCGAGCCGGTGTGAGGTTTGTAAGACCTAATAGCGCTATCAACTAATAACCCGCTTGCCACCCTGGCAACTCATTCGGTACGTGAGAACTTACAGATGATAGAAATGGTTTAGTTAATCAAGGACACAATTGCGAACTAGCAAAGCAACCGACCCACACAAGGGTCCATAGCATCCCAACCCGGGATGTGTAAATAGTCCCAAACCGGACTAGAAAATGTTAAGTAAGTTGTCTCATACCTGAGACGCATGTCTTTGAGAAAAAGAGTAGTGAAACTCACCTTAACGTGCAAGCAAAAGAAATCCAAACCATAAGTAAAATATGCTACCGACACCCTAATAACAGTGTCACTATGTGAGTATAGGCGTAATATCATTACACCATATAACTCGTTTGTCCAAGTCGTTTTAAACGTTCAAAAGTGTGTATGTGACGCCTAGTGACTCTACAATGCAATAGTAAACCCTACGGACTCGTTGGTGAATGTATTGGTTACAATTAGTTTCTTCATTCCGTATGTGTCTCAAACAAGTGTACTTCAGTTACATGTCAATTCCATACCATTTAAGACCTCAATTAATCACATAAGCACATAATACACAATCTGTGTTTTCAGGACAGATTGCGCGCCATCAAAACCAATTTATTTAAAATAGTAAATCAGTGAGTTATCCTCCCAAATGTTTACTAAATTTTCTTTGGGATTTAGTCAACAATACATATTTTTTTTTTGTCTTAAATCCAAACACAAAAATAATTAAAATTCGTCTAATTCAGCTATGTTTAGAAAACCTTCCTAACAGGTCAGTTTGGTAGATAAATTCCCAAAACTTGTGTATTCATCCAAACGGGATGAATCCACTTGGAAAACTTATATTACTCCAATATTAACCTTCTGTAAAAATTTCACAACTCAACTCTTTATAAAACTTGAGTTATGATGTTTCAAAGTTGACTCAGTTTGATACCCGAAATTCTGACCTGACCTATTTTCAATGAAAATTCCAAAAACGACTCAACCGACGTCCAAAACACTTTATTTTACCCATTATGAAAAGCTAAGACCAAGTGTGACTCAACCTTGCAAAGAAAATACCAAAATCATTATGTTAAGGCCGTGTTACAGCCCCTACAAGTTCGTCTAATCATTCTGTCTAGATTTTAGTTTCGCCTAAATCATACTTTAATCGACTACCGTGTGCATAAAAACAATCAACAAACATCAATAATCATTACCAAACATCCCTAATACTTATTATGATCAGATGCTACTACTAAACATGCAAAGATCACAACTTTAAAGACTAAAACATCAATAACTTGCGCAACAAGCATTCTATGATGTTACTAATCGTTTATTATTATGTTTGATCCGTTTAATCTTCAAAAACTTCATGTTTTAATGATTATTAAAAACTTTCAGACCTGGACAAACTTTGTTACATGATTTTTATAATAAAAACACAAGATAGAAGCGTAAAGAATCAAAGATCATACCCTTGGCTCTTCGATTCGATCAACCGTGCGCCTTTGGAGCTTCCCAATTGATGATCTTGAGCCTTAGCAGGAGCTTTAGGGTTAATATTTCGTGTGGGGCAGAAAGGGGGCGATTAGGGTTGAGTTTAGGGGTTGCATGGGGGTTAAGGATGCTTAAATAGGAGTTTAAGGCGGTTTAAACCCGTCAGACACGAGCGAGAGGCCGCTCGGGCCCTGTGAGCGGCCGCTCACAGGCCCGAGGCCCTCGTTCGTGTCTCGTTTCGTTACCCGACGCGTTATCCTTTGACGTTTTCGTTATTTCGGGTCATAACAAGTGCGACCCCATACGTTAAGACCCTAATCAACCTCATACTCCACTTTTAGTGATTTTTATTAACGTATTCGGTTTAGGTTCACATAATCACGTATGGGTTTCACATAAGTTCATCAAATATAACAGAGACATATAAGTTCGTTATTCACAAACGTCCGAGGTTCACTAATCATGTACCCGATATTAACTCGCAACAATGCACCTATATCCTATCTAGTTAACCCTAGTTAAGTATAATGCAAGGAACGTAACTAGAGTTTAGTTAAAGTGAGAACCTGAATTTGCGGGGTATCACATCATCCCCAAGTTGAAAAGAATTTCGTCCCGAAAGAGGTGTGGGTATTTGAGTCGCATCTGATCTCTGCGCTCCCACGTGTATTCCGGTCCTAGACGGGAATTCCACCGTACCTTAACAATAGGTATAGTGCTTTGCCTGAGTTTCTTAACGCCCTGCTCAAGAATCTCCACTGGTTCTTCCACGAACCGTAGCTGATCGTCCACCTGGATCTCCTCCAGTGGCACTACCAGTGTCGTATCCGATAAGCATTTCTTCAAGTTCGAGACGTGGAACACATTGTGCACTCCACTGAGTTCATCTGGTAGATTTAACTGGTAAGCTACCGGACCAATCCTTTTAACAATCTCGAAAGGTCCAACGTATCGTGGGTTCAACTTCCCACGTTTCCCAAAGCGTATCACTCCTTTCCAAGGTGACACCTTCAACAAAACCTTGTCCCCAACCTGGAACTCCAAAGGTTTTCTACGTTTATCAGCATAACTTTTCTGTTGATCCCGAGCAGCAGCCATCCGGTTTCTAATTTGCACTATCTTCTCAGAAGTTTCGTGCATGAGTTCGGGACCTGTTAGTTGGCTATCCGCAACCTCAGTCCAACAGATGGGAGACCTACACTTGCGCCCGTAAAGTGCCTCAAAAGGCGCACACTGTATCGAAGTGTGGTAACTGTTGTTGTAAGAGAATTCGATCAAGGGCAAGTGCTTATCCCAATTATTGCCAAAGTCCACCACGCACGCTCGTAGCAGATCCTTTAATGTTTGGATGGTACGTTCGCTCTATCCATCCGTCTACGGGTGATAAGCTGTGCTCATATCAAGACGAGTTCCTAAAGCATCTTGGAGAGTAGTCCAGAAACGAGAAGTGAATCGCCCATCGCGATCAGATATAATGGAAGTAGGCACCCCATGCCTAGAGACTATCTCCTTGATGTAAAGGTTTGCCAGTTTCTCCAATGAATCCGTTTCCTTTATTGCCAGGAAGTGGGCCGATTTGGTTAAACGGTCCACGATAACCCAAATCATGTTGTGGCCCGTTGGCGTTCTAGGAAGCTTTGTAATAAAATCCATGGAAATCCCATCCCATTTCCACATTGGAATTTCTGGTTGCTGGAGTAGGCCTGAAGGTTTTTGATATTCAATCTTAACCTTCGCACAAGTCAAGCACTTACTAACATAAGTGGCTATCTTAGCTTTCATGTTTGGCCACCAGTAAAGAGTCTTAAGATCTTGGTACATCTTGTCCGAACCAGGATGCACCGAATAACGAGAGGTATGTGCTTCGTCAAGCACCAGTTGTCTGAGATCCCCAAATCGTGGTATCCAGACTCGATCCATGAAGTACTGTAGTCCATCCGTTTTTAGTTCCAAGTTCTTATCAGCACCATGTAGGGTCTCAAGCCCGATGTTTTCTTCCTTCAAGGCCTCACCCTGGGCTTCGCGTATCTTATCTGGAAGATGAGAATGGATGGTGAGTTGTAAAGCTCGCACCCTTCTGGGTTTTGTTTCCTTTCGACTGAGGGCATCAGCTACTACATTAGCCTTCCCTGCATGATACTTGATGGCACAGTCATAATCGTTCAAAAGTTCAACCCAGCGACGCTGTCGTATGTTCAGCACCTTCTGATCAAATATATGCTGAAGGCTCTTGTGATCAGTGAAAATTGTGCACTTCGTTCCATAGAGGTAGTGTCTCCAGATTTTGAGAGCGAAAACCACCGCTCCCAGTTCCAAATCATGAGTGGGGTAATTCTTCTCATGGACCTTCAGTTGCCGCGATGCATATGCAATTACCTTATCACGTTGCATCAGTACGCACCCTAAGCCTTGGATAGACGCATCACAGTATACTACGAAGTCCTCTGTACCCTCAGGCAACGATAGTATCGGTGCACTGCAAAGTTTGGACTCTAGTAGTTGAAAGGCAGATTCTTGGGCATCTCCCCACTTATAAGTAATACCTTTCTGTGTTAGGGCGGTGAGAGGTTGAGCGATCTTAGAAAATCCCTCGATAAATCTACGATAGTATCCCGCGAGACCAAGAAATTGGCGCACTTCAGTAGGGGTCCTAGGAGCCTCCCACTTTTTGATTGCGTCAATCTTGGATGGGTCAACATGTATTCCTGCCTCGCTGACCACATGCCCAAGGAATTGGACCTCTCGAATCCAAAAATCACATTTAGAAAACTTTGCATACAGCTGCTCATTCCTCAGTAGTTCCAAGATTAACCGCAGGTGCTGCTCGTGCTCCTCTCTGCTCTTGGAATAGATCAATATGTCATCTATGAACACTATGACGAATTTGTCCAAGTAAGGCTTGCACACACAGTTCATTAGATCCATGAACACCGCATGTGCATTAGTTAGCCCAAATGGCATAACCAAAAACTCATAATGTCCATAACGGGTTCGAAACGCCATTTTCGTCACATCCTCTTCTCGGACTCTCAGCTGATAGTACCCCGACCTCAAATCAATCTTAGAGTAGAAGCTCGACCCTTGCAGTTGGTCGAACAAATCATCAATACGAGGCAAAGGATATCGGTTCTTAATCGTTACCTTGTTCAACTCCCGATAATCTATGCACATACGAAAGCTCCCATCTTTCTTCTTAACAAACAGAACTGGAGCTCCCCATGGCGAAGAACTGGGCCTAATCAAACCCCTATCCAATAGCTCCTAGAGTTGGGTAGACAGTTCTTGAAGCTCCCCTGGTGCTAAACGGTACGGTGCGCGTGCAACTGGCGCTGCTCCAGGTGCAAGGTCAATCTGGAACTCCACTTGACGAACGGGTGGGAGTCCAGGTAATTCCTCTGGGAAGACATCTTGGAAGTCTCGGACCACTGGGATGTCCTCAATTCTAGTTTCGGTTTCGGCTCGAGTATCAGATATGTTATCCAAAATGGCCGGACAGCCCTCACGAATACACTTCTGGGCCTTAAGATAGGAGATGATGCCCACCATGGCACCACCTCGATCACCCTGTATGGATAATAGTTCTCCACTTGGGAGAGGAATACGAACAATTTTCTCCTGACAGAGTATTTCCGCGTGTTGCTTGGACAACCAATCCATGCCAACCACAAGATCAAAGCTACCTAGGGTGATAGGTAAGAGGTTGATGGCAAACAATTGCCCGTTCAACTCGAGCTTACAGTCATGATGTATATGGGTTACCTCGACAGGCTTCCCATCAGCCATTTCAATAGAGTATGGGGTATCTAGAAGAGTAGGAACCATCCCTAATTGTTTACTAAGTTTTGATGAAACAAAACTATAGTCCGCACCAGAATCATATAAAATAGAAGCAAGAGTGTCGTTCAAGGAACACGTACCCGTCACGACGTTGTTATCGGTCCTAGCCTCCCCAGAGCCAATCACGAATGCTCTACCACGAGCCCCATTGTTGTTCCCGTTGTTGTTGTTGTTGTTCCCAGTATTGGTGGTGTTGTTGTTTCCTGCCTTGTTACCACCACCATTGTTGTTGTTACCCCTGGTGTTGCCATTACTATTACCATTTCCCTGACCATTCAGCTGTGGACAGTCCTTCTTGAAATGATTCTCACTTCCACACTGAAAACAACCTCTACCATTGCCCTGCTGCTGCCCTTGCTGAGCTGTTGGCTGGTTTCCACGAGGGTTACTCCTACATTCCCTAGCCAGATGTCCCATCCGACCACAGCGATCACATTTGTTGTAGTTACATGCCCCCGTGTGATGCCTGTAGCATTTATTGCACTTTGGTAGGGTTCCATGATAACCTCCCTGGTTGTTGTTGCGATTGTTATTACTGCCATGGCTGTCATGTTTCTTATTCTGTTGCTGCTGTTGACTGCCATTCCCTGGGGGTTTGCCAGATGCATTATCCCACTTCCTCTTGTTATCAGTAGTACCAGAAGATGGAGTGCCACGAGGAGGTAACACCCCCTCTTCCACCTTCTGACCGGTCAGTTTATGAGCCATCCTAATAACATGCTGGATGGTATTGAGGTTAGCAGCAGTGACCATGCTTTTGATCTGGGGCACCAAGCCCTTGATATACAGCTCAATCCTCTTGTAGGGCGGCTTGGAGTAATTTAGGCACATAGCTGCCAGTTCATGCGATCTGGTGGTGTATTTCTCAATCTCCGATCCCACCATCTTTAGATTGAGGTACTCAGTTTCTAACTTCTGGATTTCGTCTCGAGGACAGTATTCCTCCTTCATCAGTTCCTTAAAGTCTGCCCAAGGTGTTGCGTTAGCCACTTCCACACCTAGCATCTGCACTTGAGAATTCCACCAGGTTAATGCCAAGTTCTCGAGAGTAGCAGTGGCATACTTTACCCTGCCAGCTGGTGGGCAGTTACACATTGCAAAGCAAGATTCCAGTTTCTCGAACCACCGCAGTAGTCCGACAGCCCCTTCAGATCCACCAAAGTTATGAGGCTTGCAGTCTATGAAGGACTTGTAGGTGCAGGCTGGAGGGTGATGTCCAGGTTGACCTGAGTGTAAAAGCGAAGGAATCACGAATGAATAAAAGAGCGTAACGTTGGAGCATAGAGGAAAGTTTAGAGCAAGGTAAAGTTACCAGCTTGAAAAGCTGCGATAGGCTCTACTATCCTGTCATTGATAAGGGCATTCAACTCCGCTTGAGTCATGTTGATGTTGCCTCTCCCGTGTCCTCTTCCCGCCATAGTAATTCTACATTTACACTATACTTATGAGAAAACAATAATATGTCCCACATACAATCGTTCACACAGTACAAGTAAACTAGAATATAAATAACATGCGCGAGAATAGAATAAAGAATTTTTAAGTGATAGTAGTAAATAAGAATCCAACCACAAAACAAAGAATCCTCAAGTCTCACAAAGTTAGGAATGAACAAAAGTCATAATACTAATATATGAATACTAAAAAAAATATAAGGAATCAGTCGTCGTCGTGATCCATGGAGATGCATGAGCCCTCATCCTCAATCTCTATCTCCAATGGCTCCTCCTCCTCAGGCTCAAACTCTTCCTCGAGCGCCGCATCCAATGCTGCCTCGAGGTCATCAAATCCCCCAACTGCAGGCTCTTCCTCGGGATCCTCTTCCGGATCCTCCTCTGGATCCTCCTCTGGTTCTGCACCATTCTGAGCTAGGGCTTCCTCAAGCTTGTTACTGACCAGGGTCAACTCCTCCCTTAACAGTGTTGTCTCCTGAATAGCAAGCGATCTCTCGTGTCTATCTTCTGCAGCTTCCCTTTCAACCTTTCCAATTTACTACTAACCTTCTCCAATTTACTATTAGTCTTTTCCAATTCACCAAACAAGTGGCCAATCTCTCTCTCCATACGCTTAATAGATCCATCGGCATTCTGCCTCCAAGACTGAAATTGCCTCACTGCATTATAGGCATTCTCTAGCTCTATGTGTACGTGCCTAACCATCCCTGCCAGAGACCTCTCCAATGAGTCAATAATGGGAGGGACCTGATCTGGCACTCCGTACCCTACAACCCACGAATGTAACATATTTGCGAACCACACCCAGCGATTTGTACTCTCCTCCGAGTTCCCTGTCTGTGCCGGTTGTTCGTACGGGTTCAAAGACGTGTTTTGCGAACTTCCAAGAGGGTGATAAGAAGAGTAATTACGGTGAGCGGGGTTAGTCATGTTTTTCCTGCAATACGTTAGATCAACATACGTATCCAAGAAATAGCTAGTAGTGTGCTGCGAATAGTGAGTGTACTAATACTTATGCTATGATGATTATAGTCTAGATGCAAATCCTAGTTCACTATAACCAATGGCTCTGATACCAATCTGTCACACCCTCAAATTTCCACTGCGGGGTTTATATCGCGAGGCGCATGACAAACCAGGACCCCATAGCCATAAGTCACATGAATGACTCTAAATGCCCAACCATTTAGTTCGTTATTTCAAAAACCAAGTTTTAAAGTTTTAACCAAACCAATAATAGTATAGCGGAAGCGAATGAAAAATAGTAAATAAAGTTTGCGCAAAACACCGCGCCCAAAACCAAATAAATAGTAACTGTTCAAAATAGTTTAAATGTTTAAGACCCACGAAATGATGCATGACCTAACCGTGCTCCGTTCCTAGTTGCCTGCAAAAGCATGCTATCGTGTGTCAACATAAAGTTGGTGAGATCACAAAGTAAAGTAATTTAATATGCAAATGCCCTGGTTTCCAAAACCACGTAAATAGGTAAAGTAAGTTGGTTCCCCGAACCGTGTAACCACTAGTTAATCGCATGTCAAGGGTAGCAAGCCCATTCATGATAACTAACACCGAATATACCGAACTGGTATGTACGTGTAGCCACAAAAGTGTGCCGCATGCCTGGCATCATTGTCTATCCACAATGATAAAGTTTCTTTAAGTTATAGATCACGCCCGCGCTCCCCGAGCCGGTGTGAGGTTTGTAAGACCTAATAGCGCTATCAACTAATAACCCGCTTGCCACCCTGGCAACTCATTCGGTATGTGAGGACTTACAGATGATAGAAATGGTTTAGTTAATCAAGGACACAATTGCGAACTAGAAAAGCAACCGACCCACACAAGGGTCCATAGCATCCCAACCCGGGATGTGTAAATAGTCCCAAACCAGACTAGAAAATGTTAAGTAAGTTGTCTCATACGTGAGACGCATGCCTTTGAGAAAAAGAGTAGTGAAACTCACCTTAACGTGCAAGCAAAAGAAATCCGAACCGTAAGTAAAATATGCTACCGATACCCTAATAACAGTGTCACTATGTGAGTATAGGCGTAATATCATTACACCATATAACTCGTTTGTCCAAGGCGATTTAAACGTTCAAAAGTGTGTATGTGACGCCTAGTGACTCTACAATGCAATAGTAAACCCTACGGACTCGTTGGTGAATGTATTGGTTACAAATAGTTTCTTCATTCCGTATGTGTCTCAAACAAGTGTACTTCAGTTACATGATACCATTTAAGACCTCAATTAATCACATAAGCACATAATACACAATCTGTGTTTTCAGGACAGATTGTGCGCCATAAAAACGAATTTATTTAAAATAGTAAATCAGTGAGTTATCCTCCCAAATTTTTACTAAATTTTCTATGTGATTTAATCAACAATACATTTTTTTGTTTTGTCTTAAATCCAAACACAAAAATAATTAAAATTCGTCTAATTCAGCTATGTTCAGAAAACCTTCCTAACAGGTCAGTTTGGTAGATAAATTCCCAAAAATTGTGTATTCATCCAAACGGGATGAATCCACTTGGAAAACTCATATTACTCCAATATTAACCTTCTGTAAAAATTTCACAACTCAACTCTTTATAAAACTTGAGTTATGATGTTTCAAAGTTGACTCAGTTTGATACCCGAAATTCTAACCTGACCTATTTTCAATGAAAATTCCAAAAACGACTCAACCGACGTCCAAAACACTTGATATTACCCATTATGAAAAGCTAAGACCAAGTGCGACTCAACCATGCAAAGAAAATACCAAAATCATTATGTTAAGGCCGTGTTACAGCCCCTACAAGTTCGTCTAATCATTCTGTCCAGATTTTAGTTTCGCCTAAATCATATTTTAATCGACTACCGTGTGCATAAAAACAATCAACAAACATCAATCATCATTACCAAACATCCCTAATACATATTATGATCAGATTCTACTACTAAACATGCAAAGATCACAACTTTAAAGACCAAAACATCAATAACTTGCGCAACAAGCATCCTATGATGTTACTAATCGTTTATTATTATGTTTGATCCGTTTAATCTTCAAAAACTTCATGTTTTAATGATTATTAAAAACTTTCAGACCTGGACAAACTTTGTTACATGATTTTTATAATAATAACACAAGATAGAAGCGTAAAGAATCAAAGATCATACCCTTGGCTCTTAGATTCGATCAACCGTGCGCCTTTGGAGCTTCCCAATTGATGATCTTGAGCCTTAGCAGGAGCTTTAGGGTTAATATTTCGTGTGGGGCAGTAAGGGGGCGACTAGGGTTGAGTTTAGGGGTTGCATGGGGGTTAAGGATGCTTAAATAGGAGTTTAAG
The DNA here is from genome assembly GCA_028751855.1 of Ambrosia trifida. NCBI lineage: Eukaryota > Viridiplantae > Streptophyta > Magnoliopsida > Asterales > Asteraceae > Ambrosia > Ambrosia trifida. The sequence continues at coordinate 97,331,997 of CM054124.1, read as the reverse complement.
GCGGTTTAAACCTGTCAGACACGAGCGAGCGGCCGCTCGGGCCTGTGAGCGGCCGCTCACAGGCCCGAGGCCCTCGTTCGTGTCTCGTTTCGTTAGCCGACGCGTTATCCTTTGACGTTTTCGTTATTTCGGGTCGTAACAAGTGCAACCCCATACGTTAAGACCCTAATCAACCTCATACTCCACTTTTAGTGATTTTTATTAACGTATTCGGTTTAGGTTCAGATAATCACGTATGGTTTTCACATAAGTTCATCAAATATCACAGAGACACATAAGTTCGTTATTCACCAACGTCCGAGGTTCACTAATCATGTACCCGATATTAACTCGCAACAATGCACCTATATCCTATCTAGTTAACCCTAGTTAAGTATAATGCAAGGAACGTAACTAGAGTTTAGTTAAAGTGAGAACCTGAATTTGCGGGGTATCACATACGATGGCTCCATTATCAACTTCTTGATTATGGAATCAAATAGACCAAGACACCATCGCTTGTAGACAGCAAATCTGCCATTAGCATCATTCAAAATCCTGTTCAGTTCACAAAAACTAAACATATTGATATCAGGTATCATTTCATAAGGGATTGCTATGAAAAAGGCAAGATTGAAGTGAAGCATGTGACAACAGCTAATTAAATAGCTGACATATTCACTAAACCCCTTGACACATCAACATTTCAGAAGTTAGTATCCATGCTTGGGATGCTAAATTTGTAAGTGTTTCTTTTACTTTTTCTACACATATTCTATTTTTCACTTACATCTGTTTTAAGTCCAAAACTTCTGAAAAACAAAGGAGAGAAACTACTGATGAACAAAACATCAGTATGGGAATATTTTGTGAAAAATGATTAACTTCTGATAAAATAATCTTTAGAAGTTATGAATAAAGTGTTTATAAACATTCTCATCAGTTGTTAACAAACTACTGAAGAGAAAATGGGAACTACTGATGATAGTTGTTCTTCATCAGCAGTTTTGTCATTAAGGGCAAATCAGACATTTCCCACTTCAGAAGTTTGACCTAGGGCGGTTACAAACTTCTGATAAACACCTTTTCCAACACTTATCCATTCTAAAAGAAAAATTCCCTCCTTCTATCTCAAAACACTTTCAAACCCTTAACTTGCAAACAAAAACACTGTTCGATCCACACACACACAAACCACATGGCTCTAACACTGAAATAGGGACACAATCAAAGAGGCTACTTTGAGAAACATCAAGCCTGGTCCTAATACGACGAAATCATTGATTTAGTCGTTAAATCCCAATACTTCACTGCCCTCACCATTTATCCTCCAATCCACACTGAAACTCTAAATGAGTTCTGGGCGAACGCGGAGACGGTGACAGTGAATGATCAAGTGATCTCCCTCAATTCAACCATCCAAGGGAGAACAATGGCAATCACACCAGCAACTTTGGGGATTAGACTAGGTTTAGATGATGTGGATGCCCCAGATCAATTTCAAAACTCTGAAATTGTTGGGTCTGCTGACCTAGAGAAGAACAAATGATTGAAAAGCCAAAATATGCTAACAGTTGATTCACACAAATAAACAGTCTTTACAACATACTCTTCCCAAAAGACTGCTGACCCTAACAACTATTCCATCCAAACAACTGCTATGACAATTGCTGATACAAACGACTGCTAGAGAACAACTGATAGAGAACAACTGCTGACCAAAGGTCTGATGAAGAAACAACTGCTGATCAAGTACTGAAGACTAAAGGTCTATTGGAGTTAACAGCACTTAGACTCCAACAGATGTTGCAAGACCATCAGAGTTTTCCCTCAACAGTAGTTACTTTACAGTGTTTTGTAATACAACAATAGTTTGTATAGTGCAGATGTTTTATGTTGTTAATCTGTTAGAGGTCACTATCTTAGGTGACGTCAGCACAGGTCACCAGTGGTTTAGGTTTGTCTATAAATAGAACAGTGCTTGTACTATTCTATTACATCACACACAAACATTCTCTCAGACAAACAATCACTGTGTGATCAGGCTGAGAGGGAGTACTTGTATTGATTGTAATCTTTGAATTAATGAAAGCATTCAATTAAGAAAACATTTATTCCTATTGTTTTGTTTATAGTTTATCATTCCGCTGCACTTTCCATATATATTTCATCATTCAATTCTCATCTTCTTCTAAATATGTCAAAACAATCAAACTCAAATCCTAACAATTGGTATCAGAGCTTGGTCAATTAAATTCGATCTAATCAATCAATTTAATATAAACAGATCAGCTCACAATTATTGATATCGTTTGTTTGTCGGATTGAAAACAGAGTAATAGTTTATTTTCGTTTCAACCGTTTATAAACAGATTTTGTTTTTGAAAAATCAGAGTATGGCTTCAATCAACCATGATCCACATAACACTGGCACGAACAACAAGCCACCGATGCTTGTCAGATCTGAATACAATATCTGGCAACATCGGATGAGCCATGTTCTAGCTCAACAGAACACTGGGTGTTGGATGTCGGTTATCTTCGGACCACATTTTCCGATGGTGCCGAGTACCGAAGATCCCAAGGTTCAGGAGCCAAAGAAACTTGAAAACTACTCCGACCAGGATTTTCAGAAAATTGAGTTAGATGCTAAGGCCTTCAGTATTGTGGCCATGGCTCTACCAAATGATATATATGCTGGGCTGTTACACTGTAACAGTGCAAAGGAGTTGTGGGATGCACTGAAAGAACAATTTGGTGGGACTGAAGAGGTTATTGAAAATAATCGTGAAATACTTAACCAACAATATGAAACATTCAGTCATGCTAAGGGAGAGTCATTAACTCAACAATTTGAGAGGTTTAACTGTCTCATTAGTGAACTAAAACCGGTTGGTCTAACTTACCCTCATTCAATTTGAACCATAGGTTTTTAAGATCATTACCAGACAAATGGGACACTATTGCTCTAGTTATGAGAAACTCAATTGGATTTAAGGACCTATCACTGACCCAGCTTCATGGTAAGCTCTTGACCTATGAGAGAGAGCTTAACCAGAAAAAGAAGCTCCAGGACTCTGGAAAGTGTCCGATGATTATGTATTTGGGAATACAACACTTTTGGTTCATGATGAGGTGCCTGGAAATACTAAGGATCAGAGTTATGATCACTTCATTGACATAACTTCAGGTTTTAACTCAGGTTTTAACTCTGATTCTTATTCACCAAACTATGCTTTCACAGCATATGGTGGTGATATCCAGGCATCTGATAACATATCCTTTGAGTATGATGACCTAAAATACTTTGACCCTGATGATTTGGAAGAAATGGACATTATGCACCAATTAGCCCTTCTCAGTGTATGAACTAACAATTTTTACAAGAAAATTGGGAGAAGGTTTCTAGGGTTAACTGGCAGATCAAAGGTTGGGTTGGATAAATCAAAGATAAAGTGTTATAAATGTCATAGACTTGGTCATTTTGCTAGGGAATGTAGGAGTCAACATGGTACACCTATAATCACCTATCCAAATCAAAGACCTCAGACTAACACTTATCAAAATTCCTTTAATACCCCTGGACCAAATGTGCAAAACACTGCTCATTTTGCACAGTCCTCAAACACTGTTCCTGTCCAGTATGTCCAAACCACTGTTCCTCAGATCCACTATGTGCAAACACCTGTTGCTCAGGCACCTGTGCAAACGACTGTTGCTCCATCCTCTGCTCCTGCAGAGACCAGTCAACAGAGCTTCTTAACACAAGGCTTTGTTGATTGGAGCAGTCTACCAGATGAGTTAACAGATGAAAATTTTGCATTAGTTGCCAAAGCTGAAAATGAACCAGAAAATTTTTGTTTCATGGCTATGGTAGAAGAAGTTGAATCTGAGGAGGTGGTGGCTGGATCTAAAGTTGTGACTGATGATGTTGTTGATGAAGTAGTTGCACGTGAAAAAACCTGAAGAAGAGGTTGTGAATCTCTCAGATCCCTGGGGTGCATCTGATGATTGTGAGTGCAAGTGTGATTGTGCATTGATGGCTGCTGCTAAGGTATCTCCTCAAATTCTTAAGGATTTATGTTCTGACAGATGTGTGATAGCATTTGCAAACATAAAATAGGTGAATGAAAACCTTAGAAAGAAAATTTTAGATGATGAAGTTAAATTTGAGAAACTTTTAAAAGAATTAAAAACAAGTTTAACTGAAAAAGAATCTGAAATAAGCAGCTTAAAACATGAAGCAACCATAACCAAAGACCAGCTCCAAACTATGATAACAAAATATCAGAGTTGTAAAAGTGAGCTTGAGTCTACCCAAGTTGAATGTCAGAAATGGGTGGAATCATGTAGAGGTTTTGAAATGCTACTCAACAAACAAACTAAAAGTCATGTGAAGTTTGGTTTTGGTTTTGAAACCACTGCTCCATCTTTTGAAAACACTGACAAAAAGGATCAAAAGTTAATTGAGATAGTACCAACAAACCTGAAGGGTCAAGAGATTAAAATCACTAAACCAAATGGTAAGAAAATTGTTCTAGAAAAAACAGAAGGTTCCTCATCATTCACTGAACTTGAAAATTATGAATTTAAACCTACTTGGTCTGATGAGTGTGGTACTCTTGAGAATTTTAAACCTGTTGATTTTAAAACTCTTGAAGGAAAGACAACACCTCAGGCAAAAATCATTCCCTTGAAAAACCTTCCAGCAGATGCTCAAACATCTGCTGAAAAGAAGGCTGAAAAAGGGAAGAAGAAAGAAAAGACTGTCCACTTTTTCTGTGATTTCTGTGAAAAGAAGAATCATGTCACTAAAAATTGTTTTCTTCTAAAAGCATATGATATTAACAAAGGAACAAGTGTGTGTGATTCCAAAGTCACATGTTCAATATGTGGGAATAAGAATCACAAAACCAAAGAGTGCTTGTACCTCAAAAATTTTGATGTAAAAATACAAGAGTACAAAGCTAAAACTCTTGCAAATCAGGTGGTGAGTACTTCAAAAGGAAAGCCCAAACAAACTTTCACTCCTGTCCAAACATCTGTTACTAAAAGTCTTGAAACATCTGCTCCTAGGGATTTCCAAGTAACAGATGCTCCACCCACAAGCAAGTACCCAAGAGGATATGGACAACCACCATGTCATAGTCTGTCACATGTTTATGAGGAGCCAAAAAGACCCTATAAACCAAGAGTGAACAGAAATCCCTATGGGTATTATCATCTGTCTGGAAGTGATCAAACAACTGTTGCCCCAAGTGTTGACATTCAAGCACTGGCAAATGGCCAGCAACAGTGGTTGAACTTGATTTAAAAATTAGTTCAAACCACTGATCATCTTCCAAAGCTTGAGTCTGAAAAGTCTGAGGACCCATCCAAAGCCAACTTGGCTTTGGACACTCACCAAAACTAATCCATTACTGATGTGCAGGGAACTTCTACTTGTTTAGATAGTCTTTGGTATGTAGATAGTGGAGGCTCCAGGCACATGACAGGATGTAGAGCCCTTCTTCTGGACTTCTTAGCTCATGGAGGGGGTGATATATCCTTTGGTAATGATTCAAAAGGTAAGGTGTTGGGTTCAGGGACTGTACAAGCTGGGAAACTCAAGTTTGAAAATGTCAATCTTATTGATAATCTCAAGTTTAATCTCCTGAATGTTTCACAAATGAGTGACAAAGGTTATGGCTCATTCTTCACAAAGAAAACTTGTAAGATTATTGGGCCAGAAGTGGTGAAAAAGATTGATACCATCATTGCTGAGAGCAAAGCACAACTGGTTGCTCATAGAAGTGACAATGTGTATGTTGTTGATATGTTAAAGGACAATCCTATGGCAAATGTCAGTTTGTTTTCTGCTGCCTCCACAAAGGAGACAGAATTGTGGCATAGGAGACTGGGTCATACCAACCTTCAAACTATCAACACACTCTCTAAACAAAGTCTTGTCAGAGGCTTACCATCAAAATAATTCAAATGTGATGAGCATTGTGTTTCCTGTTTAAAAGGAAAACAACATAAAAGCTCTTACAAATCCATTGATGAGTCCAAAACAAGTCAATGTCTACAATTGTTGCATATGGACTTGTTTGGCCCTGTTAAAATCATGAGTCTAAGAAGAAAAAGATTTTGTCTTGTCGTAGTTGATGATTTTTCTAGGTTTACATGGACTTACTTTTTACATTCTAAGGATGAGACTGCACGTATTTTGAAGGACTTTGTCACCAAAGTTGAAAAACAATATGACTTGCCAGTAAAAGTCTTCAGGAGTGACAATGGAACAGAGTTTAAAAATAAGGAGTTGGATGACTTCTGTGTGTCAAAAGGGATTGTGAGGCAGTACAGCATCCCAAGAACACCAGAGCAAAATGGGGTGGTTGAGAGGAAAAATAGAACTCTAATAGAAGCTGCAAGAACCATGCTAGCAGACTCTGGTTTGCCACTGTCCTTCTGGGCAGAAGCTGTAAACACTGCTTGCTATGTTCAAAACAGAGTTTTGATCAACCCCAGACATCAAAAACTACTTATGAAATTTTGTTCAAAATCAAACCATTAATTTCATTTTTCAAAATCTTTGGCTGCCCATGTTTCATCTTAAATCTCAAAGATTCCATTTCAAAATTTGCAGCCAAAGTAGATTGTGGTTATTTTCTGGGATATTCTTCTACTACCAAGGCTTATAAAGTGTTTAACACAAAGACCAAGACAATAGAAGAAACTCTGAATGTAAAGTTCAATGAACTTTCATCCCTAAAAATCCCAGCAAATCCTGCTAAACTGTTTGATTTAGATAAATTCATATTTGAAGATGTCACTGTTAAAACTAACAATGCAGGTATTCCACAGTCTCCACAAGAAGATTACAGAACAGATGTTGTGATCCCCACTGCTTCACCTCTCACAACCACTGTACAATCATGTGTTGACAAAAGTCAAACATCTGTTGACAAAAGTCACTCTAGTTTTACACCACTTGGACCCATTCCCCCACTTCCATTTCAAACATCTGATGGCACTACAGAAGTGCAAACAGATGTTACAACAACAGAGTCACCAAACCTCTGTCCCTCACCTCAAAATGCCATCATACCATATCAGGGAGATCTAATCTACCTAAGAGCTTATCCACCAGACCATATTATTGGCAACATCAGAGAGGGTGTGCTAACAAGAAGTCAATCCTCCAATATCTGTCTTTTTGCAGGGTTCCTATCTCTCACACAACCTGTCAAGTACCAAGAGGCACTAAAAGACAACAGTTGGGTAGAAGCTATGCAAGAAGAGCTCCTTCAGTTCAAAAGACAACAAGTATGGGGACTTGTACCACTGCCTAAGGATGTTTGTCCAATAGGTACAAAGTGGGTCTTCAAAAACAAAACTGATGAAAGGGGTATTGTTGTCAAGAATAAAGCCAGGCTCGTGGTTCAAGGCTTCAGACAAGAAGAAGGAATAGACTAGGGCTGGCAAATCGTGTCCCTAACAGGTTAACAGGTCTCTGACACGCGCGAACAAATAAGTTCTAAACATGAACACGACTCGTTTAACTCATTTATATCTCATGTTTATAACACAGTTTTATGTTTTATGTACCAAAAAAAGGAAATGAAAGATTTTTGCCTCTTAATTCTAAGTATTAAAAAAAGTCAAAAAATCAAATAGTGTACTTTTCAGTCAAACAGGTCTTATCGTGTCTTAACAGGTTACCCATTGCCAGCCCTAGAATAGACTATGATGAAACCTTTGCTCCTGTAGCAAGGTTAGAAGCCATCAGACTCTTTCTAGCCTTTGCTGTCAACCACAACATCAAGGTGTATCAGATGGATATCAAATGTGCCTTCCTATATGGCAAAATTCAGGAGGAAGTCTATGTATGTCAACCACCTGGTGATCATGGCACTACATCCAGTGCTGTGAAACCCACACCAGCCATTTTCAAAAGAAAATGTCCATCCACAAAAACCACCACTCAACCACAAAAGAGACTTCTGGAAGATGAGATACCAGAAGATAACTCTGTTGCAAGACAAAAGCAACTAGAAACCACTGTTGGTACTTCCTCACAACAGTTGGAAATATCTCAACCAATCCAAACTCCTCATGCATCCTCACAAAAGGATCATGTTGTAAGCCAAGGGGAACCACATCATGATACATTTGAGTCACTTGGCCATATGTTCACAAGCCCCTCTCCCAGGGCTAATTCTCTTTTTACTCCTCCACCTTCACCATCACATGTTCAACAGACCATGCAACCTCTGTTTGAGGCTATTGACAAAAATCAGGAAAATCCCAGTTCCTCTCTTTCACCTGTCAATGAGAGTATACCTCCACAGGTGACTGGGACTGAGGAATTTCAATCAGCCATCCCACAAACAGATGAGGAGGTTACACCCCTAGAGTTCAATGCAACTCTAGGTGAGTTTTCAAATGGAGCAGCCACTACTGATGTAGAGACCATTGTCTCACACCAGGACAGTGGTTACATAACTAAGACTCCCTTGAAGGCAACAACTGATGAGGCCACTATAGTGTCCCCAAAATCAGTTGGAAGTCCCCAGAACCAAGAAAAAGGGGCATCTGGTTCTCATCCTTTGGATTCACCTCCTAGGACTGAATCAGTTAAAACTACCACTGGTAGGAATTCAGATGATCCTATTAACTTAGGTGATGGGTTAAAATACCAAGAATTGACGGCCATAGTCCAAACCATTGAAACCTCTGTTGCTGATATCAAAACTGATGTCAAGTTAATATTGGAATCCTTGGCTACTCTCTCCAAGAATCAACCATCCACAGCTGATATTGCTACTGAGCTATGGAAATCTGTTTCTCCCATCATCATAGCTCACAGAAAACTATCAGATCAGACTCACGAAACTTACATGGCTGAAATCAGAAACATGGTAGATGCTAGGTACAAAGATACCCATGCAGACATTCAGGCCATTAAAGACCACCTGCTGAAGAACACTGGCTCTGCCCTTACCACCATTCTCAGGGATGAAGATGATGATGCATTCACAGCTGATGATGCCAAAAAGGGGGAGAGTCGCAGAGATAGGTTACCAAAGTTAGATCCCTTTGGTTGTCCACCTTCACAAAAAGGTCAATCAAAGTCTGCCAACAAACCAGGGTCTACTCAAACAGCACCACAACAACAACAACAAACCAGCAAAGCTAAAAAAGTGGACAACTCTGCCAATGAAAAAGCTGAAAAAGTTGCTGAAGATAAACAAAAGAGGGCTGATACTTTGGAAGTCAAGGCAGAGTTGTCCCTAAAACAGAAAAGGGAACAACAGCAGGAAGTTGAAGATGTGGGTTCCTCAAAAAGGAAGAAAATGCCTGCTAAACATGTCAGATAACCACCATCCAAACTAGCTGTTAAAACCACTGCTGACAAAACCACTGCTGCTACCCAAACCACTGATACCACCACAACATCTGAACCTGTCATCACTATCACCAAACCTACATCTGAACCTACAACCACATCACCACCTAAATCCCAAGCATCTGCTGGTCCTACTAAGGTGCCAACAGATGTTAACACCACCACTGCTTCTACACCACCATCACCAAAAATCTTGTACAAAAGGAAGAGGAAATCAACCTTTGTTGTACAGGATGAAAATATACACACATCTCCACTCACCACTTCAACTACACAATCCACACCTATATCAGCCATTCCACTTTCATCATTTTCACCACACACTTCATAACTCAAATCCTATAGACCACCACCAACCATTACACCATTGGTTGTTCAGTATCCCCTTGAACTTGATCTACTCAAGGGGGAAATGCAATCATTCTATAATACTGAACAACCATCTGAAAGATCTTTCCCTTCTCTTCCACATTTCCCTGTTCCCCTAAACATTGACACATATCTAAAATATAAGGCTGAATAGGCAGATGCCATCATTAAAGAGAAATGCAAAGGGAAGGATGACAGGACTGCTCAGGGCATCCATTCAGCAGAGCTTAGCAAATTGAGAAGGATTGAAGATTTTGCTAAGACCCTGAGCAATTCCATGTCTGCCATGCCTCTCAGCAGTGACATGGAAAGGGAGGTTATGGAATCCCTTCTTGAACAGATCTTGGCAACCATGCCTTATAAAGCAAACAAGAAACAGTTTGCAGGCTGGACCACTCATGCTCTCAGAGAAGAACTTTTAAGGATTGAAGAGTTGGCCAAGAATCCCCAAGCTAAAGTCTCTGCCCCTGATTTTGCTAAAGGCAAAGATCCAGCCAGAGCCTTGAAGTTTAAGAGGATGAGACAAGAAATTGTGGCTGCTGATTATGGGGAGATGAGGTCAGTTGCAAGATGGTCTGAGCTGAGGCTGGTTGAAACATACAAGAGGCTGGAAGTAAACAAGAAGAATGATCCTAGCCTACCCAGAAAACCTGTCTACTCTGATGAACCACTGATGAACCATTGATGAAGAGACCTCAACAGGCTTTTACATTAGACAGCTTACTGGACACTTCTGATCTATCAGCTGCTGCTAGAAGACAATTCAAGAAACAGAAAGAAATATCTGAAGAAGATCAGAAGAAGTTTGCTGATACTTACATAAAGGAGGGCCTCTTCAATCAAGTACACTTTGTCTCAGATCCCACTACTGATAAGCTCAGAGAACTCATTGGGAGACCTCCATCACCAAACTCATCAAGAATAAAAGTGCACCTCAGCAAATCCACTGACTCAAAAATTCTAAAATGGAAGGTCAATAAAGACACCCATGAATTGACTTTGCTCAGGTCAGATAGAAAAGTTCAAAAGCTAATTATGGATGATGCATATAGCCTGTGTGCAGATGACCTCCAAACACTGCTGAACCTTAAGCTTGAAAGAGATGTAGAAGACCTATTTGCCTTGGACATTGAACTTCAATTCAAATGACAAATCAGAGAAAGTCTGATGAGAAATAAAGATCAATAATAAAGCTTAGTTTTGGCATCATCTGTTCTAGGGGGAGATTGTTGGGTCTGCTGACCTGGAGAAAAACAGATGATTGAAAAGCCAAAATATGCTAACAGTTGATTCACACAAATAAACAGTCTTTACAACATACTCTTCCCAAAAGACTGCTGGCCCTAACAACTGTTCCATCCAAACAACTGCTATGACAACTGCTGATACAAAGGACTGCTAGAGAACAACTAATAGAGAACAACTGCTGACCAAAGGTCTGATGAAGAAACAACTGCTGATCAAGTACTGAAGACTAAAGGTCTGTTGGAGTTAACAGCACTTAGACTCCAACAGATGTTGCAAGACCATCAGAGTTTTCCCTCAATAGTAGTTTACTTTACAGTGTTTTGTAATACAACAGTAGTTTGTATAGGGCAGATGTTTTATGTTGTTATTCTGTTAGAGGTCACTATCTTAGGTGACGTCAGCACAGGTCACCAGTGGTTTAGGTTTGTCTATAAATAGAACAGTGCTTGTAGTGTTCTATTACATCACACACAAACATTCTCTCAGACAAACAATCACTGTGTGATCAGGCTGAGGGGGAGTACTTGTATTGATTGTAATCTTTCAATTAATGAAAGCATTCGATTAAGAAAACATTTATTCCTATTGTTTTGATTATAGTTTATCATTCCGCTGCACTTTCCATATATATTTACATCATTCAATTCTCATCTTCTTCTAAATATGTCAAAACAATCAAACTCAGATCCTAACAGAAATTCATTTGACCATGACAGAGTGTGGTTACCAAGGTACTCTCTCACATGCTATTATTTTTAAGAAATTTTTTGAACCTAACTGGATCTTATGATCAGATGCCCTCTACTTTTTAACCTATTTTTCATTCTATTATGAATGAAACAAAATTCAGGGCATCAGCACTTTTCTTTAATGAGTTGGTGTTGCATCACCTCAATTCTAAAAAGTAGTTTTTATTGTATCCAAGGATCATTATGCAATGCATAATAAAAGAACTTGGAGAAGAGGTGCTTGTGGGTAAAACAACTGTTTTAAACCCATTAACCTCACAAGCATACTCTAGGCACAATAAACCGGCTGCCTGGCCAAAAGATGACCAAGGGGAACAAACAATAGTCCCCATGGAACCCTCATCTTCCAAACCCTCACCCAAAAAGGCCAAGAAACCAAAACAACAAAAACCAAAACCCACTAGCCTTAAAAGAAAGGCAGTTCAGGAGGTTGAGATGCCTGAACTTGCCAATGTGCAATCTGCACTTGATAAAGATGTGACTGAAACATCCTCTCAGTCTCATCCATCTCAAACCCCCCACAAGAGCACCGATCAAAATTCTCTTCAAAAGAAAGAAATTCAAGAAAACCATACCAATTGACTCTTCTTTTGAAACTCCTGAACCTTTACCACAAACTTCTGAACCTGAAACCATAGAAATTGCCAAACTTCTCTCTGGGCTAAAAGAGAACATCCCATTAGAACATGTGAGTCCCCAACAACCACATCAAACAGGGGACATACCCTCAGACTTTGACATGAATGTGGATGTCCATAGTCCTAACCCAAGAGATGAGGATGAACCAGGGTTTCTAAGCCCAAACTTAGAGACCTTAGGTACATTTGAGGCTGCTACTACTCATTTACCACCTAGTAGTGGATCTAAGGATAGAAGTAACATTGCTAAGACCTCATTTGTGGCAACTACTGATGAAGGCTTAATGCCTGAGGTAGGAAATCCTCTGAACCAAGAACAAGAGGTACATGAGACAACTGGGTTGGGCCCAGCTCATGATATAACTGATATTGTCCTAATTGAGGATGTAATCAGGGATTCAGATGATTCCATTAACTTTGATGATGATTCACACTCCACCAAACATGAATTGACGGCTGCTAGTGAAGGTCCTGCACCTGGTGTCTCTAAGCTCAAAGAGCTGGTCACACTAGATCAGGTTAAAGTCCACTTGATCCCTGATTCCCCTAAAGTGGCATCTTCTGTACAACATGAAGATCACCCAAAAACACACCCCTCACTAAAAATGCCTACCCAATTCCCTGGGTCATCAAGCATAGATCTGAACCAACTATGCAGCCCAGATGGTCCCCTATACCAGTTGATTAACACCCTCATTGCCAATCACCTCAAATCTTTCACAACTGCTTTGGAATTGTCAACCAAAACTCAATTTGAGGTGATTAACAAGAAACTTGGTGAGCTGTCCAACAAGATTGACAACAACTCAAGACAACTTGCTAAACTCACTGGTAGAACTTCTCAACCTGGCAGGCTTCCAGAAGTGGATGAAGCCAAAAAGAGGGAGAAGATTAAGGAACCTAAGGAGTCACTGGAAGCCAGGATAAAGGCAAGAGTGGCTCTACAACAACAACTACTACAAAATGCCCAAAAAAAAAAAAAGAAGATCAACAAAGGCTTGTTTCTAGAATTTAAGTTGAAGTTGAAACTTCCCAAGGCCATAATGAAGAAACTGCTGAAGACTCTGAAAGTACTGAAGACAATCCTTCAGTAGTTGACACTTCTGTTAACACTTCAGCAGTTAACACTTCCAACATACAAACAGTTGAAGAGCCTTCCAAACCAACTGAACAGCAACCAACTCCTATTCCAAGGCCTACAACAACAACAACAATGACTGTGCTGAACCCTTCTCCAATTTCAATGTCCAAAGAACTACTAGAGAAGAGTTTAATTGCAGCCCAAAGAAAGGCTAAGGAAGATGAGATCTGGAACAACTTGGAAGCAAGGGAAGACTTGAGCTTAAATGAAAAGCTTCAAGCATATGAAGCAGAGTTGAATAGGCAAGCTGAAACAGAGAGAATTGCTGAAGAAGACAAAAGACAACAACTGATGTCTTTTATAACAAAGAACTGCAAAACAAAAGCCTATTCACTCAAAGGGCTCTCAATGGATGAGCTAACCAGAAGAGCTCAACTTGTTGCTAACAAGAATGCAACAGAAAAGGATAGAAAAGCCAAGAGAGCAGAAATGATTAAAGAACTGGTAGCTAATGACTATGGTTCAAAAGCCTCAGTGTCAAAGTGGAGAGAAGACAAACTATTGGACACATACAAGAAATACAAGGCTGCCAAGGCTGCAAATCCAGAGAAGTTCAAAACTTCTGAAATATCAACTTCGGTAGTTAGAACTTCTGGTGTCAAACAAAGACTAGCTACCAAGAGAAAGCCAGAGGACAATACAAAGACTGATTTCAAGATGGTGTTGCTAGAAGAAGATGGTGTTTCTAGAAGGCAACACAGTTGTGCAAGGAAACTTTGATATTGAAGAAAAACCACTGATAACACAATTTAGGGATCCTTCAACATTTTCTTACCAAATTCAGAAGACTATCACTGACAAACTGCACACAAAGGTAGTTACTGAACATTATTTATCTACTTTCAAGTTACCTGATGTGGTGCAAAAAGAAGACAGAAGTGAATACCACCTGAGAGTCACAGAAATAGAAAACATCCAACACTCAGGAACATCCCAGGGATCCAGCATGGTTCCCTATAATTCAGATTTTGACAAATCTAAAGTGCTTATCATCAGATGGTCCTTTACTGATTCCAACTCTGTATTGGTGACAAGAAGAGATCTTACAAGCAAGGCCTACAAATCCATGAATGAACTGAAGAATTTATCAACTCAGGACTTGCTTACAATTCAACATTTGGAACCTCAAAAGGTATCTCTCACTAATGAACAGCTGAATCAACTGAAGAATTCCATGTTCAAGGAAATATGGAAGATAGTCAATGACAGAACAAAACAACAATAATAAATTAGAAAAGGTTTTGGCTTCATCAATCCAGGGGGAGATTGTTAGGACAAAAAGGATTGAGGAAACCACTTTTGCAAACCTTAGTCTAATTCATTCTTCTGAAAATTATTTTAAGTATAGAACTACTAAAGAAAGAAGACTAAAGTACTGAAGAAGGATTCAACAAGTACTGAAGAAGAAAGATCAGAAGTTCTGAAGTCTAACTAGACAAGTTCACTGAAGAACTACTGAAGACAAACTACTCATCAGTAGTTTGTCATTCATCAGCACTTGTACCAGAATCATTCCACCGCCTTATGTTTCAGTAGTTTATTTGTTTATTATTACTTTATCTTTTTATGCAAGTTCTAAGAATGCAACTTGTTGCAACTTGTTGCAGACTTGCTTTTTGGCAAGGTTCATGTATTTGTAAGTCTATAAATAGATGGGTTCATCCCTCTGTTTTAGACATTGATTTTAATTGAAACTGAAATACTTCAAAGCTGATTATTGTTATTTCCATTTCATTTACTGAGAATCTGTTTAAGTATTTATTGTCAATCACATTCAATACTTAGATTCTCATTAAACTTGTCTTTAGTTTTCAAACATCCAGGGGGAGTAATAACTCCTGTTGATAGTGTAACTTTACTTACTTATTCCGCTGTGCAAATCTGATTAACTTGCTAAACACATAAGTGTTCACTAGCAAGCAAAACATCAAGAGCATTACTGATCCAACAAGTACTGCACCTATCGCCGTTCCAGATGCAGATAGGTGTAGTGTTAGTTGTTCTTCTGGTAGGGGTGATGTTAAAGTTGGCAAGTAAGTCAAACATTGTTTCATTTCACGAAAAGCCACTTCCGCCTCTTGGTCCAGCGGAATTGTGTCTTTTTCAGTACATTTCGTAGTGTATGAAAAAAAGGAAAAGACATGGATACGTAGTTTGATAGGAATCGGTTGAGGGCGACTAGGCGCCCCATGAGTGTCTGCACATCCTTTATTGAGTTGGGTGATGGCATGCGCTGGATAGCTTGAGCTTTGTCCTTGTTTGGTTTGAAGCCGCCATTAGTGACAATGACTCCTAGAAATTTCCCTTCTGCGGCTCCGAAGGAGCACTTGCCCAGGTTAAGTTTAATCTTGATGTCGCGTAGCTGTTCGAAGGTGCGCTGGATGTCTAGTAGCATGGTGTCCTCTTGAGTGCTTTTGATGACCAAGTCGTTGACGTAAACCTCAAGGTTGACGCCGATCTGGTTAATGAAGGCGTGGTCCATCAGGCGTTGATAAGTTGCGCCTGCGTTCTTTAGGCCAAAGGGCATTTTGGTGTAGCAATATACCCCTCTGTCGGTCCTGAAGGCAGTTCTGTCTTTGTCTTCGTAGGCCATTTGTATTTGGTGATATCCTTGGTAAGCATCGAGGAAATATTTATATTTGATTGATGCTAGAGAATCTACCTTCAAATCGATTTCTGGTAAGGGGTAGTGATCCTTTGGATATGCTTTGTTGAGGTCTTTGTAGTCGATGCACATGCGCCAAGACCGGTTCTTCTTGAGGACCATGACACGGTTAGCTACCCAAGTTTGATGATTGCATCTTCTGATGATGCCTGCTTCGAGTAGGTCATCGACCTACTCGTTCATGGCTTTAACTCTATCGGGGCCCAAGGGTCGTCTTTTCTGAGCTACCGGGTGGGCATCTTTGTATGTGTTGAGACGGTGCTCGGCTATGTGTCTTGGGATGCCGATCATGTTAGACGACTGCCAGGCAAAGATGTCTTTGTTTGCAACCAAAACTTGTTTAAGGTATATTTGTACTTGGGGGGACAAAGTCGGCCCCAAGGTAATGGTTTGTTCAGGGAAGGCAGGGTTAAGGACCCATTCTTCATCTTTTGCGGCAGCTGGTGTTACTGGAAGAGTGTCAGCCGCCGGTTCAGTGGTCATGACGCATTCTTGGTTGACTCTGATGTACGCGATCCCCGTGGGTGTTGGAAAACCCATAGTTTGGTGGAGGGGTTGACGCGGTGCTGTTGAAGTATGCAAGGCCTTGTCTACCGAGCAAGATGTCATATGAGGAGTTTGCGGGGATGACATAGAACGTGCAAACTTCGGAGCGAGTATGGGTCCCGTCGTCGAGTTTGACTATAAAGTCAAACTTTTTGATGGGGTGGATGACTTCGTTGATGAAACCTGCAATAGGTGCATCTGATTGCAGGCATGCTTTATCTTCGTCATCGAGTTAGTCGGAGCACTGTTGGTACATGATGTCGAAGCTGCTTCCGCTGTCGCATATCATTTTGTAAGTTCGGTAGTGTCTGAACAGTGCTGTGATGGTAAGTGGGGGCATTGAGCTTGCGCCCCCTGGTATTATTGGGAGGATGACCTGGGCCTCCCTCCAATTTTGTGACATCGCAGCCTATGATTGTTGCGACGTAGTCGCCAGGTCGGCGATGTTTGTCTTCTGCTTTGTGTTGCGCTTCATGTTGCACTGTCGGTCGTACGCGTCGTGGATGTGGTGTGTCTTGATGTCTTTGATGGCCTCGCCGGGTTCGTCTTGTCGGCAGCACCGGCACGGACGTTCTTGACAAAGTTGGCCAACTTCCCGGAGCGTAGGGCCGCCTCGATTTCCATTTTGAGGCCGTAACAGTTTGGTATCGTGACTCACGTCTTTGTGGAAGTCACAGAATCTAGTGGTGTCTACTTTCTTTCGTTTGGTACCCATATGCTTTGGGAGTTTGAAAGTTACCTCTCCAGTTGAAAGGACCTGAGACAGCACTTGGGATGGGGTTTTTTGTGAAGGGAGTCCAGTCTTGGTTTTGGCGGCCGCTGTTGCGCTGGTCGCGGGGTTGTTTATTTACGATTATATTTCTGGCATCGCCAGAGGTCGAGTATCGGCCTTCGTCGGTGGAACCTGAAATACGGTTCTAGACGGATGATCGATTATTGTTGCGGCTGCGGTTGTTGCTGGAACTTCCGCGTTGGTTCTGGCGCATTGTTTTTTGAGATGCGGACAACCTCTTCCCAGGAGTCTGGGAGGCCGTCTTTCCCTTGAAGGGTGTGTTGAAGGCCATCGTCGTTCACGTTGGCCAGGAAGAAGGTCCGAGTTGCCTCGTCCCCCGTTCCGAGTTGGGGTGCTTCTTTATTGAACCGCATGATAAGTCTTCGAGCGGTTCGGTGTCTCTTCGTTTGCACAGAGAGATCTGGATTTTGTCGCGTTTGTGGCGACGTTGTTGGCTAAAGTGGAGTGAAAATTTATCGATCAGCTGTTCATAGCTGTCGATGCTTCCTGTAGAGAGATTACCAGACCCTGGCGGCTCTAGTGAGCGTCTGTGCAAACATATGGCACCAGATGGGTAAAGTCTTTAACACCCCAACCAATGGTGAAAACATCGGGATGTCACGTATTGATGATTGTTTCAGTAGCACATGGTATATATTGAAATTTTAAATAATTTATTCATAACATAAATATCCAAATGAAATGATGTCTAGAAATCCCAAATACATAATATCAATTAAAGCAAATAACTTCAAATAACTTCATAGTATTTCCTCATGCATACTCTGAGCCTCAGCTTCATTGTTACCTGAAACATGTTAATTTTGAAAATATTTGTGGGTCAACAAAAGTTGGTGAGAATTACATAGGTTTTGATAATTGAATAAAGCTTGTACAATTCAAGTGTCATGGCAAGTCTAGTCCATATGTGAAAACATACTAGCAGGTAAATCGAGTGCATAATCAACCCTTCTGACTAGAATATTGTGGTCCATCCCATACGCTCATGGTTCACTCGATTATGTTATGCGATAACAATCATCCACGCGACCTATGTAGGAGGTACACGTATCCGGGTGGGATTGTCAGTCCAATAGATCTATCATTGTATACCGTCGGATGATCAATGTTAATGATTATGCTAGAATATTGTGCTTACCCTAGTCATGTTTAAGACATAACGCAACATAGAAAAACACATAGACACTTTATGATTGAATGGTATATAGAATGTTGTAACATGTTTCACCCCAAAAATAGTGAAATAGAAAAGGGGCTATGTAAAACTCACCTTAGCAAATGTTAAGTCTCGTGAAAATAGAATAAGTGTAGCTCAACGATGCCAAGTATTACCCTATAATTAAGGTAATAATTATGTCTAAGTCTTTCTAGTCTACAAATATTTTCTAGGGTTTCGAATTTGGGGATAGGTATTCGTTTGATTAATAACTAAATTTTTTATTAAATAAAAGAAATTTGATAAATAAATAAACAAAAGTCTTTTTGTAGACTTTAGATTAGAGATGGTCACATTATAAGGTTTTAAGTATAAAAATAATTTATATAAAATTTTGGTGCAAAAATATTGAAAAATGAATTTATTATGATTTATTAATGATTAAAATAACAAAAATTGATAAAAAAATATTAAATAAATGATTTTCCAAAAATAAAAATCATTTTTCGAATGTTTATTGTTTTATAAACTTAGAATAATTTTTGTGGAAATTTATATAATCGTTTTGATATTTTTATAGAATTTTATAATTATAATGAAATAAACTTGAAATATTTATTATATATAATAAATAAATAATTTTTGGAAAACTAAAAATTGTATGTTAAACTTTTTTATTAGAATATCATAAAATAATTTTTGTAGAATTTATAAAGAAGTTTTAGTATTTTAAAATTTAAAATAATAGTGAACATATATATAAGTAAAAAGGGGTAAAAAAATGTTTGTGTGTGCTATGGTTCGAACCCGAGTCAAACCCGGTTCGGGTTTTTAAATCACAAGCCCAGACCAGTTGGTCTGGACTCTGAGAACGAATATTCTTGGTTTGTAATTAATTATGTATGCTTTCTGTTTTGTTTCAATTAATAAGGAAAAAAAAGAAGCATTACTGCGGGACTCGAAACCTGGCCTTAAGGTCGGTTCGTGTCTTAGACAACAGAAACCATACCAACTGATCTGTTGATCAGTTGGTGATGAATACGGTTCTGCATTATATATATACTAAAGTCTGCAGATTCAATATCCCCAAATCGAATGTGTCGAGCCCTAGCTTTTACAATCAACAAGATTGACGAACAATAACCCGATTAAACATGGGGTTATTGTTGTTAAAGAGCCGATGAACAAAACCATACAAAAACATTGTGACTTACAATACGTTTCTCGTGATTTTGAGAGGTCAAACGAAAAAGTCAACTTGCGAACAAATGAAGCTTTAAAAGAGGTTTTTAACAGAAAATTTGAGAGGGGAAAGAGTATTCGGCGAGTGTAGATGCAAAGTGAGGGTCCAATTTATAGTTAGGTGTTCGTGTGTTTGAATTGGTAAGTTTTGACCCGTTTAAATACAATAACGCGTGATTAGATCTAATTAGGAAAGTTAGAGCTGTTAATTGACGTGTATAAGACGTGAGTCAAACTTCTCAATCAACAATCAAGCCTTAAATGATTATTAACACGGATTGAAAAGCTAATTATGGAAGATTATCGCCACAGTTGACTTTCCAAGTCAACTATTAAGATTTAATAATCTTATATAATTAAAACGCGTAGATAATTAAACAGATAACTGGTGTAGCCCAGTTGGTTGGCTGGGTGTGTGCAATTGAACCGGCCTAGGGCACGGGTTCGAATTCCGGCCCAGGCATATTTTTTTTATACAATTATTTCACTAATATATTAATAATATATACTTATAGTATGGTACTAGGGGTCCAAATGTGTCTCGATATATTTTTAAAGGGCACGATAATGATAAAAATTCGATGTTTTATTAATAATAGCCGCAACGTACAAAGAATTCAATGCGAAATGTTACCGTCTCCCCTACTTTTAGGAACTTCGTCCCGAAGTTGAAGTTGGAGAGTCTGGTGGGAAAAGGTGTGGGTACTTAGACTTCATCTGGTCCTTACATTCCCAAGTGAACTCTGGACCTCGTTTAGATTCCCAACGAACCTTAACGATCGGAATGCGACTGCGCTTGAGTTTCTTGACTCCAGTATCCACGATCTCAACGGGTTTCTCGACAATGTGCATAGTTTCATCGATTTGCACATCTTCAAGAGGGACATGGAGGTTCTCATCTGCTAAGCATTTCTTGAGATTCGATACGTGAAAAGTTGGGTGAACATTGCTTAACTCAGGTGGAAGATCAAGTTTGTAAGCCACATTTCCAATCTTGTCAAGTACTTTGAATGGGCCTACGTATCGAGGAGCTAGTTTTCCCTTTCTACCGAAACGAATTACTCCCTTCCAAGGAGATACTTTAAGGAGTACAAGGTCCCCGACTTAAAATTCCAAGGGCTTTCGACGTTTATCAACATAGCTCTTCTGTCGACTTCTAGCCTTGAGAAGATTATCCTAAATGAGTTGGATTTTATCTGTGGTTTCCTGGATCAGTTCAGGTCCAATGATCTGGGCTTCACCAACCTTAGTCCAATAGACAGGTGAACGACACTTACGACCATAGAGTGCCTCGAAAGGAGCCATGTTAATGCTGGCATGATAACTGTTGTTGTATGAAAACTCGACAAAGGGAAGACGAGAATCCCATGCACCACCAAAATCAACATGCCCTGAGCATATCCTCAAGTGTTTGGATGGTCCATTCAGTCTGACCATCCGTTTGAGGGTGATAAGTAGTACTCAGGTTTAGCTTGGTACCCAAAGCGTCTTGTAAAGAATCCCAAAAGTGAGAGGTGAAACGACCATCATGATCAGAGATAATGTCCAAAGGTACACCATGGCGACATACAATTTCACTCACGTACATCTTCGCTAACCTTTCCACAGAATATTTCTCACGAATAGGTAAGAAATGGGCTGACTTGGTTAACCGGTCAACGATTACCCAAATGTTGTCAAAACCTTTGGGTGTGAGTTTAGTGATGAAGTCCATTGCTATGCTCTCCCATTTCCATACAGGAATTTCTGGTTGTTCAAGCATACCAGATGGTCGTTGATGTTCAGCCTTGACCTTTGAACAAGTAAGGCACTTTGCAACGAAAAGAGCGATATCTTTCTTCATACCAGGCCACCAATACAAATAACGAAGATCTTGGTACATCTTGTCAGCTCCAGGATGAATAGAATAACGAGACTTATGAGCCTCGTTCATAAGGAAAGTACGAAGATCATCACGGTCAGGAATCCAAAGTCGATTGAGAAAATAAAGTAGACCATCAAGTTTGGTTTCAAGTTGAGTCTCAGCAGCACAAGACATTTCCTCGTACGTATTACCTTGGGTGACTAAAATATGTTGAGCCTGGAGGATACAATCCTGAAGATCAGTACGAACTCTCGCACTATGAAGTTTGATGCGCTCTTTACGACTGAGTGCGTCAGCCACAACATTCGCTTTGCCAGGATGGTAGCGAATCTCGCAATCATAGTCGTTAAGTAACTCAACCCAACTCCGTTGCCTCATGTTAAGATTTTTCTGGTCGAAGACATGTTGGAGACTTTTGTGGTCCGTGAAAGCCACACATTTGGTTCCATAAAGATAGTGTCTCCAAATCTTGAGAGCAAAGACGACGGCGCCCAATTCAAGATCATGGGTGGTATAATTCTTTTCGTGGGTCTTGAGCTGTCTAGACGCATAAGCAATAACCTTGCCTCGTTGCATGAGGACACAACCAAGACCTTGGTTTGATGCATCACAATAGACCACGAAATCATCATTACCATCAGGTAGAGACAGGATAGGAGCTTCACAAAGTTTCAGCGTAAGGGTCTCAAATGCTTCCTCTTGTTTTGGTCCCCACTCATAAGGTTTACCCTTGTGAGTTAAGGCAGTGAGAGGAACAGCAATCCTGGAGAAGTTGGCAATGAATCGACGATAATAACCAGCCAATCCAAGGAAGGAACGGACTTCAGTTGGAGTTTTAGGAACACTCCAATCTTTGACAGCTTCGATCTTCGCGGGATCAACATGAATTGCGTTCTCATTGATGACGTGTCCTAAAAATTGAACTTCCTTAAGCCAAAATTCACATTTTGAGAACTTGGCATACAGTTGTTCTTTCTTTAGGAGACCCAAGATTGAATGAAGATGTTGTTCGTGATCAGATTTTGATTTTGAGTAAATCAAGATGTCGTCAATGAAGACGATCACGAATTTGTCAAGGTAGGGTCTACAAACCCGATTCATTAGATCCATAAACACTGCGGGAGCGTTGGTCAATCCAAACGGCATGACCATGAATTCGTAATGACCATAACGTGTACGAAAGGCTGTCTTGGGAATGTCTTCTTCGTGAACTCTAAGCTGATGATAACCAGAACGAAGATCAATTTTCGAGAATTGGGTTTCTCCTTGAAGTTGATCAAAAAGATCGTCAATCCTTGGCAAGGGATAACGATTTTTGATGGTTAGTTTGTTGAGTTCACGATAATCGATACACATCCTGAGAGATCCATCTTTCTTCTTTACAAACAATACAGGGGCTCCCCATGGAGAAGAATAGGGGCGAATGAAACCTTTATCAGAAAGTTCCTGTAATTGACTGGCAAGTTCTTGCATCTCAGAGGGAGCAAGACGATAAGGAGGTTTGGCAACAGGATTTGCACCAGGAACAAGATCGATCCTAAATTCAACTTGTCAAGCAGGAGGCAAACCAGGTAAATCCTCTGGAAAGACTTCAGGATAGTCCCGAATGATTGGGATGTCTTGGATACTTTTGTCCTGGTCTTTCTTTTCTATCACGTTAGCCAAGAAAGCCATATACCCCTTTCGTAAGTATTTTTGAGCAGTAGTAAAAGACATAAATTTAAGCTCACCACAAGGCTTCTCACCATAGATCTTCAAAATATCACCAGATTCGAGAGGAATGCGAATAACTTTCTCAAAGCATAGGATTTCAGCACGATGGGTTGACAACCAATCCATGCCTACTATGACATCAAAGCTTCCAATATGCATAGGAATGAGATCGATAGAGAAAGTATGTTCATCAAGGTTCAACACACAGTTACGAATAATAGAATCGATCATGATAGACTTCCCATTAGCTACCTCTACAACTAAGGGTTCCTCTAGGTTAGTTTGGGGTAAGTTAAGTAAGGGTTCAAACTTTAGTGATACAAATGACTTATCAGCACCCGAAACAAATAATATAGAAGCATAGTGGTTATTAACAAGAAACGTACTATTAACCACCTCGTTGTTGTCGCGGGCCTGATTAGCATTGAGGTTGTATGCGCGACCTCGAGCACCTTGGTTCTGGTTGCGGTTCTGGTTTTGATTACGGTTTTGGTTCTGGTTACGATTGGGGCAGGCATTGATATAGTGGTCTGGGTTGCCACACTCGTAGCACTGACCACGAGCAGGCCTGTTGTTTTGTTGGTTGGGAGCTGGGGCATTTCTGGCTGGGTTATTTTGGGCAGCAGGGCCGTTAGCAGGAGGAGCTCGGCAAATGTTCACAAGGTGACCACACCTTTGACAATTAGTGCAAACACGACATGGCACCTGAGCTGGATGATGGTACTTGCAAGTGTTGCACAAGGGGTGAGGTCCGGTGTATGGCTTCTTATTGGGTGCAGGGGTGGCAACCACTGTAAAGTTTCGGGCCTTACGTTTCTTGCTAACAGAGTGCTCAGTCTTAATCTCCTTAGCCGGCTCTAGTGTAGCTTTGTTCACATCCTTCTTAGCACCTTTGCGAAATAGAGTACCATTCTTCACATGATTATCAGTCAGTGTAGCCGCTAAACGTTTGGCTTCTTCCAAGGTGGCAGGATTCCTTCCCCATACCGTGTCCTGAATTTGCATAGGTAGACCACCGATATACTTCTCGATGGCTACAGACAGGGGAGTGACCTTATGGGGCAACAACAAACTGAGCTCGTGGAAGCGGGTATTATAAGCAAGGTTTTCCCCAGTATCCTGAGCAAGGGTGTGGAACTCGTCCTCCAATTTTGTAACCTCGTTATGGGGACAAAACTCAGCCTTCATTATCTCCTTGACTTGATCCCAGGTCATAGCAAGTGCAACTTCAGCTCCGCGGGTGCGCTTTTTCTCATTCCACCAAGTGAGTGCTCGTTTGTGAAGAACACTCATAGCATAACGGACCTTAAAGTTATCGGGACACTCACTGTTAATGAAGGTATTCTCAGTACCCTCGAACCATTGTAGGAGACCAGTAGCTCCTTCATCTCCACTGAACTTAGAGGGATTACAGGTATTAAAGTGTTTGAGAGTGCAGGCTGGGAGACCATTCCCGTTTCCATTCCCGTTCCCATTGTGGTTTCCATTGCCGTTTCCATTTCCGTTTCCATTTCCATTGTCGTTTCCATTCATTTGGATGACTTGGGCTAGTAAGTTAGGAACCAGATTTGCGATCTGTTGCGCCATTTGTTGGGAAATGATCGCAGCCAGTTGGGCATCACCTCCATTGTTGTGGTTAGTGTCGTGGTTATGGTTGTGGTTGCTGCTCCCTTCCTCATGATTTCCACCACTGTTATTGCGAGTGCTGTGACGTGGAGGCATGATCTGTAAGAGACACAATAAAATGAATGAGGTAATATAAGGAATGTAATCATTTATTCATTAATTAAAACGAATAAACGAAAACGTTGACTTATCAAAGATTCTAGGTTCTAATTGTAACATCGCAAAATTTTCCCCAAAATTTTAATACATAAAAAGCCCTTATATATATATATATATATATATATATATATATATATATATATATATATTTATTACACCTTTATCATTAATATTATACAAATGTGCCTAAGTCTTTATTTATCCTAACTCACAACTTATATACATACATAAATGTATATAAATAATAATAATAATATGATTCTAAATTCTTTTTTTTTTTCACATACAAGATTTTTTTTTTTAAATAAAGCCTTGAGTCAAATAGTCAATTCATCATAAAACCTTACTTTATGGTGTTGACCAATTTTAATGGCTAATTGAATCCAAAACTAGTATAAAAACCCACCTATGACCCATTATACTTTGCACCTCTAAATCGATTGTTTCAATCCGATTAAACTTTCCCTCATACCTTTCTTCTATAGTCTATTACTTCTACAATTGAAGCTTTGATTATAAGCTCTTGTAATTGGCAACTTTGGGGCTACACATATTCTATTTCTCGAGACTTAATACTTTGCTAAGGTGAGTTTACGTAACCATGTTTATGCAATTCTTCATACTTGCAACATTATACTTAAGCAATTCTACATGCATGTCTAGTTGTAAACTTTAATGCCTCATGAATTAGACAACAACTGTTTCAACGAGTTTCAACATTACATAATCATTAGCTATGGCCAAGCCGGCGATACTCAATAATAGATCTATTGGATTGACAATCCCACCCGGATACGTGTACCTCCTACATAGGTAGCGTGGGTGATTGTTATCGTTCCAACATATTACTAAGGTGAACCGTGGATGACGGGATGGACCTAAACTAGTCGGAGGTTTGATTATGTCGATTCAACATATTATGTTTATTCATGTAGACTTAAACTTACGATAGACATATGAATTGCTAAACTTTTATACTAAAACTATTTGCTTGACATGGCTTATGTATTCTCACCAACTTCTAGTTGACCCCCCCATTTTTACAACTCAACAGGAAATAATGATGCATGAAGACTAGAGTATTTACATGTGAAGGCAAACTGAAGTCTATGCTTGTTTGGTTTTTGTGATGTATTAGATTACCACTTAAAACTCATTATGTATTTTCATTTTTGGATATTTGCACTTTAAATTAATTTCAATTAAAATTTGATTACCATGTGCTACTGTATACTCATTCTTACGTGACACCTCGATGTTTCCGCCATCGGTTGGGGTGTTACAGATTGGTATCAGAGCCATGGTTATAGGAATTAGGTTATTAGAAAAAAAAATAATCTAGTCTATAACCATAGGATTTTAATCAGTACTTGCTCCTTTTACTTGCAACCTTACTTGTTTATATTCTCTATCCTACTTCTTATCCCTACTTTAGTCCCTACAAGAAGATTGTTCTCCATCACAAGATCTACTCTTAGACTAATAAGACAAATCCTCAGGTTTAGCCTGAACCACCTTGAAGATCTCGTCGAAGTTCTAGATTTTAATAACGAACACGTGCAATCTGGAAGGGTGAACGCCTGTATTCTGAGTTTTCTGTCTAGGACTGGCATTGCGCATAAATCCCAATCAGACGAGGGACCCGGATGCCTACCTGGGAATTCTCGGGATGAGTGTTCACTTATAGGCTAAAGCATGTCTTCACTATGTTATTAGAATCTAGAAGTTTTGATAAGTCAACGTTTTCGTTTATTCGTTTTAATTAATGAATAAATGATTACACTCACTTTCCTTAAACTAAGCTCAAAAATCTCAAAATTTTACATCTTAAATCAATCTCATTTCATAACCATCTATGGATTTCTCAATCACACTTCACCTTACCATCTTAGCCACTTTTTAAATATTCAACACCCTACCCAAATCATATTATTTAATTTCTCCACATGTTACTTATTTTTAAAAACTATAACCTCATACCTTAGCACAAACTAAAGATTTCTAAATCTTGTTGTATTTTCATTACCTAGTAACTTTACAAAGTACATTTTTTTTTGTCGAAAGATGTCCTCGAACTTAAATTCAATTGTTTATTTATTGACGTAACAAACAATTTTCTATATAATGCTTTAAACTATTAAAAATCACTTAATAGAACCTTGATCTTCAAAACCTAATGTCATGTTTGAAATCTCCAACTAACGGGAATATTTTAATCAAAAGCCCACTTAGCTTGTACTATTTAACAACTTTTGCTTTATGTATAAAACCAATTTTGAAAATAAGGTTTTTTTTTATCCATAGGAATAATATCTAGTCTCTAAATTCTCCATCGACACTCACTCATTTTCAACATGTTCCAATTTTTACAATATTTGGCATATACCACAATCATGTTTTCTTATACACTTGATTATAACCTTTGATCCAAACCCCAAAATTTACACTGCTACATAATCTCCTTACTATAAAATAAACTCTTTATAAACTATATTCACATTCACTATCTCTCACAACCTTGATTCTGCTTCAAGATTTTTCATCATCCTCTCAAGAACTAAATTCATATCCTTCACCTTCTCACACATGAGCTAGTTACCTATGATAACCAAACTATTGAAACTTGATTGTGTGTTGCATCAAACATAATCCTTAGTTATACATGAGGATTTGACTATCTACCATGTTTGAACATTTGAAACTAGAATTCATGGAATATAAACTATTTGCTATAGACACACCTAGAGTCATTAACCTTGTCTAGGGCATATCTATTACAACTCGTATGATATACTTGATACTTGATTGCTTACATGTACAAATTATCAATTTGCAATTCATGTGTGTAATAATTGGTGCACTTAATCAAACAACTGATAGAGGATGAAGTACTTGCTCAACAGTTAGTAGAGTACCAAATAACCTACTCAACGATTGGTAGAGGTCATCATGCCTGCTCAACAGTCGGTAGAGGCCCTACAACCTGCTCAACGACTGGTAGAGGCTATCGCACCTGCTCAACAATCGGTAGAGGTTCTTACTCACTGACTGGTAGAAGTCTTTTTCCTGCTCAACAGTTGGACTCATTTTTGGATACATTGTATACGATTCAATCACAAGGTTATTTTGCATTACTTACATGTGTGTTTAGAGTCATAGAAGGACACAAAACCCTAATGTAAGGTAAATTGGTGATTACGGTCCGGAACGTAATCATGAATTTACAGGTACGTTAAGGTAGTGTGAAATTCTATCAAGGTTTTCGGTAGTTGACCAATTATAAATCTTAGTTATCTGGTAGTTCATTTAGTCTTTCAATAGTCCATCAACTCATTCCTTTTAGGACTCCTAAAACTTAAGATTCTTATTCTCCTTGCTATTTCAGATGAACCTAATCCAACCCTTAAAACTCACACATATCAAAACTCTTACCCAAATTATTCGAAACAGTTTATTCTGTTTCCAATAAATTTATGTCATGCCTTAACTCGAAACTTCCCAAACCACCCTTGTCCTAATTTCTACCCAATCACCTTCATCACTGTGTTTTCAATAAACTTCGGGACGAAGTTTCCAAAAGTAGGGGAGACTGTAACATCGCAAAATTTTCCATAAAATTTTAATACATAAAAAGCCCTTATATATATATATTTATTACACCTTTATCATTAATATTATACAAATGTGCCTAAGTCTTTATTTATCCTAACTCACAACTTATATACATACATAAATGTATATAAATAATAATAATAATAATAATATGATTCTAAATTCTTTTTTTTTTTCACATACAAGATTTTTTTTTTAAATAAAGCCTTGAGTCAAATAGTCAATTCATCATAAAACCTTACTTTATGGTGTTGACCAATTTTAATGGCTAATTGAATCCAAAACTAGTATAAAAACCCACCTATGACCCATTATACTTTGCACCTCTAAATCGATTGTTTCAATCCGATTAAACTTTCCTTCATACCTTTCTTCTATAGTCTATTACTTCTACAATTGAAGCTTTGATTATAAGCTCTTGTAATTGGCAACTTTGGGGCTACACATATTCTATTTCTCGAGACTTAATACTTTGCTAAGGCGAGTTTACGTAACCATGTTTATGCAATTCTTCATACTTGCAACATTATACTTAAGCAATTCTACATGCATGTCTAGTTGTAAACTTTAATGCCTCGTGAATTAGACAACAACTGTTTCAACGAGTTTCAACATTACATAATCATTAGCTATGGCCAAGCCGGCGATACTCAATAATAGATCTATTGGATTGACAATCCCACCCGGATACGTGTACCTCCTACATAGGTAGCGTGGGTGATTGTTATCGTTCCAACATATTACTAAGGTGAACCGTGGATGACGGGATGGACCTAAACTAGTCGGAGGTTTGATTATGTCGATTCAACATATTATGTTTATTCATGTAGACTTAAACTTACGATAGACATATGAATTGCTAAACTTTTATACTAAAACTATTTGCTTGACATGGCTTATGTATTCTCACCAACTTCTAGTTGACCCCCCCATTTTTACAACTCAACAGGAAATAATGATGCATGAAGACTAGAGTATTTACATGAGAAGGCAAACTGAAGTCTATGCTTGTTTGGTTTTTGTGATGTATTAGATTTCCACTTAAAACTCATTATGTATTTTCATTTTTGGATATTTGCACTTTAAATTAATTTCAATTAAAATTTGATTACCATGTGCTACTGTATACTCATTCTTACGTGACACCTCGATGTTTCCGCCATCGGTTGGGGTGTTACACTAATAACATAGTGAAGACATGCTTTAGCCTATAAGTGAACACTCATCCCGAGAATTCCCAGGTAGGCATCCGGGTCCCTAGTCTGATTGGGATATATGCACAATGCCAGCCTAGACAGAAGACTCAGAATACAGGTGTTCACCCTTCCAGATTGCACGTGTTCGTTATTAAAATCTAGAACTTCGACGAGATCTCAAGGTGGTTCAGGCTAAACCTGAGGATTTTGTCCTATTAATCTAATGGTGGATCAGGATTGCAGCAGACAAATAAGTGCAGTCAACTTGTAAAGGCTTTGGGTTGTATAAGGTGTAGGATAGGGATAAGATTAAGGAAGCAATTAGGGTTACAAGTAAGAGAAGCAAGTACTGTTTTAAATACCTAAGGTTATAGTCTAGATTATTTTTCTAATAACCTAATTCCCTATAACCAAGGCTCTGATACCAATCTATAACACCCCAACCGATGGCGGAAACATCGGGATGTCACGTATTGATGATTGTTTCAGTAGCACATGGTATATATTGAAATTTTAAATAATTTATTCATAACATAAATATCCAAATGAAATGATGTCTAGAAATCCCAAATACATAATATCAATTAAAGCAAATAACTTCAAATAACTTCATAGTATTTCCTCATGCATACTCTAAGCCTCAGCTTCATTGTTACCTGAAACATGTTAATTTTGAAAATATTTTTGGGTCAACAAAAGTCGGTGAGAATTACATAGGTTTTGATAATTGAATAAAGCTTGTACAATTCAAGTGTCATGGCAAGTCTAGTCCATATGTGAAAACATACAAGCAGGTAAATCGAGTGCATAATCAACCCTTGTGAATAGAATATTGTGGTCCATCCCATACGCTCATGGTTCACTCGATTATGTTATGCGATAACAATCATCCACGCTACCTATGTAGGATGTACACGTATCCGGGTGGGATTGTCAGTCCAATAGATTTATCATTGTATACCGTCGGCTGATCAATGTTAATGATTATGCTAGAATATTGTGCTTACCCTAGTTATGTTTAAGACATAATGCAACATAGAAAAACACATAGACACTTTATCATTGAATTGTATATAGAATTTTGTAACATGTTTCACCCCAAAAATAATGAAATAGAAAAAGGGCTATGTAAAACTCACCTTAGCAAATGTTAAGTCTCGTGAAAATAGAATAAGTGTAGCTCAACGATGCCAAGTATTACCCTATAAATAAGGTAATAAATATGTCTAAGTCTTTCTAGTCTACAAATATTTTCTAGGGTTTCGAATTTTGGGATAGGTATTCGTTTGATTAATAATTAAATTGTTTATTAAATAAAAGAAATTCGATAAATAAATAAACAAAAGTCTTTTTGTAGACTTTAGATTAGAGATGGTCACATTATAAGGTTTTAAGTATAAAAGTAATTTATATAAAATTTTGGTGCAAAAATATTGAAAAATGAATTTATTATGATTTATTTATGATTAAAAATAACAAAAATTGATTAAAAATATTAAATAAATGATTTTCTGAAAATAAAAATCATTTCTGGAATGTTTATTGTTTTATAAACTCGGAATAATTTTTGTGGAAATTTATATAATCGTTTTGATATTTTTATAGAATTTTATAATTATAATGAAATAAACTTGAAATATTTATTATATATAATAAATAAATAATTTTTGGAAAACTAAAAATTGTATGTTAAACTTTTCTATTAGAATATCATAAAATAATTTTTGTAGAATTTATAAAGAAGTTTTAGTATTTTAAAACTATTTTTAAAATAATAGTGTATATATATATAAGTAAAAAGGGGTAAAAAAAATGTTTGTGTGTGCTATGGTTCGAACCCGAGTCTAACCCGGTTCGGGTTTTTAAATCACAAGCCCAGACCAGTTGGTCTGGACCATTAGAACGAATATTCTTGGTTTGTAATTAATTATGTATGCTTTCTGTTCTGTTTCAATTAATAAGGAAAAAAAAGAAGCATTACTGCGGGACTCAAACCCTGGCCTTAAGGCCGGTTCGCGTCTTAGACAACAGAAGCCATACCAACTGATCTGTTGATCAGTTGGTGATGAATACGGTTCTGCATTATATATATACTAAAGTCTGCAGGTTCAATATCCCCAAATCGAATGTGTCGAGCCCTAGCTTTTACAATCAACAAGATTGACGAACAATAACCCGATTAAACATGGGGTTATTGTTGTTAAAGGGCCGATGAACAAAACCATACAAAAACATTGTGACTTACAATACGTTTCTCGTGATTTTGAGCGGTCAAACGAAAAAGTCAACTTGCGAACAAATGAATCTTGAAAAGAGGTTTTTAACAGAAAATTTGAGAGGGGAAAGAGTATTCAGAGAGTGTAGATGCAAAGTGAGGGTCCAATTTATAGTGAGGTGTTCGTGTGTTCGAATTGGTAAGTTTTGACCCGTTTAAATACAATAACGCATGATTAGATCTAATTAGGAAAGTTAGAGCTGTTAATTGACGTGTATAAGACGCGAGTCAACCTTCTCAATCAACAATCAAGCCTTAAATGGATTATTAACGCGGATTGACAAGCTAATTATGGAAGATTATCGCCACAGTTGACTTTCCAAGTCAACTGTTAAGATTTAATAATCTTATATAATTAAAACGCGTAGATAATTAAACAGATAACTGGTGTAGCCCAGTTGGTTGGCTGGGTGTGTGCAATTGAACCGGCCTAGGGCACGGGTTCGAATCCTGGCCCAGGCATATTTTTTTTATACAATTATTTCACTAATATATTAATAATATACAAATAGTATGGTACTAGGGGTCCAAATGTGTCACGATATATTTTTAAAGGGCACGATAATGATAAAAATTTGATGCTTTATTAATAATAGCTGCAACGTACAAAGAATTCAATGCGAAATGTTATAAAGTCCACCCGATGACGGCCCCGACAAGGTTAAAAATGCCGAGGTGGTCATCGGGGTCGGTAAGGCTGTCATATATTTTGACGTTGGCCGGAAGACGTTGCCTCGGTGGTATTAGGGCTTGAGATATGCGCCGTGTGAATTTGGATTTGTCGGCGAAGGCCGTTGGTCAATAGGGGAGTGACAGGTTGGCCGTTGGTCGAGTCAGCGGTGTTCCAGCTTGGCGTCCAGAATTTGTTTCTGGTGTTCGTACCAGTCATTATTCAGGGCGTCTATCTCCACCTTGGTAGGAGGTGCTGGCTCAGTGCTTTGGAAGTCTAGGTTTATGGGGATGATGACGGGGTGTATTTGATTGTTGTCGTGATCCTCAGATGTTGGGTGCGATCCTGGGGTAGCGTCGATAATGTCTTCGACGACCCCAGAAGGAGTGTGTACTCTCGGAGGTGAGGTTGTCATTTCTCCGGTATGGGTCAATGAGCTGGCTAGTTAAAGCTTTTGTTTTTAGAGTGGTAAGGCCACCGATGGCGCCAATGAAGAAACACGAATCCTAGATTACCATATAGGCGCTAATCCTGGTAGTGATTCTACTGTATTTTATAAAGAGAAGTGTTTATAAAAGACGTGTAGGTCAAAGGATGTAACACCCCGGTTTTTGACCCCGAAAATTTTTGTGCTTTTATTAATTATAACCAACGAATAATTAATAAATAAACGTCAAGGTATCTAGTAACACGAAACCAAAACCGAATAAACATATAAGTATTTTTTTTCACGAAAACATAAGTTGCGAGACCGAGCCGAAACCTGTTTAACGAACCCGATCCATGCCTTTGCATACTCATCACCCGAGACACATGGCACCATTTCAAGGTGCCATGTGCCTCACTTAGGTGTTTAAACACACACACATTTACACTTTATAAAAACCCTTCAAAATCACCCATCCCTTATCTGCTGAACAAAATAAGACACACATATACTAGAGATAGAACACAGGAAGAGACATTGGAAGAGATTCGGTCACCGCCTCCCACGCCGGTGGCTCCGACGACAATCGACACGAAGCCCCCAACCCTTCACCCAAACATTATCGAAGAAAGAGAGAGAGAGAGAGAGAGAGTACTGAGGGATATAGAGAGAGAGAAAGCAGACGCGAGAGAGAGAGATAGATAGGGAGAGAGAGAGACGCGAGGGAAGAAAGAGAGAGCAGAAAGATGAGAGAGGAGAACCGGTCTGGTCGTTGACCAGCCAGAACTATTAGACGACGACGGTGACTCGATGGAGAAACCGGTGACTCACGGTGATGGTTGGTGTTGTGTTGTGATGAGAGACTGTGATGATGTTTGGGTTGTTGTAGTGGTTCGATGGTGACTGTTACACAGGTTCAGGGGTCCAAAGCTTCAAATAGAGTTAAGCACCATGGTCTAAGTGGTGACCATAAGGCGGGTGCACAGTGTAGTAGGTTCGGGATTATCAGGAGACAAGTCAAAGTCTGGTCAACATAAGGAGAGGTATAAAACACAAACCCATACCATTTTAGTATTTAGTATTATATGTTGCGTAGCACGTATGGGACTATAATGAGCATATGGACCGAACTTACAAGCGAAACTAAATAAATGGACTTATATATATGAACCAACTAAATAAAGGAATGGATATTGTGATAACTTGGATATATAGAGACGGTACTGTATTGATGACAATTAGAATATTGAAAGTTATGAGTAATAAGTAAGATGATTGGTTGGATAATATACATTTGGACTCTTAAGTGACCTGGTAATTAGGTAGGATTGGGACTTTGGATTATAAGCATGACATGTAATATATAACATAGATTTTTAATTATAATGAAACATTTAAGACTTGGTTATTATATGGAAACCGTATGGAGACGATGACGAGTTGGACAAGGGATCCTAAGCTGAAAACCATGGTTATGAGATGTAAGATATAACTTGGAACTTGAAGGATTATATAGAAACGCCAACAACGATTATTTAGTTCTAATTTATAACTCTGATAATAATAAGGAATAAGGCAAGCCAAGGAAATGGACATGAATAACTTCGGATTAAGGACTATACAATACATAACTAGATGGGTGGAACCATGAGACGGCAATTAGAATAAATCCAACAATAACGACCAAGCGTCCTAAGCTCGCCCACACGTGTAACCGCGATACTCGGTACACACGCTAATGCTTATGAGGAATTTACACATGAACCACAGGTGGGTTTTCGGCTTGGAATACCATGTGACAGTATGATGTGATATGATACACTGCTAAGGTGATTTCCGTGTACCACTCCCCTTTTTGTGTTTTATAAATGTTTTGGGGTGAACATGTGCTTGTGTGTGTGATTTAACTTACTTGATGTGACAAGATACTAGCTGCCGGTTATTACACTGACACTCATTAACCCAGGGGTTGGGCCACTTAATATGTGGGTAGTACTACTTGGGGAAACCCCACACACAGTGGATCCGGAAGCCCGGAAAACCCTCCACTAAAGTCTACAGGACCGTTGTGACACGTATTTTGCCAGGAAAATCCATAATGGCAGAAGATGGATTTAGCGTATAGGTTTGAGGTGTCGCTTGTCATCACCATGTGTTGTGTTGTGGAAACTTGTGAACTTGTTTTTGAGATGACGAACCTGTTTTGGATTTACTAAACTATTACACGGACTCACCAGCATAATTGTTGACCCAAACTCTTTTAAGCATGTGTTCAGGTACTGCAAATGGATAGATGGAAACCGCGAGGTATATGCTTGCTAGTAGCGGATTAGAGGTTATCTGGTTAGAAGATTCGGCTATATGTTTTGCGGTTAGAGCCTCTAGAGATAAGCGGGATAAAGATCAGATCGACTAGCGGATCACACCTTATCAACTGCTTCGACGACCGCCGCGTTTCGTCCCTGCATAAATATTAGTCTATTTATTTAAGTTATGTAATTATATTTTTGAACTAGAAATTGTAAAAACAATAAATGTTAGTTATCGTTGCTTCCGTTGTGCAAGTCTGTTACCAAACTGTCGTAACGTCCAGCCCCCTCCAGGTCGGGTTGTTACAAAGGACAAGACCAAGGAGTTTAGGAGACTACCGATTAGAAGAGCCGAGCCTCTAAAGGTTAGTACAATAAACAAGGGGTTGAAAAAGACACGAGAGAGTTCATAGTCTTTTTGAGTGAAAGCCTATGTGAATATCATATGCCAACAAAAGGGAAAGGAGCTCCTCCTTTTGTAGTACCTTGACGACACACTTTCTCAACCCACCCTCTACCCTTGATGGGGCCCGGCCAAGGTAGAGGCGTCTCCAAGTTTCCAGCCCAATTGGTGCACGTGGGTTTTGGGAAAAAATTAGAAAGTAAAGTACAAGGGGGGATGTTACCGTCCTGACGAT
Source organism: Ambrosia trifida (assembly GCA_028751855.1). Classification (NCBI taxonomy): domain Eukaryota; kingdom Viridiplantae; phylum Streptophyta; class Magnoliopsida; order Asterales; family Asteraceae; genus Ambrosia; species Ambrosia trifida. Next base: position 97,295,591 of record CM054124.1, on the reverse strand, counting down.
AGTACACGTGGCGTTCGCCTACTGGTAGACCGAGGGCGGTGGGTAATCATCATTTTTCTTGAAACTCGAGACAAGTTGAAAAAGCCTGCTGTCAGATAGATATCTTGGCTAGGAGGCTGCCACGTCATCGTCCTTTCTACATGTCAGACTAGGAGTAGTCTATGATCAGAGGGGAACACTGGCGGGCAGCCTGTTACGTCAGGAACAGTTGCCTAGGGCAGGGGTGTAAGTCCCAAGGCTACCCCGAAAGGCATCTTCTATTCACGCTGACAAAACTTCATATGGCTTGCTTGGGAAGCTTTGAAGCGTACTGGATCCGCCGACGTAAAACGGGCAGACGAGTTTGCGTCTAGCGTCGGTTGGACGCCAGGTGTATCGCCGACGTAAAACGGGCGGGTGAGGTTGCGCCTGGCGTCGGTTGGACGCCAGGTGTATCGCCAACGTAAAACGGGCAGGTGGACGCTGGACGTTCCGCTGACGTAAAACGGGCGAATGGACGCTAGACGATCCGCTGACGTAAAACGGGCGGATGGACGCCAGACGATGCCTATTTTAGTTGGGCGATGATATAGTATTTATAATGTTTTGGTACCATATCCCTTCAATAAATTTCTAAATATCTCCTTGTATACACCATTCATCATTCGTTGTTTTATTTGTAACATTGACATCCCTATAAAATATATTATAACTAATTTAACTCTAGTGCTTTTTATTTTTGATAATGCAACATACAGTTGACCATGAGTGAAAACCAGTTATTCCAAACACAAACCAACTCTTGATAATGATTGTCCTTTACTCTTGTTTATTGTCATTTCGAAACATACCATAATGAAAATTGTCTTCGCTGAACTTGAACGAAATCTTCTTGTCAAGTGGTATTGAATTAACTAGTAGAATAAATATTTGCATACCAATATTTCCTCGTTATATTATTTCAGCTTCAATAAAATGTTTTGTTAGTGTAACAACTTTCAGTTTGGTGTCGTTGCACAAACCATTTTGTTGACCAATGTTACACAACAACATTACTGAAACACTCACGTTTAGTATTAATATGTGATTTGGCAATCTCAATATTTTAAAGTTATTAAGCACATCAGATGAGTACAAATTTTCTTGTAAGGGACCATTCATATGTTCAGTTGAACATATAACATCTAAGCTCAAGCATTCTGCCTCATCTCCACGTAACAATCCTAAGAATCTGTTACTAGAATCGCTAACTACTTCCTTTATAGGTGCAGGTATTGCTCTTTCATTAAAGAATTCAGTATTCATAAAACGCTGAACGATCTAAGAATACCTGAAGTCAATTAAACTTGAAATGGTTATTTAAGTTATGAAATAATTTTTTTTTTAAATTGTGCTACCTACGTTTTTGACTTGCCATATTTATGTGAATTTGAAAAACAAAAATGGAGATAAAACTAAATGATGGAGTTAACTGTAATTTGAATGTATTTTTAAAATATTTTCCTAAGAAAGCAAAGATATATATCATATTAATTTGAATTTAAAAATTAACTCCCTTTATTTAAATCTTATTTTTCAAATTCAAATTAATATGATATATATTTCTTAGGAAAAAAATTTAAAAATACATTCAAATTATAGTTAACTTCATCATTTAGTTTTTTAAATTCACATAAATATGATAAGTCAAAATTGTAGGTAACAGAATTTTAAAACAATTAAATTATTTCATAACTTAAATAACCTTTTTAAGTTTATTTGACTTCATATATCCTTGGATCCTTCAACGTTTCATAGATACTGAATTTTTAAGTGGATATAACTTTTTATACGACATTTTTTAATAAAAATTTACCACAGATTAGAGAGTGTTGATTATCTTTCCATCAAGTACCATTGTGTTACAAAAAAAATCGACTTTTTTTGTGGATTTTGTTTATATTGAAAAAAGAACAACACACGGTACAATAAAAAACACAAATCTGCAATAGAAAAACACAATGTGTTATTTCGTACGTCCATTATGTTATTTTCGTTTGTTTATTATGTTTTTTTTTCGTTCATTGTGTTTTTCAGTTCTGATTATTGTGTTTTTTTTTTTGCAGCAATAGTGTTTTTTTCTCTAAATACGATGTTTTTTTACCGTTCATTATGTTTTCTCCGTCCATTGAGTTTTCCTGAGCTGCCATTTGTGTGTTTTTTTTGTTTCTTGGATTGGTCGGATCTCTCTAACACAAGAAATTCGAGATACTACGCCCAATCCAGTTCAAAGGTGGAATCAACGAACCGGTTGTTGTTAGATCGATGCTTAGATGTGTACAAGATAGACAATAATCACACACATAATATTACATGTTAAACGGACAAGTACACTCAGTCATGTATTGAATAATAGAGCAAAAGTTACAATGTTGAAAAACAAAGGATGCTATTTATAGGCTGATGTCCTACGACTAGTGTCTTCTAGGCGTAGGTTTCTCATACACCTAAGGCCCTCCAAGCGTAGGAATCCTACACCTGGAAAAAGTTACAAACGACAAATATTAAGGTTAAGACCTAAAATGCTACCTGAATTACATCATAAACATATCATAAACATGGGATCACTAATATCTAGCCTAGGGACATGCCGAAGGGTGCACTAACAGACTCCCCCTTGGACCTAGCTATATACCTTCAAAACATATTCATCAGCAACAAACTTGAACCTTCAATAGCAACCAATTTCATGCTTCCAGAATAGAGAACTTGTTCTGTGGACCAGTTACACCCTAAATGTAAGTTCTTGTCATAACAAAACCTAATCAACTTCTGAAAACGCATCGCTTGATGTCAATCTTGGTCTTGAAAGTGAATTTGATTCTGATGCAGAGTCTTGACATCCTCTTCAGAGTAATCCATGAGCCACATAGGATCATAAACTCTCAACTTCCGAAATATCTTGGGCTCATTTATGAGAATATTCACAGCTTCAGTTGTCGTGAAATTGTAATACCGGAACATAAATTTCCCGCTGAAGTTCTAATCAATCGTGGCTATTGGTATCTTGGTCATCACTATGGGTGGCATGATGCTTCTCTTCCAAATCAACATACCAGTTCTAGGATATTTCTCTTTGGACTGGTAACGTTTGGGATATTGCGATCCATGCACACTTTCTCTTCTGATATTCCCGTGGAACATATCTAGTTAGGAGTTTGTGTCAACTGGTTCCTTCCTTACTAGATCTCGAACATACCAGTACGGCAAAGACTTGATGTGAAATATAGTCTTAAAATACAAAATGCTAGTTTCAAACTGGATACCTACAGCATTGGCATGCAGAACATAAGTCCAACTCAGAAGATTTCCAGACATTTGATTCCATTTTTGAGTCATACGTTTAGCTTGATCTGGCGCTTCCTTCCTATACTTATTAAACCATAGATTACACATATCTAATTCTGGATTTTCTTCTCTTCACATCTTCTGGTTCATCTTCAGGATTAGATTCCAGAATCTTTTCAGCTTGATCAAAGGCTTGATCTTTAAGATCTGGAATCTTAGCATCTTTATCCTTCACCACATACTCAGGATATTCTTGATCTGTGATGTCTTCAATCTCAATGTCATCCAACCTGTCATTATCTTCAATATACTTCTGAGATCAATCATCTTGACTTATCTTTTCATGTGTAATACCAAATACTTTGGCATTTCTTCATGCAACATCTCTGGAGGTATTTCACCTTCTTCCAGATCCATATACTATTTAGTCACATGGTTCATGTCATCATCAGTGAAAAATATATCATAGAATGACTGAGCCCATTCTATGGAAACCTCCCTGAGCAACAACGCCCTTGAAAGTTTGATAATCTCCTGAAGTTGGGCCTTGTTGTGAAGACGACCCATCTTCAGGAGCTTTGCCTTCATCATGTGATTCTTTCGATCATCTTTCTTTGAACTTAGAGTCAGCTCTCTTGATTAGCCGAGAACTGGCTCCACCATAACCACCTTTACCTTCATCATTACCACCACCTTTATCTTTCCATGATTCATAATCATTATCTGAATCATCCTCATCTTCATTACTATCATCTGTGTCATCTCAATCACCAGCACTGGGTCTTTTGTGTTCGTTCATGAATAAGTCAACACGTCGTCTCAAACGTTTGTTCTCTGACTCAACAACAACAAGACGATTCTCAGTTTTACTACAAGATTCCGTTGATTATCTTTCCATGATTCATAATCATTATCTGAATCATCCTCATCTTCATTACTATCATCTGTGTCATCTCAATCACCAGCACTGAGTCTTTTGTGTTCGTTCATGAATAAGTCAACACGTCGTCTCAAACGTTTGTTCTCTGACTCAACAACAACAAGACGATTCTCAGTTTTACTACAAGATTCTGTTAACTAATGAATATCGTGCTCATTCTCGATAGCTTGAGCATCGCTTCTTTGACTATAGCTTCTAGACTAAGATTTGCAGCCCTGGTCTGATTGATAATTTTGAGGAACTAGCGATCACTTTGTTTAGATTCTGCTATCCTCTGCTGGTTTGTAAAGTTATGAGCAACCTGCATGTAACACCCCAACCGATGGTGGAAAAATCGGGGTGATACATAGTGACGATTATTTAACAGCTTAGGATAATAAATGTTTCAATATGTTTTATGTATTCCATATTTTGTACAAGTAAATACAACATACAAGCAAGATAAAACTTAACAACAAATATTCAAATCCAATTGTATTTCTCAGGCCTCAAGCATTATATGTGTCCAACGGCTTCTAAATCCTCCATGCGTCAATAAATCCAGAAACAAGTTAAGTGGGAAAGATGGGGGGTCAACTATAGATAGTTGATGAGAATACATAGGTTTTGTAAGTAACATAAACAATATATTTTTATAGCAATCATAGTCAAGCATGTAATAACGCGTCTGTGTACAATCAAACCTTATGTCGACTGAGACCTAACTCAACGAGTTAATAAAATGTAATTGTTATCAATCATCCCTAAATTTATGCGCGGGGGGGGGGGGGGATAGGTTATAGCGCTATAATCTAAACATGTGATGTGTCAATATAAAAGATTTTGCTATGTCTTTTTGTTATATAAACAAACCATTCAAAATGAGTCAACAAGTTTCAACATACTAAAACTAAGTAGTTCCTATTGAGTCTAAAATATTTACACATATTTCATCCCAAAAATGTAAAATGGTAAAAATGGGCTATGTAAACTCTCACCTTAAATAGTGTAAAATAACACAAAAAATGAAGCTCATGGTGGCAAGAAATCCAAAGGAATAATCCTAGATTAAATAACTTCACGATATAAGTTTTGGACTTAATAATCTAAGTCTCCAATCTATTGGTATTATAGTGTTTTATATATCTAATTTGGGAATATTAGTGTTTGAAAATCAATTAATTAAATGGTAAAATATTTTGTTAATTGATGTTGCAATAATTCATAATTATTAAAGTAATGAAATAATATGGGTAATTGTATAAATTTTGTTAGGGGAATGATTGTTTTTTAATAATATACATGAAAGTAATTTTGTATAATTCTTTTTACGTTTAACGGTATTAATACAATATATCTTATTTATAGCCATGAACGCTTTAAGTAAGTTAAAAATATTTTTTTTTTATCTTTTCTGAAAATAAAATTTATATTTTTGTTCCAAATTATAAGAAATAATTTTTGTGAAATTTTGTTATAAAAATGATTAAAATGGATTTAAAATGAATTACTGTTGATTTAAATAGGAAAAATAATAATAAAATAATTTTTTGTTACGGAATAGTAATTAAAATATAAAGTTTGTAAAGTAAAAAAATACAAAATAATCAAATTTTTTTTAATAAATATAATAATATTTTGATATTTAAAAAGAATTAAATCTAATTTACAACAAAATATTATAGAAACTTGATTTAAAAAAAAATAATGTTGGTTGTGGCGTTCGAACCCAGGCCTCTGGCCGGTTCTGACTTATCATAAGTGTGGCCAACGAACTGAGCCACGCCCTGAGAAAATTTAAGAGCCCAAACGATTAGTTTTTAAACTATAGCGCGTTCAAACCATATTCCCAAATCATATTCAATAGACCCTAGCCCCAAGCTCTAATTTAATTAGCCTGATTTGAGCAAGATCTTTACAATTAACCTTAGGGCTTCTGTTTGGGATGTAGCCCCAAGCTCTAATCTAATTAGCCCGATTTGAACAGGAGAGCGGGTTTGATTAACCTTACCGATTGCTAAGCTCACAATACGTTGAGTCAACAAAAAAGTCAACGACTACAGTAGTCAACAGAACGATTTGTGTGTGTTTATGTGGTGAAATTGAAGGAGGAGCAAAAGTTTTCGGATAAGTATGTGCTTAATGAAGGGATCAATTTATACAGGTGAAGTCGAAAAGAAAAGATTGGAGTGTTTGACAAAACTACGATCAAACGAGCCCCAGACACGTCAAAAATGGATTAATTTGAGATGGAAATACGAAGATTATGGATTAGTTTGATGTGGAATGACTTGTCGGTCCAATCTATATATTTCAACTTAATTAAAGCTTCCAAATTGAGCATCAATTGGCTTGGGATTGTCGGCAGGTTCAAAATTTGGGTCTGGGCCTTATCCAGGTTGAGTAGGTGGATCAGGGAGGCTGGCCTGGGTTTTGGTTTTGGGCTAGCTAGTTTAGGCATTAGAATGGGGTACGGTTTGCAGGGGTTGGGTATGGAAATAGTTATTGTTTGTTGTTGTAAAAAAATCAAGTTTTTTCATATATATAAGTAACTGTCACACCCCGCCAAGTCGGAAACACGGGGATGCGACCTTGAAAGGTTTTCAAGCACAGAGTTCAAGAATCACAAAATTAATTTAAATAGGTACCATCGAAGGATGGATATTGTCATTAAATTATTTAAATCATCGTAACAATATTTGAGAAATAGGAAACAGGTTGGAATTCATGACTTAAAAACTGACACATCATGGGACTGACAAGACCCATTCTAAAGTGGTACCACCCGGTGCATGCTCGAACCCCTCTCCGATGCCTCTGCTTATCATCAATTACCTGAAAAACATGCATAAAGGATTTGTCAACAATAATGTTGGTGAGTTCACAGGTTTAAATGTACTATGTAAAGTGCTTGTGTAATTCGTGTATGACCAATCATAGGCTAGTTAAGCGAATGATCACTGTGCGAACCATTAATCCCATAACCAAACCTCTTGAATATTGTGCCTCGCACATTATACACTAATGAAAATGTATGTATAGTAGAATACCAACACTCTTTTGCATGTAACCAGTTAGAGCGACTAACCAAGAGTGGGGGTGTCAACCCAATATATCTATTAAAGTGTTCCATGGCTACCGATAGCTAATGGATACGGTGTAATGTATATACGAGGACTGGTGAGATCTCATGAATTGAATGTCTCATGTTCCACATGGTAGTCACGATAGAATAACACATCAAACGAGTTGTACTAAAATGTGGCATGTTTTTCCGATTAAAGGGGAAAATAGTAAAATGAGGCAGTGAAGCTCACCTGATAATATTGCATGTGGGCTAGTGATGCTGGAGTGTGCGGTCACTACCGTCCAGACAATGATTGCCCTATGATTATTAAGAGCTTGGTAAATTGTATGTTCATGTTAGGTATGATACCAGTTATTCACCCGACATCGTGGGCCCTAGTATTCGTGTATGTGGGCCATGTTTGGTGCATGTATCAATTATTATTACCTCATGTGCTCATTCGTGAAGGTATGGTTTTATTGTAAAACGTATCATGTGGACCCCACTTGTCGTTAGAGGTTATGACTTGATCCTAGTTGAACACGTATGGTCATTTCATAGTAAAACAAGGGTCCTAACATGGGTTTAGGCCTTTGTAAAGCAAAAAGTAGTTTTTAACATATGTCAAGATCCTTTTAACATATGTTATAACATGGTACGCGAAACTTTAACTTGATGTAGGCTTCGTTTCCGATTGTTTGGTGGATCAAAAGTAATTGATTTTTGCTTAACATTGTATAATCGAAGTCTCAAAATGTGTGTTAGCGCCTCTTGGGTAAAAACCGATTATAATTACCTTTCAAATCCACATTAGTTTCGGATAGGTGCAAAGTATGACTTTTATTATAAAACATGGTTCTTAGCTTGATTATTCATGTCGTGTTTTGCCTAAAAAACATGGTTTGAGTCACGTGTGCCTAGCTTGGGTCGATCAACATCATATGGGAGTGATAGATCGACATAGTGTGGCACTAGGTGATAAAAATAATCCAAGTGAAACAATATATATGTAGTCTTGTTCAATGTATGCAAATGGTCGATTTATGTAAGGTCAAGGGTCAGAGGGATTCGGGTAACACAATGGAGTCGATTCATTCAAAAGTAGGAAGGCACGAGAGACTTACCTAGTGATGATTAGTGATCAAAGGCTTATGATCTCCTAGATATTGCCCTTGAGAGTGTGGAGTCGACTTTATGTGAGAGGTTTAGGGTAACCGAAGCAAGGCAAGTGTTTGAGAGCTTGTGTTGGTGTGAATATCTCTCCTCTATGGCCTCCTATTTATACAGATTTGGATTGCAAAGGCCAAGCTAATCTTGGTATGCTTATGCCCGTCATATGGATCGAATAGAGTGAATATGTACCAAATATGTGATTGTTATTGACAAACATCATCTCTTGTCCATTTCCATCTTTCGATTGATTGGTATTAGTCTCAAAAGGGTATAGATCTTTCATGGGGAAGTGGTGTGTCATTTTTGTCATATATCTAGTTTTATGTAGGTTTGTGTTATGCATTCCCATTCCTTGGCAGGTTGTGATTAATGAGCTATTAGTGGGAATGGTTGTCTATCATGAAGGGTGCTTAAGAGTCTTGTTTGGTTGCCTATTTTGGTGTAATATCACAATTGTACATGATCCCTTGCATCATGAAATATCTCGGCTGATTGTGTGCAAGGAAGTGAGGAGTCCTAATCATGAGTGAAAGTGATTGTTCCTTGGTTTCATGTTTGGCTGTGAGTTGTCATAAGTTCTAAGAGGAAGTTCTAGTGTTCTAGGGATAAGAAGGGATGAGGTTGACTTGCCATTTGTATGTTTATGTTGGACATACCCTTGTGATGGTGACAAGACTCTAGTGTTTTCTTATTGTTTTTGGCCGATGATGAGACAAAGTGTAGAGGTGTTTGTAGATAGAGACACAACAATGACTAATGATTGTAAGATCATTAAGGAAGAATGAGGTTTGTCTTATATGGAAGTGTTATCATAGGGTTGTTTTCTTGTCCACTTTGGTGTAAGTTATGATCACCTCATGATGATGTTCGATTGATTACATCATATGTGTGAGGCTTAGAAATCTCAGCTGAAAATAGGACAAGAGAAAGATCTTCCATTTGGGGCTATGATCATCACATGAGGAGGTGTATGTATAATACAATTTTATGCTACTAAGGTGTATCTTTTGGACATATGATTGAAAAAGACTCATGAGGGTTCTTGGGTAGATATTGTGGCCGAAAGAAACAAGAAAGAAGGTTCCATGAGTTGTATGATAAGGACAAGTCATTTAAATGTGTGTATGTGTAGTCGAGTGTATGTATATATATATATATACACACACACACACACACACACTTATTCATGAAGCGTTTTCGGCTTAGAGACCAAGTCTCTAGGTTGTGGGTTGATCATGCGATCCTAAGTGTATATATAGTTGTGAATGATCGAGTATTGTACGAATTCGTATGGATACATGGTGCTTTTAAAGACTCAATGACGATATCAACATGTATTAACATCTATTAGTCATGTACACATGTTATTCTATGTTATCATATGATAATGTTTATGATTCGTGTACATGTGTTAGCGATGGATTACCATGTGTTAAAGTGTGGTGATCTCATAAAATATCTTGTGATTGTTCGAGTTCTGAGTGGATTGTATAGTTCCCACTCGGGTATTGTTAAGTGTAAGTGTTATTTCGTATAATCGTGTTAGTCGGGCATCATGTTGCTCTCTGTTCAGCGTGTGGTTGGGTTGACTGTTGCATGCCAATTTTTTCGTATAGTCCGGGTGTGGTATGCATAAACGGGTGATTTATCGAGTTTTCTGAATAACCCATGCTTCACTAGATTTGGGGGGAGGGTATAGTGCGTGCAAAATGTCTAATTTTGCACATGAAATAAGAAAAATGAATGAAATGCGTACGGATGTTGACCTGGATCGTTGACTGGTGTCACAGTAACTATTATTATTATTATTATTATTATTATTATTATTATTATTATTATTATTATTATTATTATTACTACTATTATTATTATTATATAATAAATAAGTGTTTATTATAAAAAATATACATATTTAATATTTGCACTTTATATGAATATAGATTTTTTATATAAATAGAAAGACACTTACATAGAAAAATGGGTTTGGAATTTATATATATATATATATATATATATATATATATATATATATGTATAAGGGAAAGGGATACCGGAAACCCTCTAAAACGAGGAAACTCGGTAAACTCTAACTTCCCAAGCTTTTTATCATCTGAAAAAATTAGGGTATGTAATATACATGATTTTAAGAGTTTTGAGCAAAAAAAATCAAAAAAGCGCCGAGTAGATATTTTAAAAAAAAAATAAATAAGTTTTTTTTTGTGTTACGTATGTTACACAAAAACAGACATGTTACATATGTAACACAAAAAACTTATTTATTTTTTTTAAAAATATCCACTCGGCGCTTTTTTGTTTTTTTTGGCTCAAAACTCTTAAAAACATGTATATTACATACCCTAATTTTTTCAGATGATAAAAAGTTCGGGAAGTCAGAGTTTCCCGGGTTTTCTCGTTTTGAGTGGGTTTTTATTTTAACCACCCCCTATATATATATTTTTAATAAATTTTCCAATATATATATATATATATATATATATATATATATATTGGAAAATTTATTAAAAAAACTTTAGGGAAAAATACATGAGGTTACAGTCTTTTAGGAATTTTGTCCTGAAATTTATTTAAATGAGACATTTAAATAGGGTTGAGCGTAGTTGGGAAAATGTTAGGGTGGCCGTTGTTTGGTTTAAAGCATGGCAAAAGTTTATGGATAACAAGATAAACCATTTCGGATGATCTTGGATAAGAGGAATGATATGTATAAGTTATGAGGTTGGATGAGGATAAGAGTTGGATTATGTTAGCAGGGAGTATAAAGGTTTAAAAGAGAACTAAATCCTAAGTCTCAGGAATGTGAAACGTAGTACTTAAAATGATTAACTAGGTAAGGACTTAAAGGACCACAAAATGACTATGGTTTGTTCTTGGTCCGACCCCAGTCTCACTTTCGATGTATCATTAATGTTTATATATAAGGTGTACCGCAGCTAAACCATCACACCTTTGATACCTCGAAAACGTACTGGACATCTTCCAAAACCCTAATAGAATTCCACACCACCTTAATGTACCTATAAATTCATGATTACGTTCCGTACCGCAATCATTAACTTACCTTACATTAGGGCTTTGTGTCCTATGATTCTAAACTAAAATCAAACATATAAACACTCAGCAGTTGTAATGTTACACAAGTATGGCACATAAGTTGTAAATGTGACATTTAATATCATGCAATGAAATGGGGTAGCACACAAAAATGAGTATAAATTAACTATGAGGGTAATCAAGTTCGCATAACTTCCATAGATTAATATGTTCACAATACACCCATAAGGATCGCCTAGTTCATTGTCCCTGTTTCTACTAGATAATCATGCTTGTAAGCAACCAATCATAGACAGTCGAGTTTATAGTGTCATGAATGACCAAGTTTCTTAGATCAACAAATTTATAGATAATTAAGTTTATCGATAACTAGGGTTACAACTCCATAGAAGGTTCCACAGATGAGTAAGTTTATAGATAACTATGTTTAGGCTTGTAGCTAAAAAGTTCATAAATAATTGATGGGCAATAGATTTTCAAAGCTAAGAAAAATAGATGATTTTGTGTATGAGGATTTGATTTACGAAGCTTTTCGATGATAGATAAATCACACTTATGAGAGTCAAGTTTATGGAGGCTGGGAGGATAAATAATGAGGTTCATGAGGACTCAACTTTGAAAATGTAGATGATAGGTACCGGTGTTAATGTAAAATCGAGTTTATGAAGGATAGGAGATAATTAATTAGTTTAAGGAAAATTCCAATTTGAAAATCTTACATGATAAGTGCTTTATAGATAGCGGATGATCGTGTTTATAGTTGTTTAGGTTTTATAGGAAAATATAGATATTGAGAAACTCGTTTTTAGTAAAAGAAATAATGGAATTAGAAAGTTACTTTTGTGAAAACAAGTAAGAATTAATGAGAATTCGAAGGTTTAAATTTTCCCGTGACTATTAAGAATTCATTTTCAAAATTGGTCTTGGGCAAAAGCAAGGTTGGTTAAATTTTTAGGTTTAAATAGTACAGACCAAACGGGTTTAGATCTGAATATTTTAGTGATTCAGTGATTTTAAACACGAGGTTGGGTTTTGAAAATCAAAATGTTTTTAAGGCATTTTGTATATTAGACACTGATTAATCTACTTAAATAGAAAATAAATGATTTTTAATAGGTTAAAACATTTTATCAAAAATCCTCTGTCATGCCGATAAATTATTACATAAACATTTAAAATTTAGAAAGTAAGTTCGAGGAAATAAAAGACTCCTTGACAAAAATATTTATTTGCTATAGTTTGTGAAATTCCCAGGTGGTGAAAGTTTGACAAAATTTAAAAGTCTTTAGTTTTGGTGCTATGGTATACTTGGATTATGGGGGTATACTCGGATTATGGGCTTATAGTTTGAAATCTTGGATATGATGAAATTTTATGGTTGAGGATACTTTCAAAAAATGCAGAGAGGGTTTAAAATAGAATTAGCAATAAAATACCGAAGGTACTAGATTTAAAAATATGTGACATGTTGTAAAGGGAATCATATGATTTGATTCAGATGTCAAACATATGGGTAATACTGTAAGATTGTAAGATGAAGTATGATTGTGAGCCATGAATGATCATGAAATGTAGGCTGATGAGTGAATTATATAAGAAAGAGAATAGATTTGAATTGCAAAGATTCAAAACTTAGGATTAAATGAGAGTGAGGAGATTTATATAAATTCGTGCAAGTAAATCATAAGGATTGTAAACATTTATTCGTTAGTTAAAATGAATAAACAAAAACGTTGACGTAAAGTTATTATATTCTAATAATATTTTCGAAGACTTGCTATAGCCTATAAGTGAACACTCATCCCGAGAATTTCCAGGTAGGCATATGGGTCCCTCGATTGATTGGGATTTATACGAAATGCGAATCCTAGCCTAAAAACTCAAAACACAGGCATTCACCCTTCCAGATTGCATGTGTTCATTATGAGAATCTAAGACTTTGACGAGATTATCAACATAGGTTAGGCCTAAGCTTGAAGAGTTTGTCCTAATAATTTATGGATAGATCACGATTTGTAGTAGGTGGAAAAAAAAGGTAGGCAAGATGTAAGGACTAAGGTAAGGATAGAGAGTGGGATGAGGATAAGGAACAAATAGAGTTACAAGTAAGAGAAGCAAGTATTGGTTAAAGTTCTAAGGTTGTATACTAGATTATTTTCTAATAACATAATTCCCTGTAACCATGGCTCTGATACTAATCTGTAACACCCCAATCGATGACGGAAACATCAGGGTGCCACGTAGTGACGATTGTTCAATAGCTCATGGTACTAAAAGTTTCAATATGATTTATTTATTCCAATTTTTTGTACAAGTAAATACCATACAAGCAAGATTATAAAGTAAGTCGTTTGATTTGATGTTTGATCCATTTAAGAAAACATTGGTTTTCGGAGTAAAACGGACATCTAATTCTTTCCTTTTGAATCTTTACATTATTTGTCCTAAGATAAAAAGATTTTTGTGACGATATAAAAAATAAGGATATGATTATCGCTAGTCTTTCAAAATGAAAATTTGTAGATATATTATTACCTTATGCATTTTAACGATGATTGACGTATTTTTATAAGGGAAGAGATAAAGTACAAAGCTTCTTAACGTACAAAGCGTAAAAAGCATTTTGAGCCATTAGATTTAAGCGGTGGCAAGATAGTAATTAATAACACTAATCATATGTGGATTAGTCTAACCAGGGGTAAATTAGGAAAAAGGCGTTTAAATTTTTCAGAGATCGTAACCACAGACATTCAAAACATTCGATTAAAAGTATAATCAAACAAAATTTTTGAACGATTGAAACTGATTTTCATCATTTCAAAACGATTAAATGTTCATAATCATTACACAGTAAAAAACATTCGATTAATCAAATCAAAAACGTATTTGCAGAAAAAACAAAACAAAACAGAGTATTATAAAGCAATTAATAAAATCAGTAAACTCGTATTCAAAAATCACAATCAACGCATGTAATATTCACATAAACTTACGATTTTAGTAACATAAGAAGAATTAAAGAAAAAAATTGGTTTTGAAAAAAGTTTCAGATGATGAACATTCAGAGACTGAAAATCTAATATGTTTAAACGCACCTTATAAATGTGTTACATCATAGGGTGCGTTTAAAAAAAAACTAGTAACCAGTTAACCCAAACAAACAATAGACGCACGTTTGTTTTATTTAAACGCGCGTTTGAATGTTTGGACGCACTTATTGTATTCTTTGGACGCACATTATTTACAAAATACAGATTATGTTTTTTTTATGTTATTCGTGCATGTAATGAATAAAATGCAAGTGGCATCTCTTATTAATTGTAAAAAATCATGTGTCAAAAGATACATGATTATTTAAATGGCAAAAAACTCAAAAATCTTACTATCTAATAACTATGATTTGATTGGTAATAAATTTAGTTAAAACTTGAAATTAAATATTCAGCTACCACCTAAATAACTTTTTGGGGGTCTATAAAAACACTATCAGAAAACATATTGATTCACTTGCAAAAACTAAAAAACAAAATCAAATGGCTGAAACCACATTGATGAAATCAACAACATACAGATGAAGATTGTGGTAATGGTAGATTGCATCTCTGAAGTCAGAGATTACATCAACACTTCATGTGTAGTTCTTGGTGTGCAAAATGAGGTCCAAAGACAGTGTATGAAGAACCTGGATCTTATTGAGAAGCTACTGAATGAAGAAAAAACACCATTCAGAGATGTAGCAATTGAGCAACTCCACACCCAAGTAGCTTTTGATAATCTCATATCCCAGACACTAAGCAACACAGGAGAATGCATTGAGAGGAACATAGCAATGAAGTAGAAGGCAAGGGATGCAATCTTAGGTGACAAGTGATGGTGGATGATTTGATGGTAGTTGTTTTGTGGTTTTTTTTTTTTTTTTTGTGTGATTGTATGTCTTTTTTTACATGGTGGTTTTTGTGGTTTTTTGATGGTGGTGGTGGTAATGGTGATGGTGATGGATTTTTGTGGTTTGTGGTTAATGGTGTAATGGTGGTGGTGTAGTGGTGGTCTGTAACTACTAATGAAATTTAATTCTTAATGAAAATAGACGCATTTACCAACTATTTTGAACGCACTAAATGATGATCTTCAGACGCACTTATATTATAATCAAACGCACTCATATAAAAAATTTAAAGTAACTTAAATGCAAAATAAAAACTAAACGCACGTTTAAGAAACTCCAGACGCACTTGTTAAATAAACTAAAAATTTACAGTAGCCAACAACACACATCTAACACAACTCCTCATCATTATCATCAAGGTCATCTTCAACATTCTGGTCATCTTCTAATTCAATCTCTTCATTATCATCTAATTCATCTTCCACATTCTGGTGATCTTGTTCGGATTGGGGCTAGGTTAAAGCACCCTCCTTCGCATGTTTTCGTCGATCATGGCCTCTCTCTCCACATAGGGCACAAGTTCTCTTCCTTTTGCCGGATCGACTAACCTGTTTTTCCTAGCTAGACTTTATACGCTTCTGCTTACCACGACCGTTGCTCTTAATACCATTAGGATGTTGAATAGTGGGTTCGGCCTCTAATGGTTTCTCGTAACCAAGAAGAGAAGCATACCTGTCATACTTATTCAGATGACTAGGTCTCTTAAACCTGCCCTCATCAACCTTCTTAACCATCTCTTTTATTTTATCATTAACCAAAGTTAACTCAGATAAATATGTAATTAGTGAGTTTGCAAGATATTCACCACCTAAGACTATCGCCCGTGCAATACGTCTAGCTTCTTTCGTCTTGTCATCACCAAAATCTCTTGTTTCAAATGTATACTTGATTTCATTTGGAACAACGTCTTTTGTCCACCTCCTCAGAATGTATTTCTTCGGGAATCTATAATATTTCATCAACCTTAATACAAAAAATATATGCCTACACAGCAACACGTACTGCTCGAACCTCCTACAGGTACATAATGTAGTAACATCCTCAACACCCTCATTAACTTCCTTCTTGAACAGAACCTATAAAAAGGTAAAAAACTATACTAATGACTTGGATGCACAAATTAAAAAATTTTAACGCATTAATAGTTAAAAAACCAAAAACTATACTGATGACTATTGGACGCATTCATAATTAAAAAACCAAAAAAAAAAAATACCTCAAGAAAGCCTTGACCATATGCTTGAGGATCATACATATATCTTTAAAAAACCTTCTTCATCAGCCTTTTTAATATGAACACTTATTAATCCTTCATAAGTGGCATATATTTCTTCCTGAATATCAAAGAAGATAGTCCATGTAAATATTTTAGATGCCTCTTCCTTAATAAGGTTTGTAGTCCAAAGAGCAGGAACTGTATGTCTTGAATAATAGTCATTCTTCCTATGGTTGAATCTCTAGGATTCAAGAGAAGTTTCAATGTGGTTGAAAAACTCAACAAGAGTCAACTGAGAATTTGCCACTTGGCAAAAAAATGATTCTCACTCTCAGATCTTGATGTTGTCCTCATTAGCCCAAACATAGGTTCATCCCGGTAAAAAGCAGAGATCCACATTGACCTCATATTAAACATGTCCGTCAACCAATTGTTCTCGTTTAGATTGTACTCGACAATAAGTACACCCCACTCAAAATCGAATGTCTCCGAACTGATGGAGTCTGTCCACACAATTGCACAAATTCTCCTTTAGAACTCATCATCACTGCATAATGCACTACCCACCTAAAAAAAACAAAAAAACCATATAAAACAAACGCACTGTGTTAGAAATTTGGACGCATTAACATGAAAATACATAAAAAGCTATCGAATGCCCTAATATGTAAGTTTGGACGTATTCATTGTATTGTAACCAACCAAGCACTATTTAAACACACTCGTGTAATAAAACAAACGCACTCTTTGATTAAAATCAAACATTCATGCTGACCTTATCAGAAACCTTCTTCAAGATATGCCACATACACAATCTATGTCTGTTATTTTGAAAAACTAGTTGTATTGCATTTTTCATAGCATTGTCTTGATCGGTTACAACCACTTTTGGATGCTTTCTAAAACATTTGGAAAATGATTGTAACAACCATGTGTATGATTCAGCTGTCTCAGATGACAACAACCCTGCACCAATTGTGACATTCCGACAATGGTTATCAATTCCGGTAAATAGTACAAACACCATCTTGTACCTGCAGCATCTAGTTCTAAATCACCCATCACATCCCCAGCAGCAAAGAAACAAAAGACATCATCTACTGCTGAACATACTGAACTGCCAACTGATGCATTCAATGATGCATTGGATAGAGTGTTGAAGATGTTGAAGAAAGGAAAGATTCCTGTTGCTGAAGCTTCAACACCTAAGGTTACTGTAGATAGTAATGTGATGACTGTAGTTAACCAGAAGCTTGCTGACATGATGAAGATTATAAATCAGCAACAAGCAGAGATTGAACAGTTGAGAAGCAATGACAGAAAGATGTTAGATGTTGTTGAATCGTCACATGAGAATCATGAAGCTCTGGAAGCAAAGATTAAACAACTTCAGAAATAAAACAAGAAGTTGTTGAAACATGAGCAGAGAAACACCAGAAGGTACATTGCTATGAAAGAGGAGAACAAGAAGCTGAAAGCAGACAACAAGAGTATGAATATTTTGATAAAGGATTTGTACTCTAAAGCTCCTCAACTACAAGCTGGTGAAGAAGATAAAGAACGTGATGAAGAGGAAGTTGATTATGAACCATCTGATGAAGAAGAAGAAGAAGAAGAAGATGAGTTGAATGAGGATGCTGGTGATGCCCCTAAAAAGAAAAAGAAAGATGATGATGGTTCAGGAGATGATTCAGGTGAAGATAATAGCTCTGCTAGTTCTGATAGTGATGACGATGATGATGACACTGACAAGTATAAGTGTGAGAAGAGAGGATCGGGAAAAGACACAGGAGAATCCAGTTCTAAAACTCCTGGTGGTACTGTTAATGATGATAATATCTTCTGGAATGAGAAGATCAGATCTTTATCTGATAATGACAAGAATTTGTAACGCCAGATGTTGACTGACAGAGTCTGGACGATCGAGATGACTGGTAGATTTCCAGAGATATTTGTGTCAAACGACATGCGTTTTGAATTGGAATACAACGATCTTGATCTAGAAGACGGAGAAGTTTCTGCAGCCATGTCGAAAGAGATATTGGAGGGACTGGCGAAACAGGTTGGTAAATCTCTGGAGGAGTTGATGAGTGATAACCAGATACCAAACATACCTGAGAAGGAAGTAGGCAATCACTCCGATGACAGAGACGTTCCAGTATTTGAAGAAGTAGAGATTGAGGATATCACTAGTGAGGAATATCCAGAATACATTAAGAATAACAAAGATTTTGGATTTCCTGAATTCACTGATGAACTGTTAAGCCAGGCTGAGAAACTTGCTCATGAAAAGAGTAAGAAGTTTGTTGAAGAAGTGTTTTCAGATTGTCAAAAGCCAAACACTGAACAATCTGACGCTTTGAAAGAACTTTTGAGGAAGCTTAAAGAGAAAGAAGCTAACCGTCCAAATATTGAAGCTCAAGGTAGCTTTTACAAATTCCATAATGATTTGTTTAAAGGGAAAGCTCTCGGCTGGAAGTACTTGAGACAGCTGAAATGTGTCGCGGTGAAATGGGAAAAAGGAATCATGTACTTTGACAGATTCCATGATATCAAGACATTACCATATTGGGCTGTTAGAGATATCTGCAGACATGAGATGTCAGGTGCTTCAGTGAACAACCATCTGGTTGGTTACTTTGCAGATAGGATAGCCAGAGAGAGCAGGACGAAATGGGACGTGTTTACCCCACAATATCCTAAAAGGATAGTCCATAAGAAGGAGAAGGATGATATTACGGGGATGCCTAAGGTGACTTTGAAGTATAAACCACGGAAAGTGTTGAAGCATATTCCTTTGATGCAGATTCCACAACACTTTTCAAAGGATTTCATGTGGTGGTATTATGATTGGAAGACTGCAGAAGCAGAAGCTATTATTGTTTTGAAGGATGGTGCAAAGGACTTCAAGAAGATTCACATTTTTGACCCAATGTGGTTAATCAACTGCTCGCACGAAGATATCATTATGCTCTATTATAATCCGATCTATTGCGAAGCAAAAGATAGTGAACAGGCAAGCAAATACTGTAACAACCGGCACAAATAAGGTAATTCCGTACAAATTAATTAATATATGATTAACGTAATTAAATGCAATTATGTGTGATTTAATTATCAAGGCCCTAGGGGATAGAATTTCCAAATAGTGCATAGGAATGCATACGTTTAATGGTAAAGCATGATTGGATCATGTGTAAATAAGCTATCCGGTATGGACGTTGGCAATTACCCGGTAATAATTAAATAAACGAAACGGATCCCGGACACCCAGGATATAAAATAAAGGGTATTTTCATAAGATATAATGAGTTTTGGAACTCCAAAACCATAAATGAAAACGTCTTGTACAAATCTCCCGGTAACGAATAAAATGCGCGTACCGCACCCGATACGCGTATAACTCATCATTTCACCCGGCAAAGGCCTAAATAACCAATCAACGCTTTAAATAGACTATATTTAAGGGTTATTAAAGGTGTTTTGAATGTCCGGATAACGCGTGATTAAAACCCGAAAAATAACCGAACGACACCCGAACGACGGGGGATTAAACATAACAAACAATGGGTAAATATTTGAAGTTGTGGACCCCACCAAACCCATCCAAGGGGCCGGCCTAGGGGCCTTGATATATACATATCTTGTGTTGATAATTATAATCTAAGTGCTTAGATAAAGCATGCATGCATAAGACAAAGGTGTAAGGAAAAGTGTGTAAGTAAACATTAGTACAAAGTGTGCTACTTTCTTGTCCCCCTTGTGAAGATTTTCGGCCATAAGGCCATATAATCCAAGACAAGTAGCCAACCATCATAACCTAAGTGTATGCATGCATGGTAAGGTCTTGTATAAAGATCATGATAAGATTTCAAAGATTAACCAAAGTTTACAAGCAATCCTACTCTTACATACATACATACACGGCATTCTTCACACACACACATATCATATTTTCAAAATCTCCCAAGTACACATACAATCCTCCATAAGATCTCTTGAATCTTTAGCATGATTACATGTGATAATTATATATAAACATGTGTTAGAGAGTTGGATAACAAAGCAAAACACTTCTTTCTTCTTCCTTTCTTGAGGCCGTAGGTATTCACACCCACACACACATCATTCTTCAAGTTTAACACTTCCAAATTACTCCTAAACAATCCATCATCCAAACCCCTATTGTGTGTTTCAAGAGCTTGGAGCTAAACCACTTGGAAGAACACACTAAACCCCTCTCAAATCCAAGGTGTTTGTCTTCCCTAGCCTTGTGCTAGTAGTAAGCATTCTTAATCTTGTTTTTGATTATTATTATTCATGTATGTGTTCCTAGTAGCAAGTTGTACATGAAGGGTTTAAAGGAGGTTTGAACATAATCTTTTATAGGTTTTACATGTGTAAAATGGAAGATTAAAGATATGAAAATAAACCATGGATTTGTTGATGATGATGTAATAATCTTGAAAATATGTAAAGTTTGCATTTAAAAACTAAGTAGTATGATGTTTTGGTTAAAATTGTGGGATGAACTTGAATAGGTTAAAAGTAACTTTAAATCATCTTATTATGATCATTCATGTTATAATACGTGATAAAACATGTTAGAAGTTCATAAATGAAGAAGATGGAAAATTAAAGTTAGCTTACTTAGATGGATGATATTTTGTTAAAATGGACAAATACATAAAACACACACATAAGTAGCCTCCCATATGAAATACAAGACTAACATAAGTGTTTTGATACAAAAATAACTTACCAATAAAAAGTTGAATCTTCAAAGTTTACTATTTTGAGTGAAAAATATTAACTTTGGAAGTTAGAATGGAAAAATGCAACTTTTGGAAGTTAAGGGACTAAAGCTGTAACTTTGAAAGTTAGAGGACTAAAATGGATATTTTAGAAACTATTAGTCCAAAAATACAAGTATGGAAAGTTTGGTGTCAAAAATGTAAGTAATAAAGTCTAAGGATGATTTTTGTAAATACTAGTAGAAATACTTGGGTATTTTGTATAAAAGTGTATTTTTGAAAGTTATAAAAATATAAAGGGTTTTAACATAAGGATTTTTATAAAATAGAGATTTTATAAAAATATTAAACAAACTTGGGAAACTTATACAAGAATGAATACTTTTATATAAATGGGAATATAAAAGTGTTGGAAACATTTTTGTAGTTAAGTTAACAAGTTGGGTTTGAAATACATAAGTATTTTAAACCATCCAAGTAACATGTGAAAAGAGGAAGAAATATGGATAATATTTCTATAAAACACATGTTGGGAAAACTTGGAAAAATTAACTAATCGAGTTAAGATATCGAACTAAGACGCGTTAACTAACCATACACGGACAAATCATGAGAAAAATGCCATTGCGGCAAGATAAGAAAAATATATATTTTAAGAAGTAAAATATATATATACATTGGGTGAAAACTAATAAACACTTTCCTAAGTGTTAAGAGAATTATTCGTGGGAGAAAACACATGACATAAACAAATAAGACGTTAAAACAAACGTGTATACTTAACAAGAAAAATTACACATTTATATATATGTACGCTCGTCTCGGCAAAATTCTAGTATATCTACTTAATGGGAAAGTAGATATGTGGGAAGGAAAGCCGCAACGAGAAGGCAAAGATATATATATATGTGTATGCCGTACCAACAAGATCCTAGTATATTTACTTGAATGGGAAAATAAATATACGGTATGGTGAGTTGAATCGGGCGTTAAGAATATACAATCGAACGACAAGATCTTAGTATATTTGTTTGAATGGGAAAACAAATGTGCGGCAAAGTGAGTCGGGTCGAGTGTTGAAATATATATTATATCGAGCGATGCAATCTTAAGTATAATTATTTAAATGGGAAAATAATTATATGTTAAGTGACGTCGAGTCGATGATAATAAAATACAAGTTAAGGAAATATTAACAAGAGTAATATATAACTTGTAAAAACAAAGGGTAATGTAACGCCAACAAAACCTAGGATACGCGCTTAATTAAACGGGATTTGGAACAACTTTTGGTCGGGAGTTGGGTGTACAACTTGCCAAGGCACATGCACTATAGTAATAGTGGCTCATACGTCTAGGACGTTTGTAGGTACGAGACCACCCCTTTGCTATCCACCCTTTTGAGCCAGACACAGTTTCAGGTGAGTTTCACGGCCCCATTTTAAACTATTTTACGTTTTCCGGGGGAAAGATATGTTAGGGAAAATGTTTGACGGATTTATTACTTGAGGTGTGACCGCCACTCGGGGTTGTGTCCTCGCCTCTATAATCATTTGTTCAGGGAAATGAAACCGGTGGAATATTTGAATAGTACTATTGGTGCCTGACAAGGCCCACCCCTAATCGATAGCGTCGATTATGCATTAGGTTATGCCTGGGGTGCATATATTCTGAACTTAAGTCGTGGGAAACCGAGTAACGACTTGGAGCGGGGCACAATTATTATATGTCTTGGTTTGATTATAGTCTCAAGTAGAGTATTAGGAATTTGCAACTCCTATACATTGTCACAACATGGTATTTCCCAAGAAATCAAGTTTTGGAAACTAAAAACCTGTGAACTCACCAATATATTTTATATTGACGAAACTTTTAAACATATCTTTCAGGTAACTAGATGAAGAAGGATCAGGCGAGCTGGGTCGGAGAATCTCCCAATGCGGCGTTGTACATTTTGCGGGGTTTCACCTTTATTTCCCAAAGCTTGGGATATATTTGAGAAACCTCGATGTTACTTTAAAAACAATTTACTTTTGTGTAATGTTTGGAACAAGTAATGACGCCTTAATAAATGACCCACTTTTCTTAAATTACTTATGTTTAGCAATAACCTTGACTTTATGCTTTTGAACCGTCGCGCCACGTGTTTCCGCCGTTGTCGTGGTGTGACAAATACCAACATGTGGTATTCTTATGCTTTGCATGGGATGTGAATGCTGGGTGTGACTTCGACAAGAAACTGGGGAAGTTTGTAAAAATACAGCATGTTGAAAAGAAGAAGCCGAAACAAACTCATGAACCAGTGATGACTAAAGAACAAAAGACGTTATTGCGCATCAAACTGATAAACAAGACAATGGACGAAGAACGAAGACTCAAGCAATCCAAGCAATAGTCGAGGGGGAGTTTGTAGATGCACATATTGCGACTAATGCTATTGGATTGCGAATTTGTAACATCCCGAAAATCCGTTTCACTTAATTACGCTATTTGGGCGTAAATAAGGAAATAACAAAACAAATTAAATAATAGAATGAGCCTTTATGGATAATATAACGAGATGATAAGAATGCGGTTTATGTTCTAATATGAAAATTCCTAGTGAAAGTTATTATCTTTATAATGGGGAAATAACACTAGAAAGAAACTTGCAAAGTTAAGTTTTATAAAAAAAATGACTTTTGGGGAAAAAGTGGGGGACCATTAGTGTAAATGTGGGTCAAATAATATGGTCAAGAAACACCCATTTGGGTGAAAAACGTGAGCAGCCCCAAAGGGGTTTTCTTGAGCCAAAACAAGCTCCAATCTCACCAAATTGAAGAAAATTGTTGCAAGAGGTTGAAGTACTGGATGAAGGGTGTGTTCTAGAGGGTTAATCTTCAAGGAATAAGCTTTGGTAAGAACCCTAATCCCCAAATTTGTGTAGGGTTCGAAACCCATATGTGGGTTTTGAGCAAATGATGTTAAATTCGTATTATTGCATGATTGTAAGTGATATTGATCATCTCTAATGGTTTAGAGATGAGCTAATTACTAGAAGTTGCTTGGTTGCAAAAGATGATGATATTGGGTTTTTATTAGAGCCTTGATGTTGCTAAATTAGTTGTAAATCCATGTAATTGTAGGAATAATGTGTAGTTGGTGATATGCATGTGGAAAATTGGTCATGATTGAAGGTGATTATGCGTTTTGGTGAAATGCGTGTATTAGGAGATTGTACATTGAGCTTAGAATGTTGTACGCACACCATGTGTTTGATGAAATGTCTAGATGAGTATGATGTATGAATTTGTATGCAAGACTTGACAAATATGAAGGTAATGTGATAATAAATACAATTGATAGTAGGTAAACATGAGGATTGTATTAGAGAGTATTCATGTGGGAATTGGTTGGATTATATGATTTGGTAAGAAGTGTGCGTTAGGATGTTGCATTCTATGTTTGGGTAGTATGATGCACACCAAGTGTTAGATTTATTTCTTATTTGTAATTAAGAAATGAATGTGTACTAATGGTGAAGTGTATGATCTTATTAAGAAAAGACAATGTTGGTATTATATGATGTTGGCTAAACTTGGATTTGTAATTGCCAACTATAGAATCATGAAAGCGCTAGTACGTGTCGAATGAATTCTATGTGCACCAAAGTAGTCATATCATGATATGTGTCCTATAGCATACTAATGTAATGTTTAGGGTAAAAATTGATATGGAGTAGTATATCGATATGGATGTATGTATCTAAATATTGAAAGTTGCATACTTGATAGTTGACTTTCTGAAAAGTCAACAATGTATGACTAACAAGGTTAGGCTACCCAACATGATTGTGATCAGTAAGGAGATCATGTGATATATGTTAGATTATCTAGGTGTCGTACATGATGGTATGTTGGATCGCTTGATTTATAAACAATGTGGTATTTAATTATGTGATGTGCATGATGGAAATTGACTTCTGCAAGTCAATGTGATATATGAGTTGGATATGATTGGTTTATGAATGAACATGCATGCTAACAACGATGTGAACATGATGACATGAAAGGATAGGAATAACAGACTCAAGCATGGGAAGCTAATGGGTCAAGATGAGGCAAGTAAACAAGCATGAACTTGGAGGACTTAAGGTAAGTGATTCCCGAACTAAACTTTCATTATGATATCGGATCTACATGTTAGTGTAGTATGAGAATCTTGAAAGAAACAAATAAATAATGGTTATGCCAAGGTAAGAAACTTGGTGATGAGTTAACATTAGATTTACCCATGTATGGTTGCATATAGAGGAGACAAACGGGTCATCAAGGAAATGTTACGCCATTTGCGATGATATCACGTAATCCGGGTAGTTTAACGCCTAGGAAAATCATGGGGAATGATCTTAGAACCTTGTGAGGTTTGGGTTTTAAGATATGCCATTAAAGCATGAAAAGTGCAGAGTGGGCGCAACCTCACATCAGGTCTGGGCGCAAGGTGACCTGAAAGGGCGCAACCTGACTCTGATGGAAGGTTTTGGCTGTTTTGCGCCCTCTAGGGGCGCAACCTCCCCCTCCAGGGGCGCAAGCTTGCGCCCCTCATTAGTTATTTGTCTGTTTTTATCGTATTTTCATATTTCGCTTATATGCGCAACCCGTATTCGCGTTTAACGCATCGAATAACATCGTTGGACTTCGTGAAAGCTAGTTATGGGTGTAGCAAGTAATAGAATGTCGGATTTGCAAATATGACTCAATTACGGAATGATGCGTGTGTATGTAATTAAATTGATATGTGTGTCTACATGGTAACAAATACGGTAAGTAGATTTTGTTATGCTTTTGTAGATTGAGAATGTGATGTATGTATGGGTACTTATACCTGGGTTCGTGTGATAGTTTTATGTATATAAAGGTTCGTCATTATAAGTAGATTGAGTATAGGATTGGAAAAATCATGTTTGCCCTAGAGAATACATGAAGGAAGAATAGTATGACTGGTCAAGGTAGGTTGTGTGTGGGAATTGTACGCTTATATGTATTGTAAGGTTATTAACCTTTTATTATGAGAATGGTAATGAAGGTGCAGGTATGTAAGTATGAATGCATGGGACTTGGATGTTCAGATCAGGGTATCACACCTGAACTTGAAAGAAGGCGTTTGAATAGGACCACGGAGTATTGTTGGATGTATTTCTGCATCGTGAGTAATGATTACATGAAGTCACCTATTGAATTAATGAAACGGTTATGTGGTGATTGCAGGTTATCTTGTCTACCTAATGAAGTAAGGAAATGATGAAGATCGAGCGAGGGAGCGGATTGTACGTGGTCACGGTCTCATTACTTAATAAATATGAGTCGTGTTGAATGTAATAAGAAACAATAAAAGATGTAACACCAAAATATCTCTCAGATATGTTTTCCAAACCTTTGAAAAGGTTCTATTAAGCAAGAAATTTTCTAGTCCGTATTTTCCGCTGCATATTTTTCTGAAAAAATGGTTTAGGGTGTTACAAGTTGGTATCAGAGCCCTGGTTTGAGTGAAATCTTGTACAAGGAAGTAAGTACTTGAACTCAAACTTGTGTGCTCTTGAAATCAGTGACAAGTACAATCCAAGACTCGATCAAGGCCCACAGGTAGAAATTAATATTGACTCACATGACATGCTAAAAGCTAATTGCGGTGTTTATGTTAAGGTGAGCTTTTGTGGATAATGAAGAGGTCTCAAGGACACGATTCAAGATAGACCGCGGAAATTGTGGATAAGATGGAATAATCACAGGTACGCAATAATTAACTATTGGTACCCGTGGGAGGAAAATCTTTAGGGATGGTAAAACTTGGAAGGAAAAAAAAATAACCTTGTTGTTAGGAAGGATATTGAAAGTGTAGCACGAAGCTGAAAACTAGTCCCCAGGCATAAGGTAATGATTACATGAAGACACGTGGATAGCATGTGGACTGCGCACCTGGCCAGTGCACAAGAAGCATGCGACACACGTGAGACCATGAGAATCATCACAGGTATGCCTGGTAAATTGGAAAGTAAGCGATCGTGAGGATAGATGGGTGGAATAAACCTTATTTAAGGGGTAAATGAGAAGTGATTCCCTCAAAAGGTATTAAACCAAATGTATGAGAATTGGTGCCTATGAACTAATTATGGTAATGAATAGATAAGTAACTAGACGACAGTTGTGGGTCATGGTAGATGACTCTCAAGTGATAGAGAGTAGTCTCTAAATGAATGAAATGTGGGAATGAAAAGTTTGAGTCCATAGGTAAGTATGGATCAAACCAATATGAATGAAAGGTGGCAATGAAAAGTTTGAGTCCATAGGTAAGTATGGATCAAACCAATATGAATGAAAGGTGGGAATGAAAAGTTTGAGTCCATAGGTAAGTATGGATCAAACCTATATGAATGAAAGGTAGGAATAAAAAGTTTGAGTCCATAGGTAAGTATGGATCAAACCTGTATGAATGAAAGGTTTGCATCCGTAGGTAAGCACGGATCAAACCCGTATGAATGAAAGGTTGGAATGAAAGGTTTGCATCCGTAGGTAAGCACGGATCAAACCCGTATAAATGAAAGGTTGGAATGAAAGGTTTAAATCCGTAAGTAAGCACGGATTAAACTTATATGAATGAAAGGTAGAAATAAAAGATTTACATTTGTAGGTAAATACGGATCAAACCTATATAAATTAAGGTAGGAATTAAATATATGAATCCATATGTATGTCCCTCCACTTACTCATTAGTCGGCTCATCCTTGATAGCATAAAAATGTCGAATGACCTTAATGGGTCAAATGGGTGGAATTGTAGAAATTGTAGAAATAACCTTGAACGGGTCAAATGGTGGAAATGAAAGAATGTAGAATAACCCGAGTAATGGGTCAGATTAGTTGGAATGTTGTAGAAATATAGAATAGTCTATGGAGCGGGTCATTTGGATAGGAATGAAGAAGAGAATACATTTTTCTCTAACCAAGATAAAAGCACAACGTTAGTAACTTAGTTTAGATATGTATATTGCGTGATATATAAAAATGCATATATATGTAATGGATGATGGTAAGGCATGGTATTAATGTGAGTTTATTTCAGAAACCTATGGAAATGAATGAATGGTTGATCTTTTGAAGGATTCGTACCTCTATATGCAGGAAATGAATGATGTTATGAGATGCAAGAATGTAATGTAGAAATTATAATAAAGTAGTAGAATATAGTGCATTTACCTTGAAAAGTCAAATTGTAGAAAATTTGCAAGATAGTGAATAAAATGTAAGGATCTTGCGTAAAAAAATGAAATAAGTAATGTAGTATAGCACGTAAACGGGAGATCAAGAAGGGAATGTATATAATTAGACATTACAGGTGAAAGAAAACTTGCATGGGCCATTGAAGGTCAATTTTCATGAATGTATGGTATATGTGTTTAACCAATGATTTTGTAGATACGAATGGTCGGATTTTTGAATATGATGGAATCTACAAGATAGGTGATATGATGTTAACAAGTTGGAACTCGCTGTGAATGAACTAAACTAAGCTAAGTATGGCGTGGACTTGTGAAGGAACAAGTCGAGACTACATATGAATGGTTGGTAAACGTTGTGAAAGGAAGGTTAGTAAATTTGGATATTTTGTGATTGTTAAATAGAAAATTGATATGTGAATAGTAACCCCGTAGGAATGAATGGTAGCTCAAGCATGATGTAGTTTGGAAGGTTTGACTTATAAAAGTCAAAAGATGAATGAATCTTAGCTTAGATTTAGTGTTATTAAGCGATGGACATATGTGTCTACAATGAGTAATGCATGAATTGAACTAACAAACAAATTAGCGTGACTAGAATGGCTTTGAAATTTACCAAAAGAGGGGTGGGGTGTATATGGTAAATGTACCGATTCAGTAGTGCCTATGTAATTATGCCTAATCTCAAGTTAAGTGAGAGTGAATGGGGAATGAAATGGTATGAATGTTGTGAAAGTGATAACCATGATCTAAGGGTTGGGCTATACGCACGTATATAGTCTAACTAATTACATGATTGAAGTAATTAAAAAGGAATTTATAATAGATCAGGAGGAATACTAATTATGATTAATGCAATAATAAAAGATCAACAGGGTTGATGAGGTGATAGATGGCAATGATAGTTCGGTATGCTTGATAATTGCATGAAGGCTTGTTGTTAAAATTAGAAAGTGTGGACATATAATTATGTTTGTTCACGATTAAAATCGTTGTATAGTCTATAATGTGGGCTTGTGTCAAGGCATGAAATCTTCAATGAAAGAAAAGAGTAGATAAATGAGTGGGAATAATGTTGGCTAAGGATTTAGCATTATGCAAAAAATAATAGCTTCAATGGGCTAGAATGAATGCCTAAGGATAATGGTGGAATGGGTTGATAGTAATGAAAGTGGTTTCGGGGACGAAACCAACTTTAAGGGGGGTAGACTTGTAACATCCCAAAAATCCGTTTCACTTAATTACGCTATTTGGGCATAAATAAGAAAATAACAAAACAAATTAAATAATAGAATGAGCCTTTATGGATAATAAAACGAGATGATAAGAATGCGGTTTATGTTCTAATATGAAAATTCCTAGTGAAAGTTATTATCTTTATAATGGGGAAATAACACTAGAAAGAAACTTGCAAAGTTAAGTTTTATAAAAAAAAATGACTTTTGGGGAAAAAGTGGGGGACCATTAGTGTAAATGTGGGTCAAATAATATGGTCAAGAAACACCCATTTGAGTGAAAAACGTGGGCAGCCCCAAAGGGGTTTTCTTGAGCCAAAACAAGCTCCAATCTCACCTAATTGAAGAAAATTGTTGCAAGAGGTTGAAGTAATGGATGAAGGGTGTGTTCTAGAGGGTTAATCTTCAAGGAATAAGCTTTGGTAAGAACCCTAATCCCCAAATTTGTGTAGGGTTCGAAACCCATATGTGGGTTTTGAGTAAATGATGTTAAATTCGTATTATTGCATGATTGTAAGTGATATTGATCATCTCTAATGGTTTAGAGATGAGCTAATTACTAGAAGTTGCTTGGTTGCAAAAGATGATGATATTGGGTTTTTTATTAGAGCCTTGATGTTGCTAAATTAGTTGTAAATCCATGTAATTGTAGGAATAATGTGTAGTTGGTGATATGCATGTGGAAAATTGGTCATGATTGAAGGTGATTATGCGTTTTGGTGAAATGCGTGTATTAGGAGATTGTACATTGAGCTTAGAATGTTGTACGCACACCATGTGTTTGATGAAATGTCTAGATGAGTATGATGTATGAATTTGTATGCAAGACTTGACAAATATGAAGGTAATGTGATAATAAATACAATTGATAGTAGGTTAACATGAGGATTGTATTAGAGAGTATTCATGTGGGAATTGGTTGGATTATATGATTTGGTAAGAAGTGTGCGTTAGGATGTTGCATTCTATGTTTAGGTAGTATGATGCACACCAAGTGTTGGATTTATTTCTTATTTGTAATTAAAAAATGAATGTGTACTAATGGTGAAGTGTATGAACTTATTAAGAAAAGACAATGTTGGTATTATATGATGTTGGCTAACCTTGGATTTGTAATTGCCAACTGTAGAATCATGAAAGTGCTAGTACGTGTTGAATGAATTCTATGTGCACCAAAGTAGTCATATCATGATATGTGTCCTATAGCATACTAATGTAATGTTTAGGGTAAAAATTGATATGGAGTAGTATATCGATATGGATGTATGTATCTAAATATTGAAAGTTGCATACTTGATAGTTGACTTTCTGAAAAGTCAACAATGTATGACTAACAAGGTTAGGCTACCCAACATGATTGTGATCAGTAAGGAGATCATGTGATATATGTTAGATTATCTAGGTGTCGTACATGATGGTATGTTGGATCGCTTGATTTATAAACAATGTGGTATTTAATTATGTGATGTGCATGTTGTAAATTGACCTATGCAAGTCAATGTGATATATGAGTTGGATATGATTGGTTTATGAATGAACATGCATGCTAACAACGATGTGAACATGATGACATGAAAGGATAGGAATGACGGACTCAAGCATGGGAAGCTAATGGGTCAAGATGAGGCAAGTAAACAAGCATGAACTTGGAGGACTTAAGGTAAGTGATTCCCGAACTAAACTTTCATTATGATATCGGATCTATATGTTAGTGTAGTATGAGAATCTTGAAAGAAACAAATAAATAATGGTTATGCCAAGGTAAGAAACTTGGTGATGGGTTAACAATAGATTTACCCATGTATGGTTGCATATAGAGGAGACAAATGGGTCATCAAGGAAATGTTACGCCATTTGCGATGATATCACGTAATCCGGGTAGTTTAACGCCTAGGAAAATCATGGGGAATGATCTTAGAACCTTGTGAGGTTTGGGTTTTAAGATATGCCATTAAAGCATGAAAAGTGCAGAGTGGGCGCAACCTCACATCAGGTCTGGGCGCAAGGTGACCTGAAAGGGCGCAACCTGACTCTGATGGAAGGTTTTCGCTGTTTTGTGCCCTCTAGGGGCGCAACCTCCCCCTCCAGGGGCGCAAGCTTGCGCCCCCCACTAGTTATTTGTCTGTTTTTATCGTATTTTGATATTTCGCTTATATGCGCGACCCGTATTCGCGTTTAACGCATCGAATAACATCGTTGGACTTCGTGAAAGCTAGTTATGGGTGTAGCAAGTAATAGAATGTCGGATTTGCAAATATGACTCAATTACGGAATGATGCGTGTGTATGTAATTAAATTGATATGTGTGTATACATAGTAACAAATACGGTAAGTAGATTTGTTATGCTTTTGTAGATTGAGAATGTGATGTATGTATGGGTACTTATACCTGGGTTCATGTGAGAGTTTTATGTATATAAAGGTTCGTCATTATAAGTAGATTGAGTATAGGATTGGAAACATCATGTTTGCCCTAGAGAAAACATGAAGGAAGAATAGTATGACTGGTCAAGGTAGGTTGTGTGTGGGAATTGTACGCTTATATGTATTGTAAGGTTATTAACCTTTTATTATGAGAATGGTAATGAAGGTGCAGGTATGTAAGTATGAATGCATGGGACTTGGATGTTTGATCAGGGTATCACACCCGAACTTGCAAGAAGGCATTTGAATAGGACCACGGAGTATTGTGTAACATCGCAAAAATTTCTTTCCCAAATTTTTATACACAAAGCCCTCGTTTTATACATCTTTTATACAATATGTCTAACACACAACTTATGTATTTAAAAATGTATATATAATAATAATAATAATAATAATAATAATAATAATAATAATAATAATAATAAATATAAAAAAAAACATAACATGCTTATCAAAACACAAACCTACCCTTACTACCTTTACATTTTAGGAGTCCATTTCATAAAGCCATGACTTTTTGCAGCCCAAACCCAGGAGAAGAGTTTGCCGGTCCACTGGATCATCCATCCCATCTGTAACAACCGGCAAAACTAAGGTAATTCCGTACAAATTAATTAATATATGATTAACGTAATTAAATGCAATTATGTGTGATTTAATTATCAAGGCCTTAGGAGATAGCAATTTCCAAATAGTGCATAGGAATGCATACGTTTAATGGTAAAACATGATTGGATCATGTGCGAGTAAACTATCCGGTATGGACGTTGGCAATTACCCGGTAATAATTAAATAAACGAAAAGGATCCCGGACACCCAGGATATAAAATAAAGGGTATTTTCACAAAATATAATGAGTTTTGGAACTCCAAAACCATAAGTGGAAACGTCTTGTACAAATCTCCCGGTAACGAATAAAATGCGCGTACCGCACCCGATACGCGTATATCTCATAATTTCACCCGGCAAAAGCCTAAATAACCAATCAACACATAAATTAGAATGTATTTAAGGGTTATTAAAGGTATTTTTAATGTCCGAATAACGCGGGATTAAAACCCGAAAAATACCCGAACGACGAGGAATTAAACATAACAAATATTGGGTAAATATTTGGAGTTGTGGACCCCACCCAAGCCACACAAGGGCCGGTCTAGATGGCCTTGTTATGTCCATGCAAGTGTGGTTATGATAATAATCTATAATCTAGTATAAAGCATGCTTTACAAAAAGCCAAAAGTTGTAAGAAGACACACTAGTACAAAGCATGCAACTTTCTTGTCCCTCCCTTACAAAATTTCGGCCAAGAGGCCATATAATCCAAGACAAAGAGCTAGCAATCATCACCTAAGTATGCACATGCTTGGATGAGTATCTAGTATAAGATCATGGATGATTGCAAATATTTATCAAAGATTTACAAGTAAACTCTCCCAACCCCTCTCTATCTCACGGCCACACACACACACTCACATCCATCCAAGATCACTTGTGTACTTATTAAATCTCGTGAATCATTAACAATATTTCATGCAATCCATGGAAGATTACATATGATAGCACTATAAATAACATGTGTTAGAGTCTTGGAGAAACAACAAAAATCTTCTTCTTTTCTTCCTTCTTGGCCGTAGGTTTTACCCCTCCACCATACACATTTCTTTCAAGTCTTTACATCTTCAAATCACTCAAAAAAATCCATCATCCAAACCCCTATTGTGTGTTTCAAGCTTGGAGCTTAACCATTAAGGAAGAACACACTAAACCCCTCTCAAAATCCAAGGTTTTGTCTTCCCTAGCCTTGTGCTAGTAGTAAGCTTCTTAACCTTGTTTTTTATTATTATTATTCATGTATGTGTTCTTAGAAGCAAGTTGTACATGAAGGGTTTAAAAGGTGGTTTGAAACATAATCTTTAATAGGTTTTACATGTGTAAAATAGATGATTAAAGATATGTAAATAAATCATGGATTTGATGATGATAAAGTAATGATCTTGAAAATGTATAAAATTTACACTTAAACTAAGTAGGATGATGATTTGATTAAGATTTTTAGAACAAACTTGAATGTGTTAAAAAGTAACTTTAATCACCTTAATATGATCATCTAAGGTATAATAAATGATGGAACATGTTAGAAGTTCATGGATAAAGAAGATGAAAAATTTAAGTTACTTACTTAGAAGAATGATATTTTGTTATAATGGGCAAATACATAAAACACACATACAAGTAGTCTTATATATGGAATATAAGACTAATAAAAGTGTTTTGATACAAAAATAACTTACCAATAAAAAGATGGATCTTCAAAGTCTACTATTTTGAGTGAAAAATGTTAACTTTGGAAGTTAGAGTGGAAAAATGCAACATTTGAAAGTTAAGGGACTAATATTGTAACTTTGAAAGTTAGAGGACTAAAATGGATATTTTAGAAACTATTAGTCCAAAAATGCAAGGATGGAAAGTTTGGTGTCAAAAGTATAAGTAATAATTTTCCAAGGTTGATTTGGTAAATACTAGTAGATATACTTGGGTATTTTTGTATAAAAGTATATTTTTGAAAGTTATAAAAATATGGATTGTATTAACATAAGGATTTTTATAAAATGGAGATATTATAAAAATATTAAACAAACTTGAGAAACTTATACAAAAATGAATACTTTTATATAAATGGGAATATAAAAGTGTTGTAAACATTTTTGTAGTTAAGTTAACATGTTGGGTTAAAAATACATAAGTATTTTAAACCTTCCAAGTAACATGTGTTAGGAGGAAGAAATATGGATAATATTTCTATAAAACACATGTTGGGAAAAACTTGGAAAAATTAACTATTCGAGCTAAGATATCGAACTAAGACGCGTTAACGAACCGTACACGGACAAAACATGAGAAAAATGCCATTGCGGCAAGATAAGAAAATATATATTTTTAAGAAGTAAAATATATATACATCATGGGTGAAAACTAATAAACATTTTCCTAAGTGTTGAAGGAATTACTCGTGGGAGAAAAACATGACGTAAACAAGTTAGACGTTAAACAAACGTATATACTTAACAAGAAAATTACACATTTATATATATGTACGCTCGTCTCGGCAAAATTCTAGTATATCTACTTAATGGGAAAGTAGATATGTGGGAAGGAAAGCCGCGACAAGTAGACAAAGATATATATGTGTATGCCGCGCCGACAAGATCCTAGTATATTTATTTGAATGGGAAAATAAATATACGGTATGGTGAGTTGAATCGGGTGTTAAGAATATACAATCCAACGACAAGATCTTAGCATATTTGTTTAAATGGGAAAACAAATGTGTGGCAAAGTGAGTCGGGTCGAGTGTTGAAATATATATTATATCGAGCGATACGATCTTAAGTATAATTATTTAAATGGGAAAATAATTATATGTTAAGTGAAGTCGAGTCGATGATAATAATGTACAAGTTAAGGAAATATTAATAAGAGTAATATATAACTTGTAACACAAAGGGTAATCTAACGCCAACGAAACCTAGGATACGCGCTTAATTAAATGAGATTTGGAATAACTTGTGGTCGGGAGTTGGGTGTACAACTTGCCAAGGCACATGCACTATAGGAATAGTGACTTATACGTCTAGGACGTTTGTAGGTGCGAGACCCTCTTTGCTATCTACTTAGTGAGCCAGACAGTGTTTCAGGTGAGTTTCACGGCCCCTTTTTAACTATTTTTACGTTTTTCGGGGGAAAGATATGTTAGGGAAAATGTTTGACGGATTTATTACTTGAGGTGTGACCGCCACTTGGGGTTGAGTCCTCGCCTCTATAATCATTTGTTCAGGGAAATGAAACCGGTGGAATAATTGAATAGTACTATTGGTGCCTGACAAGGCCCACCCCTAATCGATAGCGTCGATTATGCATTAGTGTATGCCTGGGGTGCATATATTCTGAACTTAAGTCGTGGGAAACCGAGTAACGACTTGGAGCGGGGCATTATTATTATACGTCTTGGTTTGATTATAGTCTCAAGTAGAAGTATAGGAATTTGCAACTCCTATATATTGTCATAACATGGTATTTCCCAAGTATTCAAGTTTTGGAAACTAAAAACCTGTGAACTCACCAATATATTTATATTGACGAAACTTTAAACATATCTTTCAGGTAATTAGATGAAGGTGAACCGGGGCAAGCTGGGTCGTGGAATCCTCCGATGCGGCGTCAAACGTTTTGCGGGGTTTCACCTTTATTTCCCAAGGCTTTGGGATATATTTGAGAAACCTCTATGATGTCTTAAAAACAATTTACTTTTATGTAATAGTTGAACAAGATTTGACGCCTTAATAAATGACCCATTTTCTTAAATTACTTGTGTTTAGCAATAACTTTGACTTTATGCTCTTGAACCGTCGCGCCACGTGTTTCTGCCATTGTCGTGGTGTGACAGAAAGTGGTATCAGAGCCAAGGTTATAGCGAACTAGAGTATTTTCTTTAAAAACTAGACTATAACCGAATTTGGTTCAAATGATAAAGTTTTCAAAAGAAAAATATATAAAGATGCTAAACGCGATAAAGTAATTTTTCAAGAAGCATTGGGCATGAGGAGATTCCGACCAAGCCAGCCATGGGTATTGTTATGCATTAGCGTGAAATTAGAAGTTAGGAAGGTTACTGATAACGTACGCCATAACTATCTAATTTAAATAATTCATATATGTTAGTACGGTTCTTTTGCCAGGGATGTCAGACACAGACGCAGGGAGCGTAGCACCGAGCTACGATAGCAGTATTCAGATTATCCCAGCGCCGCCAGCAGAGCCGATCGAGCTTGTGGTACTCGATCCGGAGGATGACGAGATGGAGATTGACGCCGCCGTGGAGGGCGCAGGAGGAGATAGCTCGGACGAGACTGACCCGAGCGAGGACCCAGCGTGGGCCCCCGCTGAGGGCGACGTGGTCGACCTACCTATGGCCGAGGCACCACAGGCAGACTTGGCTATAGTGCCATTCCAGGCAGCGCCACTGCCAGTACTGCCCCTCCAGGCCATCAGAGACTTCCCAGAGGGCTGTGCAGGTCCATCGAGGCCTGTCCCCGCGCAGTCAGAGACCGTTGAGTCTCCCTATGACCGACACGCACCGATCGATCGTGAGCCCTTACCTACCCCACTTATCCCCGTACCCCCGGGCATGATGCTCGTGCCCGTTCCCCGAGGACACAACGGGTGGATCTCTGATGACTCCGACGATGAGTCGACCGCATCGGTGGAGCACATTGCTGTACCGATCCCACCAGCAGACCAGGAGGAGCACGTCGCTCCGATGATCGAGCATGCCACTACTGCACCAGCCACTCTAACCACCATACCCGAGCCCGTACCTCAGGATGGGCCAGTTCCTACTGGGCACATCCTAGAGGGGAGCCCTGCCCGCAGCTCGGAGCTGCACCGGGCGGGCGTGACGGCATACGCCACTGCGAGCCCTCCCACCCCCACCATAGTGGTGTCCACCCCAGAGTGGGCCACTGTTTCAGAGCCTCTTGTAGCCCCATTGGCCGAGCCTGTACCACCACCCACAGTAGCCATGACATTACCGATCCCCACCCTTCCCAGCATGCCACCTGCACCGTATCCTCTGGGTGCAGGGGACCCCTACATGATGCCACCTCACTTTACCCCCAGACTACAGGGTTTTACCCCGTTGCTTCCACACAAACCGATACCAGCCCCCATTGGGCCATTCCCATCAGTTCACCCAGATATACCCGGACCATCCCAGCCACCTAGGATGACACCCCTATCCGGACCAGCATGGTCCACTGCTATCTCCCTAGAGCGAGACTTCTAGACCCTCGCAGACACGGTGCAGCGCACCGTGACACAGGTAGAGCAGCAGACCCGTCTGATGTGGACGCGGATGATTGATGCATGACATGCTTTGGCGCACTATGCGGAAGAGTTACTGAGCATGGACGCACAGTGTGGTATTACAGGGGATGCGCATTTTGCGCATCGACAGTTCTTATATGAGCGCATCATGGCGATTAGCATGACGATCAGTATGCATGCACCACAGTACCAGTTTCCGCCGCCACCGCCACAGTAGGGATGCATCAGGGACGCACGGAAGAATCACCTGCTTATGTATATAGTAGCAGTAGTATGGTAGTATAGCACGGGTTATGACACTCGTCTGCATTTTGCCTAGCCGTACGGGTACGACGGCACATGATATGATGTTTTATTTATTTCAAAAACAATGTATTGTATGAGGGATGTATTCCCCATTTTGTTATTATGAACAAGCATTGTACTCGCACTATTGAAATTAATGAAAAATCTTATTATTATTATGGTGAAATATGTTGTTGTCTATGATTATTATTGCTTACTCCATATATTGTGATTTGTGTGATTGTGTGGTGATGATGTGTTGATTATTATTCATTCTGTATGATGTGTTGGTATGTTGTGTGATGACATGGTGTTGACTATTGTGTTCATATTCTGGTTTGTTATTTATGCTTTATATTGTATAAATGTTTGCCAAATTAAACTTTGATAATTATTATTGAAGAGAAATGGCACCAGCCACCAGAAGCAACAGCGGTGCAGACGGACTGCCCGCTACACCAGCCGAACTTGAGACCATGATCTCGGAGCGCATAGCCCGAGCAATCGCGGAGCACGAAGCCGCTCGCTCCGAACGGTCACGTGACTTAACTGGAAGCGACCGACGAGAACCATCCCCCAATGGTAAGAAGGTTTAAAAATAATTGAAAAAGCGATGGGAAGATATCCTAAAACTCTTATCCCATAATAACATACAACTTTATTGATGCAGAAACGGCCTCGCGAGAGCGTGGCTGCACCTTCAAAGCCTTCTTAGACTGCAAGCCGATCAACTTCAACGGCACAGAAGGATCTGTTGGCCTGGTCAAGTGGTTCGAAAAGACCGAGGCAGTGATCCGTATTAGTGGGTGTACCCCTCGTCAGTCGGTCATGTACTCCACCAACTTGTTCTTGGACCAAGCACTAACGTGGTGGAATGGACAAGTACAGTCATTGGGTGACGATACTGCTTACTCCCTGTCATGGGCGGAACTGAAAGAACTCATGATCGCCGAATACCGCCCGGCAAGCGAGGTTCAGAAACTGGAAACTGAATTCTGGAACCTCACTATGATAGGAGCAGACGTGACTGGCTACACGTCCCGATTCCATGATCTCGCCAGACTAGTGCCACGGTTGGTCACCCCTGAGAACAACAAGATAGAGCGTTATTTGTTCGGCTTAGCACCGCAAATACGCAGCATGGTCACTGCTTCCAAACCTACGACCATGTGCGCAGCTATTGACCTTGCTCTAAGCCTCACCGAAGATGCTATTCGCATGGGTACACTGATCCGACAAGTTTCGGGACTGAAAATCTCTGAGGCCAGCAGCGTAGAAGCCAAGAATCAGGGAACAAGCTCAGCAGTTGTGTTGAACGATCAGGGGAACAAGCCAAGATTTAGGAAAAGGAGACGGGATGAAGGGAAGAGGGACAGAGCGTCGGGGAGCTCAAACAAGAAAGGGAAAGGATATGTTGCCACGGGACGTGGTAATGGTAACAAACAGGGTAATCAGGGAAGGAATAATGGGTTAACTTGTGGAAAGTGCCACCGCACAGGGCAAAAGACTGAAGACTGTCGGTCCGGAGCACCGAAGAATGGAGGGGCTAGACCATGCTTCGTATGCGGGTCGCTGGACCATTGGAAAAAGGATTGCCCCAAGGTCAACAACCAGGCCCGCGGGCGGGCATTTGTGATTGGAGCCGGTGATGCACGACAAGACCCCAACGTGGTCACTGGTACGTTTCCTCTTAATGGTCATTATGCCTCTGTATTATTTGATACCGGTGCTGACTTTAGCTTCGTATCCATTGAGTTTAAAAGACTACTTGGATTAAAAACTAGTAAACTAGATACACCCTACTCCATAGAACTGGCTAATGGTAAAACTATTGAAACGAGAGAAGTAGCGAAAGATTGTAAATTAGAAATCTGTGGGCACGAGTTTGGGATTGATCTTTTGCCAGTTGTGTTGGGAAGTTTTGACATAGTTGTCGGCATGGACTGGTTGTCCGCGCACCATGCTGTCGTGATTTGCAACGATAAAGTCATTCAAGTCCCCCTCGCAAACGATGAAACTCTCTCAATTCAAGGGGAAAGGCACGGAACGCCACTAAGGATTATTTCTAGCATAAAGGCTCGTAAGTGTC
The DNA here is from genome assembly GCA_028751855.1 of Ambrosia trifida. Classification (NCBI taxonomy): domain Eukaryota; kingdom Viridiplantae; phylum Streptophyta; class Magnoliopsida; order Asterales; family Asteraceae; genus Ambrosia; species Ambrosia trifida. The sequence goes on along the minus strand of CM054124.1, from coordinate 97,254,968 downwards.
TAAGAAAAGGGCTTGTCGCATTCTTGGCACACGTAGTGGACAAGAAGGCCGACGAGCGAAAGTTGGAAGACATTCCAGTAGCTAGAGATTTTCCGGATGTATTCCCAGAAGATTTGCCGGGGTTGCCACCACCTCGACAAGTCGAGTTTCGCATCGACCTCATTCCTGGAGCTGCTCCTGTGGCACGATCGCCATACCGCCTAGCTCCATCAGAGATGCAGGAACTGTCCAGCCAGCTACAAGAATTATTGGACAAAGGTTTTATAAGACCAAGTTTCTCACCTTGGGGAGCTCCCGTCTTATTTGTAAAGAAGAAGGATGGCACATTTCGCATGTGCATCGACTATCGAGAGCTGAACAAGCTAACCATCAAGAATCGCTATCCTCTCCCCAGGATCGACGATTTATTTGATCAGCTCCAAGGATCTAGCTACTACTCCAAAATTGATCTGAGGTCTGGCTATCACCAGTTGCGTATACAGGAAGAAGATGTACCAAAAACGGCCTTCAGAACCCGGTATGGACACTATGAATTTTTGGTAATGCCGTTCGGCTTAACCAACGCACCAGCGGTTTTCATGGACCTAATGAACCGCGTGTGTAAGCCATACCTGGATAAATTCGTCATTGTCTTCATTGACGATATTTTGATCTATTCACGCACGAAAGAAGACCACGAGAATCACCTTCGGTTAATTCTTGATGTATTACGCAAAGAGAAGCTCTACGCTAAATTCTCAAAGTGTGACTTTTGGATTCGGGAAGTTCACTTTTTAGGCCACGTGGTAAACGAGAAGGGCATACACGTCGATCCCGCCAAGATCGAGGCAATTAAAAATTGGGAAGCCCCTCGAACTCCTACCGAAGTACGACAATTTCTTGGCCTTGCGGGTTATTACAGAAGGTTCATCGAGAACTTTTCAAAGATAGCACAAGCTTTAACCATGTTAACCCAAAAGGATAAGAAATTTGAGTGGACGGAAAAGCAAGAGGCAGCATTCCAATTACTAAAAGACAAGTTATGTGGCGCTCCGATACTGTCACTCCCAGACGGTACGGAAGATTTTGTAGTTTACTGTGATGCCTCACATCAAGGCTTGGGTTGCGTATTGATGCAGCAAGAAAAAGTAATAGCATACGCTTCCAGGCAACTGAAAATCCATGAGAAGAACTACACTACACACGATTTGGAATTAGGTGCAGTGGTGTTCGCTCTCAAGATATGGAGGCACTATTTGTATGGAACCAAGTGCACGATTTTCACTGATCATAAGAGTTTGCAACACATCTTTGATCAGAAGGATTTAAACATGCGACAACGGCGATGGGTCGAATTATTAAACGATTACGATTGTGAGATAAAGTACCATCCCGGTAAGGCGAACGTTGTGGCCGACGCCTTGAGTCGCAAGGAACGGGTTAAACCATTGCGTGTCCGAGCTTTGGGTCTGACTATCCACACGAATCTGACTGAACGAATCCGTGAAGCTCAAGTTAACGCCCTTAAACCCGAAAATGTCAAAGGTGAAAGATTACGAAAGATGATTGATTCGCTGGAACCAAAAGCGGACCAGACACTGTATTTCATGAATAGAATTTGGGTCCCAGTGTACGGAGGATTGCGTGAGCTAGTATTGGCCGAAGCTCACAGTTCTAGATATTCGGTTCACCCTGGTGCAGACAAGATGTTCCACGATCTGAAAGAACTTTATTGGTGGTCGAATTTCAAAAGAGATATAGCAGCATACGTTGCGCGATGTTTGACTTGCGCAAAGGTCAAAGCTGAGCATCAGAGACCTTCCGGTTTGCTCCAGCAACCGGAAATACCGGAATGGAAATGGGAACGAATCACCATGGATTTCATTACCAAGTTACCCAAGACAACAAGCGGACATGACATAATCTGGGTAATCGTAGATCGATTGACAAAATCTGCACACTTCCTTCCGATTTGCGAAACGGACAGGTTGGAGAAACTGACCCGTTTGTACATTAAGGAAGTGGCGTCTAAACACGGTGTACCTGTTTCTATCATCTCCGATCGAGATAGTCGTTTCACTTCAAGATTTTGGGAAAGTTTAAATGAAGCCCTCGGTACTCGCCTCGACATGAGTACCGCATATCACCCCCAAACGGATGGTCAAAGTGAACGAACCATCCAGACCTTGGAAGATATGTTACGGGCATGCGCGATTGATTTCGGAGGTAACTGGGATACGCACTTGCCATTGGTAGAATTTTCTTACAACAACAGTTATCATACGAGCATTCAAGCTGCACCGTTTGAAGCTCTATATGGACGCAAGTGTCGATCGCCGTTATGTTGGGCGGAAGTTGGAGAAAAACAACTCACCGGACCCGAAATTGTTCAAGAGACCACGGACAAGGTCTTTTTGATAAAGGAACGCCTCAAAGCGGCCCGGGACCGCCAGAAAAGCTATGCTGATATGAGGCGAAAGCCTCTGGAGTTTCAAGTCGGAGACAGGGTCCTACTAAAAGTGTCACCTTGGAAAGGTGTCGCGCGCTTTGGAAAGCGCGGAAAGCTGAACCCACGATATATTGGACCATTCGAAGTCTTGTCCAGGGTAGGCACAGTGGCATACAAGCTCAAGTTGCCTCAAGAGCTTAGTGGAATACACGACACGTTTCACGTGTCAAATTTGAAAAAGTGCCTATCCGACGAAACTCTCATCATTCCAGCAGACGAAATCCAAATTGATGACAAGTTACATTTTGTTGAAGAACCAATCGAGGTAACTGATTGGAAGGTCCAAAAACTAAGGCGCAGCAAGATCAGATTGGTCAAAGTGCGCTGGAATGCCAAGCGTGGACCGGAGTTCACGTGGGAAAGGCTGGACCGGATGAAGCAAAAATGTCCCGCCCTATTCGAGAAGACACCTGTACCGGAGAACTCGAAGTGAATTCCGGGACGGAATTCTCTTAACGGGGGGAGAATGTAACAACCGGCAAAAATAAGGTAATTCCGTACAAATTAATTAATATATGATTAACGTAATTAAATGCAATTATGTGTGATTTAATTATCAAGGCCTTAGGAGATAGCAATTTCCAAATAGTGCATAGGAATGCATACGTTTAATGGTAAAACATGATTGGATCATGTGCGAGTAAACTATCCGGTATGGACGTTGGCAATTACCCGGTAATAATTAAATAAACGAAAAGGATCCCGGACACCCAGGATATAAAATAAAGGGTATTTTCACAAAATATAATGAGTTTTGGAACTCCAAAACCATAAGTGGAAACGTCTTGTACAAATCTCCCTGTAACGAATAAAATGCGCGTACCGCACCCGATACGCGTATAACTCATGATTTCACCTGGCAAAAGCCTAAATAACCAATCAACACTTAAATTAGAATGTATTTAAGGGTTATTAAAGGTATTTTTAATGTCCGAATAACGCGGGATTAAAACCCGAAAAATACCCGAACGACGAGGAATTAAACATAACAAATATTGGGTAAATATTTGGAGTTGTGGACCCCACCCAAGCCACACAAGGGCCGGTCTAGATGGCCTTTTTATGTCCATGCAAGTTTGGTTATGATAATAATCTATAATCTAGTATAAAGCATGCTTTACAAAAAGCCAAAAGTTGTAAGAAGACACACTAGTACAAAGCATGCAACTTTCTTGTCCCTCCCTTACAAAATTTCGGCCAAGAGGCCATATAATCCAAGACAAAGAGCTAGCAATCATCACCTGAGTATGCACATGCTTGGATGAGTATCTAGTATAAGATCATGGATGATTGCAAATATTTATCAAAGATTTACAAGTAAACTCTCCCAACCCCTCTCTATCTCACGGCCACACACACACACTCACATCCATCCAAGATCACTTGTGTACTTATTAAATCTCTTGAATCATTAACAAGATTTCATGCAATCCATGGAAGATTACATATGATAGCACTATAAATAACATGTGTTAGAGTCTTGGAGAAACAACAAAAATCTTCTTCTTTTCTTCCTTCTTGGCCGTAGGTTTTACCCCTCCACCATACACATTTCTTTCAAGTTTTTACATCATCAAATCACTCAAAACAATCCATCATCCAAACCCCTATTGTGTGTTTCAAGCTTGGAGCTTAACCATTAAGGAAGAACACACTAAACCCCTCTCAAAATCCAAGGTTTTGTCTTCCCTAGCCTTGTGCTAGTAGTAAGCTTCTTAACCTTGTTTTTGATTATTATTATTCATGTATGTGTTCTTAGAAGCAAGTTGTACATGAAGGGTTTAAAAGGTGGTTTGAAACATAATCTTTAATAGGTTTTACATGTGTAAAATAGATGATTAAAGATATGTAAATAAATCATGGATTTGATGATGATAAAGTAATGATCTTGAAAATGTATAAAATTTACACTTAAACTAAGTAGGATGATGATTTGATTAAGATTTGTAGAACAAACTTGAATGTGTTAAAAAGTAACTTTAATCACCTTAATATGATCATCTAAGGTATAATAAATGATGGAACATGTTAGAAGTTCATGGATAAAGAAGATGAAAAATTTAAGTTACTTACTTAGAAGAATGATATTTTGTTATAATGGGCAAATACATAAAACACACATACAAGTAGTCTAATATATGGAATATAAGACTAATAAAAGTGTTTTGATACAAATATAACTTACCAATAAAAAGATGGATCTTCAAAGTCTACTATTTTGAGTGAAAAATGTTAACTTTGGAAGTTAGAGTGGAAAAATGCAACATTTGAAAGTTAAGGGACTAATATTGTAACTTTGAAAGTTAGAGGACTAAAATGGATATTTTAGAAACTATTAGTCCAAAAATGCAAGGATGGAAAGTTTGGTGTCAAAAGTATAAGTAATAATTTTTCAAGGTTGATTTGGTAAATACTAGTAGATATACTTGAGTATTTTTGTATAAAAGTATATTTTTGAAAGTTATAAAAATATGGATTGTATTAACATAAGGATTTTTATAAAATGGAGATTTTATAAAAATATTAAACAAACTTGAGAAACTTATACAAAAATGAATACTTTTATATAAATGGGAATATAAAAGTGTTGGAAACATTTTTGTAGTTAAGTTAACAAGTTGGGTTAAAAATACATAAGTATTTTAAACCTTCCAAGTAACATGTGTTAGGAGGAAGAAATATGGATAATATTTCTATAAAACACATGTTGGGAAAAACTTGGAAAAATTAACTATTCGAGCTAAGATATCGAACTAAGACGCGTTAACGAACCGTACACGGACAAAACATGAGAAAAATGCCATTGCGGCAAGATAAGAAAATATATATTTTTAAGAAGTAAAATATATATACATCATGGGTGAAAACTAATAAACATTTTCCTAAGTGTTGAAGGAATTATTCGTGGGAGAAAAACATGACGTAAACAAGTTAGACGTTAAACAAACGTATATACTTAACAAGAAAATTACACATTTATATATATGTACGCTCGTCTCGGCAAAATTCTAGTATATCTACTTAATGGGAAAGTAGATATGTGGGAAGGAAAGCCGCGACAAGTAGACAAAGATATATATGTGTATGCCGCGCCGACAAGATCCTAGTATATTTATTTGAATGGGAAAATAAATATACGGTATGGTGAGTTGAATCGGGTGTTAAGAATATACAATCGAACGACAAGATCTTAGCATATTTGTTTAAATGGGAAAACAAATGTGTGGCAAAGTGAGTCGGGTCGAGTGTTGAAATATATATTATATCAAGCGATGCGATCTTAAGTATAATTATTTAAATGGGAAAATAATTATATGTTAAGTGAAGTCGAGTCGATGATAATAAGGTATAAGTTAAGGAAATATTAACAAGAGTAATATATAACTTGTAACACAAAGGGTAATCTAACGCCAACGAAACCTAGGATACGCGCTTAATTAAACGGGATTTGGAATAACTTGTGGTCGGGAGTTGGGTGTACAACTTGCCAAGGCACATGCACTATAGGAATAGTGACTTATACGTCTAGGACGTTTGTAGGTGCGAGACCCTCTTTGCTATCTACTTAGTGAGCCAGACAGTGTTTCAGGTGAGTTTCACGGCCCCTTTTTAACTATTTTTACGTTTTTCGGGGGAAAGATATGTTAGGGAAAATGTTTGACAGATTTATTACTTGAGGTGTGACCGCCACTCGGGGTTGAGTCCTCGCCTCTATAATCATTTGTTCAGGGAAATGAAACCGGTGGAATAATTGAATAGTACTATTGGTGCCTGACAAGGCCCACCCCTAATCGATAGCGTCGATTATGCATTAGTGTATACCTGGGGTGCATATATTCTGAACTTAAGTCATGGGAAACCGAGTAACGACTTGGAGCGGGGCATTATTATTATACGTCTTGGTTTGATTATAGGTCTCAAGTAGAAGTATAGGAATTTGCAACTCCTATATATTGTCATAACATGGTATTTCCCAAGTATTCAAGTTTTGGAAACTAAAAACCTGTGAACTCACCAATATATTTATATTGACGAAACTTTAAACTTATCTATCAGGTAATTAGACGAAGGTGAACCGGGGCAAGCTGGGTCGTGGAATCCTCCGATGCGGCGTCAAACGTTTTGCGGGGTTTCACCTTTATTTCCCAAGGCTTTGGGATATATTTGAGAAACCTCTATGATGTCTTAAAAACAATTTACTTTTATGTAATAGTTGAACAAGATTTGACGCCTTAATAAATGACCCATTTTCTTAAATTACTTGTGTTTAGCAATAACCTTGACTTTATGCTCTTGAACCGTCGCGCCACGTGTTTCCGCCATTGTCGTGGTGTGACACCATCCCTTAAAACCGGCCCAAGACTACTCCTCCCCTTTCCTGTTCTGTGCGATGTGCAGCTCGGCAAGGTTGACCAAGGATTGTGCCTTCAATACTAACCATATTTATATAATTGAACCACATTTTGGATAACAGTAAGGACGACGCAATCAACCGTCAATAATTCGCGTAATACAGCTCCTGATTGAGCAAAATACGAACCGGGTTTCATAATTTTGACCAATCAATTCAACTTGCCAATTATTTGATTTCACTATAAATTAAACCCACTCCCTTAATCCAAAAGTGCCGAAAACACTTCACACAATCTAAATTTTCTCTCTAACGCATGATGAAACTCGTAATTTGATTATTGTTGACTTTTCGGTTTGACCGAGTGTTCATCACGATTACAAACTTGTAAGTATCATTCTGTTGTTGGGTTTTGTTCATCGGACATCTACAAACAATAGCCCCATCAAATCAGGGGCTATTGCTTGTTGAATCTGATTATTGATATGGCTAGGGTTCGTTACATACGATTTGGGGATGATGGATCTGCTGCCGTGTGTATTTAATTATTTCGAAACGATCTTCAACACCAACTGATCAACAGATCAGTTTGTTGGTCTCTTTTCACAAAAACATGAACCGGCCAGACGGCCAAGGTTCGAGTCCCACAAAGCACCATCTTTTTTTTCCTTTTAGTTAAACTTATACATATATATATATATTCCTTTATATATTTAAAATTCATTTTAAAATACCAAAACACTTTTATAAATTCTACAAAAATTATTTTTTGTTAAACTAGTGAAAAAGTTTAATATACAATTTTTAGTTTTCAAAAATTTATTAATTTAATATATAAAATAAATAAATCAAGTTTATTCCATTTTATTATAAAATTCTATAAAAATATCTAAACGATCTTATAAATTTCCACAAAAATTATTCTAAGTTTTTATAACAATAAACTTTTCTGAAATGATTTTTATTTCAGAAAAATCATTTATTTAATATTTTTAATCAACTTTTGTTAGTTTTAATCATAATTAAATCATAATAAATCCAATTTTTAATATTTTTACACCAAAATTTTATACAAATTATTTCTGATTATTTAGAACAGAAATATGAATTTTAAACTTATAGTTCTTTAATTTTTAATATTTTTAGATATTAAAGTTAAATTTTGACAATTTGTTATAAATAGAATTAATATTCTATTTTAAAGAAAATAATTTTGTAAAAGTTATTTTTACACTTTAAACACATTATTGTGACCATCTAAAATTTAAATTTCATAAAAAGATTTTTGGTTATTTATCTACTAACATTCTCTCAATTATCAAACATTTTTGATAATAATCAAACGAGCATCCATCCCCAAATTCGAAGCCTTAGAACTTATACATTTGTAGACTAGATAGACTTAGACATATTTATTACCTTATTATAGGGTGATACTTGACACATTTGGGCAACACCGTTATTCAATCTTTTCAACAGATATAACATTTTGCTAAGGTGAGTTTTACATAGCCCCTTTTCTATTTATCACCATTTTTGGGGTGAAACATGTTACAACATTATTTATGCAATTCAAACATCAATGTGTCTATGTGTATTTCTATGTTGCATTATGTCTTGAACATGACTAGGGTAAGCACAATTCTAGCATAAACATTCATAAGCCAAACGGTATACATTGATAGATCTATTGGACTGACAATCCCACCCGGATACGTGCCTCCTACATAGGTTGCGTGGGTGTTTGTTACTGCAATATAAACGAGTGAACCATGAGCGTATGGGATGTACCACAATACAACAGTCACAATGGTTGATTATGCACTCGATTTACTTCTAGTATGTTTTCGCATATGGACTAGATTGCCATGACACATGAATTGCACAACAATTTTATTCGATTATCAAAACCTATGTAATTCTTACCAACTTTTGTTGACCCAAAATATTTTCAACTTATCATGTTTCAGGTTCTACTTGCTTGGAGATTTGACTTAATGCTTGAAGATATGTGCATAGTTTTATTCAGTTTGATGTACGAATTCTTATAGAACAATTGTATGTAATTCATTTAAATCATATAATGAAATCTATTATTTTCCATGAGCTACTGAACAATCATCAATACGTGACATCCCGATGTTTCCGCCATCGGTTGGGGTGTTACAGATTGGTATCAGAGCTAGGTTTATAGGGAATTAGGTTATTAGAAAAATAATCTAGTCTATAACCATAGGATGTAACCAGTACTTGCTTCTTTTACTTGCTATTCTCTATCTCCCTCCTACTTCTTATCCCTACTTTCATCCCTACAATAAGGTTGCTCTCCATCAGTGGATCTACTCTTAGACTAATAGGACAGAATCCTCAGGTTTAACCTGAACCCCCTTGAGATCTCGTCGAAGTTCTAGATTTTAATAACGAACACGTGCAATCTGGAAGGGTGAACGCCTGTATTCCGAGTCTTCTGTCTAGGCTGGCATTGCGCATATATCCCAATCAGACGAGGGACCCGGATGCCTACCTGGGAATTCTCGGGATGAGTGTTCACTTATAGGCTAAAGCATGTCTTCATATGTTATTAGAATTTAGAATCTTTGATAAGTCAACGTTTTCGTTTATTCGTTTTAATGAATAAATGATTACATTCCTTATATAATCTCATTCATTTCACTGTGTCTCTTACAGATCATGCCTCCACGTCGCAGTGCTCGTCTTAACAGTGGTAACAATCATGATGAAGGGAGTAGCAATCACAATCATAACCATGACACTAACTGTTGATGCGTTTTGCGACTAAGGATTGGATATACATTATTAACACATGTTAGTGATTGGCCGAAGGTGAATATAATGGGGCGAAGGTAGTTTAGAAAGGGCGAAGGAAGACTGATTATGGGCGAAGGAAGAATGGACCTGAACAAAAGACACATTCGACCATTTGGAATGGGCGAATGTGGAAAAAGCTCACATTCGACCAGTTGCAATGGGCGAATGTGCAGTGCCTATATATAGTTTTTGTGATTTTGATAATGTAAGAGAGTTGTTATTTGTGTCCAGGTTCAGATCAGGTTCAGAGGTGTTTTTGAGAAATAGTGTGTGTGTTCTAGATTAACATAAACTGATTGTAAATGCTTATTTGAATGAAGTTAATCTATGAAATGATATTGAAAATGATCTTGATTGTGTCGTGATTTGTGTTTTATCAATTTGTTCAGAACTAGGGTTTCCGCACCTGGTTTTGTGAATTGTATGATCGTATAATCCTGTTTTAGCTAAAATCCAACGCTCACAAAGTGGTATCAGAGCTTAGAGGATCATACAACAACAAATTTGATAAACTCAGAGCTGATTTGGACATGTTTTTGACATAAAATCATCTGTTTTTACATAAACATTGTTTCTAAGAGTTTTTGATCGATTTAAAGTTGAATTTGTGGTCGAATTCAAGTTTTCCAAGACTTAAAGTTGCTCCAAATCAATTCCGAAACATAACCTGATTGAGATCATTCAAATCCATGAACTTTTGAAAAACTGAGATCAGAATAACCGTTTTTCAAACAATAACCGTTTTTCAAAAATGAGATCTGACTGTTTTGGGCGAACCTGGAACCTGATTTGAGTGTTGTGGTCGAAAGTGTTAAAAAGTGGGCGAACCTGAGTATTGAGTGGACGAACCTGGAATTTTCTTGTTGAATTTTTCACTTTCGGGTAGAAATTTCCACATTCGACCGTTTCTGTTTTGGGCGAAAGTGGAAAAGTATTAGTCTGTGTTTACATTCTGGTTAAGTCTACGTTCGGGTGTTACTGTTTGGGCGAACTAAGGATCAGAAGGGACGAAAGTGAGAAAGTTTGGACGAGAGTGTTTAAGTTTGGACGAACCAAGTGAATTTTGGGCGAATCTAGGATTTTTTGCTGAAAAATTTTTCTAAGTTTGAGATTTTCAGATTGAGATCATGTGGCGTTTTCAAACTACTCCGGGATCAGCAACAACACAACCACAACAGCAGACGATGGACCCATGGACAGTGGCAGCGCAAAAGACGAACACACAGTCTTCACAACCACTTAACTACATGGCAACGACAAGCACGATGCCTCAAAGTGTAGCACATCCGGCACTACAATCTGATTACTGGGGAGTAGCTGCAGCGGCGGTAAATACTCAAACCACTAATGCTATTTCTACTTTGATTAAGGATTTGTCTACAGGTAGTGGAACTCGGCCACCGAAGCTCATGGATATGCAAGAGTATAATCAGTGGCATACCATGTTCAAGATCCATTTGGAAGGCATGGGAGTTGAAGGAGCAGAGGCATGGAGCATGATTGTTAAAGGATACACAGCACCGATTCTGGAGAATACAGGTGAGATGATTCCTTTGGAAAGCTTAACTGAGGACGAAAAGAAGAAATATGTGGTAGAGAAGAAGGCGTTTTCCCAACTGACACAGGCAATCACAAGTGACCTGTTGCATCAGTTTGGGACATGTACTACATCAAAGCAGCTTTGGGATAAGCTGAAAAGGAAGCATGATGGTAACGAGAAGACCAGGAGTCTGAGAATGGAGGAATTGGTCAAAGAGTTTGAGAATTTTTCTTTTATTAATAATGAAACTCTAAAAGAACTAACTCCGAGATATATGCATTTGTTGTCTGAATTGTCTAGTTATGGTGTACAGATTCCAATGACTAAGCAGGTGGATAAGTTTGCAGATGCTTTACCACCACAATGGGATCAGCATGTGGAAGTACTGAGAGAGAAGGATGCTTATCAATTCTGGACCATTTCAGAGTTTATCGAAAAGCTGGAGAACAAAGAGTTGGAGGATAGGAGGAAAGCTAGAAGGTCACAGATTCCTCAGAATCCCAGTTTGTATTTTGGAGGCACTTCAGTTCCAGCTGGAAACTCGAGCTCAGGAAGTATTGCACCACATGTTGCATGTATTTCTAATGTCATGGAATCATCAAAACCAACCACCAACTACACACCACCACAATACAATTCCTACTCACAACCATCATATACACCACCACAATATAATTCCTACATTTCACCAATCTCTCCAATGCAACAAGCAAGTTTTTACACCGCTAACCAATCACAACAACCAGTAAACCAAGTTACTCAACATAAACAACAACCGGTGGTTTTGGATACATCTAACTTGGGAAATGTGACTGTGGAGGTTGCTCAGCAACACATTGCATTAGTCTCAGCAATGGTTTCATCCTACAATGGTTTAGTTGCTAGTCAGATTGGGAACAACAACTTAACCAACGAAGACTACGCACAGATAGACAAGGAAGAGATGGAACTCATTGACATTCAATGGGCTTTTGCGAGTATAATGAGAAGAGCAACAGAGTTCATCGAGAAAACAGGAAGGACTGATTTGGCAACTTCTCCCAACACAACCTATGGATTCAACAAGGAGAAGGTTACGTGTTTTAATTGTGGAGAAAAAGGACACTTCAAAAGGGAATGCACCCAGCCACCTAAACAAGGTAATCGAAACCCTTTCAATGCAAATTACCAGAACCGTCAACAAAACCAAGTTTCTTACCAAAATAACAACAACTACCAAAACCGAAACTTTAACAACCAAAACAGACAACCAAACACTCAAAACCAGATTCAAAACCAATCTCCTAATCACACAAACCGAACAGTTGTACCTATTACTACACCTAATGAGACTCAACAGAATGCGAGTCAGAACCAAGCTTTGGTGACTCAACAAGATGAGAGGTTTGACTGGTCGGGTATGCAAATAGGAGTTGAGGAAGTGACTACTGGTGGGAATGTGGCATGTGTTGCTTATCAGGTTGATATGGAAGAGTCGGTGGCAGTTGATGAGAAGAAAGAAACTGAGGAGAGTGAAAGTGATGATTCTGAGACTGAGATGGAAGTAAAGAATGAACCTGTTGAGGTTAAGGCTGAGGAAAAGAGTTCTGGAATAGTGATTGATTCAGTTTCTGATGTTCCCGAAAAGTGTAGATCAGTTTATTCAGATTCTGAGAGCGAATCAGACACAGAGGCAAGTGTTGATTCTTTAGATGATGATATTGATCAGTTGCTGGCAGAAGCTGACTTTTTGATGACGAGGAAGTCGTGTATCGCTGATGATGCTTTCACTAAGATTGACTACTCCAAGTTTTTCACTGGAAAGGAAGCTCATTTTGCGTTGATGGCCATGACTGAACCGCCAAAACCTGTAAGTTCTGAATCTAGCACTGATGTTATGAGTGATAAATATTGTGGAACATGTGATAGATTGACTGAGGAGAATAAACAACTCCGAATTTCACGAGATAGTGCTATCTTGAACAGTCAATCTACTCGCAAAGAGTTGAATGCTTTTAACAAAGTATTAGATGGCTATAAAAAGGACATTTCTGACTTGAAAAACACTTTGTCATTGAAACAATTGGCAATAAACAACTATATCAATGAAATTGAAAACACCAAGTTGGAAATGGCAGCCATAAAATGCTTTGCTGAAAAGGTTAACAAGAAGTTGGAAAGTTATAAGAATGTTGCTTATGTCGTAGATCATATCATTGATGATAACACCACCAATTACAAGTCTGTACCATCTCCGGTTCTTTTTGAAAACCATAACTATCACCAAGTTATACCGGAGAGTTCGGTAAAATCAGACTCATCATCAGAAATGGAATCTAATACCTCGAGTATTGGTGATCCATATTCCGATGTGAGACCGATTTTGGGCTTGAACAATGAGGGTGTTTATGCTGAGAGTGAGAATTCAGACTCAGAGAATGATGATACTGGTAGTGATCAAACTGTTAATGAATGTGAGATTCCAAAAGAAAATCACATCATTACTACTGAACCAGTGTCACCATCTGATCATGTTCATCCGATGGCAAATGCTAATCGTGATAAAAAGTCTGAAAAGATTGATGTTAAGAAAGATAATGATGTTAAGAATGTGGTCAAAAAGAATGAGCTGAATGAACAAAGTGATAAACCGGTTAAAGTGTTTTATCGGATGGAAGGATCCGATAAGATCATTTCTGATGAGGAATTTCCGATCAAAAATGTTAACTATTCTAAACTTGATAAAATCTGGCAAGAAAGCACAATATGGTTTCCAAAACATGAGAGAACCAATGAAATTCCACCAGAAATCTTAAAGAAATTGTTTTCAGAAGTTCCTCAAGAACCAAAAATACATGTCACCGAGTTCATTCGACCAAATGATAAAGCAAATGGTTTTCATGAGCCCTCTTACTCGAAAGGACCACTTCCTGAGAGTTTAAGAAATCAACAGTATAATGATCAATTTCCTGTTAGATCATTTGCTTCACCAAATGCTCATTATGTGTTTGAGGAGTATAGAAAATGCTTTAAATGTGGAGAACGCGGGCATTTACTTGCTCAGTGTCCATATGTAAGGCACAAAAGACATGAGATTGAAGTTCGAAATTCCATGAGAAAGCCGATTGATCATTATGTTCCGCCACATAGACGGGCTGTTCCTCAACAACAACAATTTTATAATCAAAACAATTTTCAAATGAGGAACAACCGTCCATTTCAATATGATCAAAGGAATCGGATTGCTATGGAACAATCTTGGAGAAAACCTGTGGTGAACACAACAGCTGATAGACAAAAGGTTCCACAAAAACCAATTGTCAAATCAAATGTTGGACCTAAGTCTGTTAACTCAGATAAGGTTGCCAAGAAAGTTACTTTTGGTAAAAATGTTCAGAAACCAATTGAGAAACCAAAATCTCAAATTCGTATTCTCAAAAGGTCTGAACAATCTTGGACACCAAATGGTACTCCAGGAGCTTCTACTTCGAAGGTGAGTGAGAAAAATGAAAGTGTTTTGAACAATCAGAAAAAGATTGATCCAAAACAGAAAGTTGTTGAAAAAGTTAATGAGGATGTTTCTTTGAAAACCAATGTTCAAAGGCCCAAGACTCAGGCTTGGGTCCCCCGAAAGAACTAAATGTTTATTTTTTTTGTGCAGGGAGCTTCAGCTGGCCCTATTAGCAGTCTCTGGATTGTTGATAGTGGAGCTTCAGGCCACATGACGGGGGATTTGGCATTGCTGTTTGATGTGAAAAATATTAATGGAGGTTATGTCGCTTTCGCGGGTAATAAAGGAGGATATATCACGATGGAAGGAAGCGTGAGTAATGGGATTGTGACTTTCGAGCGGATTTCTTATGTCAAGCAGATAGACTATAATCTGTTGAGCGTCAGTCAAATATGCGATAAACAATTTTCTGTGCATTTTGATGACAAATCCTGCTATATTCTCAAACCGGGCTTCAAAATTCCAAAGGAGTGGGTTATGTTGATGGCACCTCGAGTCAACAATCTTTATATTCTTGATATGTCCAAGGCGATGACATCACAGGGACAGATAACATGCTTTCTATCCAAGGCGACCGAAAAAGAATCGATAATGTGGCACCGCAGAATGGGGCACATTCATCTGAGGAAAATGAATCAGTTAGTGAGAAATGGACTTGTCGATGGAGTAAACGTGAAACATTTCCATCTGAACGACAAGTGTGTAAGTTGTATGAAAGGAAAACAACACAGACAGTCCCATAAAGTGAAGAAAGTTAACTCTGTTGAGATGCCTCTTGAGCGATTGCACATGGACCTTTTTGGACCGGTCAAGCGCAAAAGTCATCTTGGAGAGCTTTATTGTTTAGTTGTCACTGATGATTATTCACGATTCTCATGGGTGATGTGTTTGAAGAACAAAAGCGACACCTTTACCAACTTACAAGTTCTGTTCACTCGACTGGAGAATATCTACAATTTGAAGATAAAAAGAATCAGGAGTGACAACGGGACGGAGTTCAAAAATGCTAAGATGGATGAACTTTGTGAAAGCAAAGGGATACATCATGAATATTCAGCTCCGTATACCCCGCAACAGAACGGTGTTGCTGAAAGAAAGAATAGGACTCTAATTGAGGCAGCTCGAACAATGCTCGCTGATTCAAATCTTCCGGTAATGTTCTGGAATGAGGCGATTTATGCAGCAAATTATACATTAAATCGGGTTATAACAGTGAAGAAGTTTGGAAAAACATCTTATGAGCTGTTGCACCGACGAAAAGCCCAATTTAGAGTATCTAGAACCTTTTGGGGCGCCATGCACGATGTTGAATCCAAGCGAGAAGTTTAGTCCTAAAGCTGAGGAGGGATATTTTGTTGGATATGCAACCCCGCTTAAACGGGTATTCAACAAGAGAACTCGTCAAGTGGAGGATTGGGCTAACGTGGAAGTTCAACGATACACACAAAATTTGCAAGGCACGGGCCCTGATTGGATGTTTGATTACAAAGATTTCTTTGAATCATTCAACCTAGATAGCTTGGTTGAAGAAGCTGTTATCAGATTACTTTACGAGTGTGAAAACGCGGCGACTTCACCGTTGATGCGTCCAATCACCGTAAACCCCCCACCAGCTTCTAATGATACCAGTGCTCCTATACAAGAAGAAGAGATGTTTCAAGAAGCTTCAACTTCACTAGACACTTCAGAATCTGAAGATGAACAATTTGAAGAAGCAGTTCTTGAACATGCAGAAGACTTAGAAGAGCAAACTGTGAACCCAACTCCAAATCCAGATGTTGCTTCATCGTCTAACACGGGTCATGATCAGGATGCTGTAGAGAACTTGACTGCTCAGACGGGAGTGATTGTACCTGTTAATCCGGAATCTCGGATTCATCGTATTCATCCGCTGGAGCAAGTTATTGGTGATCCTGGAAGTGGTGTTATGACCAGAGGGCAGCTTAAAAGCGTTAATTCACCAGAGAGTTTTGGTGCTTTAGCATTGTATGCCAAAATTCAGAAATCTGGTAGTCAAAATGATTGGTCGTTTGCATGTTATGTGTCGCAGGTAGAGCCAAGGACATACAAAGACGCTTTGAATGAAGATGCCTGGGTTGAGGCAATGCAGGAGGAGTTATTGCAATTCCAGAAATTGGGAGTCTGGACGCTCACAGATTTGCCGCCAGGAAGAAAGAAAATAGGCACTAAGTGGGTGTTTAAGTGCAAAAAGGATGATCGTGTATGTTTCTCCCTAGGGTTATCTTTTGAGTCTGTAACCGTGTTTAATCATTATTTACAACGTTTTAATGTGTAATTGATTATCTAAATGAATGAAATGATTATGTTAATGATGATTTCTGTGTTTTGCTAGTTTTATTATCATTTTGTGATCAATTCAGGGATTCCGCACCTGAATTGAACTTGTTTGATCATTATCTTTGTTGTTTAGACGATCCTACGCGCATACATTGTCGGAACAGATCGGGACCCGATAAGAATTACTAAAACTGATAACAGTCACCCAAACTCGGTGACTGTCCGATTATGAAGACCGAGTGCAGGAACAGGAACAAAGGAAGGGTCACGGGTTGAGTTTATGGTGGCTTATCGAGTATAAATCGGGGAAACAGAAGGATGGGTTCTTTGTTGGTTAACGATGACTGTGGGTTCAATAAGAGGATTCACGACAGTCACCATAACCCGGTGATTGTCCGGTTGATAATAGAATGATAATAGAGGGATAGTTCTGGATGATAATCGGGTATTAACCATGTGGATTATGGGTTCGATTGGTTCACAACAAAAACAGAGGAGTAGACTGTGGTGGTTATCGGTTGTTATCCGAAACAAAGGAGGAGGAAGGATGGTGTTTGTTGAAGAAGGAGCTTACCGGAAAGGAGGATGACGTCAGCGGCGGCGGCCGGTGAAGGTCATCCGGTTAGTGAGGAGTTCTCAACACACACAAGTGTGCGTGTGGATACGTTTGATGTGCAGAGAACATAAAAAGGTGGGGGCTTTTATAGGTGATCCAAATTAGAGGGTGTTTTGATACTTGGTTAAGAGCTGACAAACAGAGCGTTTGGTAACGAGTATAACAGCAGAATAAGAGGCGTTTGGCAGCGGGTTTATAACTAGATATGGAGCGTTTGGCTGCGATATAGGGAATTGATAAATTATAATTTAATTAATCGGGTGGTCGGGTACGACCCAACCCGTTTAACGAGACCCGTAACACGCGGGGTGTTACAGTATATACACAAAACAACATGTTTACGAATATCAAACATTAAAACACAAATTGAAAAAAAAATGAATAAAAACAGAGCGTGATGATCTGAACCATGAAAAGCAATATTATCAACATCTAGATTGGAATTGTTCACAGCAACACTCTGCTCATCAACTGACAGGTTTAAATCTGATAAACAAAACCAAAAATTAAACAAAATTCTACTGAAACTGATTTAATTAAGTATGAACATACGTACCGAACATGATGAATTACTCGAATTAACTGTGTTTGTGATGATCGAATTGTGATTGATTCGTGATTTGATTGAATCGTAATGTGTGTGATCGTCTGATGTTATGTATTTCAAATTCGAATTTGAAAAATCCTTCACGTATGTTATGAAATCGTTTACAAAAATAACGAACGTGATTATAGTAATCAGTTACGTATAATAAAAGTCTAAATTGTCCTTGGGTTTGATTGAGGTTAAGATTAATTACAGTTTAGTTAAGTTAATTGGGGTTTGGTTAAGTTTACACATAGCATCTGGTGACTTCTTATTCTTCTCACATTAATAAACTTTGTATTCTATACTTTCTCTTTTTATAATCTATTTAAAAATTACTTTGATTTATCTTTATACCATCTGAACCAACTCGAAACAGACATAAAACAATTCAATATATAGAGGCAGACAACGTTCCTTCAAAAGTTTTGCCTCACATAAAAAAAATTCAAGGTTCCTACTCTTCTAGAAATGGGTTAAAGCCCTACAAGATGTCCCCTATATTCTTTTGGTATTAACCGTTTACAATGAAGTGGACCCCGCAAAGAGTAGCCATTTTTCCTCACTATTTTTCTCGCGAGAAGGAAAATGACACCCCAGACAATAAGAGGAGGGCACTATTATTGGTTATTCAGCTAATTTGGATTTTTTTTTTTTTTTTTTTTTTTTGGGATAAGGATGGGAACCCATACCGCCAAGTCAAAAGGTTAAAATATCAAAAGGACTAGTAAAAGCACTAGGCAAACGAACGGAAAGACGAAACACCGAAATTGACTTTTATCATATCTATTTTCAAATTTGTATTTTTATTTTAATCATCCCTTTCAAACCACATACCAACTTAACACGAGGTTGGTATAACCAACATGCAAACCTCCTCCACTCCACATATCCCACCAACCTTTCTTTCATACCCTCCCATTATATAAACCAAACCAACACACTTTCCAATTCATACCCCAACATACATACATAACATAAAATAAAATAAAATGACAATTCTACCCATACTAATCTACACCACCATCACCTCACTAATAATATACCTCTTACTTAACCTTCGTACCCGTCACCCTAAGCGTCTCCCGCCAGGCCCAACTCCATGGCCGATCGTGGGAAACCTCCCACACCTCGGCACCATTCCACACCACTCACTCGCGGCGTTGGCCGCTAAACACGGCCCGATTATGCACCTGCGCCTCGGCTTCGTTGACGTGGTGGTAGCCGCGTCAGCGTCCGTCGCGGCGCAGTTTTTGAAAGCGCATGATGCCAATTTCGCTAGCAGACCGCCAAACTCTGGCGGGAAGCATATCGCGTATAATTATCAGGACATGGTGTTTGCGCCATACGGTCCGCGGTGGCGGATGCTTCGCAAGATATGCTCCATGCATTTGTTTTCTGCTAAAGCGCTTGATGATTTCCGTCATGTTCGACAGGTTCTTTAATTTACATTAATCGATTTCGTACGATTTGATTCAAACTTTTTAGTCTATGAAAAGTGGTAGCGCCGACAACTTTTTGTCGGTATACCCAATGGTGGACCCAAAATGTATTTTCTTGGTGGCCCACAAGGTGTATTCAAAGTTGTGATGGAAAGTTGTATTGGCAAATTTTTATTCTCTACGGGACTTGAACTCAGAATTATTTCTTTTTGTGTTTATAAAAGCTTTGTTTCTATAATTGTCACCAACAGGGGTGATGAGGATTTTACATACACCTTAGAGCATTAACATCTTCTCAATCAAATTTACTTTATCAAATTACACTAAAAATCACTATTCCGCCTAAAATTTTCTCTCTACTTTTTAAAATAATAATAATTTTTCATACTTTTATCATTATATTTTTTCTCTCCTCACTCACAATCACTTTTTTAAAAATATTAAAATATTTTTAGGGGTGAACAATAGCTTTTCAAATATAGGGGTGAACAGTGCTTCCACCAAATATTTTCTGTATCCTCTACTCACAACAACTTACACCCACCCCACATAATTTGGTGGACACACTCACGTACATTTAGTTCCCCAAATGTAAATGCTCTTACATTGTTTTCTTTAAAGGGGCGTCTGCCAGTTGAAACGTATGTAGGTCCGTCACTGCGCTTACATGCAACTTTACTATAACTTTTTAATGGATTGATAGTTTATATGAGGATTTTAATAATCCGAATGGTGTGAATTTTTCACCGATGTGGATGTTTGTACACATGTAGGGGGAGGTAGCAATACTCACACGCGCATTAGCCGGTGCGGGAAAATCGCCGGTTAAACTAGGTCAACTACTTAACGTGTGCACCACGAACGCGTTAGCGCGAGTGTTGTTAGGCCGAAGAGTGTTCGGTGATGGAACCGGTATCGGTGATCGGAAAGCAGATGAGTTTAAGGATATGGTGGTTGAACTGATGGTGTTGGCCGGAGAGTTTAATATTGGTGACTTTATTCCGGCGCTTGACTGGCTAGACCTTCAAGGGATTACCAAAAAGATGAAGAAGCTACACACGCGGTTTGATTCGTTCCTTAACGCGATACTTGAAGAACATAAGTCTGGCAATGGTGGCGGGTCAAGTCACGTTGACTTCTTGAGCACGTTGATTGCGCTCAAGGAGAATGCCGATGGAGAAGGGGGGAAGCTTTCGGATGTCGAAATCAAAGCTTTGCTTCTGGTATGTTTTCAATTCCAACCAGGGATGAGAAATTTTGTGCAAACATCACGACCAAATATTCAGAGCATGTTTGGCTCTCCTGATTTCCACCTCCTTGTAACTTATAACTTTTTCAAAAAGTTAATAAGTTAAAAAAAGTGTTTGGCAAAAGGAAAATGACTTTTTGTTTTAAGTTTTTGTTTGCCTATGATAAGTTGTTTTGAAAAAGTAAGGGATAAAGTGACTTTTAGATCCTCCTTATAACTTATTGTAAAAATTTACCCAATATACCCCTTATGACCAATTACAACAATTTATTTGACTTTTTAAATAAATAAGCTAAGCCAAACACTTTTTACAAACAACATTAGCAAATAAGCCAACCCAAACATTTTTTAAAAAGGTCATTTTCAAAAAGTTATAAGTTAATAAGTCTTTTTTAACAAAAAAGTCCCTTTGAACTCAAATAAGTTTATCCAAACATGCCCTCAATATTCGGATTTATGGTATTTGGTTTTGAATTCAACTTAATTTTGGTATTGGTGTTCTGCGGTATGGTACCGGTTGGGACTTTTAATGGTAGTTTGGTGTACCAATATTGACAAAAGATGTATGGTAGGATATTTGGTTTTGACTTTCGCTAAATTTTGATATTGGTATGGTAGCAGATAATTAGATGCCATCCCTAATTCCAATTTTTATTTTGGGCCGAGTGTTTTAATGCTTGTTAGACTTATTTTTATATGTTCATTTTAATAATCATTCAAAATTAAAAATACCTAGGCATTTACGTTTATTGTGATTGAGACATGTGGTCATTTTATGCACAAGTGTAATGTTTTACCAAAAAGAAAAAAGAAAAAAATACCTTTTTCTTTAAGAATTTAAATCTATTATATATAAAGCCATATAACTCTGGTATACTTTTAAAATGGACCCATTTATCATTCTAGAAGCCAAGAAAACTTGTATAAGTATGTAATTTTTACAATGAAATGTTTCTAGGAAAGAGGATATATTCTAACAATATATTTATAATTATTTTGGAAACTTATTCAAAAAGTTAAAATATGTAATATTTATAAATTATAAATTAGCAAATATGTATGCTTTTGAATGATTATTTTAATGTTGAATATACTTATATACATGTCTTGTTAAAATCTGCTTCTATTAATATATTACCCGTTTATCAGTTTATGAGATTTGAATGCATACTAATTTAATGGACATAAACACGTGTTTCTACCAGGCCAAAATAACACATGCTGCTTTAATATATAGTAGTTACAATATGTAAAATCTATAGTAAACAATGACGTAACAAAAATTAAATCGGTTTATTTTGTATATTTTAAGTTATTTAATTATTTTCGAAAAAATCGTTTACACTACTTGCTTTTGACTTTTTATATACAACCATAGCTAAGTATTTTATGTAGTTAGATTATTAAACCATTCTTTAACCTTATAAAGTGATACTAAATCTTATCTCTAACTAGAATTTATGGCTGTTTTAGAACTTATTCGTCGCAGGGACAGACACATCATCTAGTACAGTGGAATGGGCAGTAGCTGAATTGATTCGCCATCCACAACTGCTAAAACAAGCCCAGGAAGAAATGGACAAAGTAGTTGGTCGAGACCGACTTGTAACCGAAGTAGACCTAGGCCAACTAACATTCCTGCAAGCCTTTGTAAAGGAGACTTTTAGGCTCCACCCTTCAACACCGCTCTCCTTGCCAAGAATTGCATCCGAGAGTTGTGAAATTGATGGATATTACATTCCCAAAGGATCCACACTCCTTGTTAACGTGTGGGCCATTGCCCGTGACCCAAAAATGTGGACCGACCCGCTTGAATTCCGCCCCACACGCTTCTTACCTGGAGGTGAAAAGCCCAATGTTGATGTTAAAGGAAATGATTTTGAAGTCATACCATTTGGGGCTGGACGAAGAATTTGTGTTGGTATTAGCTTAGGGCTGAGAATGGTCCAGTTGCTTGTTGCAACATTGGTTCAAACCTTTGATTGGGAATTGGCGAACGGGTTACATCCGGAGAAGCTCAACATGGATGAAGCCTATGGGCTTACCCTTCAAAGAGCCGAGCCCTTGATGGTGCACCCAAAACCGAGACTGGCTCCTTACGTATATGAAAGTGGTTAACGACTAACTTGTCGTTTGGAAGATTAATAATTTTGTATTTATACTTTTAATGGTTAGCAATTGTATTTTCTGTTATAAAGGTCGTTGTTTGTATTCATTAATAGGTTTATTGTTGTTGTAAGTTGAGCTCAACCAGTTGGGGTGGGGTGGTACGCAGTGGTGGATCCAGGATTTTCCCTTAGGGGGTGCAAAAAAACACATGTAAAATAAATATCAATAAAGCAAACAGTGAGCATCAGTAAACTTTCTTACAATTGTCCTCTACGTGATTTCATCTTTTGGAAACGATCAATTACAACTTCATTTGAAACACTTTCAAGTGCTTCTTTTTCTACTGCACAAACTACACAAGCATTCAAGAAATCGTCACCCATTCGATTACGCAAATTTGTCTTTACAATCTTCACTGCCAAAAAACATTTCTCAACCGTTGCGGTTACAACGGGTAAAACCAATGCTAGCTTTAATAACAGATACACTAAAGTAAATGACATGCTTTCTTATTTTCACCATAATTCTAGCAAGATCAGCAATCACACTTAAGTTAGAAAATCGTTCATCTTTTCGCACGCTATCAATGTACAAGTTAAGTTGATGTGCAAGAACAACTTTCTCTCCGTTATCAAAATTATATGGATAAAACTCACACAAACTCATTCACATTGATGCATCAAACTTGGAAAATGAGTCAAACGGGTTGAAAGCTGTCATGTTTTGAAGTAATTCTGTGTTAACTCAGTATAGCGATCACCAAACTCTTGAATTTCCATATCCACAACAGTGTTAAAACAATCAAACTTATAATAATGTTGATTAGTGATATCGTAACTTTGTCTTTTGACTCTGTGACCTCCGCCATTGATATAGTTTTCTGTCATGTCCATGATTTCAATATTATGTTTTTCACAAAATGAATGAATTTTCTGTAAAATTGGTTCAAATCCACTATCTCTAAACTCGTGAAACTTTCCTTTAGTCGTTTCCACCAATAAAACGGCTTCCAAAATGTCTTGATCTTTTCTTTGAAGAGCTTGTTATAATGTATCCGTAAGGCCTAAAATGTGTAACATCAAATGCAGATAAAAAGCACATTCAAATGAGCTTAAAAAAACCTATCATGTTGAATGCTTGATTTTGGGTAGACGGATTATTACATTCCTCTTTAACATATTCAAGTACTCTAATGATAGAGGGAAACATATCTACCAAACGTATAAGTGTTTTGTAATGAGAATTTCATCTTGTATCTCCAGGTTAAATAAAAGAAAGCTCTTGGTTTAAACCACTTCCTGTTTCTAGTATACCATTACCAATTTCTTTTTCCACTCTCTCTTTCTCATTATAGCGAAGAATGTCTATTCGTTTACAAGAAGAGCATACAATATTCATCAAAATGCTTAAGTTGTCGAAGAAGTTCACTACGCCTAAATGCTTTCTTGCAACCGTCATTAACACTAGCTGAAGTTGGTGAGCAAAACAATGTACATAATATGCCGAGTTATTTTCTTCTAAGATCTTTGCTTTTAAACCGTTGAACTCACCACGCATATTGTTTGCTCCATCATATCCCTGGCTCTTAGCTTTTTCAAACTCAATCCATGCATAGCAAAAAAAGTGTCAATCGCAGACTTAAGGGCTAAAGGCGATGTCTCCATAACATGAACAAGACCAACAAATCTCTCTTTAACAAGTCCGCGTGCATCGACATATCTCAAAATAATTGCCATTTGTTCCTTTTTGGACACGTCACTAGACTCGTCAACTAATAAAGCAAAAACATCATCACCTATTTCTTTTAAAATGGAGCTCACAACTTCTTCTTCAAAACAATTAGCAATATCTTTTTTGAATATTTGGAGATAAATATTGATTATTACATGCCGCTTTTGGTAGTTGACGAAGTTCCCCATGATGAAGCATAATCAAGTCCAATACCTCCAAGAAATTTCCTTTACAAAGTGACTTTTTGCTCTCATCAAGACCACGAAATGATAGTGCATTTTTCAAAAGAAGTCTACAATCATCAATTGTAGCATTCAGTCTAATTTGATTTGCTTTATTCATGATATCATTCTGCTTATGAAAATTAGTGGCAATAGACTGAAGTTAATACACACCTTACACTAATTTTTTTACAGGGGCGTCTGTCAGTTGAAATGTATGTAGGTCCGTCACTGCGTTTACATGCTACTTTATTGTAACTTTTTAATGGATTGATAGTTTATATGAGGATTTTAATAATCCGAATGGTGTGTGATTTTTTCACCGATGTAGATGTTTGTACATGCAGAGGGTGGTAGCAATACTCACGCGCTCATTAGCCGGTGCCGGAAAATCGCCGGTTAAACTTGGTCAACTACTTAATGTGTGCACCACGAACGCGTTACCGCGAGTGTGGTTTGGCCTGAGAGTGTTCGGTGATGGAACCGGTGGTGGAGATCGGAAAGCAGATGAGTTTAAGTATATGGTGGTTGAACTGATGGTGTTGGCCCGAAAGTTTAATATTGGTGACTTTATACCGACGCTTGACTAGCTAGACCTGCAAGGGATTACCAAAAAGATGAAGAAGCTACACGCGCGGTTTGATTCGTTCCTTATCGAGATACTTGAAGAACATACGTCTGGAAATGGTGGTGAGTCGGGTCAGGCAGATTTCTTGAGCACGTTGATTGCGCTGAAGGAGAATGTCGATGGAGAAGGAGGGAAGCTTTCAGATGTCGAAATCAAAGCATTGCTTCTGGTATGTTTCTAATTCCGACTAGGGATGAGAAATTTTGTGCAAACATCACGACTAAATATTCAGAGCATGTTTGGTACTCCTTATTTCCACCTCCTTATAACTTATAACTTTTCCAAAAAGTTAATAAGTTAAAAAAAGTGTTTGGCAAAAGGAAAATGACGTTTTGTTCTAACTTTTTGTTTGCCTATAATAAGTTGTTTTGAAAAAGTAAGGGACTAGTAACTTTTTGATCCTACTTATAACTTATTGTGAAAATTTACCCAACATACCCCATGAGATCAATAATAACTTATTTGACTTTTTAAATAATGTCATTTTTGTCATTTTTCATAAATAAGCTAAGCCAAACACTTTTTACAAAACAACTTACTGACTTATCAGCACATAAGCTAACCCAAACATTTTTTTAAAAAGTCCTTTTCAAAAACTTATAAGTTAATAGTCTTTTTAACAAAAAGTCATTTTGGACTCAAATAAGTTTATCCAAATATGCCTTAATATTCGGATTAATGGTATTTTGTTTTGGATTCAACATATATTGGTGTTATGTTGTATGGTACCGGTTGGGATTTTTAATGGTAATGGTTGGGATTTTAATGGTACTTTGGTGTACTGATATTGATAAAAGATGTACGGTAGGATATTTGGTTTTAACTTTCACTAAATTTTGATATTGGTGTGATATGGTAGCAGATAATTAGATGTCATCCCTAATTCCAATTTTTATTTTGGGCCGAGTGTTTTAATGCTTGTTAGACTCATTCAAAATTAGAAATACCTAGGCACTTGCGTTATACAGCCATATAACTCTGGTATACTTTTAAAATAGACCCATTTATCATTCTAGAAGCCAAGAAAAGTTGTAGAAGTATGTAAATTTTTAAAATTCAAACCTTGAAATGTTTCTAGGAAAGAGGATATATTCTTTACAATATTTTTTCTAATTATTCTGTTAACTTATTCATAAAGTTAAAATATATAATATTTATAAATTATAAATTAGCAAATACTAGTATTTTACCCACCGCCGCGACACGCGGCGGCGCACAACGTACACGCCTCGTTATGCGCAGCACGGAAACATACGGCTGATCAAATTTTTCCCGCGCGACCTTTGTTTCAGGTCAAACCGTTGTTGCCAACTAAACACCTTCACGACCGTTATAACGACTCACCACTGCATATCCTAAAGTTTCTTTACTTTGTTGCTAAATGGGAAATGGATGTTGAAGGGTAGTATGGTATTTTAGTTCATTAACAAAATAATATTGTGTTTATTTACTTTGGACAGTTGGCAAATGGTACCATGAACAAAAATAGATTATAATTTCTATATATTCAGTTTTGTCTCGTCGTCCCAGTCACTCTACATACCTCCTCACTCCAACTCTCCACCTCTCTCCCTCTAAAACCCAGTTACAACCACCACCGATCCTCCCTATCGCTGTCTAAAAAAAACCGTAGCGACCACCATCTCCACTTCCCGTCTCTCTCTCTCTCGTTAATTGTCTCTCTCTAAAATTCTAAAAACACCCTCTATGTCGATGGTTTTCAGATAAGAGGTCGCATTCTTTTGTTGTAGCAATGCTCCGGCAACAACCTTTATGACTTAAGAGCGGGTGTCAATCGAACAGATATAGCCGGAAACGAGACATGCAGGCCGACGCATACAATTGTCGCCGGCCGCCGTCTTTGGCAACTACAGTTTCGCCATCGCCGTCGCCACACATAACCGCATCTCTAACACCGGTTCAACACGTTTATTAGGCGGTGTGGAGTGTTTTCTGGGCTGTCTGGGGCCTTTTTTTTGGGCGTGTAGGCATTTTGATCCTCATAGGTTGATTAACGGACAGTGACACGTGGAAGCATGTCGCCCGCGAGATAGTAGAAGACTCTGACAGACCGCCCTTGCTTTTGTTGTGAGTAGGTCACGGGGATTGGCCGCCAGCGTTGAAGACGATGGTGGTGATGAAGAGATACGTGGAATAGAAGAAGTTCTGATCAAAGAGCCTCAAAAGGATAACTAAACCGGCAACCGGCTGTGCCGGTAAGAACCACGTGTGGAGGAGAGGTAGGAACATCGGCAAAAGTGGATGAGCTCTGAAACAGTTAAGCTTCAACTGCCAAGAAAAGTCAAATGAAGGAGATGAGTACGCGTCGCACAGAATTAGAAACGTGGGATGTTTTCAACCCTTAAGATAGCTGCAGTACTTTATGTGAGATAACCGCAACTTGGTTTTTAATATATACTATAATATAACGTGCGCTTTTGAATGATTATTTTAATGTTGAATATACTTATATACATGTGTTGTTAAAATCTGTTTCAATTAATATATTACCCGTTTATCAGTTTATGGGACTTGAATGCATACTAATTTAATGGACATAAACACATGTTAATTTCTACCAGGCCAAAATAACACATGCTACTTTAATATATAGTACGTTGTTACAGTATGTAAAATCTATAGTAGCAGTTAACACAGCACAATGACGTAACAAAAATTAAATCAGTTTATTTTGTATATTTATTGTTATTTAATTATTTTAAAAAATCGTTTACACTACTTGCTTTTGTCTTTTTATATATAACCATAGCTAACTATTTTACGTAGTTAGATTATTAAAACATTTAGAATGTGATACAAGAATACATTCAAATAAACAATTTTGATATCGCTTCATCTACTAAATCTTATCTCTAACTAGCAATTATGGATGTTTTAGAACTTAGTACAGTGGAATGGGCAGTAGCTGAATTGATTAGCCATCCACGACTGCTAAAACAAGCCCAAGACGAAATGGACAAAGTAGTTGGTCGAGATCGGCTTGTAACCGAAGCAGACCTAGGCCAACTAACATTCCTCCAAGCCTTTTTAAAAGATTCTTTTAGGCTCCACCCTTCAACACCACTCTCCTTGCCAAGAATTGCCTCTGAGAGTTGTGAAATTGATGGATATTACATTCCCAAGGGATCCACACTCCTTGTTAACGTGTGGGCCATTGCCCGTGACCCAAAAATGTGGACCGACCCGATTGAATTCCGCCCCACACGCTTCTTACCCGGAGGTGAAAAGCCCAATGTTGATGTTAAAGGAAATGATTTTGAAGTCATACCATTTGGGCCTGGACGAAGAATTTGTGTTGGTATTAGCTTAGGGTTGAGAATGGTCAAGTTGCTTGTTGCAACATTGGTTCAAACCTTTGATTGGGAATTGGCGAACGGGTTACATCCGGAGAAGCTCAACATGGATGAAGCCTATGGGCTAACCCTTCAAAGAGCCGAGCCCTTGATGGTGCACCCAAAACCGAGACTGGCTCCTCATGTATATGAAAGTGGTTAACGACTAACTTGTCATTTGGAAGATTAATAAATTTGTATTTATACTTTAATGGTTAGCAATTGTATTTTCTGTTATAAAGGTTGTTGTTTGTATTCGTTAATAGGTTTATTGTTATTGTAAGTTCAGCACCACCAGTTGGGGTGGGGTGGTACAGGTTAGCGACTTTTAATAGTATTATATCATGTATGTACCGACCGAACATATGTGGTATAATATTCGGGTATTAGGTTTAGCTAAATTATAGTATCGGTACTATGGTGTACGGTATAAGTGTTTTTGTGTATTTAATTTAAATAATGTTATAGTAATATCAAACTTACACTTAAAAAAAAATATCAAACGTTGTTTCTAGAATCATTTAATATTATAACTACCTTGGCACTTGCCTTTCTTTTGACCGGGATATGTGGTAGGTGTCATTTTATGCAAAGTTTAATGTTAGAGAAATGGTAGTGCTATCCTGAGGTATCTTAGTTAGCAACTGTATTTTCCGTTGTAAAGGTCGTTGTTTATATTTATTAGTAGGTTTATTGTTGTTATAAGTTTAGCACACCAGCTTAGGGTAGGGGTGGTACGGTAAGGGTTTGTGACTTTTAATAATATTGTATATAGCATGGTGGTACCGACCGAACATATACGGTACGATATATGGAGTAGGTTAATATTTATTTTGAGCCATGTGTTTTTTGGTGTTGTTTTTATAAATTTAAATCACATAATGATAGAAAAATATCAAACTTACAGTAAAAAATTTTAAAAAAAAATCTAACTTCATTTCTAGAATCATTTAATATTATAACTACCTTGGTACTTGCCTTTGTTGTGATGGGACATGTGATAGGTTTCAAGCCAAAAAAATAACAAGGTTTTTAACTAAAAAGCGGTAGCGGTGTCAAGGTCTCAAGGATAGTTGAGGACATCAAAATCATGACTTATTTATTGGTTTAGTGTTGAAAATATAAAAAACATTTGTATTTCATTCATTTTATACTTACATCTCTTACTTATATTTCGGTATTGGTGTTATGCGGTATGGTACCGGTTGGGATTTTGAATGGTACTTTGGTGTACCGATATTGACAAAAGATGTACGGTAGGATATTTGGTTTTAACTTTCGCTAAATTTTGATATTGGTATGGTATGGTAGCAAATAATTAGATGCCATCCCTAATTCCAATTTTTATTTTGGGCCGAGTGTTTTAATGCTTGTTAGACTCATTCAAAATTAGAAATACCTAGGCACTTGCGTTATACAGCCATATAACTCTGGTATACTTTTAAAATGGACCCATTTATCATTCTAGAAGCCAAGAAAACTTGTAGAAGTATGTAAATTTTTAAAATTCAAACCTTGAAATGTTTCTAGGAAAGAAGATATATTCTATACAATATTTTTTCTAATTATTCTGTTAACGTATTCATAAAGTTAAAATATATAGTATTTATAAATGATAAATTAGCAAATATGTGTGCTTTTGAATGATTATTTTAATGTTAGAATATACTTATATACATGTCTTGAAAATCTGCTTCTACTTTAGGCCGTATAAGAGTATGTATATAAGACATGTATATTAATAGAAGCATTTCAGCAGTGGGTACAACTCTTGTGCTGTATTGATCAGTTAGTGCTCACAGATTCTAATGATAGGTGGAGTTGGGATGGTAGTAAAGATGGGATATTCTCTGTGAAATCGGTTATAGAATTCTTGCAAAAGGGGACCAACGTTGATGTGAACTTCGTGTTAAAGTGGAGCTCGTGGGTTCTGATAAAGTGCCACATAATGGTTTGGAGGGCGGAAATAAATAGGTTGCCGACTAAGACGGAGCTGGTCAAGAGACAAGTGCCTTTACCGGATACTTTGTGTGTATGGTACGAGTTGGAGGACGAGTGAGCGCTTCATGTTTTGGCAGGCTGTTGTGTAGCGTCTATCGTGTGGGACATTATTAGCCGATGGTTTGGGCTTGCTCCTATTTATGCTTTCGAGATTAAGGACCTTTTGGAGTTTTATAAGACGATTCAAGGAGACAAGGTAAGAAAGAGGATTGTGAATGGAATTATAATGGTGACTCTATGGACTCTCTGGAACGCTAGAAACAACTTAATATTCAATGGGAAGAAAGCCACGGTGCCGGATATTATTGCAAGAGTTATTTAGGGCTATTATAATGTCCGGATAACCAACCAACACTTAAACTAGGCTATGTTTAAGGGTTATTTAGGGCTATTATAATGTTCGGATAACGCATAATTAAAATCTGAATAAAACCCAAACGAAACCCGAACTTTATGTTTAAATCTTAATACACTTGTTAGTAGATATTTTTGGTGAATGGACCCCACAAAATCCCAACCCAACCGTCCCCAATCCCTTAACCAAACTCAAATCCTTTTTTTTTTTTTTGTACAAACAATCTAGTAAAGATTATGAGAGTGTGGAGTTGAGATATGAGATTAGATTGTAGTGTCCTTGAAAGATTTATAAAAATCTCCAAACCTTGCAATGAAATTGGCCCACACACACTCTCCATATCTAGCAAGATTTTTTTTGAGTACCACATTCCACAAATTGAGGGATTTAGAAATCTAAGTGAAGATATCAAGTACTCATGAGATCTTGAGAAGATTATTAAAGGAATGGATGGTTACAACATTTCATAAAAAAAAAAAAAAGAAAACTCTTTCTTGCTCCTTTCCTTTGGCTGTGAGCTACCCCCACCCACACACACTCATTTTCAAGTTTCTAACACTCCAAATCCATCCATAAACATCCATTTTCAAACCCCAAATTGTATGTTTCAAGCTTGGAGAATAACCACTTTGGAAGAACACACTAAACCCCTTGAAAGTTTATGATTTGTTGTTTTAAAAGCAAGTTGTACACCAGTTTTTAACGAGGTTTTTAAACATAAGTTATGATGTCTTCTATCAAACTAAAATGGACCTTAAAAACTTGTACAAGAGCCTTGGGTGGTGATGGATGTTGCTAAGATTGTTGAAGTTCATATAAAGTTACATAAACTTGTGTAAAATGGTGATCAAAGCATAGTTTGTGAATGTAACTTGAATATACTTAAAAGTGGTTTTGATCATCTTAAAATGATCATCTAGTGCATAATATTGTGCTGACCTTGTGAGAAAATGTCTAATATAAAGTTTACATATTGTAAGATTTGGACATAAAGTGATCAAGTTGGACAAAATGGACATAATACACACAAATACACACATTATTGTTCTTAATAAGGTTATTATGGACAATAGATAATGTTGGATCATAAAAATAATCTATCATGACAAAGATAACAAAATAAAGTTTACTAGTTTAGTAGAAAATTGTCACTTCTGAAAGATTAGGTGGAAAATGTAATTCTTGGAAGTTAAAGGAGTATTTTGATAATTTTAATAGTTGAGGGACATAAAATGTCATTTTTAGAAACTTGAATCTAAAAATATGACTTTGTTAAGTTTGGTGTCAAAAGTGCAAAATGTTGACTTTCCAAGGTTGATTGTGTAAATGGTAGCAAATTTATAAGTGTATATCTTGT